>CM014272.1:20174444-20207338 GCA_004135705.1 Alloteropsis semialata
GTCGGGCGTGGAGGGCTCGGGCGCGGCGGCGTCGGGCGTCGAGGAATGGCGCGGCGGCGTCGGGCGTCCGGGAAGGGCGGCGGCGGCGGCGATTTCGCGAAATGACTAAGTGTGGAGAAAGGAACGGGCGCGCGGCATTATATAGCCCCTACATCATCGGTACCGGGTGATGTCACCACCCGGTACCAAAGGGCCTTTGGTACCGGGTGGTGACATCACCCGGTACCAAAGGGTAATTTGCGCGCCAATCTGAAACCCTAAGGTACCGGGTGGTGTCCCAACCCGGTACCAAAGGGCCCCCGATTCAGTTTCCCGCCACCTCTTCTTTTTATCCTTTTATTATATACTCTTTCAATATTTGGTATTTTGTATTACATTCTTTGGTATTTTTGGTATTATATACTCTTTCAATATTTGGTATTTTGTATTTATCTTTGGTATATTATTTTCTTTGGTATATTATTGTTTTTTATTGTTCCTAAATTGTTTTTATTTATCTTTGGTATATTATTTTCTTATAATAATCTATGAATTTCCTTTGCATGAAATAACAAAATATACATCAACTAACAAGTATTAATTTCTTATAATAACTCTTTTACTATTCTAGATTCATATTAGTATTTAGTAATATATATTAACTCCTTTACTATTCTAGATTCATATTACTATTTAGTAATATATAATAACTCCTTTACATTACATACCATAAGTACAACATTATGGTTCAACATAAGTACAACATTATGCTTGAACAGCAATAATCAGGGTCCCTGCACGCCATGCTTCTTCATGAGATAGAAAGGATAGTTTATATCGATAATTTCGATGCCTAGGAACCTGTCGACATAATCAAGTGCATATATGTATGCACTATCCTGTGCCTTGTAACGTGAATCCAAGACCTCTCCATAAATTGTGATCTCAGCAGCATTGGCATGACTCAAGGTTATATTAGCTTGGAAACCACCATTAACTCGATAAGCCCTGGCGTCGTGTGTGCATACCCTAAGTTTCCAAGGACTTGATAAAGGACTGCACGTAGACCAGAACACGCATGCATGAATCCACAGTAGTAGTCATCCTACAATAAGATTAATAAAACATATTGTTACAGATAAAGATAGATAAATTATAATATAATTACACAACTAAAAATAAAACTAACTTACATAAATCGATTCATATGAAGGACTAATCCTTTTAGGCATTTGTGTCACGTCTGGCTCACCTGTCTCGAGAGCTTTCAACTTGAAGTAGCTGTAGTCCGGGAAAACATGGCCAGTTTGACTTTCTATTTGGGCTAATGCTTGCCTCACAGCATCACACGAGGCCACATGGTCTTGCTGCCACGCGCCAGAATGAACGTGGATAATAACCATGTCACCAGAATTTGGGTCACGGGTGGCATTTTGTTGAATGCTAACAGAGATCATAACCCTACCAGTATTTTCGGTCACATTTTCTCTTAATACCAAAGGACTTGATTGACGATGTTTGCATCTTTTAGCCATGTAATTGGATTAATGATCTGCATTATTAATAATTTCTATTCTCAGTGACATAGTGATTACATTCAAATGCAACTTGCAGAGGAATATCATAACCCTACCATATTGTAGCGAAGTTGCTGAGGTGTGGGAATTGGGACATGATCAACTTGTTGAGTTGTCGACCATCCAGGCTCGTGAGCCTCTCGAATCGGGATGGTAGGTGGCATATTAGTAACATAGCCACCACGTCTAGCTGCCTGACGCTGTCTTGGCATGATACTATCCAAAATAAACCGTAATATATTACAAGTCAATTTAACAAAACTAGTAAATACTTATCAAGAAGCATAAGACAAAATCAAATTTGGCCAACATTACATACCATAATGCTTCAACATAATTAGAATTACATAGCATCATCATGCTTCAACATAAGTACAACATTATGCTTGAACAGCAATAAATGTTTTCTTTACAAGAGTGCCTTCGTTATGATCGTTGCGAGCATAAGGAGCATCTTCATTGGCCAACAGGATGCTTGTGTCATCCTCCACACTGAACGGAGACACCTCGTCACACCTATTATAATCATCTTCATCGGTGACGTCCTCGACACCCACGATTTTTCTTTTTCCCATGAGAACTATGTGCCGTTTTGGATAAAGTTCGGAGTTGTTTGTTTGCAGAGTCCCCGTCTTGGGTTTGGTAGACATGTCCTTCACATAAAACACTTGATGCACATCCTTGGCGAGCACGAATGGTTCGTCTACATACCCAATTTTGTTGAAATCCACAGTTGTCATGCCGTAGCGGTCTATAGTAACACCTCCACTTGTAAGTTTCACCCATTTGCACCGAAAAAGTGGTATTTTCAAAGGTCCAAAATCTAGTTCCCAGATCTCCTCTACCTGGCCATAATATGAGTCCCTGTTCCCTTTGTTGTCATAGGCATCTATACAGACACCACTATTTTGGTTGGTGCTTTTGTCGTCTTGGGCTCTCGTGTAAAATGTATACCCATTTATGTCATAGCCTTGGAATGTCAAGAATGAGGATGATGGTCCCCTTGCCAAATACGCCAGCTGTGTATGTATTGTCTCGTTACCCATGAGCTTTTGTCGCAACCAACCAGCGAAATTATGTGATGGCGTGTAATCCACTTCTCAGACTTTCTTGGATTTTGGTAGCATATTATAGTCTTGTGCTCCTCGATGTAAGGAGCCACCATGGTTGACGACTGCAATACAGTGTAATGGGCTTTCATGAATAAATCATAGTCGCTACACCTTGTTTGTTTCCTTCCTAACATGCCCTTTCCAAGTAGTCTCCCCTCATGGCGTGACTCAGGTAGCCCAATCGGTTTCAGTTCGGGGATATAGTCAACACAGAACTCAATGACCTCCTCTGTTCTGTATCCCTTGGCGATGCATCCTTCTGGAAGAGAATGGTTACGAACATATTTCTTTAGAATAGCCATGAGCCTCTCAAAAGGATACATATTGTGTAGGAATACAGGACCAAGAATACCAATCTCTTTGACAACATGGACCAGGAGATGCGTCATAATATTAAAGAAAGACGGAGGAAATATCATCTCAAGGCTGACAAGTCTTTGGGCCACATCATCCTGCAGCTTTGCTAGATTAGTGGGATCGATTGCCTTCTGGTCGATTGCATTGAGAAAGGCGCATAGCTTCACAATAGTTGTTCGGACATTAACGGGTAGAATTCCCCTCAGCGCCACCGAAAGCAATTGTGTGAGCAGCACATGGCAGTCATGGGACTTGAGGTGTACGAATTTCTTCTCTTTCATATTTATCAGACTCTTTACATTCAATGAGTAGCCGGACGGGACCTTAATACTGTTCAAGCAATCAAACATGCTGGTCTTCTCCTCCTTGCTTAGAGTGTAGCTAGCAGGACGCAAGTTCCAACGCCCTTTCTCTCTTTTCTCAGGATGCAGGGGATCTCGTTGTTTCATACGTTTCAGGTCCTGTCGTGCTTCAAGCGTATCTTTTGACTTTCCGTAAGTACCAAGGAACCCTAGCACGTTTACGCAAAGATTTTTCGTCAGGTGCATCACATCAATTGCGTGGCGTACATCTAAGACCTCCCAATATGGTAGGTCCCAGAATATTGACTTTTTCTTCCACATGGGCGCCTTTCCATTTTCACTTGCCGCTGGCTGGCTGCCAGGTCCCTTCCCAAAGACCACCTTCACATCTTTTACCATAGCAAATACATATTTTCCATCCCGATGCCTTGGTTTGCTACGACCTTCCGCCTCAAAATGCTTTCCTTTCTTTCTCAGCGGATGTTTCTCAGAAAAGAATCGACGATGGCCCATATACACACACTTTCTACAATGTTTCAGATAAATGCAGTCGGTGTGTTCTAGGCAATGTGTGCATGCTTTGTATCCCTTGTTTGACTGTCCCGACAGGTTACCAAGTGCAGGCCAATCATTGATGGTCACAAACAGTAATGCTCGTAGGTTAAATTCCTCTTGTTTGTGCTCATCCCACGCCTTTACACCATCTTTGCCCCACAACAACAAAAGTTCCTCAATCAGTGGCCTTAGATACACATCAATGTCGTTGCCAGGCTGCTTTGGCCCTTGGATTAGCACTGGCATCATAATGAACTTCCGCTTCATGCACATCCACGGAGGAAAGTTGTACATACAAAGAGTCACGGGCCAAGTGCTGTGGCTACTGCTCATATCACCGAAAGGATTCATGCCATCCGTACTCAAACCAAATCTTATGTTCCTTGCATCTTCTGCGAAGTCTGGGAACGCTCTGTCGATTTTTCTCCATTGCGACCCATCAGCGGGGTGTCTCAACATATTATCTTCCCTCCGATCCTCTTTGTGCCACCGCAGCAATTTAGCATGCTCTTTGTTTCTGAACAAGCGCTTCAGACGTTGTATTATAGGGAAATACCACATCACCTTGGCAGGGACTCTTTTCTTGGGGGCCTCTCCCTCAACATCACCAGGGTCGTCTCGCCTGATTTTATACCGCGAGCAATTGCAAACCGGACAGGCGTCCAAAGATTCGTACGACTTGCCCCGATAAAGGATACAATCATTGGGACATGCGTGTATCTTTTGTACTTCCAGTCCTAGAGGGCAAACGATTTTTCTTGCTTCATATGTTGTTTCGGGCAATGTGTTGCCCTCTGGAAGCATCTTCTTTATCATTTTCAATATCTCTCCAAAACCTTTGTCAGACAAGCCATTAGTTGCCTTCCATTGCAACAGTTCCAGTGTGGTACCCAATTTTTTCTGGTCCTCTTTGCAATCTGGGTACAACAATGTTTTGTGGTCCTCCAACAAACGGTTCATCTTCTCCCGCTCTTTCGCACTTTCGCAGTCTTTCTCTTCATCACGGATCATGCCACCTAAGGCGTCATCATCCTCATCTTCTGCAACTGCTTCACCCTCGCCCATTGCTGTATCATCTGCAAAGGCACCGTATTGTGCAAAGTCCGGGATGTTGTCGTCACCTTCTTCATCACCTTCTTCAAAGAATATCCCCGCTTCGCCGTGTTTGGTCCAACAGATATAGTTAGGCATGAAACCACTCATAAGCAAGTGTGTGTGGACCACCTTCTTCGAGATGTGATAATCCTTCTTATTCTCACAGACCTTGCATGGACAGCATATAAAAACCGAGGTCGAGTTAGCCTCTGCCGCGTCGAGGAATTGATGAACGCCATTAATGAAGTCAGATGAGCGTCTATCCGCGTTGTACATCCATTGCCGATCATCTATTCACAAAATACAATGAAAAATTCATCCCCAATTTCTAAAGTTCGTAATAAACCTAAATAAGAATATCATATATAATCTCTAAAAATCTTAATAACCGTAAACATCAACATCATTTGATGCCACCAAAAAGATGTATTTCTAAAGTTCGTAGTAAGCCTTAACAAGAATATCTTTTATAATCTCTAAAAATTTCGACAGCACCTCCCCTGCATCGGGAGGTTTCCAAAACCTGCGACAAACCAAGGGCACGATGGCCGACAACCACATTCCAAAATCATCAACGTCTTACTTTTGCTCATCTCAAAAAAAAATTTGAAGGAGTGATTTGCCTCAGATATGTTGTCTTTCAATTGACCTTGAACTTGGAGCATAAGAAACATTACAGGTGGTAAAAACAATTGGTTCATGGTAGGCATGGAACCATGGGACACACCCAGCCCAACCATCACAACCGATTCGTTGCTTGGGCATGGATGTATCCCATGGTTTGATGACAACCATGAGAAGCATAACTATACAATACAAGCTCAAGCTCAAGGTCATCATATGTTACCCAGCTAGAAAACTAGGTAAAATTTGATATCATCATAGGCATGCCAAGAGTTGGATTATTTTAGTTCAAGATATTGACAACCATGAGAAGTAAAATTGAATTTAAAATCTAACTAAATAAGAATATCATTTATAATCTCAAAAAATCCTAATAACCCTAAATATCAACGTCATTTGAAGCCTCTAAAAAGATGTAATTCTAAATTTCGTAATAAGCCTAAATATGAATTTCATTTATAATCTCTAAAAATCCTAATAACCCTAAATATGAATATCATTTCTAATATCTAAAAATCATAATAAGCATAAATATGAGAATCATTTAAAGTTTCTACAAATAATCCAAAAATCTAAACAATGTCTAAAAATTTGTGCATCATCTCCACACATGCAACAACTAACTATATATTGATTCTCTATTACAAATTCATAATAAAAATGAAGATTCAATCTAAAATCTCTTATTTCAATCCATTCCACAAAACACAAATTACTCAAAACATAGAGCATGAAATAGACCATACTAAACGTCAAAAGAGAGAGGATGAAGTTGCTAACCTTCTAGCGGACTTGGTTTGCAAAATCTCCAAAAGTTATGAAAAAATCGGGCATGATCTCCCCCAACCCGAGCTCAATGGAGGATGAAGAAATGAGCCATGGCTCGGGCTGGGGAGGAAGAAGGGGCCTTATACGCAGAGCCCCTTTGGTACCGGTTGGTGGCACCATCCGGTACCAAAGGGGGTCACATTTGTACCGGTTGGTGTCACCAACCGGTACCAAAGGCCCCGAGGCTCATTGGTACCGGTTGGTGACACCAACCGGTACCAATGTGGCCATATAGGTACCGGGTGGTGCCACCACCGGTACCAATGAGCTCGCAGAATTATTGGCCGTTGGACCCGGTACCAATGCTTCCATTGGTACCGGGTCCTTTCCATCCGTGACCGATTACGGTGGATGGATGGCGGGTTCTCTGGTAGTGTACTATGCCCAGAAGGCAGTGCTTCACTCAACTGCCCCCTATTTGATCAAGATGTGCAACCTCTGCAACCTCGCTTTGTGAGAGCATTAAAGCAGATAATCGTTATATGTGATAATGACAAGGTTGGTGCTCTTAGTGATGTGGATCGGAGCTCAATGAATTTCAGGTTTTTATTCACAAAGGCTACTCTGCTTTCTATATATGTTTATCAACAGACTGCTTTGTCATTTGATTATATATATTATTGCCTCCTAGTGATTATAGAGATTCTTTCCCTTACTGCTTTACAAGGTCTGATTTTT
The DNA here is from genome assembly GCA_004135705.1 of Alloteropsis semialata. Taxonomy (NCBI): domain Eukaryota; kingdom Viridiplantae; phylum Streptophyta; class Magnoliopsida; order Poales; family Poaceae; genus Alloteropsis; species Alloteropsis semialata. The sequence continues at coordinate 20,181,552 of CM014272.1, forward strand.
CAGTGCTCCTCTCCAGCATGTTGAAATTTCAGGGGTAAAGAGAGTTGTTCAGGAGAAGACACCTGAAGGTGTAAATGAAAGTGGATTCACGTAAACTGGGTTCCTTTTTCTGCCCCTATTTATTGAAAAAGGTTGTCTGGAAACTACATGGACTGTGTTGAGGAAATTGGGTCACCGCAACGACATCAAGCATATGGATGACCTCATTGCAATACCAATAAAAAGTAATGTTTTGTTTGCTTTACGATCTATAGAGATCTTTGAACAACAATATATCTTCCTTTATTTGTGTACTTGATCCACAGTATACATCTTTATATCCATGATCTTGCAATTTCCTTGAATTAGGGGATTGCCAACATTTACGTAGTGTATCTGTTCGTTAAAAATGGATTTTGTACCTTTTGGTGCCCTGTTAAAGCATTAGATTTTTAGTTAATTTGCTGAAGTGCTATTATTTTGAGTTCACAGCCTTGCATACTAATGTCGCTTGCATTTGCTCCAGTTGTATCTTTGGGACGTCTATTACTTGCTATATGCATGAATTTTTCTTTGTTGGCAGTGGCCTAATAAAGTCAGCTTTCAAGAGAGGCGCATCATTCATTTGCTTTAGTTTGTGTACTGGCATCTTGCAAAAAGTTTCCTTCCCTTAACAATGGTCAGAAATGGAGAAATATTGTTGACTGATTATTTACAAAATGACTTCTTCTCTAATCTTCTATAACTGCAGAATGTGATTTTCAATTGGCCAGGATCTTTTTCTTTTCCTATGCTCCTTTTTAGATGAAGCAATGAACCCTAATGTTCTACCCTAAAGCCTGAATTGCAATATTCAGTTCTTGCCGTATTCATTCAGCGAGAAAGATACAAATTGTTATTGTACCAGTGCTGCTAAGTAGGCATGGTCTATGCTTAAGTGCCACAAAGGTAACTTTATTCTGAAACTGATTTAATTCATTTTATTTTGATGTTTTCACAATTTCACTGCTTGGTAGTAGAATGATTATTTTCCGGTATGGTGTGGTGGGCATTGCGCTCGGGTACCTGTGTGCCTTCTACCTCAACGGCTGTGCTGTTCCCTTGTCAATTTGTCTCCCTGTTCACCTCCATTGGATTTTTCATCCCGAGCACTCCCAAGTAGGCACAATGTGTTGGCGACATCTGTGCTGTTCCTGCAGGCTGGCGATGATACATGTGTCGGCGACGGCTGTGCTGTTCTTGTACACTGGCAATGATGCCCTTTGCAGTGACTCCTTCCTAGGGTACCAGGTCTTGGCAGGGAACAATGCTTCTGGAAATGCACCTACGTCACAATCTGTATGTATTTGTTTCCCTGTCTGGCCACATTTTTTCTTTAAAGTTTAAAATTCTACAAGAACTAGAGCATTCGTTACAAGATCCATGTGCAAACTACAAGAACTCAAGAATTTATTACAAATTCTAATTATTTTTCAAATTTATTTCGAGTCCGTCTATGCACAAACTGCCAAACCCATGTGATATCCTGATACATCTTTGGAAGCTAGTAGATATCCGGTGCCTGCGCAAGAGAAGCACTGAACATTTATCAGAAGATAATTGTCTTCTCGACAGTTCAAAAATATTTCTAGCTGGTAGAAGCTGAGCTCATGTATGTAAGCATTTCACTACTACAGAAATGGTCTTTCCCAACACCATTTTCACCGCTGGTTTTGGCCGAATCGCTGGTGAAACATTTTCACCGCCGACTTGTACCACAAACCGGTGGTGAAAATGAGCACCACTTTCACCGTCGATTTCTAATACGAACCAGTGGTGAAAGTCACATTCACAGCCGGTTTGTAATATGATTTTTTTGTTTTTATTTTATTTTTTTAATATTTTTCTTGAACTAGCACCATGTAAGGAGTGACCATAAAAAGTTTCAGTACGATTGGAATTACAGACTAGACCCTAGAAATTCATGAAGCTTCAACATATTATAAGAAAAAAGGTTAAATTTAAAGGACCACATCCAAAAATTATGAAAATTGGCATGGAGTCTTTTTATAGGTGTATAGTCTTCTCATAACAAATTCAACACATTTTAAAAAAATTACACTAAACATTGTTCACAAACACATACCTCTCTCACACTCTTTCATATTTTTAAGGGAGAACTTAAGTCTTTCACTCCCTGAAACAATATTTTTATTGATATTACATGAGAATATTTTTTTCACATGTTATGGTGCATATAGTTTGCCATGGAGGAGCTTTGATTTTTTTTTTGAAATGATTTGCTATTTCTTATAGATTAAAAGAATTTTTAGTATTTATAAATTAATTTTCTGTAGAAAAGTTTTTATCTTGATATTATTTTTCTGGTATTTTTACTTTAGCTAGGAGCATGTAACTGACAACCACAAAAAGTTACGGCCTGATCGGACTTTAGTTGTGGCCTCTAGAAAATTATAAAAATTCAGAGAGGTTAATATTAAAGGACTGCATCCCCTATTCAAATGCAAGAGATGGTACGGTGCAGTGGTAAGGTAAGCAGCACGCGAAGGTAAAGGTTATGAGTTGAAATCCTACACTTTGCAAAAGTGCAAAAAATTGTGGCTGGTTCCACAGGGAGGCCCCCCTCCCATTCAAATATATTTTTTTTGCTATCATTTGATATTTTTTATGATATTTTTAATATGTTTTTCAAATTACTTCAGCCAGTTTGTAACCCTTTTTCAGCAACACTTCTAAAACCGGTGATGATGGCCCCTTACGAACCGGCGGTGATGCTATTTGTTGTAGTAATGGAATTTTTTCTTTTTGGCAAGGAGTTGTTAATATTTCATGGTCGACGTATTAGCGTCTAAGGCAAGTGTGTATAGGAAATTATTACTGTCTGATGTTAACCAATATCTTAGCAAATTTGTATAGGATATGTGTGTCGGAAATTGCTTGAATCATGTCGTTATGCTTTTGTTTTGGAGAGAACTAGCAGTTTGATTGAATTGTTTGGGATATTGATAATTTGTTTGTATTGTTATGTCCGATCAATTTATTATTTTTGTATTCGCTTGAATTATATAAATATTTGTGGCTCTACACACGTCCCGTCACTTTTATTTTGTGATCTCAATACATTTTTTTTGTTGTTAATTTTACCACGTTCATAATTTGTTTTCTCCTACCATAGTAACACATGGGCATGAATCTATTGATTTATAATTTAGAATGGAGGGAATCCCATAGGTGACTAGTTTGTCTGGCCTGTCGTTCAGAGAGAAGATGTAATACACATACAGCAGGTTAGGAACTATCGGTGCATAAATTTGTTAGTTTAATATAATCAATCAATTGCTAAAAGCCGCACATGAACAAATGAGTTGTTTGGCTACACTTTTGTTTGTTTGGGGGAATAGAATTGGTTGGTCCATCACCGTCTGATTCACGGTGTGCACATAGTAATATATGAGAGATACCCCGGCCAGCAGCTAATCAGCTGGAGATGGGCAGTCAGTGCCCAGAGTTTCCAATTATAGTTGCTCAATCATGCACATAGTAATATATAAGAGATACCCCGGCCAGCAGCTAATCAGCTAATTGGTTAGGTAAGTACCCAGTGATGAATTAATGGGTTGGCGTTATCTGCTGGATGCACATGCTAATGTATACAACAAGGCAAAGACCAAAGGAAGAACAAACAACAAGTGGGCTTGTTGCCGGCCAGCAGCTAATTCGGTGGGAGTCACGGGAAATTCGTGCGTCAGTACTTTTCAATTATGTCATGGACACCGAGTTCTTCAATAAGTTTGGATGGAAGTTCAAGGACATGCTCGAAGCCTAGTGTTTTTAGTCTCCGTGTCCCTGATCTTATATTCTTATGTAAAACGTCTTGCTATTTTGGTGGTCTAAGTACTACATTTTGTTATATTTCACTGTAGACACTCACAGGTAAATGTTTGCGGCCAAATGTCCTCATTGAAAATATGAACGAAGAGGGTTTTCATTTAGTCTTAAAGAAGAGCCCTAAAACTTTTCAAAATTTCAAATTTTGATTCCGACCATATTTCCAAAGAAAGGAAAAAAAAGTACTTTGTAACATGGTGCTTAATTTCTCAGGTATGATGAAAATCTTTTGATATGGCTGTTCTCCATGGTTTGTTGTGGACTAGTGCTGAATAGTCCCACCATTGTGTCTGGGTGCTTAGGACTATGTCTTAACACTACTGCATAGGGCTTATCACAGTCGGGTCGGTTGGGCCTATCACAGCTGATTTTCAAAAGTGGCACCGATAAAGAGGCGGTGAAAATCAGCTTTTCGCAGTCTGTTTTTAACCGGTTGTGAAAATTGATTTTCACAGCCGGTTTTTGACATAAACCGGCTGCGAAAATAATTTCAAAAACCAAAAATCAAAAATCAAATAAAAATGTTAAATGTTAAATCGATTTTCTCAGGTATGATGAAAATCTTTTGATATGGCTGTGCTCCATGGTTTGTAGAGGTCGGCCGCAGGTTATGACAGCCTTGACCGTCCTCGTAATCCTCCACGATCGGGTATGACGTAGGAGTTCTGAAAGCTATCTCGCTTGCTGTAGACCAGTGCCAAATAGTCCCACCATTGTGTCTAGGTGCTTAGGACTCTGTCTTAACACTACTGCACAAGGCTTATCACAGCCGGTTCGGTTGGGCCTATCACAGCCGGTTTTCAAAAGTGGCGCTGATAAAGTGGCGCTGAAAATTGGCTTTTCATAGTCGGTTTATAACCGGCTTTGAAAATCGATTTTCACAACTGGTTTTTGACATAAACCGACTGTGAAAATAATTTTGAAACCAAAAATCAAATAAAAATGTTAAATGAGTGCAAAAAAAATTAACCACATGAGAGTCCAGCCCCATTAACCAGGCACCACCACCTCCAACAACATAATTTTTTGCACTTGTTGCATTCTCCATGGTTCAAACCCATGACCTCTTGCTTCGCGTAGCTCCACTTACCACTGCACCACACCATTGCTTATGACTAAATTAGTGATGCACTCCTTTTATTTTAACTCTCCCAAACTTTTATAAAATTCTAGAGGCCACCCCATTGATCCAATTAGGCTGATAATTTTTGTGGTATTCCTTACAAGCACATGACATTAGGAAAAATATCAGAAAAATAATATAAAAATAAAAAATATTTGTATGAAAATTGATTTTTAAGTGCTAAAAATTTATTTAATTCATAGAAAATAGCAAATCATTTCAAAAAATTCCTAAACTCCTCCATGCCAAATTATATGCAGTATAAAACATGTAAAACATATTTATGCATTATATAAGCAAAACTAAGTTTTATGATGTACAAACATCAAAGTTTGCCTTAAGGTGTACGAAGAAGTATGAGAGATGTATATATTTATGAACAATATATAGTCTAATTTTCATGAAATGCATTGATTTAATATGAGAAGGTTATACACCTATAAAATGACTCCATGACAACTTTTATAATTTTTGGACAAGTTTTTGATATTGTTATTATTTTTACAAGTAAAGGAGTAAATTAAAGTATGAATTATACATAACAAACCTGTTGACATTTCATATATTTTTCACGATTTGATCTAAACTAGAGGATATGTCCTTAGACACTATTTTTCTAATATTTGATAAGAGCTATTTAAGAGACATGTAGTCCAGATTAGAATTACTAAGAATAAGTATCTAGAAATTCATTTAATAGTTAGAAAATAGCAAATCATTTCAAAATAAATCCAAAACTGCTCCATGGCAACATATATGTAGTGTAAAATATTTAAAAATTATGTCCATGTAATACGAGCAAAACTAATGTTGTAGGGTGTGCAAACTAATCTATGTTACACTTCTTTAATATTAAACATTTCGAATCTTTATGATTTTTTAGAGACCACACCTTATATCCGATTGAGCTGAATTTTTTTGCTGTCCCTTGTGTGCTCCTAGTCCAACAAAAAATATCAAAAAAAAAATAAAAATGAAGATTTTTTGTGTACTATAGCTTAGAACCGGCTGTGAAAATGGATTTTCACAGGTGGTTGAAAATCCATTTTTACAGCCGGTTCGTGGCTAAAAGCGGCTGTGAAAATGGATTTAATTTTCACAGCCGGTGCAGGCCACAAACTGTCTGTGAAAATGTATTAGTGCCACTTTTTGAAAACCGGCTGTGAAAATAGTGACTAGAAAAATCAATTCTGTAGTAGTGTAACCATGCTTGTATGATCTCTCATAATCTGATAAGTTACTACTAGAATACCTTTTGCCTTTTCTCCCCTACATTAGGCTTATTCTTGAATTCTTTATTCTTAAGCTAGGCTTGTGTGTGTCACTCTTTCGTTATTCCATCATGTCTCATTACGGGACACAGCACGTTTGCCGAGTGCCCGGGTCACTCGGGAAAACCCCTAAGGCACTTGGCAAACCTTTCACCATGGGCCGCTCCCTGCGAACAGCACACGGCGAAGGAAGTGCCAGCGAAGTGCTGTTTGCCGAGTGCCATATATCGGGCACTCGGCAAACTGTTGGCCGAGTGTCCCTCTGCACTCGGCTAACATTTTGAACACTCGGCAACAAAAGGTACCTAACAGCACACAGGGACGGAAAAGGGACTGCATCAAGGCCCTTTGCCGAGTGTCGACCGTGGGGCACTCGGCAAAGGGCCACCCTTTGCCGAGTGTCGACCATGGGGCACTCGGCGAAGGGCCTTTGCCGTGTGCCGGGCATGAGACACTTGGCATATTGGTTGTTTGCTGAGTGCCCAACAGAACGAACTCGGCAAACTGTCGGGCACTCGGTAAACATGGGGTTTCTGGTAGTGTCTTACCCCTATATGAACACTGGTTTATTAACACATATTGTCCAGAATATTTATGTAGTGAACACTTTTATACAGCCACCATCCTTTGGAAGATATAAATAACCAGACCCTGAATACCTCTGTGTGAAATGCTATAATAGTATATCCGTGCACTTGCAGGTTTATTCATGTATGTGATAAATATCAACAAACGATCTTGTAGGATGTCGGGGCACCTGTACTAGTGGTGTACGGCCGGCGCCTTGGAACTCGGTGGAATAAGGGCTGGGGCTTTGCGATGAAAGAATTGCCCTTGACCCCCTTTCGCTTTGTCATTCTCCAATTAGTTATTCTAGTTCGATTGTTTTCATGAAATTCTTAATTTAGTATGAACCCTTAAAATCCAGTTGGTGATCTAGTTTGTTTAGTTGATTTAGTTGTAGACCTAGCTTAAAGAATTAACTAAGTTGATGACCTAGTTGATTAATTTAGTTTTGAAATGGATGCTTAGTGCCAAACTGCTAGCTTGTTATACTTGTGATGTACACAAATATTGCGATGACCTCGCTTATTAATTATTGAAATTCTCTTCTCTAGTTTTTATTCCATGATGTTCTTCTTACATTTAAATGATTTCCTTCATGTTAGTTCTTGAAAATTTAGTTGGGCAGAGGTTATTATTAAACTGTTAGTTTTAAAGGGTTAAAATATAAAATAAATTTGTTATATATTGATCATGATCCGCTGTGTTGAATATCCAACTGATGACCACATTGTAGTTCTATAAGTTGTTATGATAGTCTAGCACACATGTGTACATATTCAGATTTGAATGCTTATGTGTTGCGTGTGCAATCGTTCATAACAATGCACTTTTACTACTTGTGGTTCTGATGAAATATTTAACTCATATGTTTCTCTGCATGATTTAAGGTCTCCATCATTGTTTGTTGATCTCACGTCACAGTTGACAAGTTTCAGATCTAGTGGCAATACATGGAGTCCTTAAAAATTATTTATGTATGTACAAATGTTGCCATCATGGTTTGTTGATCCCAATTAAATTTTTAGATCAATTGGCAATCTATAGAGACTACTAAATATGATTAATGGTCTCCATCATGAGCTACTAGTGTCAAGTCAGCAGATGCTGAGTACGCTCAGATTAATGGATCATTAGTGGAGGCCTTTAATCATTACATTTTTAAATATGTACATACTGCAATCATGGGCCGTGTCTACATCCAAATTATGCTGGGTGGCACACGAGTGAATGAAGGGACGTGGTGAATGAAGCCATACCTTAGCATGAGTGTTGTTAGACACTGTTTGAATTGAACAATGTTGAACACATAGCAGATGCACTCTGATGTCATAGCTAAGTTCTAAGGCATGATTGAAATGATTCACTGCTTTTAAGGAATATAAAAGCAAACAAGAAACTTTGCGTCCAGTACAATATGATAGGAAATGTTGGATAACACTTGACACCATGCACCACTTGCTCGTGTTGTTTGCTCCTGCTCTCTCCATTTCATATTGTAAGTCGTTATGGATACATTACTTTTGTTATTTATCCAAATATGTTGTATTTCTAGATTCAGGGGCGGAGCTCGGACCGGTGCTGCCGGGGCTGCAGCACCGGTCCAGCCCAAAAGATCTTCAGTAGATTTACTAACTATCCGGCTAATTAAATATATGGCTTAAGCAATGGATCAGCACCTGCTAGATACATATCCATTGTTTAGCACCCTCCTTTATCCAATGCTGGCTCTGCCACTGTCTAGATTCATCTATCTCGAAAATCCACAATGACCTACAATTTGAAGGGAGGGGGCGGTTTAATCTCCATAATCACATGCCTGACCATGCGTTTCCTCTGTAGATGGAAGAAACCAAGCAGCTATACGAGTTTGCCAGAAGCTTGAAACGTATTCACAGCTTATCCATCACGAGCAGAGGATGTTTAGATATTGTAAAATTTGGTTAGGTTTGTTGTTTTTTGGACACAAATAATGTGTAATAGCTGATTAACCAAAGGTAGTATTTTAATTATCATTATCTTTACTGGTACTCACAATACGTGGATCACCATATAGACAGGTTACAAGCGTACATACGGGTACTTATGGGGAAGACCCTGTGGTAACAATGGATTTATTCATATCCATGGACAAAGGAACTACTTCCCAAAATGGAAAGGCAACGGAGCTATTATATTATATTTTATATGATTGGCACTGGACTTATTCACATGTAAAAGGGAACTAATGATCGCAATCCACTTTCCCGCTGTTGTCCCACCTGCTCTTGGTGTTGTGTTCAGCGTGCTTCGTCTTCAGCTGCGCGCATTGTACAAAACAGGCATATTGCTGGTCATTTGAGGCATACTGAAAAGGCGATTTTTTCCTTCATAGAATTAATAAGGAATACTTGTAAAATTTTTATATTTATTTCAAATAATTAAAAGGGGTTAAATTTGTAGGTATACAGATGAAGTAAAAAGGTGGCTAAACTTTAAAGCTACCTTTGCTTGGCTTTCCTTATGGTACATGTAGCCCTAAAGTAGCAAAAGGAAAAAGATGAGGAATTAGCAAATGGGTTAAGAAAATGTTATTCATAATACTATTCCATGCTTGCCATGAGAAACTACAAACTTACTTTGGTTGTCCCGTATATATAATCACAGTATGTGAAAACAGAACTGAAATTGCTCTGGCTTTGTCCTGCATAATGACGGTAGTCATGGAATTCTGCGCCACCATAGAATGGGATCAACTTCATGGGGCTGAAAGGGAAGTCGTACCTACATTTAATTTACAAAGTGATAAATCCAAAAAAAAACTTAAGTAGGGCGAAGAGAAAAACTTGGCCTTTGATTAAATTACATACCCACTATGCGCGTCCAAGGCCTCTTTGATGCGGATGGCAAACCAAAGCCAATGTATTGTGATATGACATGGAACGATTGCTGGTCCAGCAAAGGCAGTGATGAGGTACATGTTAAGCTCGATGCCATCGGCGTAGGACGCAGCAAAGCCGGTCGGTGTCCTGACCTCATGGTGAATGCAGTGGATCTTATCATAGCCCCACTTAGTGTGCAGGAAACGATGGAGCCAGTATGACAGGTAGTCCTCCATCAAGGAGTATACCACGAGCTGTGTCACCGTCTCCCATACTGAAGGCAACGGAAGCCCGGTCCGGATCCCGATCATCTATAATGTACGTATGAAGCCTATATTAATTATAATAACTGAGTATAATTAGTCTTTTTCATATACTCAGTCTTTCGCAGAAAAAAATTTAATGCAACTCTAACTTTGTATCTGTTTTTCTACAAAACTAGAATTGCATTTTATGTGGTGCGGGGAAAGTATGTATGTAAGCATGTATCGACCTTGAATGCCACGGAGTAGAAGAGTGGGAATGGACCCATGATGAACAGCACTAGACTCGTGTTCTCCCTCATGAAGCGGAGGAATGCAACTGGTGACTGCTGCTGCACTGCCAGCTGCAGCTTGTATCGCGAGGTGAGGGCCGGCGCGAGCTGGTGGATGTTGGGATAATAGCCGAAGCCATTGAGCCCAAACAACGGAAGAGATTGAGTAACTGGGACAAGCAACAATATATTACTTATCAACAGTGTTCTCGGGAATCAACAACCTTTACATGTAGGAGAGGGGCCTCCTTTTATAGGGAGACCAAGGGTCTTTACATCCCCATTATACCCTTGAAAATCAGGCATCATCCTCTAGACTATACAACACAAATAACCCAAGGACACTTTGGTACATTTACTCCTCCCAATGTGAATGAGTAGACTTGCAATCCCGTGTTTGACTTGGCTTAGACTTGGTCTAAGCTTGCTTCGCTTGCCAGAAGGAGCTGTGCAGTAGCTCGATTTGGCTTCCTCCGAGTCGGGACGACCCGAAGCCGTCTCTTGGTGTCCAAAAGCCAATGGCTCCCCCAAGGACCTGCAATATAGAGCGAACTGAAGCTAGCCATTAACCCAATCATAGCTTTTGGCACTCAATAGTATCAATACTTCACCAGATTAGCTTCTAACTTAGTTTGGATAACGTCGCTTTGGTATACCGCTAGACGTGATGACCGAAGCCGATTAGCTTTGGATTGATTCACCCTACCGAAGCCAAATTAGGAGTCTATTGAGTGAACGAAGCTGATTGGCTTCAGCTCCCTAGTTCATTGTCGCCTTTACGCATGAAAGAGAACGTAACAAGTAGAGGGTGTTTATCGGCGGGCCAAATCCCCAACAGTAGCCCCTCGAGGACGAGGGCTTTCTTCAACAGTCCGAACTCCACGAACTTTGGATTGCTTGCCAGCCCGAGAAACGCCTCCTCCTTGTTGGAGAAAGCCCCCAAGTGTTTCTTAACGGTTAAATTTTGGTACCATTGCCGTAATTTTGCTTCGGTTTGTTTGAATTTGAAGCGCTGGTTCGTTTTTCGAGATTTTCAACGGTCAGATTTTACCGCCCTATAAATAGGACCGAAGGGGAGGGGGGTAGAATCTCGCTTGCTTCGCTTGGCGATTTTCTTACTGAGCTTGTATCTTGAAGCTTTCGCTTGCTTTGAAAGCTCTTGAATCTCAAGTGTTTGGCTTTTTCTTCTCGCTACAAGTAAGTTTTTGCTTTTTGTACTCTTTTATTTCCTTCGTTATTTCCTTTCTGTCTGTTTGCTGTTTCGTTTACTTTTTGTTTATTGTTTGTTCTAGCGGCTCACACGAAGCAAACCGCTCGTCTGATTGACTCCGACTCCGAAGGAGACAATTCGGACGCTTTTGATATGGACACTGTCGAAGCTCAATCCTTTGCTCAACAACTTGAGGTCAACGTGGCCGTAGCTCCAGAAGCTGAAATTGCTGTGGAAGCTGATGATAGGGGCAAGGATCCCATTGAGGATGATCCCGCCGGAGGCGATGACATAGAGGATGCCGAGTCTGCGGCCGGTGATGCCCTTGAGGACGTGGAAGCCGATGTATCAGATCTTTTGGATTATCGGAAGAAGCCAATACTCCTGAGTTGATCCGCTTTTACGAGTCAAAAGGATACTTCCCAGCCGGTCACGGACGAGCCCCAGGCACAGAGACTACCCCGACACCTCTTGAGGACGAAGCCATGGTGTTCAAGGAGTTCTTCTGCGCTGGGCTTCGGATGCCCGTTGATAACATAATTGCTGATATTCTTGGGAGGTTTGGATTGCAATTCCATCACCTCACCCCCAATGCTATCACTCATCTATTTCGTTTCTTTTGGGCCGTGAAAACGAATGCATCAGACGTTAATGTGGACTACTTCATCCGCTACTTTGAAGGGCATCGCCAGACAAAAAGTGTTAAGCTTGACGGCTTTGAATACGAGCCGGACTATGGTAGCATTACCTTCTGCGCGCGATGGAGGCAGACTGATTTGCAAAAGGTAGAACTTACCTTTTGCCAGAAAAACACCTGGGATAAGAATTGGAAAAGGTATTGGCTTTACGTCAAGGTGCCAGCGCTGGAGAATGTGTTAGAGGATGGAGCGAAACAGAGATCGTTTCCAATGCACAGCTCTATTGGTCCTTGTAACTTCGTTGCCTGCCCTTCTTTCAACAGAAAGGCGCCCGGCTTTGACCGCTGTGAGAGCGCCTTTTATAAAGCTAGCCGAGTCTCCAGCAGCCGTGACTTGGTTGAGGAAGGATTGGCCATGGGGCTCAACGTTTTGTCTGCTGAGTGGAGGCCATTTCCAGTTGTCACGAAGCCTTACAGAGGAATGAACAATGTTTGCTTTCCCAAATTTGGGGTGAAGAAGCCGGCCAACATGTCAGATTACTCCTACGTTCAGTCCATCGAACTGATGGCTGAAATTATTTGTGGAAAGTATACATCAAAGGAGCATGAAAGTTGTTTGGCTTTAGTGGATGGGGTTCGTTTGAACAGAGTGTTTGATGAAATGGGTGTCAGCTACCCTCAGCGTACGGCTCCATCCAAGCCAACGAAGAAGTTCACCGCTGAGGATCATCCCAGCATGCTGGCAGCCCCGAAGCCAACTCGTGGCCGTGGGAAGAGGGGTCGTGGCGGAGGCCGTGGAAGCAGTCAATCAGACGAGGGCGGCGACGAAGCTGGTGGTAGCAAAGCCGGAGCCCCTTCTAGCCGGGGCGGGAGCCAAAGCCGAGGATGCGCCTCCAAGGTGGTTGCCACGAAAAAATGGATTACTACTTCTTCCTTAGAGGCTTCCAAACGTCAAAAGCTTGTGAAAGCTCTTCCCGTCGCTCCGCTTTCCAGTGCTCCTCCTTGTCCAATTGCTTCGGCTGTTGAAGTGCCTGTTACTGCTTCACCTATGCAAGTTGATCCTACAGCTTCCGCTGCAGTCGGTGTACTTTCTTCTGGAGGTTTGTTTCTTGTCTACCTTGTTTTTTTGTTTTTAGCTTCGCTTTTCTTATCTATTTTTGTCTTATTACAGTTAAAGCCGTTGTTGCGCCTCCTCGTCGTGAACGCCTGCCTGGATGCATTGACGATGAGGATGAAGTGAGCTTCAGCCGTCTTCTGAGGGAGGATGAGACGAAGGATTTTGCACTTGGGGAAGCTGAAGTATCATCTATCCCGTTCCAGCCATCGTCCTTGGACTTGTTGGCTGGTGCAGCGGCCAAGTCCCTTCAAACTTCTGAGGGGCTTGCGCAGACGGCTTCTGCTAATATTGAAGAGCTTCCGCAGACGGCTTCTGCTAACATTGAAGAGCTTCCGCAGACGGCTTCTGCTAACATTGAAGAGCCTGCGCAGACTGCTTCTGCTAACATTGAAGAGCCTGCGCAGACGGCTTTTGGTCTTGAGACTGGGCAGGGTTCTGGCGACTTGGTGACTCCAGCAACTGCTTCGCCAGTTAATTTAACTCATCCAACTGATGCTGGACTTTCTGCCCCTATTATGGGCATTGAATCGGCTTCTGTGAAGCCAGCTCTTGAATGTGAAGATACGTTTCGCTTTGTTAACTTTTTATGTCCTTATTTTTTTATTTTTTTATTTGTTGATTTTTTTACCTCAGGAGCAAGTTATACTGGTTATGGCCCCATCGCAGATCGCCTTCGGCAGAGTGGTTTTCGCCCTCCCAATGACATTCCTATTGTTGCTCCAAAAGGTTACATTTTTTACTATTATTTCTCACGAAGCCGATTGAGTGCTACTTTTGTCTTAATTTTGCTTTTGCTTTTTCAGAGCTTGAGACTCGTGTGAAATCTTTGGATTTGGACACACTTTCAATCTCCAACCTTAGTGGCAATATCCAGGTTTGTTTCTTCTCCTTCGTTTTTGAGTTTGTTGTTTAGCTTTTTTGGTACTTATCTTTTGTTTGTTTTAGTCTATGATGTCCATGCAGGAGCTTTTCGCTCGCCTTCCACTTTGTCTCAACGATGTTGAGAACGAGCGGGCTGAACTTGATAGTTTGAGGAAAGAACGCGAGAGCTTCCTTCAGCTTAAGGAATCTTTGGAGAATGAAAAGGAACGGTTTCGTCTTGAGCGGGAGACCGCCACGTCAGAGGTGGCTTCGCTTAAAAGTAAAGTCTCCTCGCTTGAGACTACCCGTGAGCTCAATGCTCAAACTATTGAGGGGCTTCGGAACAAGTTGGTCGAGAGTTCCACTTTGGAACATGAAATGAAAAATCAGATAAAGACTGTCGAGGCTGCTAAGGAAAAGGCGATGTCTGATGCAGAGAAATACAAGAGAGAGCTTCTTGTTGCTGTCGATTTGAAGGATTCTCTTGTTTCCGAAGCTGACAGGCTAAGGTCTCAGATCGACAAGCTGAGAGCCGACAAGAAGGTTTTGGAGACCAAGATTCTTAGCCGCAGTAGTGGCGTGTACCTAGAGTACGAGGCTGCTCTGAAGCAATATGGAGCTGAGCCACTGCCGTTCCCTTCAGATGATTTTGACCTTGGGAAGCTTTTCGCATGGCTGGATGATGAGTTCAAGTCCCTACCGGACGTCTTGTCCAAAGTAGGTGATTATGCTGCTCGAACCTGCATCACCAACGCCTTTAAAATGCTAGCAGATGAAGGGTGCTCTCACTATAAGAGCTTCTTGAGGAGGGACTTTCAATTTCCTTCAGCTTTGAATCCCGACAAGAAGGAATTTTTCAACGAAGCTGTTCTGGCGACTCGCGCCATCTTCTTAGAAAATTCTGGTCTGCTACAGGGAGAGAGTGTGCCCGAAGCACTGCGTATGATCATCTCGTTAAGGTTAACTTCTTTTGCCCTTTTGGTTATTTTTGCTTTCTCTCGTATTCTACTTATTTTTGCTTTTAGTATTGATTGTTTTGTTTATTTTCAGTACAAAGAGGAGCTTGCCCTTGAGCAGCAGCAGAAAGCCGAAGCTGAAGCTGCGATTGCTGGCCCTTCATCCTCTCATGCTGGTGCTGATGAGAGACACGATGGAGAGCCGAAGGTGTAGATTTGTTGAGGCTATCACTTTGTTTAGCTTTTGCTGTAAAGTAACACTAAACGATGTAATATTTGTATATACTCAGATCCCTGGCGAGGGAGTTGTTCTTGAACTCATGCCAATCACCATGCGCGATGGCCCCTTGTGTGTGTCTGGTTTCGCATGGGAACAATATCAACAATGTTATCCGAGTCGAAGACTTGGTGATTTTTGGGAATTTTGTCACGAGTTTTTTCGTCATTGCGAATTTGATGTGTTTGACTTTTTTAACTCTTTCATCGTTCGACAATCGCCTCGTGTCGAACTTGCTCGTGCGAGAAACGCCGAAGCTGCTCGTTTGCTTCCAGTTGAGGTCAAGCCAGAGGATTTAGATGATGATAGGGATTTTTCTTACGTGTTTAATGCTCCAAGATTTAGGAGATCTGGCCAGCAATTTGACGGCTATATTTTTGAGATGTTTTGAGTCATCCCTTTGTAAAACACTTTGTAATTCGCTTGGTCATTGTTTCGATTGGAAACACTTGAATGAATGTAAGCTCGATTTGGCTTCCTTGCGAAAGAAACACCTCCTCCCCCCCGAAGCGAGGTTTATTCGTTCAAGTGTTCTGTACTTGCGTGTACCTGTGGTTCGAAGCCACTTTAGCTTTTTTGAGCTTTTTGTGCATAAATATGAATGTATAAGAATATGTTGTGCGTGAGTTCTGATAGGTTGCCGAAGCCCCTATTACTTGTAGTTGCATAAGCTTCTTATTTTTGTTTATAAGCGTTTATAAAACTGTTAGCCGAAGCTGTTTTTGATTTTATATAGTTGTTTGAGCCAAAGCCCCTTTTACTCTGTTTAGAGTAAGCGTTTTTGGACCGAAGCCCCTTTTACTCCTTTTTCGAGTAAGCTTTTCCTTAGATCTGAATTGGCCTTACTCTCGGTAGGGTCAATTCAGTTCTATTTGAGTTGTCGAATACCAGCGACTTGGTCGAAGCCAATCGCTTTCGATGCTGCTTTTTTGGGGAATACCTCGTTTATATATAGCTTGACGAGTTACAGTAAGCACCGCCTCGTTAAAAACCTCACCCCTTGGTCAGGGTCCCCTTGTGAGGAAAAGAGTACGGGCTTATGGAAAAATTAAAAATGCTATTCTACTTAATGACTTCATTTATAGAACACGAAGCCATTTTACATCTTTTTATAAATAATATTTGCATAAGCTGTCTGCATTCCACGAATGCGGCAGCTCATTGCCTTCGTCGTCGCCTAAGCGAAATGAGCCAGGCCTGTTGCTTTTGATGACAAAAAATGGGCCTTCCCATTTCTGTTGCAGCTTTCCAGCGGGCATGCTTGGGTTTTTCCTTAGGACCCAGTCCCCTACCTTGATATCTTTCTTAACTACCTTCTTGTCTCGCCATTTTCTTGTCTCAGCTTGATACTTGGAAATATTTTTTGCTGCTTGCAGCCTGTATACCTCAATGAGATCCTTGTCAATGGCTTCGCTATCTTTGGGAGCTTCTTGTTGGGTGCGAAGCCCCTTGTGCAATATTTCCTCTGGGCATACTGCTTCTTCACCATAAGTAATTTGAATGGGGTAAACTGTGTTGCTCTTGATGTGGTGGTGTTATGAGCCCAAATCACCTTCGGCATCTCTTCTACCCACTTGCCTTTTTTCTTACAATTTGCAAGGCACTTTCGAATGGCTGTAAAGATTAAGCCATTGGCTCTTTCAACTGCTCCATTTGTTTGTGGGTGATAGACCGAAACAAATTTTGCCTTTGTTCCAATCGACATGCAATACTGCCTGAATTCATCACAGTCAAACTGCTTCCCATTGTCCACTGTTATTTCCCTTGGTACTCCAAATCGGCATACAATTTGCTGCCAGAAGAACTTGATCACTGTTTTTGCTGTGATGTTAGCCAATGGTCTGGCTTCGATCCACTTGGTGAAATATTCAACTGCTACTATGGCATATTTGAGATTTTCTTGAGCTGTTGAAAGTGGGCCAACTAGATCAATGCCCCATCTTTGCAAAGGCCATGTTGGAGTTACAGCTGTGACTGCTCCGAAGGAGATTTTCTATTTGCTGCACACTTTTGACACTGGTCACATGTCTTGACTGTGTTTGTTGCATCGATGATGATTGTAGGCCAATAGAATCCTTGCCTCATTGCCTTCCCCACTAAAGCTCTTGGCCCAAAGTGTGCTCCACATAAGCCACTATGTATCTCTTGAATCAGCTCTTTGCCTTCGTTGTGAGAGATGCAACGAAGCCAAGGAGCTACAACTCCTTTTTTGTAAAGGACATCATCTATCATCTGATAGTATCTTGCCCTTTGTTGCATGGCTTTTAGATCATCGTCGTCAATTGGCTCATAGTATCCCCGAAGATAGGCTATTATTGGGGATCGCCAATCCTCTGAGCTTATTGCATTGATCAGCTTCGGCAGATCATCTGAGTCCTTTATCGATGGTGTTGTTAATGTTTGAAAGAATACATTAGGTGGAAGTTTGTCCCCCTTGCATCTGCTTTAGCCAACATATCCGCCTCTTCATTTTTTGATCTTGCGATGTACTCCACAGTGAAACCCTTGAATTTTTTCTCCATTGAGCGTATAGTGTTCAAGTATTTGATGAGTTCTGGTTGCTTCGCGATGCTTTCTTTTTCAATATGGTCTGCTACCACCTTTGAATCTGTTTTGACAGTGAATCTCTGAGCTCCCAATGCCCTTGCTTTTCTGAGCCCCAGTAACACAGCTTCGTATTCAGCCACGTTGTTTGTGCTTCTGTCGCTGTTTTTGCAGAACTCCAGATTTGCTGCATATCTCATTTTCACACCCGAAGGCGATTGCACAATTGCCGCTATGCCAGCTCCTTTGTCCCCCCAAGCACCATCACAGTGTATCAGCCAATTTTCCTCTCTGATAGCACTTTTGTGGTGAAGGCGATGTCCACTCCGCAATGAAGTCAGCTAGGACTTGAGATTTGATTGATGTTCTCCTTTCAAAGTCCACGACGTACTCTGAAAGCTCCGCGGCCTACTTGCGTATTCTGACAGAAGCTTCTTTGTTGTTCAAAAGCTCTTTTAGAGGTTGATCTGTGAGGACTTTGATGTTGTGGCCCTCAAAATAGTGTCTGAGCTTTCTGGAAGCCATTATCACTGCATAGATCATCTTTTCAATCTCTATATAGAACAGCTTTGATGCGGCCAATGCCTTCAACACATAGTATACTGGCTGCTGAATGCTTCTGCCCTCTATCAGTTTTTCTGTGATGAGCGCTGCGCTTACTGCTGATTGTGATGCTGCGATGTACAGTAGTAGTGGTGCTTTTGGGTTAGGTACTGTTAGCTTCATGAGCTGCATCAAGTACTGATTTAGCTCATAGAACGCTTTTGATTGCTCTGGCCCCCATTGAAACTTGGCGGCATTTCTGAGTGTTGCAAAGAATGGTAAGCTTCGCTCTGCTGCTTTTGCGATGAATCTGTTGAGTGCAGCAATTCTGCCCGACAGCTTTTGCACATCTCTCATACACTTTGGCTCCTCCATGTCAAGGATTGCCTTTATCTTGTCTGGATTAGCTTCTATCTCATGAGCTGATACCAGACAACCAAGGATCTTTCCTTTTGTCACTCCGAATACACATTTCTCTGGATTTAACTTGAGACCAGCTTGTCTCATGCGAGCGAAGGCAATTGCCAGATCTGATATGTGGTCTTGCCTTTTGACACTTTTGACCAAGATATCGTCAACATATGCCAATATTGTCTTGAACAATTCATCTTTGAACACTGTGCTTGACATTCGGCAAAAAGTGGTTCCTGCATTCCGGAGCCCCTCGGGCATCCTGACGAAGCAAAAGGTGCCAACTGGTGTGATGGTAGCCGGAAAAGCAATCTAAGAGGGACATCATCTCGCTTGCTGCTGCTTGGTCAACAATCTTGTCAATCATTGGCAGTGGGAAATCATCTTTTGGGCAGGCCTTGTTGAGATCTGTGAAGTCGATGCACATTCGCCATTTGCCATTCTTCTTCTAAACTGGCACAGTGTTAGCTAGCCATGTTGGATATTTGACTTCACGTATAACATTGGCATCTAGTAGCCTTTGCACTTCAGCTTTTACAGCATCGGCTTTTTCTTCTGACATCTTTCTCAGCTTTTGCTTTTTTGGCTTCATGTCAGAACTGATTGCCAGCTTGTGCTCAATTATGCTTCTGTCAACACCTGGTAAGTCCTTGCTTGACCAAGCGAACACATCCTTGTTATTCCTCAGGAATTTAATGAGCCTATCTTCTTCGTCCAGCTCCAAGTCTGAGCCGATAATCACTTTTCTGTCAAAAACGTCGGGCTGCAACTGCACCTGCTTCGTCTCTGTAGCTTCTTGCATCTTTTTGCTATCTTTCTCAGCACTTGGCTTTTCTTCTGCGTAAAATGGATCTTTTTCTTGAAGCAAATGCACATTTTGTTGACCAGGTGCTCTAGCTTTCTCAATGTTTCTGGCTTCCCTTTGGTCACCATATACAGTGATGACCCCTTTTAGAGCTGGCATCTTCATGCATAAGAATGATTGCCTTATGATGATATCAAAGGCGTTTATAACTCCTCTTCCGAAAATGACATTGTAGTCAAAGATCATGTCTACGACATCGAAGGTGATGTACTCAGTTCTTGCATTGGATGTGTCGCCGAAGGATACTTGCAATGAAATTTTCCCAAGTGTTTTGGTTCGCTTCCCCCCGAAGCCGACCAATGGAGTGTCTGATGGCTCCAAGTTGTCTGGGTTGATATTGGTCATGTTTCTCAGTGTTTTTGCTAGGATGATGTCAGCAGAGCTTCCTGTGTCTACCAGCACCTTTCCGATCGTCCAGCCGGCAATATTGGCTTCGATTGACATCGCGTCATTATGTGGAAAATTGTGGAGTTTGAGATCTTCCTCAGTAAAGGTGATGGGCATATGAGACCATTATGACTTTTTGTATGGACCATCAACAGAGATATTGTTGACTTGACGGAAATAGCTTTTCCTTTGCTTTTTGTTCTCAAAAGCAAGCGATGATCCTCCAGAGATGGGCATGATGTGTCCATAGCTTGGGAGTGGGCTTGGAGCTTCTTGTTGATTGGCTTTTTGTTGTGGAAGTGGTGGTGGTGGTGGTAGCTCCTCAACCTTTATGTTTTGCGAAGCCACTTGCTGGGAGGTTTGAGGGTATAGGTGAGGATATATGGCTTATGGGTAATAATGCTGAAAGGTTTGTGGCGAAGGCAAGTATTGAGTTGCCATCGCTGTTGATGGGTGTACAGTGTTTGAGTTTAGCGAGGGATATACTGGACAGTATGGTTGGATAGCTTGGGAAGGGTTTTGTGTATTTTGCTGCGAAGCCGATATTGGCTTCGTTTGGGTTGTTTGAATCTTCTCTGCTCTTAGCTTTTCTATTGTTTTCTTGATGTCTCGGCACTGCTCTGTGCCATGGGTGTGGTTTTTGCCGTGGTATTGGCAAAATAGTTCAGGTCCCAATGGACCTCTTCCTCTCCCTCGGCCTCTGCCGGCTTTTCCACCCCTTTGAGTGGGCTCATTTCTCTGGTTGTGGTGTTGGCTTTCTGGGTAAGGTGGTTGGGTTTCGTAGGAAGAAGGTGGGTTGTCTACCTTCATGATTGTTTGGTGGGAGTAGTTTTGGTAGTTGTGGCTGTGGTGGTGGTTTTTGGATTGTGACTCATATTGGTTTCTCATGATGGCTTCTCTAGCCAATCTCATTCGGTTGTCATTGTCAGACCGACAATACTTCTTGAACTCATCATATAGGTCTGCCAGAGTAGCTGGTGTCTCTCTTGCGATATGCTGTGCAAACAGTCCAGGGCGAAGCCCTTGTATTGCTGCGAATTTCGCTGCTTCGTCGGGGATATGTGGAGCTTGAGCACGTAGAGTAACAAATCTGCGGAAGTAGTCCTCTAGGGGCTCCTTCGGCTGCTGGTGTAGTGTAAGTTCAGCATATGAGAGTGATTGATCTCCCATAATGCTAAAATTTTTTATGAGCTCCCTCTTCAGATCATACCAGCTATTGATTGATAGACCTGGCAGCTTCGTGTACCAGTTCATTGTTGTGCCATCGCAGACAATGATGAAAGATTTTGCTAGAACAACATCATCTCCCCCAGCAGAAGCTATTGCAGCTTCGTAACTTATGAGGAACTGCTTCGGGTCAGTGAGGCCATTGTATCTTGGTAGAGAAATAGGTTTATAAGATGGTGGCCATCTTGCCAATTGAAGGCTTTCTGAGAGTGGGCAAGTATGGTCGATAGGACGAGTGTGGAGTGTGTGGAAGCCAGTTTGGGATGAAGAGTTATGGTTTGGTGGATTGGTGGTGGTGTTTGGCTCATTGAGCTCTGCTTGTAGCTCAGCAACTTGTTTTTTTGGCTTTCTCAAGCTCTTGACGCAGCTTTTCAGCTCTTGAGCTTGTATTGTTCAGCCTCCTCTGTTTTGCTTGCCTCAGCTCCTCCAGGTGCTTCTTGACTTGCAGCAATTGAAGCTACTGCTCCTCTTCTTCCTCTTGCATTTGTTGCTCCAGTTCGAGCTGTGCAGCCTCCAGCTCTCTCTGCTGCTCAAGGCGTCGAAGACGAAGCCTTTCTTCAAGTCGGTGCATTCTCTCTTCAGTGGTGAGGGTTTCGTTATCGACCTGTTGGTCATCGATAACGGTTTCGGTTATTTGTAGTAGGCTTGTTGGTGGAATTGGGGGTTGGGGAGCGGCTTCATTGCTGGGAGTTGCATTCGCCGCAGTGGTGGTTGACTTGGCTTTTTTTGGTGGCATGGTGGTTATCGTGGGTTTTGTTCGTGCACAGCACAAACGGTGGGTGCCAGTTGTTGGGATAATAGCCGAAGCCAATGAGCCCAAACAACGGAAGAGATTGAGTAACTGGGACAAGTAACAATATATTACTTATCAACAGTGTTCTCGGGAATCAACAACCTTTACATGTAGGAGGGGGGCCTCCTTTTATAGGGAGACCAAGGGTCTGTTGACGCGGAAAATCGGCGGTCGTATTCCCCGCGGTCAGCACACGAAGACCAGGGAGATCAGCTTCGCTCCAGTGCCAGTCTACACTCCAGTTCAGGTTCGCAGCGTGCCAGTCAATTTGACCTGAAATTGACAAGGGAATAAAACAGTTAAATTGCTCTTTGATTGTGCCGGCTCTATTTCAGACGATGGAGTAACGTCGAATTTTAGCCAAGACCCAATCAGACACGTATCGGCCGATACCGATCGGACCTCAAAATCGGACCTCATTGATGACGTCAATCGGACCGAGTGATCGGACCTCAATCAGACACCAAATCGGACCTCGGAATCGGACCAATCAGGATCGGACCTTGATTGATATAACAGATCAGCCTTTGAATAATGAAATAAAATGTAAAACAAGGTCGATATGTAAAATAATGGATCAGCTATGTCTTGAAACAAGATATTAAATAATCAAAGTGTAAGCCGATACATTGTCCACTTTGTCTAATTGCCAGTTTGACTCATCTTATCGGACCATCTAACCAACCAATCGGACTATAGCCTTTTCAGAGAAATCTAGCTCCGACGTAGGGAATCTAGATTTCTCCAACTATGATCAGATCAGATAGCTAGATAATCAGACTCGATTCATCAACCTGTCAATTAAACAAGATGCTCGCACAGGTGTTGATCAGATTAAGCAAAATAATCAGGTAAAACATTAACAGATTCATTCTGATTCTAAGATATGCTACCAAACAATTAAGCGAGATCCAGCTCCGACGTAGGGAATCTACACCACACTTAACATTCAAATAGCAATAAGGCATAACCAAAGCTTCCTTTAACTAATCAAGATGAATCTAGCTCCGACGTAGGGAATCTAGACCAAACATGACAATCAAAGATTAATCTAATCGTATTGCAAAGATCCAGCTCCGACGTAGGGAATCTACACCAGTGCAATACTCAAAGAACAACCAGATTAAACCACAAAGCAGGATCGGACATAGAACGATGCTGTAAGATAAAAATTGCTTAAATCGGACCAAGACCAATGCTCAAAGCCGTTGAAGAAGTAGAATTGATTCACATGGCGTAGATCTAAACCAATCTAACAACTCCAACAAACCGCAAAGACTACCTTTAGTAACCAAGATTACTCTAGCTCCGACGTAGGGAATCTAGACTAATCTTGATACCTAGCTCCGACGTAGGGAATCTAGGCTTAAAGTGTAGTCCGATAAACGATAATTGTTGAATAATCAATATTGATCTAGCTCCGACGTAGGGAATCTATATCAATCTTGATTATCCAGAGATAAGTCGGTTGAACAGTATAAACGAGAAAGGGCGATGCGCCTCAATTCAAAGCCTATACTAGTTCGATAAATTGACTAACTTACTGGTAAGCCGGAGATCAGAACTGATGCAGCCCGTCCACCAATGAGCTTCATCGGTAACTACTACTAGGGTTTTGGCGTGAAGCCGGGTTGTATTGATTGTGAGAATAGTTTTTACAATGGAGGAGGGCTCATATTTATACCCTGGTCATGGAGAGTCCTGATCGGACCAGACTAACTTGTGAACTAATGTAAACTAAGTTAAAGATAAAACGGGACTCCCATATGCCTTCTGAAAAGGAAATAGTCCCTGAATCTGATATGCTTCCTTCTTAGCCGACGCGCCTTTCCTCTTGAACTCGTCATCGGGTCGGACTCCTGCTTCATCGGACCCCTCTTCAGCATCGGCTTCCTTCTCTGTCACCTTCAGCCTTGACCAGTCAACGGGTCCACTGTGCAGTCTCAACCTCACCACGTCATCATCTGACTCAGCATGTCAGGCGCGAAAATCCGGTGTCAACACATGCCCCCCAATTTTGGAATAAAATATCATTTTGTTCCAAAATTCGTATCTGCCATCATAACTCCTTCACCGATTTTCGTGCCGAAACTTTCCATCCCTGTACTGCGCGGCTCCTCGATCTTCGGGCCATGACCGCTTCTTTCTCCATCAACAACCCGTGGAGCTTATCTTCTTCTCTCTCCAAGCAATAGTATCTTTGACAATGAATAGCATACAGAACCCTGCATTTACCTCACGGGTATCCATGCATCTATTGACTCAGGCGAAACGATTCTTCAATGCAGTTCCTCAAAAGACGCCCCTCCTCCAATTACAGCAGCTCTGAATCAATGCCACATCTCCACGAGAATACTGTTCTTCATTTGGACGGTTTCCACGAGCGCCCCTTGGATTCCATTTCTCTTTTAATGCGTCCATCGACCGCCGGCTATAAATACTTGCCTCACGTCCTCTTCTTCCACCATCCCTTAGCCATGGCGCAGCTAATATTCATGGTAGAGCATAAACTTCTTCTGTTTGACACAGGATCCGACTCCTTCCTCCTCTTCTGCTAGAAGAATTCTCGTGAAGAAGTATAGGGTACTCCCCCCCTTTTCTGATCCTGCAGTGAATCCAGGTGGAACTTCTGCTAGAAGAATCCTCGTGAGGTTCCTCCATGGTTCACCAAAGGGAAGGTTTTTCAGAGGGGTGTAATAGAGTGCCCTTTACAGGCTAGGGCGAAGCGTCCACCGGCGTGCTCTTCAAGGGACTGCATCTAGAGCGGATTTCTTCGACTCAAGGAAGAAGATATCTCCTCAAACTTGCGCTTCCTTTTGCCCTTCCTTTTCTAGTCTTGTTCTGGCAATGATGAACAAAGTACATCGGCGCCTACTAGATCCTTTTATCTTCTGAAATCCTTCTGTATGAGAAATATATGAATATATATGCAATCCCTTTTCAAACAGCCTGATCCGTCATCGAGCGGCTTGATGATGTAATGTATTTTTCTCTGTTTGTATATAGCCCTTAAGGCGATGCATATCGCATCGGCTCTTATTTTTTTGTTCTTGAGGCGATTTTCCATCGGCTTTTAAGCCTGACGCATAGCATCGGCTCTATGAGTTTACCCAAATGCTAGGGTAGTACTTCTTCAAATATTTCCCGTTTAATGCTTTAGGAAACACTTCTCCTTCAAGTGTTTGTAGAATATAAGCATTTCCAGGAACACATCGGACGACTTGATAAGGTCCCTCCCAGTTCGGTGACCACTTGCCGTACTTGGGATCTTTAGAACCAATTGGCAGAATAACCTTCCAGACAAGATCGCCCTCCTTGAACTCTTTCCCTTTAACTTTCTTATCATAATGCCTCGCTACTCTAAGTTTATTAGCCTCAATATTTTCAAGAGCGCGCAGCCGACGAACAGCCAAGTCATCGGACTCACTATTCATGAACTCCATGTATTCGCCGGCCTTCAATTTATCCTGAAGTTCGATACGTCTTGATCCAGTACGAATTTCCCATGGAAGAATGGCTTCATGTCCATAAACTAGTTCATACGGAGAAACTTTGATCGATCCATGACAAGCCATTCGATAGGCCCATAGAGCTTCAGGAAGCACAATATGCCATTTTCTTGGATACTCCTCAATCTTTCTATCAATCAACTTGATCAAACTTTTATTGGAGGCTTCAGCTTGACCATTGGCTTGTGCATAATATGGCGATGAATTAAGAAGCTTGATACCCATATCA
>CM014272.1:20226926-20290828 GCA_004135705.1 Alloteropsis semialata
GTTTCTGGCATAATGCATTTAATAAGGAACTGTTGATATAATGCTTCTCAAAGTACCTAGCATTAGTTTGGCAAATTATTGGATTAGTCAAGAGGACTCCTTGTTACCCATAACTGTCATTAAAACAACAATACAAAACAACTTCCCAAGTTGTAATTTTGGGCTATATGCATCTTTTATGAATCTCCCTAATCTTATATGAAATCTATAGGATGCCTTTTTATTTTAAACAAAAAGGAGCAGTGAACAAAGCTGTAGAATATCTATTACAGTTTGTTATTTTTCTACAGGGTGCTCCACGGACTACCTTAACAACCAAGCATCTCTTATCTAGTTACATGCTCGGTGTAGGTTAGACGGTAGAGAGTATTTGCACGAGGAGAGAAGTTGTGGGTTCGAATCTAACCCACACAACGCATAATGTTTTGATGTACGAGGACCTTTAGTACCGGGTAAATTGCCCGCTACATAATGTCAGTCCGGACCTTTAGTACCGGGTAAAGTGCCCGGTACATAAGGTCGGTCCGGACCTTTAGTATCGGAATAGTCGGGATACCCAGTACTAATGGTTGGTTGCCAATTGGTACTAAAGGTCCCTTTTCTACCAGTGACCGTAAATCCTTGAAAAAAATGATAATACGACCTTGTCCAATGTTGCCACTAGTGTGGAGGCAACCGTCTCATGTGCTACCACTGTACAAAGCCTCCATGAAACGCGGTAGTCTTATTTGGGTCAAATGGGCAGTGTGTTTGCACAACACGTTGCTGCATCCTGCCACCATAACTGTTTCAGTGCTCACATATGTTGAGTCGTGCCTCTTGGGAGTGCTGCAATCATACATGTTTTCTCACCACATAACTTGGGAGACCAACTCGTGCCTCAAGATCAAAATGTTGCAAAATCTGTTATATTGGAGTAGGATGCATGAGGAATACGAGCTGCACAAACAAACCCTTTCCATCTCGGCATTGTGGAGCAGTGCCCCCATTCCCCATGTGTGTGTCTGCCTACTGCTGGTGTGTGTCTGCCATCGGCTGGTTTAATGTGACCCTTGGCACCACAATCCGACATTGGCCGCAATAGTTGTACTCGTAGATGTTTCCTCTTGACGAAAAACGTGTGAAGGCACGGTCGCGAAAAAAGGTGTACTCGAGATGCATGCTTCAGCTATGATCCAGCCATGCCTAGATCAGTTGTGCGATATGGTAAGAAAGGAGTGGCACCTCCTATTCCAATCCAATTACACACCAAGCGAGCTAGTACACTTCGTGCATCTGCTGTGGCTTGGTAAATTATACAAATATCATGAAACAGTACAATGAGAATTGTGAAAATAATGGAAGACATATTTACAGTTTCCTCCATGAACTCATCCCGCAAGCTTTGGGTGAAGCCACAGCAGTTTGTTCCAGATAAATCCAGGCACAAAAATAACATGTGTACTCTCTATTTCCCATCACGTTTTTTCTGCTCTCTCTCTCTCTCTCTCTCTCTCTCTCTCTCTCTCTCTCTCTCTCTCCCCCTTGCACCAACTACATGCATGAGAAGTTTTGTTGCTTGAATCGGATTGTTGTATGGTAAAACTAAGCCGAACCGTGAAGTTTGATACTATGATTTTTGCTCTGTTAGGTTCGATTGGACAGTAGACATAAAATCCTTCGTTTCTATGCTAGTCGAATGTGTGAGGAGTCTGCGTACGAGATGATAAAGTGATCCATGTACACCGACTCAGTACTGTTTGACGACTAGGTGCGCAACAATGCAAAGGCTTAACTTCACGGAGCACCTTGCCCTGGCGCATCAGTTACATCGTGACAGGCACCTCCATGTCGGTAATGTGAGAATGCGGGGTGTAGCTTCTTGGCTTTGATATTTAGGAATTTCATCAGTTTTCCTGTTCACATATTGGTTATTCTTCTGAACCTTTCCTCAGCATGTCTTATTTATTTTGTTGGTCTGGATATCTTTTGGATGGCCAGTGTAAGTACGGGCCGGGACTAAGCTAAGGTTGCATGTGTCAAGAAATAAAACATATTGAATTCCATAACCACCCTCGGATTAACAGCTTAAATGCATGCTGACGTCTCTGGGTGGAGCCATACATATATGTTATGACTCCGTACACCATTACGGCGGGACTTTGGAAAACGAGCCCTTTGTTAGGTACAATGGGTGTATATTCCATGAATTCGAGGAAACAGTAATTTATTTAATTGCGAGTGCCTCTATATGTGAATATCAAAGAAAAATTTGTCTTGAGACCGTGTTATACATTTTTAAAAATGAGAGACCGGATCCCTAGGGCTCGTTGTGTCGACCTAAGATCGCCTGCCCGGGATAGACCACATTAGTGCTCGAGCCTAGGAAGTCTCTGAGGTCGGCAGGCCACTCAGAGAGGTGTCAATCATCATTGAGATGAAGAACGAATAGCAAAAGGGATTGAAGAGCTTGCGTTTGAAACAGACAACAAAATATATATATATTTGTGTTTGATCGATTGGAGAGAACCCCAGTCGGCTATGGCCCTTTATATTATGGGGCGGGGAGGTCTTTGCCTCGCAATGAAACCCTTTTATAACTCGGAATCCACATGGATGTCCAATTCTACTGGGAATGGAAGAAAACCGGTCTGACTGGATGGCCGTGACAGATCGGCCAGAGGACTAGAAACCGGACTACCGTTTGTTTGTCAGACTGGTTTGTCCAGCCATATTGGCTTTGTGCTGATTTTGACCTCCAACAGTGAAGCAGCTGTAAACGTGTAGGGTACCAAATGAAATTGATTGTCAAACATCAGTTCCAGCCATCGTGCGTTGTACAACTTGTGTTTCTTAAACTACAGCACAAGGACAATTACCCAGCATTGTCAGTTCGTTTCATTACAAGTACTCTAGTCCATGCAGTAAGGAGCACGAGGCACAATATTTAGCTTTCCTCACGTGTATTACATTTCTTAAAAATAACAGCTCCTGACTACAGTTGTTTAAGAACAGGCATGCTTTGTTCAGTACACAACAGCAAACCCTGCAATGCATAATGTATTTTCCCTGGTCAGGAGTTTTGATTCCATAAAGAGAAGAAGAAAAAAATATGTCAATGCATATAATATATTTTCTCTTGCGTTCTATGAACAAACATACAAAGAAAATATGTGGCATGGAATTCATATGAATCAATTTAGAAGGCAGGGAGGGCCCATGTGTGAGCTTGCCTTTTGTTAAATAACCATGTGCCATTCTTTATTCACTACGTCCAACAGATTTCTTTTGAGGTCACTTCGATGCTTAGATAGCAACCGATGTATGGTCCATGAGGTGGCGGCCGGTGTTGACCGGATTTGCTCTTGCTTGGCAAATCAAAGCGGAGGTGACTAGATTCTTGGTTGCCGATCCGTTGGAGAAGACCGCCGGGGAGCGACGACAAAATGTTGTATGTCTCATTCCCTACTCAACGATGACCGGAGATAGGTGATCGGCGTTCATGATGGCTACAAGTGACCTCAATAGATTTTAGACTAGGCGGTCTTTAGTACTGATATTCATGTACTAAAGTTTTTTAAAATATTTTCTTAGATGTTTGTAATAAACAAGGCTATGTGCAGTCATACAGAGGCCGAAAGGCTGTGTGCGTTACTGCAGAGGCCGGAATGTAATTCCATTTTCTAAAAAATGTGCCATCCTTTATTCACTACTAGGAAATTATTGATTTTTCTTATTAAGTGATACTCCTTAAATTTTGACTATTTGCTATGTAAAATTTGATATATATTGACAACAAATTCTAGTATTTTACACGATTATATTCTCTGTAACAATATTTACATAATATATTGCTCTTCTTATAAATATAACTAATCAATTTGTTATATTGTATGATGTGATGTCAAACTAATCTGAGGTAGCACACTCTAATCAACTGTATATGAAAAGTGCACAT
The DNA here is from genome assembly GCA_004135705.1 of Alloteropsis semialata. Taxonomy (NCBI): domain Eukaryota; kingdom Viridiplantae; phylum Streptophyta; class Magnoliopsida; order Poales; family Poaceae; genus Alloteropsis; species Alloteropsis semialata. The sequence continues at coordinate 20,230,864 of CM014272.1, forward strand.
TGATATTGGGTCCCGGGACAAAATAATTATAAACGTGCTAAATGAAGACCAAGTTTTGNNNNATGGAAATCGGCTAAGTCCCCTTCCTGCAGCTAAGGGTAAAACAAACCGCGCTCACCCTGGTAGTAAGATTTCGTGGTGCTGTCTTTAGTTTCTTGCAGGATCAGAGTTGACCATGCTAAGCAGAGTGGGAGGGGATTCGACACCCTTCGCTCATGTGAGGCGATCCCTTCGGCAGGACACTATGGGATGTGTGAAGGGGTGAAGACCCTTCGTGCCCAGATGCCCTTTGAAACAAGTGGCGTGGGATGAGTACGACAGCCTCTGAAGCGGGGCCCAGGAGCCCCACTATGGAAGGACGTACACATGGCTAAATATGTACCCTAGAATATTCCAATAGTGTAGTGGATGTAAGGGCATGAGGGGGAAATGTGTCATACCCGGATGTCTATAAATAGAGGAGCATTGTATCTTGTAGCTGTGATTTCCAACTTTTGACATAAGCAAGCAATATAATTCAAGCTCCCTTCTGGTTCTCCTGCTCTCTAATGAGTTGTGTTGAATTCCATCAGAAATTCCAACAACCATTTAGTTGTCAGCTCACTCCTACCAGCTAACCTATGAACCAATATAGATAGTTTCCATGTGTAACTAGTTATTGAAGCTTGAAAGGTATAATAATGAATACGCTGGCTACCAGCCTTTTAGTAGCATATATATAAGTCTGCAAACTTTGCTGGAAACCAAGTGAGCCAACGTGGAAAGTCAGTCGCACTGCAAGATATTGTAACACCCAAATTCCATCACTTAATAAATTATAGCAACTTTGTTTTATTTAGATTTATCTAAGGATTAATGAATTTTTCTTTAATTAATTTGTGGCCTTAATTACTTAAACAATAATTAATTAATCTTAGTTCAAAAAGTGTATGATGCATTGCATGCTCTTGCATTGGTTTTTGATTGTTTGTGTGAATTCCTAAATACTCTCCAAATTCAAACTCCACTCAAATTCCTCTCAAACTCTCAAAACCAATTCAAATAAAGTTCAAACCTTAAACCTTTCCCTCCCTTCCTTTCTTCCTTTCTGGCCCGGCCCAACTTCTCCCTTTTCCTTTTCTTTTTCTCTTTCCCCAGTCGGCCCGACTCCACGGCCCAGGGCCGGCTCAATCGCTTGGCCCACTCGGCCTCATCCCTCTCCCGCACTTTTCTCTCTCTCTCTCTCTCTCTCTCGGTCACCTGGCGGGATGCGTATACTGCCGCTCATGCTGACGCCGACACCATCACCTGGGCAGAGTTTCAGGACAATTTCCGCTTGCATCACATCCCAGCTGGTGTGATGAAACTTAAGAAGAATGAGTTCCTGGCACTGAAGCAAGGTCACATGTCAGTGAGCGAGTATCGGGACAAGTTCATCCAGTTGTCCCGCTACGCGCCCACTGAAGTTGATGATGATGAGAAGAAGCAGGACCGCTTCCTGGATGGTCTGATCGGTCCACTCAAGTACCAGCTGCAGAGCCACACCTTCCCGTCCTTCTAGAAGCTCCTGGACAAAGCTATTGGCCTGGAGAGTACCCGCAAGGAGCTCGGTGAGCTCAAGAGGAAGTCCCAGTCATAGGGACAGTCCAGCAACAGCCGCCCGCGCTTCAACTCTCAGCCGGGATCCTAGTTCCGCTCTGGAGGGCAAGGCGGAAATTATCAGCAGAATCAGTAGTTCCGTGGCCAACAGCACCCCCAGCGCTTCAATCAGCAGGCCCAGCGCAACCCCAACTTCCAGCAGAACAGGTCTGGCAGTTCTTCTGGTGCTCCAGTGCGCAACAACAATGGCAAACACAACAACAACTCAGTCGCACCGGTTCCACCAAATGGGTGCTTCAAGTATGGAGAACTGGGGAACTATGCTAACAACTGCCCCAAGCGCAACAACCAGAACTCACAGGGTCAGAGGACCAATGGTCAGCAGGCTCCACAGGTGCGCAACGGGAATCAGAATTCCCAGGGCAACAAGGGTCAGCAGAACTTCATGCGTGGTCGGGTGAACCACGTCTCAGCTGAATCGGCCCAGGATGCTCAGGACGTTGTGCTCGGTACATTTCTTGTCAATTCTGTACCTGCATCAGTTTTGTTTGATTCGGGAGCATCACATTCTTTCATTACTGAGCGATTTGTGGAAAAATATAATATACCTATGAGCCTTATGAAGAAAACCCTGCTAGTTAGTTCCCAGGCAATGAGATGAAGGCCACTCACTTATGCCCGCGGGTGAATCTGAAAATCATGGGGGTAGACTTTCCAGCAAATCTGATAGTACTCAAGTCTAGTGAGATTGATGTAATTCTTGGAATGGATTGGTTAACAAAGTGCAATGGAGTTATTCAGTGTGCCAAGAAGTCAGTGCTCTTGACCAGTCCTCAAGGAGATCAGATCGAGTTCGTGGCTAACACCTCGTCCAAGGATGAAGCAACCGTGAATCAGATCAAGGGAACACCTTTGGAAGAGGTCAAGGTCGTGAGTGAATACCCTGACGTCTTTCTAGAGGAGTTACCATGTATGCCACCAGACCGTGACATTGAGTTTCATATTGATCTCTTACCTGGCACTGCAAGTGAACTAAAGAAATAAATAGAAGAGCTATTAGGAAAAGGATATATCCGTCCTAGCTCATCACCTTGGGGAGCCCCTGTCATCTTTGTCGATAAAAAGGATGGCACTAGAAGGATGTGTGTTGATTATAGAACTCTCAATGATGCTACCATCAAGAACAAATATCCACTACCCAGAATTGAAGATCTGTTCGATCAAACGAGAGGTGCTAAAGTATTCTCCAAGATCGACCTGCGATCAGGATATCATCAGTTGAGAATCCGACCAGAAGATATCCCCAAAACAGCGTTCACCTCCAGATATGGGTTATTTGAATACACAGTGATGTCTTTCGGATTAACCAATGCCCCAACATACTTCATGTACTTGATGAACAAGGTGTTCATGGAATACCTTGACAAGTTTGTAGTGGTGTTCATCGACGACATCTTGGTCTTTTCTCGGAATGAAGAAGAACATGAAGAACATCTAAGGTTGGTATTACAGAAACTCCGAGAGAATCAGTTGTATGCCAAGCTCAGTAAGTGTGAATTCTGGTAGAAAGAAGTTTCTTTCCTTGGTCATGTCATCACTGTCGGGGGAATAGCAGTTGATCCCAGCAAAGTTCAGGATGTGTTGAATTGGAAACCACCTAAAAATGTGTCCGAGATCAGCAGTTTCCTTGGTTTGGCAGGGTATTACCGCAGATTCATTGAAGGATTCTACAAAATTGTGAAAACGCTCACTTCGTTGTTAGAAAAAGAACGAGAGTTCAAATGGGATGAAGCTTGTCAGAATTGCTTTGAGGAGTTGAAGAAGAGGTTAACCACGGCCCCAGTGTTGATAATGCCAGATATACACAAAGTGTTCGATGTCTACTGTGATGCTTCACGTCTCGGTCTTGGTTGTGTGCTTATGCAAGAAGGAAGAGTGGTAGCTTATGCATCAAGGCAGCTAAGGAAGCATGAGCAAAATTATCAAACTAATGATTTAGAGCTAGCCGCCGTCGTACACGCACTGAAGATCTGGAGGCACTATATGATTGGAAATAAGTGTCAGATTTTCACGGATCACAAAAGCCTGAAGTACATCTCTACTCAGAGAGATCTCAATCTCAAACAACGCAGATGGTTGGAACTGATAAAGGATTATGATGTGGATATTCAGTATCATCCTGGCAAGGCCAATGTCGTAGCAGATGCTTTGAGTCGGAAGAGTCAAGCTAACATGGCCGTAGCTCGACTGATGCCTCAAGAATTGTGTTGGGAAATAGAACGACTCAATCTCGGGATTCTCTATAACTCAGAAGCTATGACTATGGAGATTGAACCTACTCTCGAGCAGGAAATCAAGCAAGGTCAGTTAACGGATGCCAAGATCAAAGAAATCAAGATTCTGATTGGTTTAGGGAAAACAACCGACTTCACTGAAGATGATCAAGGCACTGTTTGGTTCAGGAAAAGGATCTGTGTACCCGACATCGATCGTCTTCGTGAGCTCATACTGAAGGAAGCACATGACTCTGTTTACTCCATTCACCCTGGTAGTACCAAGATGTACCAGGATTTGAAGGAGAAATATTGGTGGTATGGTCTTAAGAGAGACGTGGCAACTCACGTGGCTTTGTGTGACGTATGCCAAAAAGTGAAAGCAGAACACAAAAGACCAGCAGGTTTGCTTCAGCCATTGAAAGTACCTGAGTGGAAATGGGAAGAAATTAGTATGGACTTTATCGTTGGATTGCCTCGCACTCGAGATGGCTATGATTCCATATGGGTTATTGTGGATAGATTGACCAAAGTTGCTCACTTCATTCCAGTCAAAACCATATATTCGGGAGCCAAGTTAGCAGAGCTGTATATGTCCAGAATTGTGTGTTTACACGGAGTGCCAAAGAAGATAGTATCTGACTGAGGTACCCAGTTCACGTCTCATTTTTGGCAGAAACTGCATGAGTCAATGGACACCAAACTTAATTTCAGTTCAGCATACCATCCACAGATAGATGGACAAACTGAAAGGACGAATCAAATCTTAGAGGATATGCTACGAGCTTGTGCCTTAAAGCATGGAGGCAGTTGGGATAAGAGTTTCCCATATGCTGAATTCTCTTATAACAACAGCTATCAAGCCAGTCTCAAGATGGCACCATTTGAAGCTCTGTATGGAAGAAGGTGTAGGACACCGCTATACTGGAGTCCGACAAGTGAAAGTCAGGTTTTCGGACCGGAAATTCTGCAAGAAGCCGAGAGACAAGTACACATAATACGGGATAATCTCAGGACTGCTCAGTCACGACAGAAAAGTTATGCCGATACCCATAGAAGAGAATTGATGTTTGAGGTAGGAGATTACGTGTATCTCAAGGTGTCACCCATCAGAGGCCTTCGCAGATTCAAAGTCAAAGGAAAGTTGTCACCTCGCTATATCGGTCCTTTTCAGATCTTGGAAAGGAAAGGCGAAGTGGCATATCAGCTGGAGTTACCCGAGCGACTGTCGGATGTTCACGATGTGTTCCACATTTCTCAGTTGAAAAAGTGTTTGAGAGTACCCGAAGAGCAACTGCCATTGGAAGAGCTTAATGTGCAAGATGATCTGACTTATTCAGAGCACCCAGTCAAAATCTTGGAAACATCAGAAAGAGCCACGAGGAACAAAGTCATCAAAATGTGCAAAGTGCAGTGGAGTCATCACTCGGAGGATGAAGCTACCTGGGAAAGAGAAGATGAGCTCATGGCAGAATTCCCACAGTTGTATCCAAATCTATCCGAATCTCGAGGACGAGATTCTCTTTAAGGGGGGTAGGATTTGTAACACCCAAATTCCATCACTTAATAAATTATAGCAACTTTTGTTTTATTTAGATTTATCTAGGTTTAATGAGTTTTCTTTTATTTAAATTGTGGCCCTAAACACTCAAACAATAATTGCTTAATTTTAGCACAAGAAGTGATTGTTGCATTTCATGCCCTTGCATGTGTTTTTGTTTGCTTGTGTGACTTCCTAAATCCCCTCCAAATTCAAACCTCACTCAAATGTCTCTCAAACTCCCAAATCCAAATCCAAATAAAGTTCAAACTTAATTTCATTCCCTCCCTTTCCATTCTCTCAATCTGGCCTGGCCCATCCCCCTCTCTTCTTTTCTTTTCTCCTTTTCTTCCCCGCCGGCCCAGCACTTGGCCCAGCCAGCCGGCCCACTCGGCCTCCCTCCCGCACACGCCCTCTCCCTTTCTCTCTCACTGCCCTGTGGGCCCCGCCCGTCATCCCCAACCTCCCGACGCCGCCGCACTCGCCAAACCGCCGCCGATCTTTCCGCGCGCGCGCCGCTGCATCCCTCTCTCGCACGCGCTTATCCGCGGCACTATCCCGGATCCCCCGCTCTCCTCGCCAACAGCCGAGCCCATGTCCCCTCTATCCTCGGGAACGAACCCCCGCGCCGGCCGCCTGGATCCTTCCCGGCCGCCCCGGCACTCCCCCTCGCCCCTATAAAAACCCCTGGTACCCTTCCCTCGCATACCCACGCACTCAACACCCGAACCACCGCCCCCTCTCGCGCTCGTTTGCTTCGCCGGAGCTCTCTGTCGCCGCCGACGAGGTAGACCGTCGCCGTCGCTCAATCCCTCCCTGCCGAGCCTCCCTTGACCCTCTCTGTCTTGCCCCCTCGTACGCAGGGCCTTCCGGAGCTCGATCCCGGCGCCAAGGAGTTGAAGCCGACGCTGGAGTCCCTTCCTCGCCGTCCACCCGAGCTCACCGTCACCCCCATCAGCCGCCGACCCACCTCCGGTCCACCTTCGCCGCCAATAAGCCTACTGGTGAGCTCGCCATGTCTCCCCGAACCTCCCCATGCCATTTATTTACCTCTCCGTGGCCTGTAGCGCCCAGCAGCACCGTCGCCGGCGAGCTTTCGCCGCGGCCACGGTGGCGCCGCCGCGCCTTGAGGCCGCCGGCCTCTTGAGCTGCCCTGCACCGTCCATCTACAGATCTAGGGCCCGGATCAGTCATGGATACCGGTCAACCCGGGGTCAGACCGGCTCGCCCCGGCCTTTTTGCTAAAGAGCCCCTCAATTTTACCTTTATCAACCCGCAGTCCATCGTCAGTAGAAAATATTCATACATATGCCCTTGGTTTATCTGTTTAGGCCCCTGAGTTCTCAAATATTTGAACCCGCAATCCTATTCATGCTTTATTCACTTGCTAGCCCTTCTGAGTTATGGTTAATTCTGATTAGGCCCTCGGTTTTATTCAAAACAGTGCGCAACCTTTAGATTTAATTGCATATTAGTCCCTGTAACCTTGTAATTAGTGTAACTTCTTCGTTTTAAATCTGTTTTAGGCGATTCTTGCGGCCATGCGATCGTCTCTGTATGCTCTTTAGTTTAGAGTGCTTGTTCTGTACTTTTAGTACTGTTTGGTATACTGTTTGTATTTATTTTGTTGTATTGCTTTGTGTGATCGTATAGAGAACATGCCGTTCGAGGAAGGAGAAGAGCAGCAGCAGTTCGAAGAGGATCAACAGCAGTTTGTGGAGGAAGGCAAGTGGCCTCCCTCTTCATGAATATTCTTTTGTCCCATTACATTCATGAATTTCACTTTTACTTTACTGTTATGCATTAATTTTGATGGGATACCTATTAGGACATGACTAGACTTTTACCTTGAACCTTGAATCACCTGGTTATATCATGGGTAGTTGAATGCTTAGCTTGCTTATACCTTGGGTTGGTTCTGTCACTTGGATACAATGTTAATCATGAATTTATTTATGTTGTTATATTCTTGCTTAATTACAAGATCATCATGATTAATTGGAACATGGAGAACCACCCAAGAAAATAGTGCAACAACAGTATCACATGGCTCTGACTTAGCTAATTAATTGGACTTGGGATTAGCTAGTGGCCTTACCGAAAGGGCAAGGAGGGGGACGGTGAGGGGTCATAGTCCGGTCTTCTTGTAGGAGTATTCTTTGCTAAGCTGCGTCCTCTCTAGGGAAGGCTGTGGACCTCACCGCGGCTGAAACTCTAGCGGGCTGCTGGTTAGCTTTGGGTCTTTGTAAAGGCTTCGTAGTGAACCCTCGCCACTCACCAAAGGCAGTGTTTAAGTGCCTTGCAAACCCGGGCGACAAAGGGAACACGAGCTGTGGGTAAAGTGTACAACCTCTGCAGAGTGTAAAACTGATATATCAGCCGTGCTCACGGTTAAGAGCGGCTTGGGCCTTCACATGATAATTGAACTTAAATATGATCTTAAATTGTGGTTCTTGGTTATCTCTGGAATACTTTTGGAATATTATGCTTAATTTGGGTTAGTATATACTTACATCTAGTAAATAGGTGCTTGCTAATAAAACTCGACCAACTAAAAGTGCTAACCGTATGAGCCTGAAGCCCCCTTTGATGGCCTTGCATAATCCCCCACTTGTTGAGTACCAACCATAAGTGCACTCACCCTTGCTAAACAACAGCTGTTCAGAAGAAAATAATGAAGTGGAGTACTACAGCGACTTCGAGGAGTTCTAAGGCTTGCGTCAACCATTCAATAGCCTATGGAGGAGCCGTGAAGCTGTTTCATTTAGCTTATCGGTGAACGTTTAAGACCTTCGTGTCTAATATCGATGAGTGTAATAAGTTATGTACTCTTTTTGTACGATTTGAACATTGTCTTGTGATATTTACACTCATGAAGTCAGCGTATGTGTGATGAATGGATCCTGGCACACATATGTGATGCATTCGATTTTGTCCCTAAAATCGGGTGTGACAGCCATCCTTTACATGGTTTTATCACTTGCTAGCCCCTCTGTTGTATGAATAATTATGTTTAGGCCCTCGGTTTTTATCAAAACAGTACGCAAACTTTAGTTTTTATTGCATATTAGTCCCTGCAACCTTGTAACTAGTGTAACTTCATCATTTTAAATCCGTTTCGGGCGATTCTCTCGGCCACGCGATCGTCTCTGCATGATCTTTAGTTTAGAGTGTTTGTTCTGTGCTTTTAGTACTATTTGGTGTACTGTTTTTATTTATTTTGTTGTATGTATGTCTTGTGTGATCGTGTAGAGAACGTGCCGTTCGAGAAAGGAGAAGAGCAGCAGCAGTTCGAGGAAGAGCAGCAACAGTTTGTTGAGGAAGGCAAGTGGCCTCCCTCTACATTAACATTCTTTTTGTCCCATTTACATTCATGAAATTCACCTTTACTTTACTTTTTATGCATTAATTTTAAGGACATGACTAGTCTTTTGCCTTGAACCTTGAATCACCTGGTCATATCATGGGTCGAAAAATACTTAGCTTGCTTACACTTGGGTTGGTTCTGTTACCTTTTATGCAAATGTTAATCATGATTTATTTATGTTGTTATATACCTGTTTAATTACAAGATTATCATGATTAATTGGAACATGGAGAACCACCCAAGAAAACAGTGCAACCACAGTATCACATGGCTCTGACTTAGCTAATTAATTAGATTTGGGGTTGGCTAGTGGCCTTACCGAAAGGGCAAGGAGGGGGACGGTGAGGGGTCATAGTCCGGTCCTCTTGTAGGAGTATTCTTTGCTAAGGTACGTCCTCTCTAGGGAGGGCTGTGGACCTCACCGCGGCTGAAACTCTAGCGGGCTGCTAGTTAACTTTGGTTCTTTGTAAAGGCTTCGTAGTTAACCCTCGCCACTCACCAAAGGAAGTGTTTAAGGGCCTTGCAAACCCGGGCGACAAAGGGAACACGAGCTGTGGGGAAAGTGTACAACCTCTGCAGAGTGCAAAACTAATATATCAGCAATGCCCATGGTTAAGGGCGGCTTCGACCCTCACATGATAATTGAACTTAAACATGATCTAAATTATGGTTCTTGGTTATCTCTGGAATAATTTTGGGTTATCCTGCTTAATTTTTGGGTTGGTATAAACTTACATCTAGTAATTAGGTGCTTGCCAATAAAACTTGATCAACTAAAAGTGCTAACCGCTTGAGCCTGAACCACCGTTGATGGCCTTGCATATTCTCCCACTTGTTGAGTACCAACTATAAGTGTACTCACCCTTGCTAAACAACTGCTGTTCAGAAAATAACAATGAAGTGGAGTACTTCAGTGACTTTAATGAGTTCTAGGCGCGTCAACCAGTCAAGTGCCTATGGATGAAGTCAATAAGCTGTTTATCGTTTTAGCTTATCGCTTTGCTAGGTGATCGATGGGCCCAACCGTGTTTAACTTAGGCATATTCCCACATGCAAAAGTAAATGGTCAGGCAACATGTTACTTTGTGCAACTATGGACATCTATTTGGTGAAGACAAACTTGGTACATTCTAGATGAAAATAGTTTGCTTTTCAAGGCAGCAAAAACTGCAGAGTTGAACCCCGGATGATATATGTCTGCCTACGTTATCATTGCTTATCATGCATCCACTATTGCAGATTACCTTAGACTACTATGATCCATTCCATGGGAGTGGGATGCTTGAGAAATACAAGTCACTACTAAATAATTAATTCTTCTAGCCTTTATATTCACAGCCGGCTGGTGGCCAAAACTGTCTGCAAAAATGTATTCTCACAGCCAGTTGAAAACAGACACTGAAAACCCCAATTTTCAGCGTGGCTCCTTTATAGTCGACTCCCGTAAACGGTTTTCAAAATGTGTTTGGGTCCGGCTATGAAAACGACCCATTCTGCTTTCCGTGCAGCTTGAATGCATTTCATGCTCGATGCGGTTGATCTTGTTGAACGTGGGCATGCATACAAGCAATGGGTTGCATACATTTCGTGCACCTGTGGAAACGCCTCCGTGATGAAATCCACTTCCATAAAATCTATGAGAAACAATTGGTTTCTTCATAAAAGAACTGCAGAGAGTTGAACCTCCGGTTGATAACGCTGATGCTTGTGGCATGTATGTTAGTAGAAATTAAGTAATGAGTTCTTTTAATGTTTTGACCCATGACGTTGCACAGAAATATAGTTGGGGAACTATTGCCTGAACTACTTTCATCTTTATTACATGCATGTGGATCAGTAGGAAGAAGCGGGAGATAACTTCGCTTTCTTCAACTTTAGTTTATGATTGGTGATTGACATACCGCTGTCGGAAAATAATTGGTCAGCATACTTGAAATAGACATCCTGTAACATGGTGTTTTTTTCCATCTAGTGCGCCCACTAAAAGCAAACAGCAATAATATTACCTCTGGATTTAAGAAGGCATGCGGCGATTGTACCCTGTGCAACTCAGAACTCCATGCACCACAGCCAGGGTGGACTGGAAATTGCTGAGGCTTCACATTACTAATATTGACTGCACCTTGTACCCTGTGCAATTCAGAACTCCATGCACCACAGCCAGGGTGGAATGGAAATTGCTGAGGCTTCACATTACTAATATTGACTGCACCTTGATTCATTTTTCTAAGATCTTGTAGAGATATTTATGTGATAGATGCAGATTTCTTTTGATTTAGCTCGCCTGTGTTTTTTTAAAATTAATGCCTGGCCACTTGTCAGTAGTCAATAGGGTTCCTGTGTCTTAGCAAAGCACTTATATATGTTCCTATTTTAGCTCTGCATATAGTGCAAGCCAAATGTAAACTCACCTGTATGTTAAATTTGTTCTGACCAGAGCTTAAATTAATGCATCATTAATATGTGTGCGCTATATATACGTGCTAGACTGAAGCACCACAAGCTACTTCACTCCTTGTCTTCCCACCAATAGCTGTTTCTTACACCGTCTATACTTCTCAGTTGGAGATTGCATGAATTATCAGTTGTTTGGCTAGTGGCTTGTGAAAAACATTGCTATATATTCTTGTTTGGAATGCCATGATCGTGCCCAGCTGATGATGAACACGGGGTCATGTCGCGCTGCCTGGGACTGGGATATATGGGGAACGTGGGTTAAACATGGATGCACTGGTGTCTAGCTTGTTGAAGATGTGATGGTAATAGCTGTTCATCCATGCATGGAGCTGCTTTATGTGCCAACATGGCTCCGTAAGTGGTCAAACTGGCACATTCCATGGTTACTGTGCACTAGACTGTCCTGTACTCTAGCCCCATCAATAACTAGCTTATTCACCTATAGTGTTTTGGAATAAGAAATTGTACTATTCTTTTAAGTGGTTTAGCTGGAGTGCTCAGAATGTTTGCTCCTCTGTTGAACCATGGTTACATCCTCTCTCACCAAAATTGTTCTATAGTTCCTGTTTATCGCCCTACTATGACCCGGATTCAATGCTATGATCTGTTACTAGTCACATGCTACTAGGGTCCAGATTTTGAGTGTATATTTGACCTATTACACTTATTTTCGTCTAGCATGCATTACTCCATTGCAAGTTTTTTTTTAGAACCGCAGGCAAAACCCTGCCCCAATTTCATTGAAATCAAGGCAAATATCCACGTTTAAGGTTCAGAAAAGGAGCTGGCCACGCCAAGCTCAAAGCACACAAAGCCACGCAGGGCTTCACACATCGCAGCACCAGAACACACAGAAAGTCTATAAACGCCTAGCAACGACAAGAAGAAACAACTCAGTTGAAGCGACCGTCATTTTGGTGATGTCTTGATCTCACGGGCTGGCGCACAGATGGAGTTCCAGTTCTTCCCTTCCCAGCTTGATCTTCTTCACACCCAGCCTATCTCCAAAGGACTGTTGAGGATGTTCCCCAAGAAACCGCACCATTGCTTCATCTTTTCCTCCAGCTCCCCTGAGAACATTGGAAGCCACCCCTGAAAACACCTCCAAGTTTTCCTTATCACTTGTTTCATATCCTGCCAAAGGTCATTCCGAAACACAAAATCATTTCTGATTAGCCATAAACACCAAGCCACACCAGCAGTGAGACTATTATAGAAAGCAAACTTTTTTCCGCTTAACCAACACTCAGCCATATCTATATAACAGGAAATAAGTTTCCCAGTGAAGTTCTGGACCAAACTCCACATGAATCTGGAAATCAAACATTCAAAGAACAAATGATTGCAAGTTTCCTTTTCGCTACAGAACCTGCATTCTTCAGGTTTATTGATACCTCTTCTTTTCAAATTATCTACAGTCATTAGCTTGTTATTGCCTAAAAGCCACAAGAACATTTGTATCTTTGGTGGCACTTTAACTTTCCAAACAGCAGGGATGTAAACTGGTTTGACCCCCCTGAAATTTATGACAGCATATAAAGACTTGGAAGAGTACACTCCAGTGCTCTCATACTGCCAAACCAGAGAATCCCCTTCCTCATTGTAAGAAACACTTTCTAACAGACCCACTAGCTCATACCACCTATCCATCAACCTATCACTAAAATTCCTTCTAAAATTAAGTCTTACCTCTTCCAAATTCCACACATTAGCCAAAGTTACTCCAATTTGATTGCAGATCGAGTACAAGTCCCAGAATGGGACTGCAAGGGGAGCAGAACCAATCCAGGTATCCTCCCAAAATCTAATCTTAGAGCCATCCCCTACACTCCACCTATACCCAAATTTCAAAGCTTGAGCCGCCCAGATGACTCCTTTCCAAAAGGAAGAATTTTGAGAATGTGGGAGACAGAAAATGTTCACTGCATTTCTCACATATTTCCGATTAATAATTTGTTGCCAGAGCTTATTCTCATCCCTGATCAACCTCTTCACCCAAGAACCTAACAATGCCATGTAATTCACCAGCTACCATGCATCCACGTTTGCAGCAAAAGAAATGCTATGGTTAATAATAGTGTAATAATGTTGTGAGTAAATATGTTCTGATTGGAGGCTGGTGAAGCACTAAATGTAATTGCTAGGCTGCTAGCCCTGATGTCCGAGCCTCTATGCTCATTGGCCCTAGCTATGTGTAGCATATAAATAGAGTGCGTATATGTTGGGTTAGTAGCCGAAGCCAATGAACCCAAACAACAGTTGAAACTGAACGACTGGGACAAGCAACGATATATTACTTATCAACAGTATTCCTGGAATCAACAACCTTTACATGTGGGTGAGGGGCCTCCTTTTATAGGGAGACCAAAGGTCTTTACATTCCCATTGTACCCCTGGGATCAAGCATCATCCTCTAGACTATACAATACAAATAGCCTAGGGATACTTTGGTACATTTACTCCTCCCAATGTGAATGCGTAGACTTGTGATTCCGTGTTTGACTTGGCTTGGACTTGGTCTTGTTGGACTTGGTCCACGTTGGCTTCGCCTTCTGGAAAAAGCTATGTAGCCCCTGGATTCGGCTTCTTCCGAATTGAGACGACCCAAAGCCATCTCCCAGCGTCCAGAAAGCCGACGGCTCCTCCAAGAACCTGCAATATAGAGTGATCCGAAGCTTGTCATTAACTCATTCATAGCTTTTGGCACTCAATAGTATCAATACTTCACCCAATTGGCTTCTAACTCGGTTCAGATAACGTCACTTTGGTATACTGTAAGGCGATGACCGAAGCCGATTAGCTTTAGTATACAGCGAGACGTGACCACCGAAGCCGATTGTCTTTGGTCTGACTCGCCTGACCGAAGCCAGATTAGAGATCCGTAAAGCAGACGAAGCTAAATTGGCTTCTTCTCCTCTGTTCATTGCTGCCCTTACGCATGAGATAGAGCAAAACAAGTAGAAGGCGTTTACCGGCGGGCCAAATCCTCAACAGTATATTTGCTCGTTGCTTGTGGAATTCATGCAAAGAACACAAAACAATGAGAAATAGATAACATGGTTAAAGTTGTGGCACGTGCACGGCGACAAACCCTTTTCTTGGAAATGGGATGCACTGGGGAATCAAGTTTAGCAATACTGACAAATACAGCAAGGCTTAGTGCTGTTTGTGTTGGCTTTGACAGCTCACGAAGCAAATTTGATTCTACACTAATCACTAAGGCCCAGAAAGAGATGTCTGGTTGGGGAGGAGCTGCTGTTCCATGGGTTGTCAAACGAGCCCTTAGCTAGCTTGGAGGTGCATCAGCAAAAATAATTTAGATGCGTGATAGTTTAGTAATTTTTTGTAAATACATTCATGCTAGTGAAATATGGACATATTTGTAAAGCTTTTATCCATTAAATATCAGTTGCAGTTTAACTATTTTTTTGTCAAAACATTACAAAATACTATCATATCAAATTATACAGCATCAGTAAGGAAAATAAAAACTATACAGCCTACTATGCATCAAGACCTACAAGGAAAAAAAATATCATTTCGTTTAGCGTGTTGGCCTATATATGCCGAATGACCCTGAAGACCCAATCAGGAAGATCAAATGACGGCAATAGCAGTTCTCCAGAAATAAAGGTTATGCATGGGATGCACTTGGGATTTAACATAACAATACTGGGCTCCAGGGTACGGTGTTATTCTGATGGAATATTGATTCTTCATCACGCCAGGTGTGGTGGGCCGTGGGCGAGAGAACGGCTTAAAAGTCTACTAAGTGAAGCACCTCTAGAATGCATGATCACTGTTGCATACCCGTCGCTAGCGACATAAGGCGATGCTCGCAGGTGCCAGCTTCATTCGGCTTGAGGGTGTGGTAATGACCAGTCTACACGCGTACTGCATACATGACTTGGATGAGTTGACAATGATCTTAGACTCAAAGACGCTGGCTACCATGAGTGTAGAATTGTGTAGGCACAGGGCCGGGGTAGGCCTTGGGCCTACTTTACCATCAAATAGGAGTCACGAGAAGATCTCTTCGCTAAGGCCCCTGTTTGGATCCACCAACTAAACACTACTACACAGGGCTTATCACAGCCGGTTCGGTTGGGCCTATCACAGCCGGTTTTCAAAAGTGGCGCTAATAAAGTGGCGCTGAAAATCGACTTTTCACAGTCGGTTTTTAACCGGCTGTGAAAATCATTTTCACAGCCGGTTTTTTACATAAATCGGCTGTGAAAAAAATTCGAAAATCAAAATTCAAAAATTAAATAAAAATGTTAAACGGGTGCAAAAAAAAATTTTAACCATATGGGAGGCCACCCCCATGAACCAGGCACCATCATCTCCAACTACACAATTTCTTGCATCTGTTGCATTTTTTATGGTTCGAACTCATAACCTCTGGCTTCGCGCATAACTGACCTTACCACTGAACCACGCTACTGCTTGTGGCTAAAGGACTGATGCACTCCTCTTATATTAATTGTGCCAAATCTTCAAAAAATTCTATAGACCACACCTTTGATCTAATTAGGATGAAAATTGTTGTTGTAGTTTCTTACATTCACTAGTTTCTAGAAAAAATATCAAAAAAATAATATAAAAATAAAAAATAGTTGTATGAAAATTGATTTTTAAGTGCTGAAAATTTATTTAATTCATAGAAAATAGCAAATCATTTCAAAAACTTCCTAAACTCCTCCATGGAAACTTATATGCAGTATAAAACAAGTAAAAAAACATTTATATCTCATTTGAGAAAAAAAATAAGTTTTATGATGTAAAAATAAGTATGAGAAATGTATAGTTTATGAACAATGTATAATCTAATTTTCTTGAAATGCATTGAATTTTTTATGAGAAGGTTATACGCCTATAAAGGACTCTATGACAACTTTTATAATTTTTAGACAAGTTTTTGATATTGTTATTGTTTTTACATGTGCAGGAGTAAATACTAAGAATAAGTACCTAGAAATTCATTTAATAGTTAGAAAATAGCAAATTATTTTAAAAAAAATTCAAAACTGCTGCAAGGCAACAGATAAGTTGTATATAACATATAAAAATTGTGTCCTTGTAATATGAGCAAAAATAACATTTTAAGGAGTGCAATCTAAGCAATGTTGCACTTCTTTAATATTAAACGCTTCGAATCTTTATGATTTTCTAGAGACCACACCTTAGATCCAATTGAGTTGAATTTTTTTTGTTGTTCCTTGTGTGCTCCTAGACCAAAAAAAATATCAAAAAAATAAAATAAAAATTAAAAATTTTTATGTACTGTAGCTTAGAACCGGCTGTGAAAATAGATTTTCACAGGCGGCTCGTGGCTAGAACCGGCTGTAAAAAGCTGTGAAAATGGATTTGATTTTCACAGCCGGTTCAAGCCACAAACCGGCTGTGAAATTTTCACAGCCGGTCTACTTACTAACCGGCTGTGAAAATGTATTAGTGCCACTTTTTGAAAACCGGCTGTGAAAATAGTGACTAGAAAAAGCAATTCTGTAGTAGTGAAACTTTAACTGGCTAAATTTACCTATGATGGATACAAACAGGGCAGCTAAAGTATCAGCTAAAATTCTCCCAGCTAATAGGAACTACCCTCTCCACGTCTCTCGTCCCGAGGCGCAATAATTTGCGACCCCTTCTCTGCTCGCCCGCAGCTGCTCCCCACAGCGGTGTAGAAGCAGACGAGCGGGCGCGAGTCCGAGGCGAGGGTGTGGCCCGGGCAAGGGGCGACGGCGGTATCCGCCACTCCGGCGATGGACGGGCGGTGGCGGCCCGCGTGCTCGTCCAGCACGTCGTGGGGGACGCCAGCTGGGCCTCCCTGCCGGGCTCGTCGAGCACGCCGAGTGCGGGGCGGGCTCGCGGTGCCTGCGGCCAGCGAACGGTTGGGGCGATGTTGCTGCCAGCACGGAAGCCGCACCGCCGGCGGAGCCCAGTTCGCATCAGGCCACCGGCGCTGGATGGAGGCGGCCATGCTCCCCTCGGGCCAGGGTCCGGGGAGTCCGCGGCGCTGCTTGTCCGCGCCGGGTCTTGCATCGCCTCTTCACTAGCGTCTCCTGGATCTGCAAGCAAGGGCAAGGGTGCTAGAGCCGGGAGCAGGAAGCAAGTAGAGCACGAAGTGAGCGGAGGGGCAGCAGAGTTTTGGCAATGGTGGTTAGCTTGTTGCCGTGGAAGAGATAAGGCAAAGACAGGGCAAAATGGCCAATAAACATTAATTAGTGGAGGATCCAAACAGCCACAGCTAAATTTTACTGGTTATAGTTTAGCTGGCTAAACTTTAGCTGGACAAATTAGCTAGCTAAACTTTAGCTAAGGTGGATCCAAACAAGGCCTAAATTTAGTTCAATTGCATGTCCTTTTTTGCTAGTCGCACGGCAATTATGGCAGGTAAGAACTGAAGAGTTTTCCAATGCCAGGAATCCTCCACCATCACTTTATTAAACAAAGATACCTCCAACAATTAAAGTATTCTTATTTCAACCACCAAACTTTCAGAACTATTTTCATTTCCCCTTCATTTTCAGCAACTTTTATCCTAGTTGTTCGTGTTCCGCTATTCTTTTGCATTGAAGAAGTCTCTGTAACCGGCTCTTATGACATAATGCCATTTGATAATAGTGCAAATTTCAAAATTCATTTTTATGATTTTTTTTGAATGTTCATAGATCAGTGATAACAAATTTGGAGGAATGCGTTGCAAGATTTTCTGTTTATTTTGCCACTATTTCATCAATATGTGCCGCAGAAATTATTGCTAGGTTAAGAGGGATCTTATAATCCTGAAAGAGAGTTATGGTGTGTTTGGTGGCTCATAAAGTACTAATCATAAGTTATATACCTAAGTTTGATAGTAACCGGTGCTCATATGATAGGCTAACATAGAGAGAGGGTGAATTAGGCTTTCTTACCCATATCCTATTTTTCCAACTAATTGCATAAATGTAAACTAAGACATTCTATCTAGATCTGCAACTAATGGATTTCACTATATTTTTGCACCCACCCACAAAGAGTTTTGCAATATAGATCCAATCCTATCAACACACTAAGTAATGTAAAGGCACACAAGGTGGGTTAAGAGGGTGCAAACTCGGCAAGAGAATTTTTATCCTGTGGTTCAGTTGGAATTAAGCTAAGCCTACTCCACGTTGGAGCTCCACAAAGGATGCACTGCCTGTCGCCAAGTCTTGCTTCTCTATCAAGGCTCTTTTAGCTCACCACAACGACTCCTCAAGAAGGGTGATGACCAAGTCACTAAGACAATGCTCTCACCAACCTACTCTTCCGGAGATATAGACGTTGTCTTTACTACGGAGTTTCTCCATCAAGGAGTGGTCCTCCACCGTCCAAAGCCATCGATGCCTCTCCAAACCAAGCCAGAGGGTCTAAGACTTGTCGATGAGTCTCCGAGACTCCAAGGGGGATGGCACACCAAGGATACAAGGATGGTTCACTCAAAGATGAAAGCAAAGGCATACTTCTGTCAAATTCTCTCATAGGGCTGATCCAAGGTCTATTCACTCACTAAGGATGGTCAATGTAGTACTTTGGTGGCATGGATGTCTTGTGGTTGTAGATGAACTTCTCTTAGACTCCAACTGAAATGGCCAAACATGTGTGATATTTATAGCCCAAAGCCTTGGACTAGCCGTTACTCAAAAGACACAGTAAAAGAGTGAATGTCGTATTGTCCGTCGTGTGCAAACTCCCATTACCGGAACATTCGCCGGGTAGCTCTTCCCAACGGACAATTCTCAATTTCAAATGGTCGGATGACGTCAATGCTCCGACGTATTGTCCGTCGTCTATCGGTAGATCATCCGCCATTTAGAACGCTCAACCTCCAAGAAAACATCTCACCGACATAAAAAGTTTCTACTCCTCCCGTGTTCCGCCTCGTCCGCACTTCACTCCCGAGTGCATTTACGGTTCCGCGCTGATCCGATACCCTCTGTTCCGCTCTCCCGTCGCGATCTTATCCACGCGACCGGTGAGCCCAGTCCCCCTTTCCTATACAATCCCGTGCCCCCGCAGCAATTCGCTCGACACCCCAATCCCATGCCCTGGCCACTGCCTCAAGCTGTCGTGACGGCTTGATCCATGGCGCCACACCGTCAACCAGTCCGCGTCCACCCTGTTGCCTTGCTTCCGCCAGCGCCAAATACTACTACCCATCTAGCCAAGGGAAGTGGATTAAAAAATTGTGTAAAATATCACATCTTTTGTTGTGGCTTGCTTTATTAATAAAAGTTTTTCTAGAATCACTTAAATTTGACTATATTTGCACAAATATTTTGAATAAGACGAGCGTTCAAATTTGAGGTCAAAAAAGTGAGACAAATTATAATTTGGAACGGAGGGAGTAGCAAAGAGTTATCCATAAAATAAACCATTAGTAATTCAACATATACCAAAAACTAAGAGTGAAAAGAACCAACATGTCATTTTGAAAAATAAATAAGTTAATAGTAGTGGTAATATCATGTAGGTCTTGTCGGTGGCCTGGCCAAGTACAGAATCCAAATTTTGAAGGGACAAAAATGCTAACTAGATTCTGTCTCTCTTTTTTCCGGCAATAGCTAAGGGAGTTGGGTAGTCTATCATGTTGCCGATCTTGAAAAGACAGTGAAGGCTCTGGTAGCTAAGGCTCTCGAGGAGCAAATACTGTCTACGGAGCCGCGGAGGATAGTGGAGCCGCCAGGGCAACTTGCAGTAGTCGGGAGCCCTCCGGAGGTCCCTAGCAGCCAAGGTTCCACTTCAGGAACAACCCCGGTCGATCGCATACGAGAACCAACTACCTGCAACTTGTTGGTTGTGATGGGAAGAACCGGGAGCTATACGCCAGAGGTCGCAAAGGGTGTGGCACATCCTCCTGGTGGCTTATGGCACAATCAAAAGGTCCATCAAGACTACACTAGGGTCGAGGTGCATAGCGTGGATCCCAAGTATGCGGATTACATGATAGACTACCCAACTCCCGAGGGAGTGAACCAACTTGGAGATACAGTGGAGCAGTTCATCCTCTGGCACAAAAGGGACATCGTGTTGACTGGTTATTCACCACCTCCGCCAGATCAACGTCTGGCCTCAGTTCTTGAACTTCAGGAAGGAGAAGTGTCACCGACCCGAGGCGGCAATGTGCTTGAGGAAGGAGAGATGCCACACTCTTCTCCGCATGTGGCTGATGAGGCACAAACTTCTTCGCCTCGCAAGGAGCCAATGCCTTGTGAAGAAGAAGTGCCTCCGAAAGAACTGCCTTGTGATGGCCAAGTGCCTCGTGATGACCAAGTGCCTCCGGGGCGACTACCTCCGGAGGAACTGCCTCGTGATGACCAAGTGCCTTCGGGGGAACTGCCTCGTGATGAACAAGGGCGTACAGGAGAAGTTGTTGCAGAAGAGGATATTTGGGAGGAGACAGAGCTTAGAAAAAAGTATCCAGTCAAAATAAGGCCATGCTATAGGGATGTTAAAGGCGCCAAGTCGACGACTCTGTGGTACTCCCATGAACAGTTCAGGCCTGAGAACCAAGTCAAAGAAGTACCAGCAGCGGTTGGGACGAGTAATCGCCGACCGGCAAAGAAGTATCCAAATGTTGACAATGTCAAATGGACAAAGAAAGTCCCCAAAGAATATCAAAGAGGCTGCTCCTTCCTACCAAACGCTATCATTCAAGACCTACCACTTGGAATGAAAAAGTTCCATGATTGGTACTTGCATGCTACAGTGCATAAAGGGATCGATTTCATATCAGCAACCTATCCTCCCGGTACATTCGGAGGCTTCGCGGGGACTATTGGTTGTGGCTTCAACGACATCCAGACAATGTATCACCTTGGATCTATGGACGCGAATCTAGTTGACATGTGGTGCCTGTAAGCCCTTTTCCCTCTTCATATTGTATGATTGCAATATTTCGATATTGTTACAACTAATGCAAGCCGTGATTCGCAGGTACCAAGCTCACCTTGCAAAACAACTTCCAAGTGTGAAAGTTGGGTACATAGATCCTCAAGTAATATCACAGTCCCTGTTTATATATCCCAAGGGATGGGCACTGGATGGCAAAGAGTTAGCAGATGGAAAGACCACTCAGGAAAAAGAGAAAATCCGGCAGAAGGCACTCAGGGAGGCGGCCATTGGTGTTGTGGCGACCATAGCCATGTGTTTCAAAAATCTCCAACATAACAAAACAATATGGCTACCATACCACTTTGGGTAAGTTCAACTATATACATAGTTTTTTTATAATACATATTATATGGAAATGAACTAATCGGTTTTCTATGATTGAATTCATGCAGTAACCATTGGATTGCTATAGCCGTTGATCTCAGTCACAGCATGGCGTGGGTCTGTGACTCAGCCGACTTCGACGTGGCGACATACAAAGACTTCATAGCGATTCTTAAGACGTATATCATACTATCCTGTTATATATTTATACATAACCTTCTAACCTCCACCTTTTGATACTAACAAGCTGCTTTTGCGAAATCTTTTCGAACAGGGCGTTCAGGCACTACGTTAAGGAACATAAAGGGATACACCATCTAGAGAGGAAGGATGTCCTTTGTGTCAAAACAAAAGTTTGTGTAAGTATGACCTACTATAATACTGCATTACGAAGTTGCTGTTATATGAATTTGCTAATAACACTTGTATATGTGATACACACAGTGTCCCAAGCAGAGGCCCGGAAGCGTACATTGTGGATATTATGTGTGTAGTCTGATTAGTAACACCAATATCTACCGGAGACACCCAGCCGATGTAAATGCTCAGCCCTCTATCTAAATGCACTCTCTCTCTAAATTTGCTCACAAACTTCATATGCTCACTATCTTTTTATATATATATATATATATGCTCATTTTGTAGTTTCCAGAAGAGGCAGGTACAGGTAGGCATAGGGACCCTGTTGAAGATGACAAGCTCTTGGAAATCGTCGGCGATCTTTGTAATTTCATATTGGATGAAATTATAAGCAGCAGAGGCGCATTCCATGACCATGCATCCGAGTTGGCGAGTAATCCAAAGTTTCAACATCTTCGTGAGTGGGAAAGGCTAGGCTTGGGAAGGTGAACTTTGAGGAATTGTGAATTATTGAACTTGTGACTTTGTGTAATATTGAACTTTGAGAACTTGTGATTATATGTATGTGAATGATCATGTGAATTATTGGACTTTGAATTATATATATGTATGTGAATTATTGGACTTTGAGATATGTGAATTATTAGGCTGTGGATTATATTATATTCTATGGATTATATTATATATTTCTGATTTACTTTTTTTTTGGCTGGGAACTGAGATTAGGGGCGGCTAAATAACCAGCCGCCCCTACAGATAACATAGCAGGGGCGGCTATGTCTCCAGCCGCCCTTAATGTTTATGAGCAGCAAGGGCGGCTGGAAATGCGACCGCCCTTAATGTTTATCGCAGTAAGGGCGGTTTTAACTAAAACCGCCCTTATTGATTTATCAGTAAGGGCGGCTGGTTTCCAGCCGCCCTTACAGTTCTTACCACTGTAAGAACGGTTGATTAAGGGCGGCTCGTAAAACCGCCCCTATAGAGGCTTACGAGCCGCCCCTACTGAAACTTTCTGTAGTAGTGTGGTATTAACGGTCCTGAGAGATGGAGGCCGGCCATTTATAAAGTACTAAACATAAGTTATGAACCTAAACTCTTGAGCCCACTAGCTTGGCCATGGGCCCTAGCTAGTTCATATATAAATATGCACAGAAGTTTGTGAAATGCCCACATGGAGGAGCTGAGCTGTAGGAACACCCCTCTCGTCGCAGCTGGCAATAGTGGAATGCTTACACGGAGGCCACACTTACACCGTGAACGTGGCATTGCCTGCTGGCGAGAGTTACATCAAACAAATTATTTTAAATTTTCTCCAATGCCTAAAGACCCACACAAACATCTCGTTTAACTAAAAAATATCTTTACATACACTATCGGTGAAAGTCACATTAGTACAATGTTCATGTGCAATCATACTTCACTAGTCCAAAAGTGGTACTATTAAAAGTCACCTTTAGTATACGAATCAGAATCGGTACTAAAGAGATTTACATCGAAGAAATTATTTTAAATTCTGGAGAGGTTTCCACACATACAAACGTCACATGATTTTTCGTGAGATAATGCACATGTCATGGTGAGTTTGAACCTGTGTGACCTCTCACCTCAAGCCCTTACCATTTCATCTACACATCATAGCTAACGAAGTTCAGGTGCTTTCCTTTGAAGTAATCCAGGGAACTCCCTTTGGTACTAAAGGGTGTCCTTTAGTATCGCGTGTTGTTAATACTGACTGGACATTAGTACCGGATATATTTACAATAATACTAATGTGTTTTTTGGTGCATAAGAATGCCACTTTCTCTAGTAGTGATAGGGTACATACACCGTAACCGTGGTCTCACCGCTTTTGGTACTGTCCCAACCACTTTTAGTACCACTATGTAAGAAACTGTTAAAAAAGATACCATCATAGGAGACGCGGTTTTAACACGCGTCTCCAATACATCAAAGGAGACGCTTGTTAAAGACCAGCATCTCCTTTGAGTCTGCCAAAAACCGGCATGATTTGCCCGCGTCTCCTTTGCACTCTCAAAGGAGACGCGTGTTTTAAGCCCGCGTCTCCTTTGTGGTCGGACACATTGGAGACGCTGGTTTAATAAGACACGTCTCCTTTGTGGGCACAAAAGGAGATGCGTGTTAAGGAAAAAGCGTCTCTAATGAGTGAGAGCTCATTAGAGCCGTGTTTTGTGAACCCGCGTCTCCTATGGCTTGGTTACAGGAGACGCTTGTTGAAATCAGACGCGTCTCCCTAGACACTATACCGGTTCCGACGACAAATCAACACAGTCCTAGACTCTGCACGCCACATACTGCCATAAACACTATCTCTACTACAGAGGTATAGTAACGCCAACATGTGTTACTATAGGTCAATAAAAGTGTTACTAGGTCTCCTTGTAACGTATCTTGTTAGTGCTACTATATCCAATGTTACTACAGGTTGATCTATTGGAACACAAAACATGTGTTCTTTTACATCTTAAAAAGTGTTACTACTTTGTAACACAATATTTGATCTAGTGTAACACTTGTCAAGTGTTACAATGGTTATGCGGTGTAACATATTTTTTTAGCTCTAGTAACACTTTGACATTGTGATAGTAACACTTCATGGGAACATAGATCAAAATTTTAGTAACATATCATTTGTAACACATGTTTTCCCTATTGTAACACTCTCAAAATTTAAAAAAAATATTATGCATTTGAATATATAATGCTGTCAAGAAAATTTCTTAGGGACCATGACACATCACAGAATCACACAAAGCTGCATTGATTGTAGGAAGGAGACAGATGTATTGTTTACATTTTGTCATAGTACATATACATAATTACATGTACATATAGAAGTGGAGAGTACAACAATCTGTACTATTGGAAATATAATATAATGTGAGTATAAATATATTATATTCATGAAGTCCATTGCTCCTTGATCATTGATGTGCACATCCAAAATATATTAATCCACCCATTGATCATTTTCGAACTGCATAGAGAAAGCTACAACATCCACAAGTTAGACCAAAATAGCTTGGTAGAACAATGTACACTAACCAAGGACAGAAGGAAGTAATGAAATCCTAGCTACTCATCACTCTTTCCCCCCTTCTTTCCACTCACTGCTTGAACTTCTCAATCTCCAGATTCCCTAAATATTTGAAACTTAAATCTCAATCAATGGCTGAAACAACTAAGTGTAAAGCAAGATATATGAACCTACCATTATATGTCTTTGATAGTTTGACTACACAAAAGACAAGGGAGGACAACACTTATAAATTTGACTTTCACTAACAGGTGGGGAGTCTACTTAGAAATCGAAGAAACGGCCATGGCTTGAGTCACGAATGAGATATTAGAGATATATGAATTTCAGGATCAATATGTTAGTAACTTGCAACGCATATTTTTGTGAACGATATCTATAGTGCTCACATTGTAAATTGCATATGATTTATCATGTAGATATATGCAGTTTGTGATTGTGACACATTAATTTCACCTTGCAGTTTAGTGTTTCATAGGAAGGCCTGAGGTATAAATACTAAGTGGGTTTACGGTTATCTAATTTTTAGTTGAAACCAAAAGTTTGCGCTACTGAATATCACATCGCCAAAAAATGATGGTTCAACACAACTAATTGAGATCTCCAACTAATTTGTGGTTCCACTCTTAGCCAACTCGTACATGGTTTGCCACTACAAGCAGCTTAGAATAAAGAAAAAACATGTAGCATGGATTACTGCTGGCAATTCAGAGGACCTACATATTTTATTAATAAATTCACAAATCATATTGACCCATTGTTATGTAGGTGTGATTTCTAGCTACTGGTGAGAAGAAAGATGCAGTGCAACACATAATACAGGTTCACTTGTTCAAAGCAAAGCATAAGAGATTCCGTCATTCAGATTTCAGAGAATAATAGCATATGCAGTTATTATGTACATTTCTCAGTCACAAGGCACAAGGTTGCAGTGCAGGCGTGCAGCACAGAATACAGGTTCACTGGTTCAGTCACAACATCACAAGTTCAGAGCATAAGAGCAGTACGGTTCAGAGAAAAAGAGCATCTACAAGCCACTAGGAAAACACGACACAACTAATAATTGAAGGTTCAGAAATCAGACTAAATTACAACATACCAAGGCTCGGATGGCCAAGTCAGATCAACGTATAATGAAATTCACGATATCAAGGGGATGCAGACTTGCAGAGAGAAGTGGAGTACTCACCTGAGAAATACGGGGAGCCTAATGGTTCAGGCCTGCCAGCCGGATGATCAAGGAGCCGCATGCAGAGGCTTGACCTTGCCGTGATGAGGCGGCCGTTCTCCACCACGCACTCGAGCAGATCGAGCGTTATTCCCGCACCGCACCACCGGGCCACCTTACGCCCACCGGACCATGACATCGAAGTGGCCAGAGAGGGAGGCCGCGCGTCGCCTGCCGGCCGTGGAGATAGATAGACGCACGCCGGTTGCCGCCCGCCTGCGTAGTCGCCGACAAACATCGCGTATCCGCCACGGCCCGCCCGCGTAGGAGCCACCGTCGCATGCGCGAGGCCACCTGTGCCGCCGCCAACTGCCATCCCCGATTGGTTCATGTAAACTGGCGGCGGTACGAAGAGATAAATACGGAGAGTGGGGGACGAAGGAATAGGAGGGGCACGAGATGAGCGGCCCTCACTATTCGAATCCATGGGCGGGAGTAGTTGTAGCCAGTAGCCCAAACGATCACTGCGACTTTCTTTTGCCTTTTTTCAACCAATATTTGTTTTTGGAAAATTAGGCACGTCACAGGTTCCAAACAATCACCACGACTAATCATTTCCCTTTTTAACCAATGTATTTTTTTTAAAAAAAATAGGAGCACTGCTATGTTATAATAAGGACAAGAAGAATGCAAAATCTTATAAAGTCATGATAGATAACTCAATCATTAGAAACATGTATGCTACTCAGTGGATTAAACTAACAAGCTTTGTTTCTTCTTTTTTCATTGTACCTAGAACTACCGATGTAGGATCCACACTGACACATAGAACACCATAGCCAATTCTCGGTTTTTTATACCGGCTAGCCTACTGTAGGGATCCCTGAATAGTCGAGTTATTCGCAAAGGCCTCGCCGGAACCAGAAGCACGATGATGAACACGAGACGATTTAGACAGGTTCAGACCGCCTCGAGAGAGAGCGTAATACCCTACGTCGTGTATGGTGGATCGCTTCGTATTGATGATTGTGATTTTACAAGGGGTCCCTGCCTCACCTTATATACTCAGGAGACAGGGTCTACAAGGCAAATAATACAGATTTCTAGTCCGATACTATACACAGAGTCCTAACATGAGCAGGCCAGGTTGTTTCGTAGTAGTCGACCAATTTCCTTAACCTGTACGTCTCTTCCTTGCATCTGTCAGAGTTGGCGGCCCAGTCTACTTATGGGTATCCAGCCCATAAGGACTCCTATGGATCTTGGTTCGTCACCAATGGAGTTAACTGACAAGTGGGCATGGTTTTCTAGTAGAAGTGGGACCTGCACTTAAGGCCTCCTCCAATTGTGCCATGTCAGCTACCATATAGGATTAAAATATAATATTTTGTCTAGGTGGAACAGAGAGAAAGAAATGAGAAAGAAAAGCTATCTCTTGATCAAGAGATACACATATTTCAAAGCTACCTGGAGCAGGTACATGGGGGTCCATTTATATTTTTAGCTACCATTGGAAAAGTTGTCTCTTATGCCATTTTTATTGCTATAGGGGTTGTCTCTAACTTGTTGGTGGAGGCCGTAAACCTCGACCACGCTTGTCACCATGGATCAAATATTATTTCCTTATAAAATATTTTGTGTTACTCTGGGATTTGTGACAGGTGTTTACTACTTTAATTTATTGTTGCAACATACTATCATTTTTGTAACATACTAAGTGCACACACTAATTTTGTGTTACTATATACTATCATTTTTGTAACATTTTAGTTGTAACACTAATTTTGTGTTACTATAGTTGTGTTATGTAACACATATTTACAGAACAAGTGCTATGTGTTACAACCTTCATTGTAACACATAGTTTTGTGTTACTGTGAATCTTTTTTGTAACACAAAGATGAATGTGTTACAAGAGTGCGTTACAATATCTATGTTTTGTAGTAGTTCGCTCGGCCTACCTACTGCGCCACCGCCAGCCTATCCTTCTCGCTCGGCCGGCATGCTAACATCTGCGCGCCCTCTGCAGATCGATCAGTAGGCCGGCGCTGGATACAGCAGGCTGGCCGGCCGGCGTGCCGCGCCGCCGAAGCGCGCGTGCGCGCTGCCTCCGGGTGCACGCGCGCTCTGCCTCCAGTTGCGCAGGCTGACGCGTGCCCTGCACGCGCGTGTGTGCATACGTCGTGGTGGCTCTCTCGCCACCGGTGCACGCGTACCCTGCCCGGCCGGCCGTCTCCTCGTCGCGGCGACGACATCTCGCGTCACCACTGCAGCGTGGAGCTAGCTGTTGCAAGGTTTGCATCTCTGAGAAACTTTGCCTAGCTAGCTAGATTGTGTGTGCATTGTGTGCAATTATGTGCAATTATTGAATCTTTGGTGATCTTATGAATGCGCAGCAGCTAGCACCAGAACTGCATCCAGTCGTCGCCATCCACTTCCCTTTCTACAGTTCCACTGTCTGCGGCATCACTCCCCCCTCATGGTATGTATAGTCAGTACCCTCCCCCCCTCCAAAATGCTATTTGATTAGCCTCTTGTAAAATCCATGTTCCATGAGTATGTACATGTTAGTTTGTGTATAGCTTGTTTTCATGTAAAAATGCTACTTTTCAATAGTTTTAAACCTTTTGGATCTTCCCCAAGGACAATTCTCATTTTTCTCGTTCCACTATGAAAACTCTCTTGGTTCATATATAGCTTGTGGAATTCTTAGACGGAGGAGCTGAGCTGTAGGAACACACACAGTTTTTCTTCCATGGAAAATGAAAAAGAAAAGGGGCTGATAATGAGTAGGTTGATGAATTGGAACTTCTATGCGAAACCCTGTTTCTTGTGAATGGGATGCATGGGGAAGCTAAGTTGAACTACACGTTCTAACGATAAAGAGGTTATTGCTGTTGTGTTGGCTAGGAGTTCTCACAAAGCGTTCATCGATTCTACGTCAATCAGTAGAGATGCGAGGCGGAGCTCACTGGTGCTTACTAGATGCTGCAGCATGAAGTCCAAACTCACCATAGCTGTCGAACTGGCGCAAGTGCAGTCCGGTGGCTCTGCCGAGTGATCTAGAAAGGGCACAGAAATGATTCGTCAAGCTGGCAACGTTGAAATCTAGGCAGCATCTGGGTCACTGAAAATGAGCTTCTTGCTGGTGGTGATGCCGCATAGGACAGAGATTATTCCTACTTCCATGATTGCTTCTGGCCTCCAATGTTCCATTGTGCCTGGTGTTCTGTTGTTCTAGCCTTATGGTTGCACAGCCATTATTGATTTAATCACAGGGTTAACTGATATGTTGTATGAACTTGCTTTATTTATATTTGATTTAATTTTTATCTGATTTCTAAAAAGAAATATCAAGTTAACAAAAAACTAATCACTGGCTTATCCATTAGAATCGTTCAAACTAGTCCAATTACATTGATGGACTTTTAGTTAAAGTGTACTGGTTCAATTTAATTTTGTGTACCATACCATGCATCATTGCATGAAGAAAAATTATAAGTGTTGGGATAATAGCCGAAGCTAATGAACCCAAACAACGGAAGAAACTGAGCGATAGGGACAAGCAATAGTATATTACTTATCAAGCGATGTCCTCGGGAATCAACAACCTTTACATTTGGGAGAGGGGCCACCTTTTATAGGAAGGTCAGGGGTCTTTACATTCCCATTGTACCCCTGGAAATCAGGCATCATCCTCTAGACTATACAATACAAATAGCCCAGGGATAGTTTGGTATATTTACTCCTCCCAATGTGAATGCGTAGACTTGCAATCCCGTGTTTGACTTGGCTTGGACTTGGTCCAAGCCTGCTTTGCTCGCTGGAAAGAGCTATGCAGCTCCTCGATTTGGCTTCTTCCGAGTTAGGACGGTCCGAAGCCGTCTCTCGGCATCCAAAAACCAATGGCTCCTCCAAGGACCTGCAATATAGAGCGAACTGAAGCTAGCCAATGGCTCAATCATAGCTTTTGGTATTCAATAGTATCAATGCTTCGCCAAATTGGCTTCTAGTACAATCGGGATGAATCGGCTTTGGTACACTGGTAGATGTGGTGACCAAAGCCGATTAGCTTTGGTTTAATTTTACTGACCGAAGTCAAATTAGGGATTTATAGAGTAATCGAAGCTGATTGGCTTCAGCTCCTTTGTCCATTGCTGCCTTTACGCATGAGAGAGAGCAAAACAAGTAGAAGGCGTTTGTCGGCGGGCCAAATCCCCAACAGTAGCCCCTCGAGGACGAGGGCTTTCTTCAACAGGCCGAGCTCCACAAACTTTGGATTGCTTGTCAGCCCGAGAAACGCCTCCTCCTTGTTGGAGAAAGCCCCTAAGTGTTTTTATTTTTATATTGGTTGATTGATTTTTCTTCGTTTGTTATTTTGTCCCTAAGCTCAATTTGGTTTCGTTGCGAAAGAAACGCCTCCTCCCCCCCAAAGCGGGTTTTATTCGTTCGAGTGTTTTGTACTTGCGGGTACTTTTGGTTCGAAGCCACTTTAGATCTTTTGAGCTTTGTATATGAGAACGTACGAGAATGTGCTTTGCGTGGGTTCTGATAGGTTGCCGAAGCCCCTATTACTTGTGCTTGCATTAGCAAGTTTCATATGTTTGTTTATAAGAGTTTAGAATACTGTTAGCCGAAGCTGTTTTTTGATTTAAAATATTTGTCTGAGCCAAAGCCCCTTTTACTCTGTTTAGAGTAAGCGTTTTTTGACCGAAGCCCCTTTTACTCTGTTTAGAGTAAGCTTTTCCTTAGATCTGAATTGGCCTTACTCTCGGTAGGGTCAATTCAGTTCTATTTGAGTTATCGAATACCAGCGACTTGGTCAAAGCCAATCGCTTTCGATGCTGCTTTTGTGGGGAATACCTCGTTCATATATGATTTGATGAGTTACAGTAAGCACCGCCTCGTTAAAAACCTCACCCATTGGTCAGGGTCCCCTTGTGAGGAAAAGAGTACGGGCTTTTGGAAAGAAAGTAAAAATGCTATTCTACTTGATGACTTCGTTTATAGAATACGAAGCCATCTTACATCTTTTTCATAAATAGTATTTGCGTAAGCTGTCTGCATTCCATGAATGCGGCAGCTCATTGCCTTCATCGTCGCCTAAGCGAAATGAGCCAGGCCTGTTGCTTTTGACGACCAAAAATGGGCCTTCCCATTTCTGTTGCAGCTTTCCAGCGGGCATGCTTGGGTTTTTCCTTAGGACCCAGTCCCCTACCTTGATATCTTTCCTGACTACCTTCTTGTCTCGCCATTTTCTTGTCTCAGCTTGATACTTGGAAATATTTTTTGCTGCTTGCAGCCTGTATACCTCAATAAGATCCTTGTGGATGGCTTTGCTATCTTTGAGAGCTTCTTATTGGGTACGAAGCCCTTTGTGCAGTATTTCCTCTGGGCATATTGCTTCTTCACCATAAAGCAGTTTGAATGGAGTAAACTGTGTTGCCCTTGATGTGGTGGTGTTATGAGCCCAAATCACCTTCGGCATCTCTTCTACCCACTTGCCTTTTCTCTTACAATTTGCAAGGCATTTCCGAATGGCTGTAAAGATTAAGCCATTGGCTCTTTCAACTGCTCCATTTGTTTGCGGGTGATAGACTGAAGCGAATTTTGCCTTCGTTCCAATCGTCATGCAATATTGCCTGAATTCATCGCAGTCAAACTGCTTTCCGTTGTCCACTGTTATTTCCCTTGGTACTCCAAATCGACATACAATTTGCTGTCAGAAGAACTTGATCACTGTTTTTGCTGTGATGTTAGCC
Organism: Alloteropsis semialata; assembly: GCA_004135705.1. Lineage (NCBI taxonomy): Eukaryota > Viridiplantae > Streptophyta > Magnoliopsida > Poales > Poaceae > Alloteropsis > Alloteropsis semialata. The sequence goes on from CM014272.1 coordinate 20,262,666, forward strand.
AATGGTCTGGCTTCGATCCACTTGGTGAAATACTCAACTGCTACTATGGCATATTTAAGATTTCCTTGAGCTGTTGGAAGTGGGCCAACTAGATCAATGTCCCATCTTTGCAGAGGCCATGTTGGAGTTATCAGCTGTGACTGCTCCGAAGGAGATTTTCTGTTTGCTGCACACTTTTGACACTGGTCACATGTCTTGACTGTGTTTGTTGCATCGATGATGATTGCAGGCCAATAGAATCCTTGCCTCATTGCCTTCCCAATTAAAGCTCTTGCCCCAAAATGTGCTCCACATAAGCCACTATGTATCTCTTGAATCAGCTCTTTGCCTTCGTTGTGAGAGATGCAATGAAGCCAAGGAGCTACAACTCCTTTTTTGTAAAGGACATCATCTATCATCTGATAGCATCTTGCCCTTTGTTGCATGGCTTTTAGATCATCGTCGTCGATTGGCTCATAGTATCCCCGAAGATAAGCTATTATTGGGGATCGCCAATCCTCTGAGCTTATTGCATTGATCAGCTTCGGCAGATCATCTGAGTCCTTTATCGATGGTGTTGTTAGTGTTTGAAAGAATACATCCGGTGGAAGCTTGTCCCCCTTTGCAGCTGCCTTAGCCAACGCATCTGCCTCTTCATTTTTTGCTCTTGGGATGTACTCCACAGTGAAACCTTTAAATTTTTTCTCCATTGAGCGTACAGTGATCAAGTATTTGATGATTTCTGGTTGCTTCGCGATGCTTTCTTTTTCAATGTGGTCTGCTACCACCTTTGAATCTGTTTTGACAGTGAATCTCTGAGCTCCCAAAGCCCTGGCTTTTCTGAGCCCCAGTAACACAGCTTCATATTCAGCGATGTTGTTTGTGCTTCTGTCGCTGTTTTTGCAGAACTCTAGATTTGCTGCATATCTCATTTTCACACCCGAAGGCGATTGCACAACTGCCGCGATGCCAGCTCCTTTGTCCCCCCCAAGCACCGTCACAATGTATCAGCCAATTTTCTTCTCTGATAGTGTTTTGTGGCTTAGGCGATGTCCACTCCGCTATGAAATCTGCTAAGACTTGTGATTTGATTGCTGTTCTTCTTTCAAAGTCCACGACATACTCTGAAAGCTCCGCAGCCCACTTGCGTATTCTGACGGAAGCCTCTTTATTGTTCAAAAGTTCTTTAAGAGGCTGGTCTGTGAGGACTTTGATGTTGTGGCCCTCAAAATAGTGCCTGAGTTTTCTGGAAGCCATTATCACTGCATAGATCATCTTCTCAATCTCTGTGTAAAACAGCTTCGACGCGGCCAATGCCTCCGACACAAAGTATACTGGCTGCTGAATGCTTCTGCCGTCTATCAGCTTTTCTGTGATAAGCGCTACGCTTACTGCTGATTGTGATGCTGCGATGTATAGTAGTAGTGGTGCCTTTGGGCCAGGTACCGTTAGCTTCGTGAGCTGCATCAAGTATTGCCTTAGCTCGTGGAACGCTTTTGATTGCTCTGGCCCCTATTGGAAATTAGCTGCATTTCTGAGTGTTGCAAAGAATGGTAAGCTTCGCTCAGCTGCTTTTGCAATGAATCTGTTTAATGCTGCGATTCTGCCAGACAGCTTCTGCACGTCTCTCATGCACTTTGGCTCTTCCATGTCAAGGATTGCATTTATCTTGTCTGGATTAGCTTCTATCTCGTGAGTTGATACCAGACAGCCAAGGATTTTTCCTTTTGTTACTCCAAATACACACTTTTCTGGGTTTAGCTTGAGACCAGCTTGTCTCATGCGAGCGAAGGCGATTGCCAGATTTGATATGTGATCTTGTCTTTTGGCACTTTTGACCAAGATGTCATCAACATATGCCAATATTGTCTTGAACAGTTCATCTTTGAACACTGTGCTTGACATTCGGCAGAAAGTAGTTCCTGCATTCCGAAGCCCCTCAGGCATCCTGACGAAGAAAAAAGTGCCAACTGGTGTGATGAAGGTGGTTTTTTCTTCGTCCTCTTTTTTCATCCAGATTTGATGGTAACCGGAAAAGCAATCTAGGAGGGACATCATCTCACTTGCTGCAGCTTGATCAACAATCTTGTCGATTCTTGGGAGTGGAAAATCATCTTTTGGGCAAGCTTTGTTAAGGTCGGTGAAATCAATGCACATTCTCCATTTGATGCTTTTCTTCTGAACTGGCACCGTGTTAGCCAGCCATGTTGGGTATTTTACTTCTCATATGACATTGGCATCTAGTAGCCTTTGCACTTCAGCTTTCACAGCATTTACTTTTTCTTCGGACATCTTCCTTAGCTTCTGCTTTTTTGGCTTCATATCAGGCCTAATTGCGAGTTTGTGTTCAATCAAGCTTCTGTCCACGCCTGGCAAATCTTTGCTTGACCATGCAAAGACGTCTTTGTTGTTTCTCAGAAACTCTATTAATCTATCTTCCTCGTCCGGCTCCAAATCTGAGCCAATAATCACTTTTCTATCAAAGACATCAGGCTGCAATTGCACCTCCTTCGTCTCTGTTGACTTTTGCATTCTCTTGCTATCTTTTTCTATGTTTGGCTTTTCTTCTGGGTAGTATGGATCTTTTTCTTCAAGCAGATGTACATTTCACTGACCTGGTGCTCTTGCTTTCTTAATGTTTCTGGCTTCCCTCTGGTCGCCATATACAGTTATAACTCCTTTCAGAGCTGGCATCTTCATACATAAGAATGATTGCCTTATGATGATATCGAAGGCGTTTATAACTCCTCTTCCAAAAATGACATTGTAATCAAAGATCATGTCTACTACATCGAAGGTGATGTACTCAGTTCTTGCGTTGGAAGTGTCACCAAATGATACTTGTAATGAGATTTTCCCTAGTGTCTGGGTGCGTTTGCCCCCGAAGCTGACCAATGGAGTGTCTGATGGCTCCAGATTATCTGGGTTGATGTTGGTCATGCTTCTGAGTGTTTTTGCTAAGATGATGTCAGCGGAGCTGCCTGTGTCCACCAATACTTTTCTAATTGTCCAGCCAGCGATGTTGGCTTCTATTGACATTGCATCATTATGAGAAAAGTTATGGAGTCTCAGGTCATCTTCGGTGAAAGTGATCGGCATATGAGACCATTCTGACTTTTTGTACGGACCGTCAACAGAGATGTTGTTGACTTGGCGAAAATAATTTTTCCTTTGCTTTTTGTTCTCAAAAGCAAGTGATGATCCTCCAGAGATGGGCAAGATGTGTCCATAGCTTGGGAGTGGGCTTGGAGCTTCGTTGGGTGAGCTTTTTGTTGTGGTAGTGGTGGTGGTGGTGGTAGCTCCTCAACTTTTATGTTCTGCGAAGCCACTTGCTGGGAGGTTTGAGGGTATAAGTGAGGATATGTGGCTTGTGGGTAATAGTGCTGAAAGGTTTGTGGCGAAGGCAAATATTGAGTTGCCATCGCTGTAGATGGGTGTATAGTGTTTGAATTTAACGAGGGATATACTGGGCAGTATGGTTGGATAGCTTGGGAAGGGTTTTGGGTATTTTGCTGCAAAGCCGATGTTGGCTTCGTTTGGGTTGCTTGAATCTTCTCTGTTCTTAGCTTTTCTATTGTTTTCTTGATGTCTCGGCACTGTTCTGTGCCATGGGTGTGGTTTTTGCCGTGATATTGGCAAAACAGCTTAGGTCCTAATGGTGGACCTCTTCCTCTCCCTCGGCCTCTGCCGGCTCTTCCACCCTTTTGAGTGGGCTCATTTCTCTGATTGTGGTATTGGCTTTCTGGGTAAGGTGGTTTGGTTTCATAGGAGGAAGGTGGATTGTCTACCTTCATTATTGTTTGATGGGAGTAGTTTTGGTAGTTTTGGTTGTGGTGGTGGTTTTTGGTTTGTGTCTCGTATTGGTTTCTCATGATGGCTTCTCTAGCCAATCTCATTCGGTTGTCGTTGTCAGATCGACAATACTTCTTGAACTCCTCAAATAGGTCTGCAAGAGTAGCTGGTGTCTCTCTTGCGATATGTTGTGCAAACAATACTGGACGAAGCCCCTGTATTGCCGCAAATTTTGCTGCTTCATCGGGGATGTGTGGAGCTTGGGCGCTGGTGTAGTGATGAATCTGCGGAAGTAGTCCTCAAGAGGCTCCTTCGGCTGCTGGTGTAGCGTGAGTTCAGCATATGAGAGTGATTGGTCTCCCATAATGCTGAAATTTTTTATGAGCTCCCTCTTCAGATCATACCAGCTATTGATTGATAGGCCTGGTAGCTTCGTGTACCAGTTCATTGTTGTGCCATCGCAAACAATGATGAATGATTTTGCAAGGACTACATCGTCTCCCCCAGCCGAAGCTATATCTTGGTAGAGAGATGGGTTTGTAGGAGGGTGTCCATCTTGCCAGTTGGAGGCTTTCTGAAAGTGGGCAAGTATGGTCGATGGGAAGAGTGTGTAGTGTTTGGAAGCCAGTTTGGGATGAGGAGTTGTGGTTTGGTGGGTTGATAAAGGTGTTTGGCTCATTGAGCTCTGCTTGGAGCTCGGCAACTTGTTTTTTGGCTTTCTCGAGTTCTTGGCGCAGCTTTTCAGCTCTGGAGCCTGTGCTGTTCAGCTTCCTCTGCTTCGCTTGCCTCAACTCTTCCAGCTGCTTCCTGACTTGCAGCAATTGATGCTGCTGCTCCTCTTCCTCCTCTTGCATTTGTTGCTCTAGTTCAAGCTGTGCAGCCTCCAGATCTTTCTGCTGCTCCAAGCATCAAAGACGAAGCCTTTCTTCGAGCCTGTGCATTTTCTCTTCAGTGGTAAGGGTTTCGTCATCGACCTCTTGGTCGTCGATGACGGCTTCTATTATTGGTGGTAGGTTGGTATGTAGGATTAAGGGTTGGGGAGCGGCTTTGTTATGGGTGGTTGTATTTTCCTCAGTGGTGGTTGGTTTGGTTGGTTTGGTTGCTTTTTTGGTGGCATGGTGGTTATCGTGGGTTTTGTTCGTGCATTGCACAAACGGTGGGCGCCAGTTGTTGGGATAATAGCCGAAGCTAATGAACCCAAACAACGGAAGAAACTGAGCGACAGGGACAAGCAATAGTATATTACTTATCAAGCGATGTCCTCGGGAATCAACAACCTTTACATGTGGGAGAGGGGCCTCCTTTTATAGGAAGATCAGGGGTCTTTATATTCCCATTGTACCCCTGGAAATCAGGCATCATCCTCTAGACTATACAATACAAATAGCCCAGGGACAGTTTGGTATATTTACTCCTCCCAATGTGAATGCGTAGACTTGCAATCCCGTGTTTGACTTGGCTTGGACTTGGTCCAAGCCTGCTTCGCTCGCTAGAAAGAGCTATGCAGCTCCTCGATTTGGCTTCTTCCGAGTCAGGACGGTCCGAAGCCGTCTCTCGGCGTCCAAAAGCCAATGGCTCCTCCAAGGACCTGCAATATAGAGCGAACTGAAGTTAGCCAATGGCTCAATCATAGCTTTTGGTATTTTAATAGTATCAATGCTTCACCAAATTGGCTTCTAGTACAATCGGGATGAATCCGCTTTGGTACACTGGTAGATGTGGTGACCAAAGCCGATTAGCTTTGGTTTAATTTTACTGACCGAAGCCAAATTAGGGATTTATAGAGTAATCGAAGCTGATTGGCTTCAGCTCCTTTGACCATTGCTGCCTTTACGCATGAGAGAGAGCAAAACAAGTAGAAGGCGTTTGTCGGCGGGCCAAATCCCCAACAATAAGATGGTTAATAGGGGTGGGCATTCGGGTTACCCGAAAATTTTGGGTTAGGTTAATCGGGTATTTAGAAATTCGGGTTACAGATATTAGAACATGAGAATAGTTCATGAAATATGGTAACCGACTTTTTTGGGTTCGGGTTCATGTAGCCTGAAAAGACCGAAGATTGAACGACAAAGAGAAAAAATGGTAGTATACGATGAATGAATCAAGCAAATCAAATGAAGCAGGTCAAATTCGCACATATCCAATAAATTAGTTTGTATACAAAATTCATATAGAAGTGAGAACTTAGATCCAAAAAAGTGATTCAATGAATCCCCACAAATTGAAGAAACAAAACTCTACAGCGGGGTCTGACGCGCTTGCACAGCGAGGAGGCCGCCGCCTGCCGGGTCGCCTGAGCACCGCGGGGCTCAGGCGGCGACATCCTCCATTAGCAGCTGGCGCCCTCTGTTGCTGCTCTGCCCGCTAGAGTCAACACCAAAACGGAGAGGGATGGGACCACCAGGCACCAGAGAGAGAGATGGATCACGGCAGGGAGGGGGATGGCAGGATGGGATGGCTGTGGCAGGGAAGGAGGTGCATGCCGCCGGCAACGGGGCACCGCTGCATCGGCATGAGATGGGGCGGCGGAGCCTCGGAGTGCAGCAGGGTCACGAGTCCTCAGTATTCCTAGATGCCGAACTGATTTATGGTTGTTGGTGTTGGGCTGGAAGTGCAATCATTTGTGGGCTGCTATAGATGGGCCATTTTGAGCTGTTTGGGTTAATCGGGCCCTTCAGGTACCGGAGGGTAAAACCCCAAGTATCCGAAATAATTTTGGGTTTTTCAATCTGTAACCCGATAATATACTTCGGGCATCGGGTTTCGGGTAATACGGGTTTGGGGTCGGGTTTTTGGGTTCGGGACTCGGGTTTTCTGCCCACCCCTAATGGTCAATATCTTATTAATGTTGTAGTAGACATGTTCTAGTCACCACCATCTAACCAAATTACTGAACAGAAATCCCTGTCGGCACATTATAAAAAAATAATGGATCTCGTTGGCTACCAATTTGATAATAGGCACTCTTGGAAAAGGTAAAAATCTTGTGGCCAGTTGGTGGCTGGTGAATATACTTTCTGTGTTCTTCAAATGTTAGATGCCAGAGCATTGATGTCTGAGCTGCCTTGCTTTTTTTCTTTTTGCGAGGGAGCTGCATTGCTACTTATACCTAGCTAACTCATATAAAACTCATATATAGCCACAAACTTCTTGAAACCTTTAGAGAAACATCACCAGTAGAACCTGATGAATAGCTTGAAGAGGAGATGAGGGACTTGTATGTCAAGTTCACGATGTACATGAATGGGATGTACCTGGAAAGTTAGTCCAGCCACAAAGTATTGTGATGTTGAGTTCAGTACAGCTGTGTTGGCTTGGACATCCCTTGAAACAACAACGAGTTCTACTCCAATTGCTGGAGACTGGAGATGGTGCCAGCTTCTATACCCATGAAGCAACCATCATAAGCCATACACCAGATTCTCTGGGTCGTACATGAGTGGCGAAGTACTAGAAGTGAGTCGGCCTCTCGGCAACTGCAGCGGCGTCGTACATGGATGGATGATGTTTCTATGGGTCGACCCAAAACACTGAAACCTAGTGTTGTTTTAGATTGGGTCAAACCAGAACCCCATAATAGGTGATCGAAAAGAGCCATCTACACGCATGCTGTAGGTGGACGATGAGACGCCATGGTTGGAGCCCAGGTACCACCATAAACAAATCAACAACACCTTACTGTTAACTAGCCCATGGATGTACATAGGTCCAAATTTATCTTTCAAGAATAATTACTAAAAATATTAATGATCCTTTGTAATGAAATCCAATCCAGAAGGCTCCTGGTATTTGAAGCATATATTACACCTTGCCCCTGATCTTTGCAGACACGCTTGATTACTAGCATAGACAGTCATTTATGACCAATGTACGGCTGCTTCACCAAGGGCAAATGTATGCCTTAATTTTCATAATTTACCGAGTGACTGTAGATGCAGGAGGTCAGACAGAACCTGGACGGACAATATTTATAAGTGCAGCTCGTATTCCTCATGCATCCTACTCCAATATAGCAGATCTTGCAACATTTTGATCTTGACGCACGAGATTGACGAGCTCCAATTTGGTGTGTAGGTTATTATAGGCATACAGTACTGTGGCTTCGTAAATTATACAAATATCATGAAACACTACACTGAGATTTGTGAAATTAATGGAAGACGTATTTACAGTTTCTTTCCTCCATGAACTCATCCCGCAAACTTTGGGTGAAGTCACTGCATGCAGTTTGATCCATCTAAATCCACTCCATGTCTCTTTTGTGAGGGGGTGAGAATGAAGCTGCACATAGAACCAATACTTAGTCATATGTACACATATATAGCCTTCTGCATAATCGACGAAGAGCTAGTTTTTTCATCAATTACATCGTCAATTTGGTCGAGGTTGAGATAAGCGGAAGGACTTTCATCGTTGGTCTTATCTTCATCTCCAACAATCGCAGTTTCAATATTCTTAGCACGAGGTTTAAAACACACAAATCTTCTTGTCATGGTACCTATATACGACTCCATGTCTCAACATTGGAAAAAAAACAAAAATAGTTATCTATAAACACATCTCTATTCCTTTTTCTTTCCTATTCCCAGATAACTATCATTTAGGCATAATAAGTGATGGAACCTCGAGGAAATAACTATTTATGCAAGTGGCAAAGTGAGCAAACTATCATTTGGATGATATATGTAAGTGGCAAATGAGCACCTAAATGGCAAAGTGAGCACCTAAGTGGTGGTACGAACAGTAATGTGGAAGACATATATGTAGAGTCTTTGAAGCAGGTAATGCATGGGACATGCTGCAACCTTTGTAGAATGGTATTTTCACATTCTTTCTCATCTACTCCAATTTTGTCATATTTCTTTCGTCAAGGAATTCCGGCTTGCCATGACGTGTTATCTACACTTTGCCATCCACTGCATCATCACCAACCAAAGAACCTCGAAAGGGTCACTGAAGTCCGGCTCACTTGCCAGACAAACTCTTATATTTCTAAGATCCTGTAGAGATATTTATGTGATAGAAGCAGATTTCTTCTGATTTAGCTCGCATGTGTCTTTGTAGAATTAATGCCTGGCCACTTGTCAGTAGTCAATAGGGTTCCTGTGTCTTAGCAAAGCAATTATGTTCCTATTTTAGCTCTGAATATACTGCAAGCCAAATGCAAACTCACCTGTATATTAAATATGTTCTGACCAGAGCTTAAAGTAATGCAGCATTAGTATGTGTGCGCTATATATATATGTAACACCCAAATTCCATCACTTAATAAATTATAGCAACTTTGTTTTAGGTTGATCTAAGGTTAAATGAATTTATTTTTCTTTATTTAATTTTGTGGCCCTAAATACTTAAACATTAATTAATTAATTTTAGTTCAATAAGTGTTTGTTGCATCTCATGCCTTTGCATTTGTTTTGTTTGCTTGAGTGATCTCAAATCTCTTTCCAAATTCAAATCCCACTCAAATTCCTCTCAAACTTCTCAAATTCAAATTCAAACAAAGATCAAAACATTTCTTTTCTTTTTTTTTCCTCCCTCTCCATTCTGGCCCGACCCACTCGCACCTTCTCCTTTCTTTTTCCCTTTTCTCCCCCACCGGCCCAGTTCTCGGCCCAACGGCCACGCCCAGCTAGCCGGCCCACCCGGCCTTCTCTCCCTCTCCCGCACACACCCTCCTTCTCTCTCTGACCGACCGGGCCCGCTTGTCGGCGCCATCTTCTTCCCCTCGCCCGGAGCCTCTGCCCGAGCAGCCGCTCAGTCCCGTGCGCGCCGCTCCCGCCCATGTCCGCGCTCGCCCCGCGATTCCCTCCTCCTTCACTCGGCATTACTGCGCATTCATCCGCAAGCCTTCAACGCCCTCGCTCTCCCCTCTTTCCTCCTCTCGGCAACGGCCGAATTGACCTCAAGGTCTTCAATGGCCATTGATTCCACCCCGCCTTCGATTCCTCGCACCAGAGCCTCCTCCGCACCTCCACGGTGCTCTATAAAGCTCCTCTCCCTCTCACCCTCGCGCACACACATCTCCTCCACCCCGAAACCATATCATCGTGCGCCATTTTTCCCCCAGAGCTCATCCTCTCCGCCGTCGTCGAGGTAATAGCGCCGCCGGCTCGGTTCACTGCTCCCCGCTCTCCTTTGACCCCTCTCTCCTTTCGCTCGTTCCTCAGGGCCACCAGGAGCGTGTCCTCGGAGCCCAGGAGCCAAAGCAACCGCCGGATGTCCCTCTTCGCCGTCCAACCGAGCTCGCGCCCGCGGTTCCTCGTCGCCGACCTACCTCCGGTCTCCCATCGACGTCCGAACCACCCTCGGTGAGCTCGCCATGCCCCACCGATGCTCCCTATGCCATTTGTTTACCTCCTAGTGCACCGGAGCGCCCTACGGCCGCCCCTTCGGCGATCTGCCGCCGCGCCGTGGCGGCGCCGCCGTGCCAAAAGGTCGCCGGCGTCCCCTTTATTTTTCCACCGTCCATCGTTGATTCAATGGCCCGGATCGCCCCAAGATACCGGTCAGCGTGGGTCAAACCCGCTGGCTCCTGGACTTTTTGGTAAAGAGTCCCTGTTGTTTCTGTTAATTAACCCACAGTCCAAACTCAGTACAAAATATTCATACATATGCCCTTATCATTTCTGTTTAGGCCCCTGTTCTTTCATATATTTGAACCCGCCGTCCATATCCTGGTCAAATCACTTGTTAGCCCCTGAGATCTTTGTTTAATTGTGTTTTAGTCCTCGGTTTTAATAAAACAGTACGCAGACTTTAGTTTTAATTGCATATAGGTCCCTGCAACCTTGTATCTAGTGTATCTTCGTCGTTTTAAATCCGTTTTGGGCGATTCTCGCGGCCACGCGATCGTCTTTGCATGCTCTTTAGTTTAGGGTGTTTGTTCTATGCTTTTAGTACTATTTGGTGTACTGTTTTTATTTATTTTGTTGTATGTCTTGTGTGATCGTGTAGAGAACGTGCCGTTCGTGGAAGATCAGGAGCAGCAGCTGTTTGAAGAGGACCAACAGCAGTTTGTTGAGGAAGGCAAGTGGCCTCTCTCTACATGAACATTCTTTTTGTCCCATTTACATTCATGAAATTCACCTTTACTTTACTGTTTATGCATTAATTTTGATGGGATACCTTTTAGGACATGACTAGACTTTTTGCCTTGAACCTTGAATCACCTGGTTATATCATGGGTAGAAATACTTAGCTTGCTTAAACTTGGGATGGTTCTGTTACCTTTTATGCAAATGTTAATTATGTTTTAATTATGTTGTTATATTCTTGCTTAATTACAAGATCATCATGATTAATTGGAACATGGAGAACCACCCAAGAAAACAGTGCAACCACAGTGTCACATGGCTCTGAACTTAGCTAATTAATTAGACTTGGGGTTGGCTAGTGGTCTTACCGAAAGGGCAAGGAGGGGGCCGGTGAAGGGGTCATAGCTCGGTCCTCTTGGAGGAGTAGCCTTTGCTAAGGTACGGTCTCATTAGGGAGGGTTATGGACCTCACCGCTGCCGAAACTCTAGCGGGCTGCTAGTTGACTTTGGGTCTTTGTAAAGGCTTCGTAGTGAACCCTCGCCACTCACCAAAGGAAGTGTTTAAGGGCCTTGCAAACCCGGGCGACAAAGGGAACACGAGCTGTGGGTAAAGTGTACAACCTCTGCAGAGTGTAAAACTGATATATCAGCCGTGCCCACGGTTAAGGGCGGCTTGGACCCTCACATGATAATTGAACTTAAACTTGATCTTAACTTGTGGTTCTTGGTCTTGGTGGAATAATTTTGGGTTATCCTTCTTAATTTTGGGTTGGTATAAACTTACATCTAGTAATTAGGTGCTTGCTAATAAAACTTGACCAACTAAAAGTGCTAACCGCATGAGCCTGAACCCCTTTGATGGCCTTGCATATTCCCCCACTTGTTGAGTACCAACCATAAGTGTACTCACCCTTGCTAAACAACTGCTGTTCAGAAAATAACAATGAAGTGGAGTACTTCAGCGACTTTGATGAGTTCTAGGCGCGTCAACCAGTCAAGTGCCTGTGGATGAAGTCAAGGAGCTATTTTATCATATTAGGTTGTCAGTGAAAGTTTAAGACCTTCGTGTCTAAATATCGATGAGTGTAATAAAGTTATGTACTCTCTTTTATACCCCCTTTGCAGCAGCTTTATGTGCCAACAAGACATCCATGCTTATTGGAGACATTCAAGTACTGGTATCTTGTTGGAGCTGTTCACCCATGCTTGGAGCTTCTTTATGTGCCAACATGGCTCCCTAAATGGTCAAGCTGGCACATTCTCACGGTTACTCTAGCACCATCAATAACTAGCTTTTTCACCTATAATGTTTTGGAATAAGAAATTGTACTATTCTTTTAAGTGGCTTAGCTGGAGTGCTCAGAATGTTTGTTAGTCTGTTGAACCATGATAACATCCCTCTCAACAAAATTGTTCTATACTTCCTGTTTGTCGCTCCACTGTGACCCAGATTCCATGCTATGATCTGTCACTAATCACTTGCTACTAGGGTCCAGATTTTGAGTGTATATTTGACCCATTACACTTATTTTCGTCTAGCATGCATTACTCCATTGCAAGTCCATAGCCAAAGGTCTCCGTTTTGCTATTAAAATCATATATATCTTTAGGTAAAATAAAGGGGCTATTGGGTTCTTGCCTTAATTTGTATTCTAATTGGGAATTTAACCCCTTTTCGCTCTGTTGTATTTTTACCCCTGTTTTTCAAGTATGAATACTATGTATGCCCCTACTTTGTAACTTTGTCAGATCCGCCAGCCAGATTGAACAAATTTAAAATAATAATACAACATTTGTGATACAATGAAAACACACAACTACCCACTACTACATAAACCATTTTTCAAGTCACCATTTTCACAGCCGATTTTAAAAAATGGCGCAGAAAATGGTATCACAGTCGGTTTTGTTTTGCCTATCGCTGGAAAAGTAAAAACCAGCTGTGAAAGTGGACTTTCACAGCAGGTTTTTTAGCCAAACTGGCTGTGAAAATCGAGACCTTTTCACAGCCGGTTCGGCTAAAAAACCGGCTATGAAAGTCCACTTTCACAGCCGGTTTTCACCCTGACAAAGCCTGAAATTTGCAGGTGCTTTTCACAGCCGGTTTTTAGAATAACCGGTGATAATTAATTTTTAAAGCCGGTTTTAGTAATATCAGGTTCGAGGAGCTAAAATGGAAAAGGAAAAGAAAATAAGGAGAAGCAAGAATCGAACCTGTGACCTTCAGGTGCAGTTGCACTGGCTTACCACTAGGTTACTGGTTCGGTTGTGATAACTTTTGGCAATAAATCTTATTTGATCAATGAACCACGTGGAGTGAGACGAAGAAACATTTGTTTTTCATCTCTATCTTTTAATCTGGAATTAAATTTTCTAACAGATATTTTTCCCTCATCAGAACTCCAAATTTGGCGATTCTTTTTTTTGATTTTTTCTAAAATCATGAAATTTTATTTCATGGCTGTTTTCTATGTTAATTGGTATTTATTTTTAAGAGCAAACATATGCCAAATTTTAATTAAATTAGTAAAAAAGGTCGAATTTAAATTTTAAAAGTAACCCAAACAAATTCGGATAAAAAATTAACCAACATCAAAATTGTAGGTCTCAAAGAGTTCTACAAGTTTGTTGTTGACAAGTTTTTTATTTGTAAAATGACCTATATAAAGTTTATTGTTGACAAATAATGGCATCTAGATTTAAGTTTTTGGAACACTAAATGATGTCAAATGAAAAAGTCATGAATACCAAAGATTCATAACTCATCAAGATCTACAAACTTTATATAGGTCATTTTTTCATTTGAGAAAGTGGTTACAACATGTGGTACAAATTCGACAAACCCCTAACATAGTTTTAGGAACTATGTTAGGGGTATGTTGAATTTGTACCACATGTTGTAACCACTTTGTCAAATGAAAAAATAACCTATATAAAGTTTGTAGATCTTGATGAGTTATGAATCTTTGGTATTCATTACTGTTTCATTTGACATCATTTACTGTTCCAAAAACATGAATCTAGATACCATTTTTTGAAATTCAAAAATTGGATTGTTCAAACTTTGTCAAATGGAGTAATGACCTACATAAATTTTGTAGATCTTGATGAGTTAAGAATCTTTGGTATTCATGACTTTTTCATTTGACATCATTTAGTACCCCAAAAAATATTTGAATCTCTCAAAATTTGAAAATTCAAATTTAAATAGTTCAATCTAACTCGAATGGGGAAATCACCAAAACAACACTTGTAGATATCGATGATATCCACATCTTTTGTATTCACAACTTTATCATTTGAAATCATTTTTTATGTCATTTGAGTAAAAAAGATTAAGTAAAAAAGAATAAAACAAGGAATGAGCCCAAATAGCCCAACAATCCTTTGCCGTCCATTGCTGATGGGGTGATCCCCATCGTTCACTGCAAACCCTAGCCCCTTCCTCTATCTTCCCCCCCACATCCTCATCCGCTCGGCCGCAACCACCCACGCTCCCGCTCCACCACCCCCTCCACCGGGCGCAGCACTCCCTCGGGCCGCCGGCGTGCTCCAGAAGTCCAGCACTCCAGCCTCCGGCCGGCCGTCCAGGCTCCAGTGCTCTAGTATCTCCTCGCTCCTGGGCTTAAGGTAGACACAAGGTTGTGTCCAAATTTGAGGTGAATATGAGTTTAAAAATGTTGTGAGGTGTTCAAATTTAAAAGTTTAACTTAAGTTGTAAGAAACAATGTAAGAGATGTATCCATTTGTGAATAATATGTGGTCCCACTTTATTGAAATTACTTCAATTTTTTATGGTAGGCTTATGGACCAAAAATATGTTGCCACACTAGTTTGTAGAATTTTTGGACCAATTTTGAATATTATCGTAATTATTATGTGGTAATTTGGAGATAGAAGTTTGAATTGTCCCTAGAAGACGATTGCTTTTTTCATCTATTTCCAGGACACAAGATAGAATGGAACATATGAGCTTAAATATAATTTTAGTGAATTATATTGGAGGTACATATAGTTCAAATTGAAATTACTTTTCGTAAACATGCGTAAATTCATTTAAATGATAGTAAATACAAATACATTCAAAAATTCTTGAAATTCCTACATGACAATTTATATGTTGTATATGACATGTAAAAAATGTATTGGGGTATATAAGTTAATTATTTTTATATGTTACTTCATAATGGTGTGATAAGATAAAAAGAAAAAGAAAAATTGAGCATAGAAGGAATGAAACTAGGCCTGTTTCGGCCCAAATAGGCCAATTATTTCTGGCCGTCCATCACGACGAATCCGATGGCTACGATCATTCTCAAACCCTAGTAAATCATCCTCTCTCACTTCCATCACCCTCCCCCGGCCCCAGCCACCCATGGCCACAGCCACGGCCACAGCGCCGCACGGCCGCACCACCCTCGCGTCGCCTCCCCCCGTCATCCATGTCCCCTGCACGCCATCTCGGCCGAGGCCATGCGGCCATGCTGCCCCCCTACCCCGACCCCGCGGCTCCGTTCCGCGTGATGGCTCTCTCTCCCCTTCCGCAATTCGTAGATCTAGCTGCTCGCCCGCCCCTCTGGTCTCTCCCTTGCAGATCCGGCGGCGGCGCTTCCTTCCAACTCCAAGTCTTCAACGACCGCGACATGCTGATGCCGTTGCTGCCTGTTGTGTTCCCTTTGGGCACACCATACAGAGGTGACGACGGCTCCTCTCCTCCCCAGTTCCAATCCTGCACGTGACCGAGCAGCTGGCCTGTGGTTGCCATCGTAGATCTACAGGACTCATGCTTTTCAGATTTGTACTTGATATCCAGGTAATAATTTCCACCCATCATCTTCTCTCTTTGCTTGGATTTTGTTCACCAAGCGTGGCCACCATCAGATCCAGTTCTCCTCTCACTACCAGAAAATGGCCTATCGGTCACCCCCCTTTAGTACCCGTTGCTTATGACCCGGTACCAAAGGGGTCATTGGTACCGGGTCTAAATTTGGTAGGCCCCGAGGACCCTTTGGTACCGGGTCGTAACACCACCCGGTACCAAAGACCCCCCTTTGGTACCGGGTGGTGTTACGACCCGGTACCAAAGGGTCTGGACCCTTTGGTACCGGTTGGTAACACGACCCGGTACCAAAGGGGGGTCTTTGGTACCGGGTGGTGTTACGACCCGGTACCAAAGGCCCCTCCACGGGTTAATTCAAAAGGAAAGTATCTGGGACTTGGTCAGCTGTGGTGTGTAGGTGAGATGGTAAGGAAGCAACGTGCGAAACCACAGGTCGTGGGTTCGAACCCCACGCGCCGCACGCGCGTATTTTCGCGTGAAAAATCGTGTGACTTGTGACTTGCGACGTGCGCGTGTGTGGGAGCCTCCCCGGGATTTAAATTATTTTTTTGCGCATAAAAACCTTTGGTACCGGTTGGTAACACCAACCGGTACCAAAGGCCCCCTTTTGGTACCGGGTAAATACCCGGTACCAAAGGGGCGACCCTTTAGTCACGGATGCTCGGTACCGGTTCCAAAACCCGGTACCAAAGGGGGTTTGGAACCGGTACCGATGGCTCCTTCTCCGGTAGTGTCTAGTGGAGCTACTGCTGCTGCAGATAAGTCCGGCTGTTCCACTCCTTTATCCAAGCAGAAATCAGCTATGGCAGAAGCCAATTTGAGCATCCTCTCCTCTCCCCTGTGTATCTGGTGCCCTTTTTTTCATGTTACTGACCTATGCTCTGACGTGGTATATATGAATGCTTGTGCATTTACTGAATTGTAGATTGGACCTATCGTTACAGGAATGTATTGCCTTTTTTGCTTGTTTCACTGGTGCGTGAGGGTGCAATTTGTATTAACTGCAACTAATTACAAAGTAAGCTATGCTATAATATTTGGACTACCAATGATGCTGTATGTACCCAATGATGCTGAACCTTGTTCATTTCTTGAACATATTTGGACTACAATGTTGTAGTCACAAACTTATTACTATGTACTGCTCTGCAAATAAAAATATAAAGGACACTTGTTCTAACTATTTGTAGAATCTAGTTGTTTGTCTATTCCATGTTTTAGTTATGGGATGATAACTATTGAATTGTCAGACTTACACTTGCTTCCTTCGCAGATTAATGTGAGGCCCTTTTGCCTCCCCTCTTTTGGCTGGATGGCGTGCCAAGGCAGGCTGTGGCTAGTTAAAGATGACTATTCTTCTATGGGTATGACTATAATCCAATCTATATAACCTTGTCATATTTTTTTTACCCTTGGGATAACTTGAACTTGACTATGGTCGGATCATGTAACCTTGTCATTTGATCATCAGGTACAGAAACACAAAATGAGCATATTGAGCTGACCAGTTCTCTATAGTATTTGTATAAAGATTTGGGAGAAGAAGCAAGCTAACTCCCATATTAGTTCTAATTTTTGTATATTGTAATTTGTTAGTGTTGGCAACTCAGCAGATTATGATGAATCTTTCTGGTGTCAGTTAGCAGATAATAGATGGAACCCTATATGTTAGTTTTTTGTTTTGTTTTGTGCTGGAAGCATTTCTACATGCAGTCCATGTCCACTTGAGCTGCTAGCTATTAGTGTACACGGACTTGTATTGTTGTTATGGATATGTTGTATCAATTTCATGGTTGGCATGCATGATGAGTTCAAATTAATTTGTGCTGGATATGTGCACTAAAATGAGACGCTGGTTTGTTTCCAAAACATGACACCTTTTCCTCATTGGGACTTGGCAGGTCCATGCAATACTCAAGGAGCTAGCTCACAGGGCTATCAAAGAGACACATGTATGTTATCTTTCTTTTTGACATATTGAACTGAAATTTGCAGCACAAATATAGTTTATAATCTGGTTCTATAGTTTATACATGTGGTGATTGTAAGAACAACATTCAATTATTTTTGTCATACAGGTACTAATGTATAGGAATGGATGCAGTGGAGGAAATTGTGTAGTAACTGCACTCTTCTCCCTGACTTGGCACAACAGCTGTTTCTATATTGTTAGAAACTGGTCAGTGGTAGTATTAAAGCTCATTCGTGGTCTGTTAGTGCTTTATGTGCATCATTACTTTCAGATCTTTCAATTCTTGATTTGTTGTTCTTGATTTATTAGTAATAAATTAGTATACTTGTGAGCACTGAGTAGCAGTCATAATTTTGGACTACAAACTTGTATTAGACTTCATGTAATAGACTTGATGTATGAATTACAAATGTACTTTGCTGGTGATGAATTGTGAATGCATTATATATTTATGAATTATTGTTGTGAAAATTGAGATTTTGTAATTATTTTTTTTATTTTGAAAAAACATTCGTTGGTCCAAAACCGGCTGTGAAAAAGAACTTTCACAGCCGATTTTTAGCAATAAAACCGGCTGTGATGGTCCAGAAAAAACCGAGGTTCGAAGGCCCAAAACCGGCTGTGATATGGTTTTTACAGCCGGTTCAAGAGAAAAACCGGCTGTGAAAATCAGTTTTCACAGCCTGTTAAAAACCTACTGTAAAAAGCCGATTTTCAGCGCCACTTTATCAGCGCCACTTTTAAAAATCGACTGTGATAGGCCCAACCGAACCGGCTGTGATGCTCCTGCTGTAGTAGTGACCCCTTTATCACTTCATGCCTTCTATTCAATACCAGCCCCAATACATGCATCTATCTCTCTCGGGCCTTCCTCTCATGAACCAGAGATGCGGAGGCGACTACGATTCTCAGCAGCATCACTCGGGGCCCAGCCGCGGGCGCGCACGCCCTGCGGCACACGGCGCGGGACCCTGGCCAGCGGACGCGATGCTGGCCACCGGTACCATGCAATGGCTCAGCCTGGCCACCACACCCTGCAGCGGTTGTAGCCCTCAGAAGAACCCATTGTGTCGAACATGACTGAAGAGGCTAGGTAAATTTCCCTCTCCCTGTGATCCTGATGTTCACTTTCGATTTAATATGATTTGTAGACAAGAAGCAAGGGACGCGGAAGAGGAACAGGTGGAAGATTCAGTGCATTGTTAGGAATAGATACATGAATGTGATATATTGCCAATGGACTTAATCTCTTTCCACTAGCTGTGGCTTTTGTAAACATGTATAATGGGATGTGATCTAGCGGTGTATCTCTCTGATGCTTGTTATTTTGGATTGACATGTATGTTTGGATGCCATCTGTTGACAACCAAAATTGGCACAGGCCACGGCTGACCGGTCAGACCGGTTAGCCTGACCGGTCTGACCGGTCCGGCTCAGGAACTTGCGGTGCTGGTGCATGGATCACCGCAATGTTTGGTCCTAGTTTGATATAAGCGATATAGTTTCTGGAATGATCGACTATTGCGGTGCTGGAAGATCTGTGTCACACCCGGTTTTAAGGACAAAACCAGATGACTATCATATGTGCGCCAGGATCAAGTTTACACATATATGAGACTTCATCAGTGATATAAAAGACAGTGCAAAACATAAATAATATTAAAGAATATTATTACACTCACGCGAAGTGCGGATCTTCAACACTTCACTACAGGCAGCTGACCGGGGGAACACGTACGCCTAGAAATCTCCAAAATACTCCACTAGACTCTCCTGTCTTAGCCTGAGCCGCAGATAAAGCAAGGTTGAGTACACTTATGGTTGGTACTCAGCAAGTGTAGAGCAAAAGCAAATGACATGCAAAGGCTTAACAAGGAATAGCTGGCTACTAATTTAATTTAGCTTAAGCACTTTAGTTGGTCATATTTTAATTAGCAGCATAATTACTAAGGTATAAGTGCATACCAACCCAATTAAGCATAAATATATACCATAAACCATAACCATATCCAATGCATGAATGATCCAATTTAATTCATCTTCAAGTTCAATTATCATGCGAGGGTCCAGGCCGCTCTTGACCGTGAGCACGGCTGATATATCAGTTTTTAACACTCTGCAGAGGTTGTACACTTTCACCACAAGTCGTGATTCCCATTGCCAAAGGCATGTACTCCCCTCACACCACGTGAACAAAGTACTGGGTTTCACAGCGAGGCCTTTCCAAAGAATTTCTCAATGTGTGTGTGCTCCCTTACCATGCAGGTCTCTAGAAGGAAAACCTTCCTCTCCCGCGCCTCTGCACACAAAACTTGCCGGTAGCAACCAGCCCCATCCAAAACAAGCAGTGCCTCCACACAACATTGAGATCCTCTAGTTACTTAGCCAAGACCATAGCCCGTTAGTCCTTGTGGTTGTACTGTTTTCCTGGGTTGTCACTCCATGTTCCAATTAACACAAGTGGTCTTATTATCAACATGCATAGGAACATGAATAAATGATGGCACAAATTCATTATCTTGGATCTTAGTGTAACCATTCCCAAATTAAAGCAGCTAAGCATCAACTACCCAACATTAAAATATGAACCCAAGGCTTGACAAGGAATGATAAATAAAACTAGTCAATCCTTAACATAGGACCCATCATATTAAAGCATGCAAGCGTAGCATAGCTATTAAATGTGAGCATGCCATTTGGTTATTAGGACTGAAGAATATGATCAAGAATACATTTGCCTTAAATCCAAATAATAAAGGGTACTGCTCAAGTCTTCAAAATATTGCTCCTCAAATTCCACGAACAATCCTTGAACACCACAACTGTTGCACCGTCTAAACGCAGCACAGGGGCACATACAAGAAAACATTACAACAAAATAAGAAATAATACACCAAACATGAACAACAGTACAAAAGATCAGTCTAAAGCTATATATCATGTCTTTAGGGTCACGCGAGCGAAAGAATCACTCGAAACAGAGCTAAAACGGATGAGATATGGTTAAAACAAGATTGCAGGGATCTAGTCGTAATTAACTATAGCCGAAAAGGACTAGCAAATAAGATTTCTGGGAGACAGAAAATAGTGATTGTGAATAGATGAAATAACAAGGTTAGCTATGAAAAAGGTCATGGGTGGGATTTATGTGCGAAAGGAGGGATTTTGTAGGGGTTCTCTGCTAATATGTCAAGACACAAAGAATAAGAAAATAATTACAGATTTCTTTAGGGTCCAGAATATAAAATCGCCATCTTCTACCTCTTTCACGTAACAGACCGAAGCTTCTGCACGGTTGGTCACGGGAGCACTCGGCATCGGTTCCTGCCGGGGCAGAATGCTCGGCCGTGCCTGCTGGGTGCCGACGCGCGTGACTGCGGTAGCGCGACGCGGCCAGCGGCGAGGAGCAGCAGGGATGAGTGGCTGCAGGAGGATGCGGCAGTGACCTACAGAGCGAATCACGCATACAGGATTACAGGTACAGAAACGTCAAGGAAAAAGAGAAGAAACAAGGAAACAGGGCTACGATGCACGAAACGTGTGCATGAACGGCAAAACCGAAAGGAAACGAGACGAGGATCGCGATGGTGTGCTCACCTCCGGCCAAAGATGATCGACGGCGACGCAAAAGCTCGCCGGAGTTGGACAGGAGGTTGCCGGAGTTGAGGAAGACGACGGAGACGATGTCCGATTCGCACAATCCACCACACCACGGCGTAGAGGTCGACGAGACGAACTCCGTGGTGGGGTCGGTTTTCACCGGAAGTCGACGGTGTCGCCGGAAAAGCTCGCCGGAGTTCGACGAAGACCAACTTTGACTTTCAGATCTACGGAGTTTGGAGAGTCCACTCGAGAAAAGGATTTTAGATCTGAAATCAGCGCGTCGAGACGAACGCGGCAGAGTATATATAGGTAGGGTTCGGGACAAAGATATTTTCGAGATTATTTTCCTATTTTCGGAATTTCTAGAAAACATTTTCTGCGCAAAAATAAATCCAGAAAAAGGCTGGATTCGTATTTAATGCACGAAAAATATCTAGAAAATCCCAAAAATACCAAGAAAATACTTGGAGATAGATATGGACACGAAGACCCCAAATAAAATATTTAGAGCTTGTGGAAAGACTTCATAGAAGCTTTGAGAAAAATATTTAGCTCTAGGAAAATAGCAATAAATTCCAGAAAATTCTGAAAAATTTCCAGAGAAACCTATTTGATGCCTAAACGTTCCTAGAAAACTAAACACTCAACTATAGCAATTCAAATTTGAATTTTGATAAACTTCATCCAAATTTGAAATGCCAACACAAAAAACAATGCAACCAACATGATGCAACAATACACTTTTTGTGACTATAATTATTTGAATTGATATTAAAATTGATAAGATCCTAGATAATTCCAATTAAATCCTATAAATTTATTTATGTCTTAAATAAATCCTAGACAATTCAGAAAATGATTCTAAAATTTCTTGTGATGAAAATTAGGGTGTTACAAACCTACCCCCCTTAAAATGAATCTCGTCCTCGAGATTCGGATGGATCGGCGAAGAGGTGGGGAAATTCTGCCTTCAATTCATCTTCTCTTTCCCAAGTAGCTTCATCTTCTGCATGGTGACTCCATTGCACTTTGCACATCTTGATCACTTTACTTCTGGTGATTCGTTCTGCTGTCTCCAATATCTTCACTGGATATTCTATGTAAGTCAAGTCATCCTGCACATTCAATTCATCTAAAGGCAATTGTTCCTCTGGAACTCTGAGACATTTCTTCAGCTGTGATACATGGAACACACTGTGCACATCTAACAACTGTGTTGGCAGCTCTAACTGATAAGCAACTTCTCCTCTTCTTTATAATACTTTAAAGGGTCCAATATAGCGAGGTGCAAGCTTTCCCTTGACTTTAAATCTGCGTAAACCTCTAATTGGTGACACTTTCAAGTACACATAATCTCCTACTTCAAAGGTCAACTCTCTTCTTCTTGTATCAGCATAGCTTTTCTGTCTAGACTGTGCAGTCCTCAAATTCTCTCTGATGATATGAACTTGCCTTTCTGCATCCTTTATGATGTCTGGCCCAAATACTCTTCTTTCTCCTGTCTCACTCCAAAACAATGGAGTTCTACACTTTCTTCCATACAAAGCTTCAAAAGGGGCCATTTTCAAGCTTGCCTGGTAGCTATTGTTATAAGAGAACTCAGCATAAGGCAAACTCTTATCCCAACTTCTCCCATACTTCAATGCACAAGCTCTCAACATATCCTCCAATATCTGATTAGTCCTCTCAGTCTGACCGTCTGTCTGAGGATGATATGCTGAGCTAAAATTCAACCTGGTATCCATAGACTCATGCAACTGCTGCCAAAACCTAGATGTGAACTGAGTACCTCTATCTGACACAATCTTCTTAGGCACTCCATGATAGCACACAATTCTAGCAAAGTACAACTCAGCTAGTCTAGCTCCTGTATAAGTAGTCTTCACTGGAATGAAATGAGCAACCTTGGTTAAGCGATCCACTATCACCCATATGGAGTCAAATCCTGACTGAGTACGCGGTAGACCAATAATAAAATCCATACTGATCTCTTTCCACTTTCATTCAGGTATCTTCAATGGTTGTAGCAAACCTGCTGGCCTCTGATGTTCTACCTTAACTCTCTGACAAGTGTCACACAAAGCCACATATTCTGCTACATCCCTTTTCATACCATACCACCAATATCTTTCTTTCAAATCTTGATACATCTTCGTACTCCCAGGATGAATAGAATAAGCTGAGTCATGTGCTTCCCTCAATATCAATTGTCTCATAGCCTCATCATCAGGCACACATATTCTATCCCTAAGCCACAGTGTACCTTCTTCATCCATTCTAAATCCTGGAGCTTTTCCTGCTACCATATGCTGCTTGATTTCCTTAATCTTAGCATCATCAAGCTGCCCTTTTTTGATTTCCTGTTCTAATGTTGGTTCCACTTCCATGGTAACAACTCCAGTGTGAGCAACAAATCCAAGATTCAATCTCTGGAAGTCTCTGCACAGTTCATCAGGCATCTCATGAGTCAGAAGTGTGTTAGCATGTCCTTTTCTACTCAAGGCATCTGCAACCACATTAGCTTTACCAGGATGATAATGTATCTCCAAATCATAATCCTTAATCAATTCCAGCCAACGGCGTTGCCTTAAGTTGAGATCCTTCTGAGTAAAGATGTACTTCAAACTCTTATGGTCAGTGTAAATCTGGCACTTATTACCAAGCATATAGTGCCTCCAAATCTTCAAAGCATGGACCACTGCTGCTAACTCCAGATCATGAGTAGGATAATTCTTCTCATGCTTCCTCAACTGCCTAGATGCATAGGCTATGACACGGCCTTCCTGCATAAGCACACAACCTAGGCCTTGTCTAGATGCATCACAATATATATCAAAGCTCTTATATATGTCTGGCATCACAAGCACTGGGGCTGTAGTCAACCTCTTCTTAAGTTCTTCAAAACTCGCTTGGCAAGCATCTGTCCATCTGAACTCCTTTCCTTTCTCCAAGAGTGAAGTAAGGGGTTTCACTATCTTGGAGAATCCCTCAATGAACCTGCGATAATACCCTGCAAGTCCAAGGAAACTTCTGATCTCTGGCACATTCTTTGGTGGCTCCCACTTCAAAACATCCCTAACTTTGCTTGGATCAACTGCAATACCACCATCTGTAATGACATGACCAAGAAAAGACACTTCCTTTAGCCAGAATTCACACTTGCTGAACTTAGCATACAACTGATTCTCCCTGAGCTTCTCCAGTACTAGCCTCAAATGCTCCTCATGTTCTTCCTCATTCTTGGAGTATATCAAAATATCATCGATAAAAACCACAACAAACTTATCCAGGTACTCCATGAACACCTTGTTCATCAGATACATGAAGTAGGCAGGGGCATTAGTCAAACCAAAAGACATTACTGTATACTCATATAACCCATACCTAGTAGTGAAAGCTGTCTTCTGGATATCTGATGGCCTGATCTTCAACTGATGATACCCTGAACGCAAATCAATCTTAGAGAACACCTTGGCTCCCTTTAACTGATCAAACAAATCCTCAATTCTGGGCAACGGGTACTTGTTCTTGATAGTCACCTCATTAAGTGATCTATAATCAACACACATCCTCTGTGTACCATCCTTCTTCTCCACAAAGATCATTGGTGCTCCCCAAGGTGATGAACTAGGGCGTATGAATCCCTTATCCAACAACTCTCTGAGTTGTTTCTTCAGTTCTTCCAACTCATCAACAGCCATCCTATATGGCCTCTTGGAAATAGGTGCAGTTCCCGGTTGAAGCTCAATAAGGAACTCAATATCTCGATCTGGTGGCATTCCTGGCAAATCATCAGGGAACACATCTGGATAATCACAGACTACTCTAACATCTGCAACTGAAATACTCATTACTTCATTCACCTGAACAGAGTTAAGTTGCTTCCTGTTAATCTGAGTAGATCCTTGACCATTAGCCACTCGAGATTGTACTATAGCATGTACTGGTTTGTTCCCACCATACAAATGCGGATATTTCTTTGGGCATTTATCCAAGCTATGTCCTTTTTGCATGCAATGGAAACACATTACTGTACGTGGAGCCTTTGATCGGCTAGACTTGACATGGGAAACTGCTGGCACCTCTTGAACTGCTGCTTGATAGCCCTGACATTGTTGCTGAGGGTGATTCTGCGATATGCGAGCTTGTGTGACATGGTCATCCTGTTGGGCTGGATAATTCTGCACTGCAGTCTATCGAACAAGACGATAACGGGTGTTGCGGGTTGCCTGTATGTGTTTCTCACCATCAAACTTCCTCTTTTTCTCATCTATCTCACGTCTCATGTCCTCTACCAAGAGTGCCTTACTCACAAGCTGGTCGAAGGTAGAAAAGGTATGCACAAACAACATATATCGAATAGGCATAATCAAACCATCTTGGAAGAGATCTTGCTTCTTCTCATCATTAGCCACCTCTTCTGGTGCATATCGTGACAACTGTAGAAACTTGTCACGGTACTCAATCACTGACATCCTTCCTTGTTTTAGACTGAGAAACTCTTTCTTCTTCTGCTTAATCACACTTGCAGGGATATGGTATGATCGAAACTCGTCCTTGAATTCCTGCCAAGTGATATTACCTGAGTCTGCATGAGCATAGCAAAATGAATCCCACCAATCTGATGCTGCACCTTCTAATCTTCCTGATGCATAAAGAACTCTCTCTCGATCAGAACACTGAGTAATCTCAAGCTTCTTTTCCATAGTCCTGAGCCAATCATCAGCTTCAAGAGGCTCGGCGGAGTGGGAGTATGTAGGAGGCTCATGGCGCATGAATTCCTTATGCTTGTTTCTTGGTGGTGGTGGTGGAGCTTGATTCATCTGATCTTGAAGATTAGCCATAGTGTTAGCTAACTGATTCAACACTGGAATCTGAGTAGCTAGAAACTGATCCATTGCGGCAGGTGACTTATGGTTCTGACTCGAGTGTGGTTGTGAATCACCAGCACCAGATCTAGTCTTCACCATCTGCTTGGACAGAAAAGAGAACTCAGATAGGTGCAGATAGATTTAATATGTTCAAGATCTAGACAAAGATATAACTTCCAACAGCACTCGTATGATTAAGATTCTCCAACACGGCTAAGCAAGGTTGATAAAAGATAGTATGAGTTGCAGCAAAAACTCTCTAATTCTGGACAGATTTTGTTCGTCCTCATAAAACAGTTGTACCTCGTAGATAGAATATCCAAAAATTTCAAAACTTTGCCAGAATATAGATTATGAAATTATGAATCCAATGCAACTGGAATAAACTTATTTGGAGTTCGGAAACTAAAGATATAAAGAAAACAATCTAGCTATGTCAGGTGATCTGGACAGATTCTGTATACTCCAATACAACGCAGGTATCTCTTTCCCAGAAAATCCAAAAATCACAAAATTTTACCAGAAAATATCTTATCAAATTCTGGAACTAACCCAACTGGTTTCATGTCAATCGGAGCTCTGTAACTAGAGATATGAAATACACAAGTCGACTGTGTCAGATTACCAAAACAGATTCTCTTTATCCCACAAAAAGTCATTTATCTCTCTGTCCAATAATCCAAAAATCGTAAAACCTTTCCAGGAAATAACTTATGAAGTTATGGAACTAATACAACTGGATTTATATTAATCGGAGTCTTGTAGATCTAGATATGAATTGAACCGTACTGCTGTATCAGGGGGTGACGAGAATGGATTTGTGCACAAGAGATTAAAGATTAGATATGGTAAAGATGGATTTGGAGCTTACCTAGGTACTAAGATCATGAACAAAGACAAAACTCAACTATTTAATGGTTTAGTTGATTTAATAAGATGTAGTTGTGGTCATCACTCCACAAAAACACCACACTCATTACAAAGAACCAAATCAACCATTTAGCACACAACAAGCACAAAGCAAACAGTCCTACACCAGAACTAAGCATCAACCTCAACGACAACTCTACTAACGGTAACATGGATTCAGAGGGGTTGATTTCCTAATCCTTGTGTTGAGATAAAGCACGACTGATTGTGTCTCTGAGATATCCACTTTTCTCTTGTTTCCGATAATTCAAAACTCATTAACTGTGCATCCAACGTGAACAATGATGTTTCTGTTGGCTTATAGAGAAACGTTAGCTAAGAGATAGAGAAGGAACAGAAAAACAAGTGTAAAGTTGGATGACGATTAAGAATCAAGGAGAAGTAAGTCAAGGTTGAAGATATACAACGAATTTAGACAAAGGTTGGAGTGGACAAGGTAGAGCAAGTAGAAGAAAAAATTTGAGACCTTAAAAACGACCATTACTACTCTAGGCTTACGTCCTACAGTCGACACAGCTTTGATACCACTTCTGTCACACCCGGTTTTAAGGACAAAACCAGATGACTATCATATGTGCGCCAGGATCAAGTTTACACATATATGAGACTTCATCAGTGATATAAAAGACAGTGCAAAACATAAATAATATTAAAGAATATTATTACACTCACGCGAAGTGCGGATCTTCAACACTTCACTACAGGCAGCTGACCGGGGGAACACGTACGCCTAGAAATCTCCAAAATACTCCACTAGACTCTCCTGTCTTAGCCTGAGCCGCAGATAAAGCAAGGTTGAGTACACTTATGGTTGGTACTCAGCAAGTGTAGAGCAAAAGCAAATGACATGCAAGGCTTAACAAGGAATAGCTGGCTATTTAATTTAGCTTAAGCACTTTAGTTGGTCATATTTTAATTAGCAGCATAATTACTAAGGTATAAGTGCATACCAACCCAATTAAGCATAAATATATACCATAAACCATAACCATATCCAAGGCACGAATGATCCAAATTAATTCATCTTCAAGTTCAATTTATCATGCGAGGGTCCAGGCCGCTCTTGACCATGAGCACGGCTGATATATCAGTTTTTAACACTCTGCAGAGGTTGTACACTTTCACCACAAGTCGTGATT
>CM014272.1:20291828-20304256 GCA_004135705.1 Alloteropsis semialata
AAGATAAGCTATTATTGGGGATCGCCAATCCTCTGAGCTTATTGCATTGATCAGCTTCGGTGGATCATCTGAGTCCTTTATCGATGGTGTTGTTAATGTTTGAAAGAATACATCAGGTGGAAGCTTATCCCCCTTTGCAGCTGCCTTAGCCAACGCATCTGCCTCTTCATTTTTTGCTCTTGGGATGTACTCCACAGTGAAACCTTTGAATTTTTTCTCCATTGAGCGTACAGTGATCAAGTATTTGATGAGTTCTGGTTGCTTCGCGATGCTTTCTTTTTCAATGTGGTCTGCTACCACCTTTGAATCTGTTTTGACAGTGAATCTCTGAGCTCCCAAAGCCCTGGCTTTTCTGAGCCCCAGTAACACAGCTTCATATTCAGCGATGTTGTTTGTGCTTCTGTCGCTGTTTTTGCAGAACTCTAGATTTGCTGCATATCTCATTTTCACACCCGAAGGCGATTGCACAACTGCCGCGATGCCAGCTCCTTTGTCCCCCCCAAGCACCGTCACAATGTATCAGCCAGTTTTCTTCTCTGATAGTGTTTTGTGGCTTAGGCGATGTCCACTCCGCTATGAAATCTGCAAAGACTTGTGATTTGATTGCTGTTCTTCTTTCAAAGTCCACGACATACTCTGAAAGCTCCGTAACCCACTTGCGTATTCTGACGGAAGCCTCTTTATTGTTCAAAAGTTCTTTTAGAGGCTGGTTTGTGAGGACTTTGATGTTGTGGCCCTCAAAATAGTGCCTGCGTTTTCTGGAAGCCATTATCACTGCATAGATCATCTTCTCAATCTCTGTGTAAAACAGCTTCGATGCGGCCAATGCCTCCGACACATAGTATACTGGCTGCTGAATGCTTCTGCCCTCTATCAACTTTTCTGTGATAAGCGCTGCGCTTACTGCTGATTGTGATGCTGCGATGTATAGTAGTAGTGGTGCCTTTGGGCCAGGTACCGTTAGCTTCGTGAGCTGCATCAAGTATTGCCTTAGCTCGTGGAACGCTTTTGATTGCTCTGGCCCCTATTGGAACTTAGCTGCATTTCTGAGTGTTGCAAAGAATGGTAAGCTTCTCTCAGCTGCTTTTGCAATGAATCTGTTTAATGCTGCGATTCTGCCAGACAGCTTCTGCACGTCTCTCATGCACTTTGGCTCTTCCATGTCAAGGATTGCATTTATCTTGTCTGGATTAGCTTCTATCTCGTGAGTTGATACCAGACAGCCAAGGATTTTTCCTTTTGTTACTCCAAATACACACTTTTCTGGGTTTTAGCTTGAGACCAGCTTGTCTCATGCGAGCGAAGGCGATTGCCAGATTTGATATATGATCTTGTCTTTTGGCACTTTTGACCAAGATGTCATCAACATATGCCAATATTGTCTTGAACAGTTCATCTTTGAACACTGTGCTTGACATTCGGCAGAAAGTAGTTCCTGCATTCCGAAGCCCCTCAGGCATCCTGACGAAGCAAAAAGTGCCAACTGGTGTGATGAAGCTGGTTTTTTCTTCGTCCTCTTTTTTCATCCAGATTTGATGGTAACCGGAAAAGCAATCTAGGAGGGACATCATCTCACTTGCTGCAGCTTGATCAACAATCTTGTCGATTCTTGGGAGTGGAAAATCATCTTTTGGGCAAGCTTTGTTAAGGTCGGTGAAATCAATGCACATTCTCCATTTGATGCTTTTCTTCTGAACTGGCACCGTGTTAGCCAGCCATGTTGGGTATTTTACTTCTCATATGACATTGGCATCTAGTAGCCTTTGCACTTCAGCTTTCACAGCATTTACTTTTTCTTCGGACATCTTCCTTAGCTTCTGCTTTTTTGGCTTCATATCAGGCCTAATTGCGAGTTTGTGTTCAACCAAGCTTCTGTCCACGCCTGGCAAATCTTTGCTTGACCATGCAAAGACGTCTTTGTTGCTTCTCAGAAACTCTATTAATCTATCTTCCTCGTCCGGCTCCAAATCTGAGCCAATAATCACTTTTCTATCAAAGACATCAGGCTGCAATTGCACCTCCTTCGTCTCTGTTGACTTTTGCATTCTCTTGCTATCTTTTTCTATGTTTGGCTTTTCTTCTGGGTAGTATGGATCTTTTTCTTCAAGCAGATGTACATTTCACTGACCTGGTGCTCTTGCTTTCTCAATGTTTCTGGCTTCCCTCTGGTCGCCATATACAGTTATAACTCCTTTCAGAGCTGGCATCTTCATACATAAGAATGATTGCCTTATGATGATATCGAAGGCGTTTATAACTCCTCTTCCAAAAATGACATTGTAATCAAAGATCATGTCTACTACATCGAAGGTGATGTACTCAGTTTTTGCGTTGGAAGTGTCACCAAATGATACTTGTAATGAGATTTTCCCTAGTGTCTGGGTGCGCTTGCCCCCGAAGCCGACCAATGGAGTGTCTGATGGCTCCAGGTTATCTGGGTTGATGTTGGTCATGCTTCTGAGTGTTTTTGCTAAGATGATGTCAGCGGAGCTGCCTGTGTCCACCAATACTTTTCTAATTGTCCAGCCAGCGATGTTGGCTTCTATTGACATTGCATCATTATGAGAAAAGTTATGGAGTCTCAGGTCATCTTCGGTGAAAGTGATCGGCATATGAGACCATTCTGACTTTTTGTACGGACCGTCAACAGAGATGTTGTTGACTTGGCGGAAATAATTTTTCCTTTGCTTTTTGTTCTCAAAAGCAAGTGATGATCCTCCAGAGATGGGCAAGATGTGTCCATAGCTTGGGAGTGGGCTTGGAGCTTCGTTGGGTGAGCTTTTTGTTGTGGTAGTGGTGGTGGTGGTGGTAGCTCCTCAACTTTTATGTTCTGCGAAGCCACTTGCTGGGAGGTTTGAGGGTATAAGTGAGGATATGTGGCTTGTGGGTAATAGTGCTGAAAGGTTTGTGGCGAAGGCAAATATTGAGTTGCCATCGCTGTAGATGGTTGTATAGTGTTTGAATTTAACGAGGGATATACTGGGCAGTATGGTTGGATAGCTTGGGAAGGGTTTTGGGTATTTTGCTGCAAAGCCGATGTTGGCTTCGTTTGGGTTGCTTGAATCTTCTCTGTTCTTAGCTTTTCTATTGTTTTCTTGATGTCTCGCCACTGTTCTGTGCCATGGGTGTAGTTTTTGCCGTGATATTGGCAAAACAGCTCAGGTCCTAATGGTGGACCTCTTCCTCTCCCTCGGCCTCTGCCGGCTCTTCCACCCTTTTGAGTGGGCTCATTTCTCTGATTGTGGTATTGGCTTTCTGGGTAAGGTGGTTTGGTTTCATAGGAGGAAGGTGGATTGTCTACCTTCATTATTGTTTGATGGGAGTAGTTTTGGTAGTTTTGGTTGTGGTGGTGGTTTTTGGTTTGTGTCTCGTATTGGTTTCTCATGATGGCTTCTCTAGCCAATCTCATTCGGTTGTCGTTGTCAGATCGACAATACTTCTTGAACTCCTCATATAGGTCTGCAAGAGTAGCTGGTGTCTCTCTTGCGATATGCTGTGCAAACAATACTGGGCGAAGCCCCTGTATTGCCGCAAATTTTGCTGCTTCATCGGGGATGTGTGGAGCTTGGGCGCTGGTGTAGTGATGAATCTGCGGAAGTAGTCCTCAAGAGGCTCCTTCGGCTGCTGGTGTAGCGTGAGTTCAGCATATGAGAGTGATTGGTCTCCCATAATGCTGAAATTTTTTATGAGCTCCCTCTTCAGATCATACCAGCTATTGATTGATAGGCCTGGTAGCTTCGTGTACCAGTTCATTGTTGTGCCATCGCAAACAATGATGAATGATTTTGCAAGGACTACATCGTCTCCCCCAGCCGAAGCTATTGCGGCTTCGTAGCTCATGAGAAACTGCTTTGGGTCGGTGAGGCCATTATATCTTGGTAGAGAGATGGGTTTGTAGGAGGGTGTCCATCTTGCCAGTTGGAGGCTTTCTGAAAGTGGGCAAGTATGGTCGATGGGAAGAGTGTGTAGTGTTTGGAAGCCAGTTTGGGATGAGGAGTTGTGGTTTGGTGGGTTGATAAAGGTGTTTGGCTCATTGAGCTCTGCTTGGAGCTCGGCAACTTGTTTTTTGGCTTTCTCGAGTTCTTGGCGTAGCTTTTCAGCTCTGGAGCCTGTGCTGTTCAGCTTCCTCTGCTTCGCTTGCCTCAACTCTTCCAGCTGCTTCCTGACTTGCAGCAATTGATGCTGCTGCTCCTCTTCCTCCTCTTGCATTTGTTGCTCTAGTTCAAGCTGTGCAGCCTCCAGATCTTTCTGCTGCTCCAAGCATCAAAGACGAAGCCTTTCTTCGAGCCTGTGCATTCTCTCTTCAGTGGTAAGGGTTTCGTCATTGACCTCTTGGTCGTCGATGACGGCTTCTATTATTGGTGGTAGGTTGGTATGTAGGATTAAGGGTTGGGGAGCGGCTTCGTTATGGGTGGTTGTATTTTCCTAAGTGGTGGTTGGTTTGGTTGCTTTTTTTGGTGGCATGGTGGTTATCGTGGGTTTTGTTCGTGCATTGCACAAACGGTGGGCGCCAGTTGTTGGGATAATAGCCGAAGCTAATGAACCCAAACAACGGAAGAAACTGAGCGACAGGGACAAGCAATAGTATATTACTTATCAAGCGATGTCCTCGGGAATCAACAACCTTTACATGTGGGAGAGGGGCCTCCTTTTATAGGAAGATTAGGGGTCTTTATATTCCCATTGTACCCCTGGAAATCAGGCACCATCCTCTAGACTATACAATACAAATAGCCCAGGGACAGTTTGGTATATTTACTCCTCCCAATGTGAATGCGTAGACTTGCAATCCCGTGTTTGACTTGGCTTGGACTTGGTCCAAGCCTGCTTCGCTCGCTAGAAAGAGCTATGCAGCTCCTCGATTTGGCTTCTTCCGAGTCAGGACGGTCCGAAGCCGTCTCTCGGCGTCCAAAAGCCAATGGCTCCTCCAAGGACCTGCAATATAGAGCGAACTAAAGTTAGCCAATGGCTCAATCATAGCTTTTGGTATTCAATAGTATCAATGCTTCACCAAATTGGCTTCTAGTACAATCGGGATGAATCCGCTTTGGTACACTGGTAGATGTGGTGATCAAAGCCGATTAGCTTTGGTTTAATTTTACTGACCGAAGCCAAATTAGGGATTTATAGAGTAATCGAAGCTGATTGGCTTCAGCTCCTTTGACCATTGCTGCCTTTACGCATGAGAGAGAGCAAAACAAGTAGAAGGCGTTTGTCGGCGGGCCAAATCCCCAACAATAAGATGGTTAATAGGGGTGGGCATTCGGGTTACCCGAAAATTTTGGGTTAGGTTAATCGGGTATTTAGAAATTCGGGTTACAGATATTAGAACATGAGAATAGTTCATGAAATATGGTAACCGACTTTTTTGGGTTCGGGTTCATGTAGCCTGAAAAGACCGAAGATTGAACGACAAAGAGAAAAAATGGTAGTATACGATGAATGAATCAAGCAAATCAAATGAAGCAGGTCAAATTCGCACATATCCAATAAATTAGTTTGTATATAAAATTCATATAGAAGTGAGAACTTAGATCCAAAAAAGTGATTCAATGAATCCCCACAAATTGAAGAAACAAAACTCTACAGCGGGGTCTGACGCGCTTGCACAGCGAGGAGGCCGCCGCCTGCCGGGTCGCCTGAGCACCGCGGGGCTCAGGCGGCGACATCCTCCGTTAGCAGCTGGCGCCCTCTGTTGCTGCTCTGCCCGCTAGAGTCAACACCAAAACGGAGAGGGATGGGACCACCAGGCACCAGAGAGGGAGATGGATCACGGCAGGGAGGGGGATGGCAGGATGGGATGGCTGTGGCAGGGAAGGAGGTGCGTGCCGCCGGCAACGGGGCACCGCTGCATCGGCAGGAGATGGGGCGGCGGAGCCTCGGAGTGCAGCAGGGTCACGAGTCCTCAGTATTCCTAGATGCCGAACTGATTTATGGTTGTTGGTGTTGGGCTGGAAGTGCAATCATTCGTGGGCTGCTATAGATGGGCCATTTTGAGCTGTTTGGGTTAATCGGGCCCTTCAGGTACCGGAGGGTAAAACCCCAAGTATCCGAAATAATTTTGGGTTTTTCAATCTGTAACCCGATAATATACTTCGGGCATCGGGTTTCGGGTAATACGGGTTTGGGGTCGGGTTTTTGGGTTCGGGACTCGGGTTTTCTGCCCACCCCTAATGGTCAATATCTTATTAATGTTGTAGTAGACATGTTCTAGTCACCACCATCTAACCAAATTACTGAACAGAAATCCCTGTCGGCACATTATAAAAAAATAATGGATCTCGTTGGCTACCAATTTGATAATAGGCACTCTTGGAAAAGGTAAAAATCTTGTGGCCAGTTGGTGGCTGGTGAATATACTTTCTGTGTTCTTCAAATGTTAGATGCCAGAGCATTGATGTCTGAGCTGCCTTGCTTTTTTTCTTTTTGCGAGGGAGCTGCATTGCTACTTATACCTAGCTAACTCATATAAAACTCATATATAGCCACAAACTTCTTGAAACCTTTAGAGAAACATCACCAGTAGAACCTGATGAATAGCTTGAAGAGGAGATGAGGGACTTGTATGTCAAGTTCACGATGTACATGAATGGGATGTACCTGGAAAGTTAGTCCAGCCACAAAGTATTGTGATGTTGAGTTCAGTACAGCTGTGTTGGCTTGGACATCCCTTGAAACAACAACGAGTTCTACTCCAATTGCTGGAGACTGGAGATGGTGCCAGCTTCTATACCCATGAAGCAACCATCATAAGCCATACACCAGATTCTCTGGGTCGTACATGAGTGGCGAAGTACTAGAAGTGAGTCGGCCTCTCGGCAACTGCAGCGGCGTCGTACATGGATGGATGATGTTTCTATGGGTCGACCCAAAACACTGAAACCTAGTGTTGTTTTAGATTGGGTCAAACCAGAACCCCATAATAGGTGATCGAAAAGAGCCATCTACACGCATGCTGTAGGTGGACGATGAGACGCCATGGTTGGAGCCCAGGTACCACCATAAACAAATCAACAACACCTTACTGTTAACTAGCCCATGGATGTACATAGGTCCAAATTTATCTTTCAAGAATAATTACTAAAAATATTAATGATCCTTTGTAATGAAATCCAATCCAGAAGGCTCCTGGTATTTGAAGCATATATTACACCTTGCCCCTGATCTTTGCAGACACGCTTGATTACTAGCATAGACAGTCATTTATGACCAATGTACGGCTGCTTCACCAAGGGCAAATGTATGCCTTAATTTTCATAATTTACCGAGTGACTGTAGATGCAGGAGGTCAGACAGAACCTGGACGGACAATATTTATAAGTGCAGCTCGTATTCCTCATGCATCCTACTCCAATATAGCAGATCTTGCAACATTTTGATCTTGACGCACGAGATTGACGAGCTCCAATTTGGTGTGTAGGTTATTATAGGCATACAGTACTGTGGCTTCGTAAATTATACAAATATCATGAAACACCACTGAGATTTGTGAAATTAATGGAAGACGTATTTACAGTTTCTTTCCTCCATGAACTCATCCCGCAAGCTTTGGGTGAAGTCACTGCATGCAGTTTGATCCATCTAAATCCACTCCATGTCTCTTTTGTGAGGGGGTGAGAATGAAGCTGCACATAGAACCAATACTTAGTCATATGTACACATATATAGCCTTCTGCAGAATCGACGAAGAGCTAGTTTTTTCATCAATTACATCGTCAATTTGGTCGAGGTTGAGATAAGCGGAAGGACTTTCATCGTTGGTCTTATCTTCATCTCCAACAATCGCAGTTTCAATATTCTTAGCATGAGGTTTAAAACACACAAATCTTCTTGTCATGGTACCTATATACGACTCCATGTCTCAACATTGGAAAAAAAACAAAAATAGTTATCTATAAACACATCTCTATTCCTTTTTCTTTCCTATTCCCAGATAACTATCATTTAGGCATAATAAGTGATGGAACCTCGAGGAAATAACTATTTATGCAAGTGGCAAAGTGAGCAAACTATCATTTGGATGATATATGTAAGTGGCAAATGAGCACCTAAATGGCAAAGTGAGCACCTAAGTGGTGGTACGAACAGTAATGTGGAAGACATATATGTAGAGTCTTTGAAGCAGGTAATGCATGGGACATGCTGCAACCTTTGTAGAATGGTATTTTCACATCCTTTCTCATCTACTCCAATTCTGTCATATTTCTTTCGTCAAGGAATTCCGGCTTGCCATGACGTATTATCTACTCTTTGCCATCCACCGCATCATCACCAACCAAAGTACCTCGAAAGGGTCACTGAAGTCCGGCTCACTTGCCAGACAAACTCTTATATTTCTAAGATCCTGTAGAGATATTTATGTGATAGAAGCAGATTTCTTCTGATTTAGCTCGCATGTGTCTTTGTAGAATTAATGCCTGGCCACTTGTCAGTAGTCAATAGGGTTCCTGTGTCTTAGCAAAGCAATTATGTTCCTATTTTAGCTCTGAATATACTGCAAGCCAAATGCAAACTCACCTGTATATTAAATATGTTCTGACCAGAGCTTTAAAGTAATGCAGCATTATAATGTGTGCTATATATACGTGCTAGACTGAAGCACCACAAACTACCTCACTCCTTGTCTTCCCATCAGTAGGTAGTTTCTTACATCGTCTATACTTCTCCGTTGGAGATTGGACGAATTATCAGTTGTTTAGCTAGTGGCTTATGAAAAAACATTGCTATATTCTTGCATAGCTGATGGTAAACACGGGGTCATGTCGCGCTGCCTGGGACTGGGATGTATGGGGAACGTGGGTTAAAGATGGATCTGTGGCGGTAGTGTCTTGTTGGAGATGTGATAGCAATAACTTTTCGTCCAAGCTTGCAGCAGCTTTATGTGCCAACAAGACATCCATGCTTATTGGAGACATTCACTGGTATCTTGTTGGAGCTGTTCACCCATGCTTGGAGCTTCTTTATGTGCCAACATGGCTCCCTAAATGGTCAAGCTGGCACATTCTCACGGTTACTCTAGCACCATCAATAACTAGCTTTTTCACCTATAATGTTTTGGAATAAGAAATTGTACTATTCTTTTAAGTGGCTTAGCTGGAGTGCTCAGAATGTTTGTTAGTCTGTTGAACCATGATA
The DNA here is from genome assembly GCA_004135705.1 of Alloteropsis semialata. Lineage (NCBI taxonomy): Eukaryota > Viridiplantae > Streptophyta > Magnoliopsida > Poales > Poaceae > Alloteropsis > Alloteropsis semialata. The sequence goes on from CM014272.1 coordinate 20,300,964, forward strand.
ACATTCCCTCTCAACAAAATTGTTCTATACTTCCTGTTTGTCGCTCCACTGTGACCCAGATTCCATGCTATGATCTGTCACTAATCACTTGCTACTAGGGTCCAGATTTTGAGTGTATATTTGACCCATTACACTTATTTTCGTCTAGCATGCATTACTCCATTGCAAGTCCATAGCCAAAGGTCTCCGTTTTGCTATTAAAATCATATATATCTTTAGGTAAAATAAAGGGGCTATTGGGTTCTTGCCTTAATTTGTATTCTAATTGGGAATTTAGCCCTTTTCGCTCTGTTGTATTTTTACCCCTGTTTTTCAAGTATGAATACTCTGTATGCCCCTACTTTGTAACTTTGTCAGATCCGCCAGCCAGATTGAACAAATTTAAAATAATAATACAACATTTGTGATACAATGAAAACACACAACTACCCCTTTATCACTTCATGCCTTCTATTCAATACCAGCCCCAATACATGCATCTATCTCTCTCGGGCCTTCCTCTCATGAACCAGAGATGCGGAGGCGACTGCGATTCTCAGCAGCATCACTCGGGGCCCAGCCGCGGGCGCGCACGCCCTGCGGCACACGGCGCGGGACCCTGGCCAGCGGACGCGATGCTGGCCACGGGTACCATGCAATGGCTCAGCCTGGCCACCACACCCTGCAGCGGCTGTAGCCCTCAGAAGAACCCATTGTGTCGAACATGACTGAAGAGGCTAGGTAAATTTCCCTCTCCCTGTGATCCTGATGTTCACTTTCGATTTAATATGATTTGTAGACAAGAAGCAAGGGACGCGGAAGAGGAACAGGTGGAAGATTCAGTGCATTGTTAGGAATAATAGATACATGAATGTGATATATTGCCAATGGACTTCATCTCTTTCCACTAGCTGTGGCTTTTGTAAACATGTATAATGGGATGTGATCTAGCGGTGTATCTCTCTGATGCTTGTTATTTTGGATTGACATGTATGTTTGGATGCTATCTATCTAGATCTAATTTTGACTTCCTTTTGTTCCATGATGTTTTCAAAATTTTGAAGAAATTTTGTCAAACTTTTTATATTTTAAATTTATGCTAATTCGAATAGGCTTGTTTTCAAATTTTTCCAAATGCTGTTAAACATCTTTTGAAATTACGACTAAAAGTTTGATGTCAAACAGGGATAAAACCACAATGTCCTTAGCAAAGTAGGGACATATATACATGGACAAAATTGTCTTTTTCAGCTCTTTTGACACCGTTATGTGTTTCACAGAGTAGGTCTAAATTAAAGCTTTATCTTCAAAAAAATAGAGGCAAAAAATGCAATTAAGCAAAAAAGGGGGTTAAAATCACATTTGGAATAGAAGTTAAGAGCCAAAACGCTACTTTTAACAATTCCCAAACATAGCAAGTTAGAGCAGACTCTGGAATCTATGTATTTAAACTTCAATTTAAAGACAATTGCTCAAGCAAACGTGTTCAACATTCAAATTTGGGTAGTTTGGCAAGATTAACTCATTTTAGCAATAATTTCCATAGTTCAATATTTTGTTGACCGTAATTGCAGTTAGTTGGGAAAAATGTCATTAAACCACAAAAAATTGCACAAAAATGTAAAAAGCATTATCACATTAATATAAATTAATTCCAATGTTCATATTTAAACAACACTAACACAAACACTAAGTCAGGCATACATGGATATTTCATATCCTCTCCTGTGCTAATTATCAGGTAGAGAAAATGTGTTTTGACAAATGACATTTCATGGATGAAAATATAAATAGAAGGTTGCTGGTAAAGCAATTTACACATTCTAAATATGGTGTCATCGATGGCCATAAGTAATTACCTGTAACTTATAGCTAATTGTTGCTCTATTTTGTCTTACTACTGTGCAAATTTCTTCCAACGTGGTTTAATAAGATTATTATTGGCACACGTTCTGGCGTATGCCTGGTGGTTGTACCATCAAATACGATCTGTGATATATTGTATAGAAACGGAAGCATCAGATTCCGATACATTTGACTTGATCGTGCACAAACCATACTGGTGTAATTGTTTAGGGAAGCCTAGTGGCTGTCCCTTTTTTGTCTGCAGAATTTTTATATTTAAATAACGATGAGGGAGATCGTTCAATCAGGTGTCTACAATGTCTCGGTTTACACGGTATGACCCTCTTGTGTTAGGATGTATGGGGAATGCAAAGGGAGTAGGCCACAACGGCGCTGGCTTGGATAAGGGTGGTAGTGGATGCATGTTGGTCTCTACTGCTCATTTGTTCTGGCCGAAATATTTTGGCTACAGCCATTGCCGTAGCTGGCACTACGACAGTCACGTGCCACACAAGGGCGTTAGCTAAAGTTAGATATCGAGTGCTAGGCTGCAGAAAATCTTCGAGAACATGGTCACACAATATAGGAATCCGTCTCGTCGTGCACCTTCCCCGAGTCCAGTTTTACTTTTCCGATGTTTTTGAAAAACTATCCACAGCGTATGCATAAACACGCGGAAAATTGTTCACCGAGTTCTTTTATCACCACAGGAGATACAACATTCCGTAGAGCACATTGGTACCGGGCACATCAGTACTGGTTCCAACGGCCAGAAAAAGAGGGCCCTCATTGGTTCCGGATGGAGAAAGGAGAAACTGGCACTAGATACTGAGACTTTTAGTCTTGGTTTCTTAGTACCAGTTCAACAAACACTACTGAAGGGGGTTTCCCACCCAGTATATACTGATAGGGGTTTCCATAGTTGTCACTACTGGAAAACGTATTTGGCCTGTCGGTGTGCAATTTTCCTGACGGTATTTTCATGGACCGACAGTATAATAATATATTACCCTGTCGGGTTATATTGTACCGACAGGCAAAAGGAGAAACACACAGAGAAAAGAGAAATTACCCTGTGCTAGCGCATATACTCACAGGGAAATTAATTTCCCTGTCGGTACCGATTAACGCACAGGGAAAACAAAATTGCCCTGTCGGTTTATACGTATTGCCCTGTCGCGAAGCTGAGTACCGACGCGAAAATGATAATTTCGATCTGGCGCGTTCGTTTCGCGGGCCTATTTTTTAGTTTGGCGCTCGTTCGCGGGCCGAATCGTTTTACCACGCAGTCTCTCAGTCCGTCAAAGGGCCCGCGCGTCAAAAACCCTAACCCCTCCCTTCCCCTCTCTGTAGCTCAGCCAATCTGGGCGAGGCCGCAACCCCGCACGCGCTTCCGCCGCCACGGTCGGCGCCGTCCCTCCGCCGCCCCCTTCGCGCGGCCGTTGTCCGAGGGCCCCGCGCGCCCCCGT
>CM014272.1:20305256-20321300 GCA_004135705.1 Alloteropsis semialata
GAGTATTCAAGATCAATGGCGGGAATTCCTATATGGTGGAGACGCTGCAAGGAGGACGTTTGCCTAAGGCACTAAACGGGAGGTACTTGAAGAAGTACTATCCAAGTGTTTGGCAAGAGGCATGAAGTGGCATATGGCCGATATTTGGATATCGCCCTTAGAAAAATATAATGGCCGATGAATTCTGTTAAAACATCGTCCTTAGGTGACAATTTTGGTGCTGATGTGTTTTATGGTACGCAAGCTTTACCAAAAAAACAGGGGGCATATGTTGACAACCAAAATTGGCACAGGCCACGGTTGTACGGCCAGACCGGTTAGCCTGACCGGTCTGACCGGTTCGGCTCAGGAAGTTGCGGTGCTGGTGCATGGATCACCGCAATGTTTGGTCCTAGTTTGATATAAGCGATATAGTCTCTGGAATGATCGACTGTTGCGGTGCTGGAAGATCTGGAGGACCGCAAGATTTGGTGCAAGACGTGGAAGATGGCATGTTCTCTGAGGTGACAGGATGCTGCGGTGCTTGAAGACTTGGAGGATCGTAAGAGTCGGTGGTGGAGCAAAACAAGCAAAAGGGCGAAGTTCGGCACCCAGACCGGTCTGACCGGTGTGGGGGACCGGTCAGACCGGTTACCCGAGTTGTAATCCGACTAGGACTCTAAAATTAGGATTCCGAGGTTGTAACGAGTTGTAACTTGGTTTTCTTGCGGGACAAGACCTACCCTCCCTATAAATATAAGGGGATTCGGCCGATTGAAAACACAACAATCGAATCTATCCAATTTACTACTTTTACCTTACTTTTTTGCATCTCCAAACCCTAGCTTTTCCAACCCTACCTGCTGTTCTTCCTTCGTCTCCGCGACTTTTGAAGGCGTCCTAGGTGGCCTGCCGACCCTAGGGCACCCCTGACGGCGTTCTCCCTGACGGATCCTTCCGGGAGGCGCTTTTAGGGTTTTACCCCGTAGCTCGCCGGCGTAACCGGTCTGACCGGTGCCTCTGACCGGTCAGCGCAGGGGAGCTACGATCTGGTCCGTTTGCGACCCGCGCGTTCTAGCGCTCTCGTGTGTTGACCTAATTCTGCGTCAACACTATCTATCTAGATCTAATTTTGACTTCCTTTTGTTCCATGATGTTTTCAAAATTTTGAAGAAATTTTGTCAAACTTTATTTATATTTTAAATTTATGCTAATTCGAATAGGCTTGTTTTCAAATTTTTTCAAATGCTGTTAAACATCTTTTGAAATTACGACTAAAAGTTTGATGTCAAACAGGGATAAAACCACAATGTCCTCAGCAAAGTTGGGACATATATACATGGACAAAATTGTCTTTTTCAGCTCTTTTGACACCGTTATGTGTTTCACAGAGTAGGTCTAAATTAAAGCTTTATCTTCAACAAAATTGTTCAGAATGTTTGTTAGTCTGTTGAACCATGATAACATCCCCTCTCAACAAAATTGTTCTATACTTCCTGTTTGTCGCTCCACTGTGACCCAGATTCCATGCTATGATCTGTCACTAATCACTTGCTACTAGGGTCCAGATTTTGAGTGTATATTTGACCCATTACACTTATTTTCGTCTAGCATGCATTACTCCATTGCAAGTCGATAGCCAAAGGTCTCCGTTTTGCTATTAAAATCATATATATCTTTAGGTAAAATAAAGGGGTTATTGGGTTCTTTCCTTAATTTGTATTCTAATTGGGAATTTACCCCTTTTCGCTCTGTTGTATTTTTACCCCTGTTTTTCAAGTATGAATACTCTGTATGCCCCTACTTTGTAACTTTGTCAGATCCGCCAGCCAGATTGAACAAATTTAAAATAATAATACAACATTTGTGATACAATGAAAACACACAACTACCCCTTTATCACTTCATGCCTTCAGCCCCAATACATGCATCTATCTCTCTCGGGCCTTCCTCTCATGAACCAGAGATGCGGAGGCGACTTCGATTCTCAGCAGCATCACTCGGGGCCCAGCCGCGGGCGCGCACGCCCTGCGGCACACGGCGCGGGACCCTGGCCAGCGGACGCGATGCTGGCCACCGGTACCATGCAATGGCTCAGCCTGGCCACCACACCCTGCAGCGGCTGTAGCCCGCAGAAGAACCCATTGTGTCGAACATGACTGAAGAGGCTAGGTAAATTTCCCTCTCCCTGTGATCCTGATGTTCGCTTTCGATTTAATATGATTTGTAGACAAGAAGCAAGGGACGCGGAAGAGGAACAGGTGGAAGATTTAGTGCATTGTTAGGAATAGATACATGAATGTGATATATTGCCAATGGACTTAATCTCTTTCCACTAGCTGTGGCTTTTGTAAACATGTATAATGGGATGTGATCTAGCGGTGTATCTCTCTGATGCTTGTTATTTTGGATTGACATGTATGTTTGGATGCTATCTATCTAGATCTAATTTTGACTTCCTTTTGTTCCATGATGTTTTCAAAATTTTGAAAAAATTTTGTCAAACTTTATTTATATTTTAAATTTATGCTAATTCGAATAGGCTTGTTTTCAAATTTTTCCAAATGCTGTTATACATCTTTTGAAATTACGACTAAAAGTTTGATGTCAAACAGGGATAAAACTGTTGAGAATAATCTATGCTTCAATGTAAATGAGAACTGATTGAGAGAATGAATCTGTGATTGTATTGATTGAATGAATGAAGTGTTGGTTTACATATTTATATATGGGGAAGAGGCATGAACATGTCCTTTCGGAGGGACACACCCCTACCGATTAGGTGCCTCTTCGTGAATGGGTGTCTTTTACTAATGACATAACTAATTGCTAATTGATCACTAATTATCCTATTCTAACACTCCCCCTTGATCAATTTGCTTCATGTACGCTTCTAATATTCCTTGTCCTTCATTCTTGAAAATATATTCTTCAATCTTGAAAATATGTCCTTCATTCTCAAAAAAAATCCAAATATGGTGAAAACTCCTCTAAAAACCTTGTAGGAAAAATATGAGGAGAAACCATTTTGTTTATCCAAAATGTGGGAAAAACTCCTCCAAAAAACCCTGTGGGAAAATTGAGGAGAAACCCTATTGTATAATTATATGCCATTAAAACCAAAGTAGTACCGGTATATCAGGCAAAAACTCCTTAAAACCCAATGGGAAAACAAGGAGAAACACCATGATATACAATCACCAATGTTGTTAGACTCTTTGAGACAAACCCAAAGTCTTAGTCTAAAAACACCTTGAACATATGGTCAATATGCTCCAAATATCATCTTCCAAAAAACCCCGGTGGGAAAACTAGATGATATAGCATATACCTTTGTTGACAATCATATAATATTAGGAAAATCCAATCAAAGGACTCCAAAATGAACACCACGTGTAATCAATCTTGTATCCCTTCAATTTAAGGAATACACACAAAGTTGATTGTACCATATTCGACTTAACTGCTTTAAGCCATATATTGACTTAAGCAATACACAATATGTGTTGCGCTTTTATGTATGAGGGTTTGGTATGTGAACTCCTTCCCGAAAGGTTCACAAACATACCAAATCAAGTGATTATATGCAATCACTACACCTATCAACTGCAAAGATAGATGCTTTTGTATTGCCCATCAAAGTTAGTATCGGAAATTTATAACTTACTATGGAGAATAATTGTATTGAAAAACAATGCTCTGGGCTTTGCGTAAACCCCTTGTGCTACTAGTCTTGCTTTATATCTCACCACCACGTTGTTCTCAATCCATCCTAGGATGAAAACACTTTGTACCCACAGTAAAGGTACATGAGGTGTTAGCTTTATAGCTCATAACTCCTTTTTTTTTTCTGGTGAGCAAGACTATCTCTGTTTGTATAACTCAACAAGTTCCAGTAAGAGTGACAAAGCACTCTGCCTAGGTCTTATTAACTGGATAACTTGGAATATTGTATACAATTTATTCAGAGAAGTATGTGTCGCGACATGTAGCCTTTATATGATATAATCTTCCAGTTATCTAAACTCAATATACCCTGAATGACTTATCGCGATTTCCCAAAACGAGAGTCAGGGCTTTCCGATATCCCAGCATCAGTATTTTGGTGCACCTCCGAGCTAGGTTTGTGAATGACATTCATCCATTGGGTAATAATCAATATTTACCTACAAGGTGTTGCCAACCATAGGTTGACCTGCATTTACTATGTTAGAAGGAAAGCCTTCTATTGCTAGCATGAGTAATCCTACTTTATGGCCATACTTCTCCCCCTCTTATTTGCAATTGGGAGTCGAGTGGTTTCACTTAGTACCACTATTCTTCTGGCTCGTACTTGCAGCAGATTAACAATCAGTAAATGCATTTGGCAGTTTGTTTGCAATATTATACAAACCATTAATTCATTTTATTTAGTACGTGATCCTGAGCTTGAAATGCTTTATGCATTCCAAATATTTTCCGGGCATTATATATGGTACTACTAATCTCCCCCTAATGCCTGGAAAAGCTCATTTATACGAAAACCAACATACGGGTTGTAAATAGATCCTCTCCAAGAGATCTAGATACTGAACAATCGACGGAGATTGAAATCTCAGATTGATCCTGTGTGAACCCATCAATGTATGCTGCGGTGGTGAGATTGGTACGTATACAACGTAGTCTAATCTTACGCAAATAGGAAATCTTCATGGATTCCTATGTACTAAATGCATATGGGGTATGCAGTTAATCATAAGTCAGGAGTGTGTAAGTCTACCTGACTCCAACATGAAGTTGGCATATAGCAATTTACTAATAGTGGTCCTGCGATGACATCAATGTCATACTTATAGATTCCAAATTATCCATTTGGATATGTAACTAAACTCTTATTATACCCAACAATTGTCATTGAAGGTACAAAAGTTTAGTAGTGTTCAGGATAATGCTCATAACAAGAGCCACTATCTACCAAATGCATGGCTAAGTGTGGAAACTTCCACACTCTAGATCATCTCATAGATGTATCTATACAACCATGAAATGCCTGAACTGTCCAGACAATCTTTGTGTCGGACTCAAAATATTCTTTCGAATATGATCTAGGAATCTAAGTCAATCTGATTTTTTAAGATAAGAGGGTCTTAAAAAAAAATTCTGTGGTAGTTACCGTATCCATACTTTGGGAAAATACTGACCAAAAGAATTGCTATTAATTTTTCACGCATCTCTTTGGATGGCCAAATTGATCATTCCAAACCTTGAATGGATCAACCTTGTGAAAATTCTTATGCGCAACATGTTGTACGGGGATAGTTGTATGCATAATACAACCAAAATGAGACATATCTCATTACTTATGTGCCATATCTAATGTCGTCTGTTTGTGTTTCTCTATGAAAACACAAATGTCCATTAGGAACATATCAATCCCTATTGGGATGATTCCCGTACAATCTATATCTGACAAGAATTTGATAGAATTTTTGTCTAATATATAGAAATCCATAAATATTGTCAAGTATCAAATTTATCAAAATGATACTCACAATAGTTATGACAAGTGTTACAACGTATTTTGATGGACATTAGAAACTTCCTCGGGAGCTTTAAATTTAAGATTGAAAACCCCTTCAAATATTAATTCTTAGCTCCCCCTGTTATCCATTTCTGTTTGATATAGATCAACCTTGAGTTTAAGAGTATGACATTGTTTAGCATTCTGCTAAATACAACCACTTATATGACTTTATTGTGTCAATATGTGGTTCTCGTTGTCACTACTCAGTTGCACATGGGGCCTTTTGCTTCCATCATTGGAAGTAAATTGTATGAACAATAGGATCCTAGTCTTAAAGACATGATCTACTTTATTGTTCATAATACTCATGAAGAGTATGCCATAAAGTAAGTGCACTTCCTTCCATAAGATATTTTTATCGATAATCTTGATGGATGTAGTACCTTAATAACAACAAGGCACAATTTCTTTGATCTATAATAAATAACCCCTAAGTGAGGGTCATTAAACTCTTCTAGTAGTTTATGGGATAAAACCAATTATTAATGTCCATTGTCCATATGGGATATTGATGCCATCAAGAGCGAGTTCAATAAACTCCTCTGAAGTCAATATCCACAACATGTGACAGACCATTGATTGAATGAATTTACAATTAAGGTAAAAATCAAATCAATATGGTAATGTTGTAATCTGAAAATGCAATATTTTATAAGTGTTTATCTTATCATAGTTTTGGATTATTGTAGGTAGTCACATTAATGTGTAAACCATACAATTTAATCATCATAAGTTTTGATATACACAAGGCAGATAATCTCGATGTCAAATACAAAGAGTAGATCTCTATAGTAGGCAAATATTTTGCTGCCTAAGCACGGTCTCAGGGCAGAATAATTCACAAAGAATTAAACGCAGCCAGTGCATTTAGGACTTTACTATCTTGTGTAATAATAAAACAATATGATGACAAAGATCAATCCAAAACCTTTATTTTGATTAGAACACGGTGTAGGTAATCATCAAGTTTCAAAGAAACAAGATGTAGACCAATCAGTAATAGGTGATTGAATCACTGCTATGGCACGGTCTCAGGGCAGGATAATTCTCAAGGAATTAAATGCAGCCAATGCCATAGACTCCATTACCTTGTGTTAATTTAACCAAAAATAACCAAGATATTTATATTGCAATTTTAATCCTATAATCATATAATGATTAAAGTTTGATTATTCTATGAGGAACTTTGTTAAATTGCTACTAACTTAACCTAGCAAATTTAACCTATATGTGGTGCAAGATTGTGGTTTGAGTGCACCAACATACTCCAATCTATTATGTAACTACAAGTGTAACCTATATGTTGGTGCAAAGTAGGGGGTTTGGAGGCACCAACATATACCAAACAATAATCAATAATCAAAGTCACAAATGTAATATGTATGTGGTGCTAAGGGGGATTGGGTGCACCACATATGCCAAAAATACATAATAGAATTACCAATGCCATTGTAATATAAAATAATCAAACCACAAAATATATTACAGTGACAATATTCAGCAGATATAAAGCAACAACAATCATGAAAATAACTGATGTTCTTGCATAAAATAAATTAGCAAAACATGTGCTTATTAATAATACTACTGCTGAAATGAAAATTATAAAGAAACATGAATTATAGGGCACTTCCAGCATGCGCCGGCCACTGACCAAGCCCAGCTTGCTGCGGCGGCCTGTGGTGGCCCAGGCGAGCGGCCTCTGGCCCGGCCTGCAGGCGGTGCCGGCGGCCCGCAGCGGCTTGGTCGGCTTGGCGCCGAGGCCCTCGGCCTGAAGGCGGGGTGACGGCCTGCGGCGGCCCATGGCCCAGTCGTGGCAGGCCCGTATAAAAGGGGTGGAGAGCCGGTTCGGCAACCCTAACTGCCCCCTTCCCCCCTGAGCCGCCGCCGCTTCGCCGCTCCAACCGCGCCACCGCTGCGTCGCTTCGCCAACGCGCGCTACTGCTTCGCCCTACGACACCGCTCGCTCCTCCGTCTCCTCCCCCCTGGTGCCGGCGTGCGCCAGCCGCCGGCCTAGCCGGCCGGTCAATGCTCGGAGGAGAAGCCCAGCGAGGCTGGGTTCCATGTCCCATGACCGCGCCGAACCCTTGGACGGCGGTCCCGGGCCGGGGTGCAGCCAAGAAGAGCGGCCGGGCAGGGGTGTTCCGCCGCTGGCGGTGCCTCTGGTGCGTCAACCGTCGGTGGATTTGTCGGAGGAGAAGGCGAGTATGGTGTGGGCGGTTATGTGGGGGTCGGGATGACCAGTCTGGTCGCGGAGGCGCCATTGTTGTTGTTGGAGGGCCGGTCTGAGGGCCAAAACCAGCGTTGCCGACCACGGTTGTGGATGAGCATGGTCCGGTAGGACAAGGTCTCCGGCGATTCGGTGGTGGAACAAGGAAGCCTTGCTATCTGGTTTGCATTGACGCGTGTAGAGATGCGTGGCATCGTAGAACAGAGAAAAAAAAATGCCATGACTGCTTACTGTTGATTGCATTCTTTAATCTTCTCTCGATCTGATGTCTCCTTTGGAATGCAGCAACAGCGAAATGGAGAACAAAGTGTCTCCTTTTCGATCTGATGTCTTCAAGGCCCTTCTGTGCTCAGTGGAGAACAAAGTGTCTGATAACGTGTTGAGAATAATCTATGCTTCAATGTAAATGAGAACTGATTGAGAGAATGAATCTGTGATTGTATTGATTGAATGAATGAAGTGTTGGTTTACATATTTATATATGGGGAAGAGGCATGAACATGTCCTTTCGGAGGGACACACCCCTACCGAATAGGTGCCTCTTCGTGAATGGGTGTCTTTTACTAATGACATAACTAATTGCTAATTGATCACTAATTATCCTATTCTAACACTAAAAACCACAATGTCCTTAGCAAAGTAGGGACATATATACATGGACAAAATTGTCTTTTTCAGCTCTTTTGACCCGTTATGTGTTTCACAGAGTAGGTCTAAATTAAAGCTTTATCTTCAAAAAAATAGAGGCAAAAAATGCAATTAAGCAAAAAAGGGGGTTAAAATCACATTTGGAATAGAAGTTAAGAGCCAAAACGCAGTAGCCCCTAAAATAAAATACCTTAATCAAACGTAGCTACTTTTAACAATTCCCAAACATAGCAAGTTAGAGCAGACTCTGGAATCTATGTATTTAAATTTCAATTTAAAGACAAGTGCTCAAGCAAACGTGTTCAACATTCAAATTTGGGTAGTTTGGCCAGATTAACTTATTTTAGCAATAATTTCCATAGTTCAACATTTTGTTGACCGTAATTGCAGTTAGTTGGGAAAAATGTCATTAAACCACAAAAAATTGCACAAAAATGTAAAAAGCATTATCACATTAATATAAATTAATTCCAATGCTCATATTTAAACAACACTAACACAAACACTAAGTCAGGCATACATGGATATTTCATATCCTCTCCGGTGCTAATTATCAGGTAGAGAAAATGTGTTTTGACAAATGGCATTTCATGGATGAAAATATAAATAGAAGGTTGCTGGTAAAGCAATTTACACATTCTAAATATGGTGTCATCGATGGCCATAAGTAATTACCTGTAACTTATAGCTAATTGTTGCTCTATTTTGTCTTACTACTGTGCAAATTTTCTTCCAACGTGGTTTAATAAGATTATTATTGGCACACGTTCTGGCGTATGCCTGGTGGTTGTACCATCAAATACGATCTGTGATATATTGTATAGAAATGGAAGCATCAGATTCCGATACATTTGACTTGATCGTGCACAAACCATACTGGTGTAATTGTTTAGGGAAGCCTAGTGGCTGGCCCTTTTTTGTCTGCAGAATTTTTATATTTAAATAACGATGAGGGAGATCGTTCAATCAGGTGTCTACAATGTCTCGGTTTACACGGTACGACCCTCTTGTGTTAGGATGTATGGGGAATGCAAAGGGAGTAGGCCACAACGGCGCTGGCTTGGATAAGGGTGGTAGTGGATGCATGTTGGTCTGTACTGCTCATTTGTTCCGCCGAAATATTTTGGCTGCGGCCATTGCCGTAGCTGGCACTACGACAGTCACGTGCCACACAAGGGCGTTAGCTAAAGCTAGATATCGAGTGCTAGGCTGCAGAAAATCTTCGAGAACATGGTCACACAATATAGGAATCCGTCTCGTCGTGCACCTTCCCCGAGTCCAGTTTTACTTTTCCGATGTTTTTGAAAAACTATCCACAGCATATGCATAAACACGCGGAAAATTGTTCACCGAGTTCTTTTATCACCACAGGAGATACAACATTCCGTAGAGCACATTGGTACCGGGCACATCAGTACTGGTTCCAACGGCCAGAAAAAGAGGGCCCTCATTGGTTCCGGATGGAGAAAGGAGAAACTGGCACTAGATACTGAAGACTTTTAGTCTTGGTTTCTTAGTACCAGTTCAACAAACACTACTGAAGGGGATTTCCCACCCAGTATATACTGATAGGGGTTTCCGTAGTTGTGTATAAATTTCCAATAGCAAACAAAGACACTCGGCAAACTATAGAACATTTTGTATATTGTGGTAACGGATGCTCTTGAATAATTATAAAGAACACTTTGTGATAGGCTAGAAACTATAATACACTTGGTTGTTATTACTTTTTGAGAGTAACTCAGCAATAATACAAAGTAGTCCTTATCCGGATCTGCTAGAAGCACTATTCAATTTTGACTCGCTACCTACTGCTGCATGCTTGAGGTTCTGTTTGAGTATCACCGGTCGTAACCCATAAATAGGTACATTAATCTGTGCAATAGTTCTTGGTGCATCATGTTCCACAAGAAATAGCTGCAGCGGTTCTGTCTGGCTAGTTCCTGTTGGTCTGCAGACCCCATTCCTAGTAACTAAAGATGTTCAGAGGATTCAATAAGGTGTTTTGAATAATGGTTGCCATTGCCAGCTCATACACCACTCTAATATGATGCATGGACCTCAAAAGTGCGCAATATATTTCACATTGACTCGCCAATTAATTAGTCTGACCTATCACGCTCAAAATTAACCATAAGTAGTTAGTTATTTTTTCGCAACAAAAAGTAGTTAGTTATTTATGAAAAGAAATCGTTTTAAGCAAATAATAAGCATCACAACCGAAACAATGATTATTGTGATCTTGTACTCACTATGTTGGACATTCCAGAAAACTAAACCTGTATGGGAACCATATCAACCAAGCATGGCTAATGGTATATGGTCCGCCAAGCGATGTCGTCATTTTGAGCCATCCATCCACATTACAGCTGTAACACAGCCATTACCAAAATTTATCGTTTAATAGATTTTTGTGTTAGGAAGTGATGTGTCAAGACATATACACTCAAATTTAGGAGTCATATTTAAGTTCTATTGGACTTCAGCGTCCGCAATTGTGTCCTCTATCTTCTTTCTGCTACCAACCTTCTATTTGCTGTTTATTACCTTGGTAACCTAATAATTTCGGAGACCATATAATTGTGGGCCTATAGAGGGGGCATTGAAGACCTATACTGCTGAAAACCCCATTAATCTTTATTTGGTGAGGCAACTTGTGTTGATGGTAGCAGTATTACAGCATAATTTGTTTTGGCTAAAACTTTCACTCCCTATTAACAACATGTGTTGGGTATAAATTGTGGTGAGTACGCAACACATTCACACCCGATTAACAATTGTGAGTACTCCACAATGTGTACTCCCGGTACATTTTCCATAAGTGATGGGGTATTCAAACCTGTAGTAATATGATGCTCCTATACCTAGTTGTGTGTGGCTCCGCATTCACTAGTTGGGAAAGTGACTTCCATCCCCCTTATTTGTCTCGAGTGGTAACACAAACTGAAACTAAATGTCATCTAGAGGTAGCTTCAAAATAAAGCATCTAAGTCTTCATTGTGCTGCGTAGGTAAGACGGTAAGGACTCAATGCGCTAGGCTGTAGGTCTTGGGTTCAAATGCTCGCGCTGCATGCATGCATTTATGTGCAAAAAGAATCACTTGACTCGTGACTTACCATTTTAGATTCTTTATAATTATTTGGATGAACAATCTTTAGTGCCAGTTATTACCAACCAAGACTAAAAGAAGACTTCAGTAATGGTTGCGCCACCCGGGACTAAAGGCTTGGACCTTTGGCCTTGGATTGGTAGAAACTGGGACTAAGTCCGATTCCCAACCGAGACTATATATATCCATACTCTCCAGTTGTGATTGGGTGGGTAGGGATGAGCAGCCTATGCTTCTTGGGCACTAGGCTGGGCCAAACGTTCTAGTTACTGAGTCTCGTTTCTTGCTTCAGTAATCTCGGTTAACCAAGGGACGGTGACAAGATCAATTAGTAGTATCTAAGAACCAAATTAGTAACCGATCTTTCCAATTTAGGTTAATTCAGTTTGGTCCTCTGTTCTCAGTCAATTAAGCCTAGGCCTAGATCTAGATGCTCTGTATTCTAAATGTTGAACATCAATCTCTTGCTTCAATCTCAGTGCCTATCCAACCATGAATATCATAGCAATTTTTGTTAGGTTCCGTTTTATTCAAGATATGGGTAAAGTGTGAAATAGAGGTTCTTTCTTCTGTATAGGGCATTTAACACCTATGTGCGCAGATGTAATATTTGCTCACTAATCCTAGTTGTTTGTTTTAAGTGGATTAATCTGATTAGATAAAAAATCATTGAGTTTTAAAGATAATATGTTTGGAACGCGTGAATTTAAACTAGATTGATATTATCATTCATTTGAATTTAATTATTTCACAGGAGAATTTGCAATGAATTAAAATAAAATAACACTACTGACATTCACATATGGATCAAGGATGAATGTTGGTTGGGATGGTTTATGTGAAAATTTTGTCAAAGGCGTCGAGTCTTTTGTGAATGTCACCAATGAATGTCACCAATGAATTCATCAATTGCCATCCAAAGGAATGGGATATGTGTACTGCCATGAGTTGATAGGAAGATTCAGAAGTAGTTCAAGAACATCTGGCAATTCCATTGCCATTTGCCAACTATGGGATCTGGGGCATGCATAAGGATAATGGTGAGAATGAAGTCGGGGAAGCTTCAAGGTATTCCATACACAGAAATAGGTAAAAGCGGAGCTGATACAATCATGCACCAAACTATCTAGGATACCGTGCAGCAACTTATATGCTAGGAAGCCAGGCAGGGAATTGTTAGTAAAAACATGCATAATGCATTGTTGTCTTAGGCCTAGATATGATGACATGCGATAGAAATCTGAAAAAGTTGGAGCAGTAGAGAAAAGATGCAAAAACACCTATGGACTTGAAGTCGCATGAACTTGATATATGGACTTTTAATATACTTAATGCATTGTGCATGTGATATGTACTGTGAACATGTTAAATATGTGTGTTATTATGCTATCGAAGTAGTGCTATATGTAACTACTTTTTCATCTCAAAATCATTATCACAAACCATTTGAACCGGCTATGAAAATGGTGACATCAAAGTTAGTTTGAGCACTAAACTAGCTGTGAAAATCCTTTTTGACATTCTGGTAGGGCCCAAGCCGATTGTGAAAAGGGACAATCACCTCTGTGAAAATGTCAATTTTCAGCGCAGTTTTTTTCCCAGTCGGCTGTCAAAACTGGATGTGAAAACACATTTTGAGTCGGCTATGAAAATCAATTTGTAGTCCTGATACCACCTTGTCGTCCACGCATGTGAAAACACTTCCTGATGATTTTGAAAAACTATCTATCGGTTATGCATACACACACTGATCCTATGCCAGCAGCTTCCGTAGAAGGCACTAGCATCATTCGTCCATGCGTGACACGGTTATCTGCCGAGGAAGAAGGTGAAGACGGGGCACAGACATTCCATTAATTGGATGGCACATAACTGGTCCGTTGTATCTCCTGATCATGTTCCGAAGATTGCACGACGTGCTGTGTTGTGTCTGAAGCCACATGCACATGTCCATCATTTGTGCTGTACTGTGATGAAGCATGCGTCTCATTTTATGAAACATTGATGGACCGTAGTCCTTTTTTTATGGATCCTTTAGCTTGTTGCATGCATGTAATTCACCAGCACTACCGGAATCGCCCTCTTTGCCGTGTGCCAGGGGCACACGGCAAAGGTCCTTTTGCCCACGGCAAAGGCTTTGCCGTGTGCCGCCCACGGCAAAGGGCACACGGCAAAGTTTGGCCGGCAAAGGGGCCTTTGCCGTGGGCCACTCGTCGGGCACACGGCAAAGGTTCGCCGAGTGCCAAAAAAACACTCGGCAAAGAGGGGATTTCCTGAGCACAAAAAAACCGAAAACAAATAGCAAAAAAATTTATTCAAATATGGGAAGGCACCCAACCACCCGCGGAAAATTTGCGCGCTACGCGGTTAGCGGGATTCGAACTCGTGACCTCTCCCTCGCGCGTGACCTTCTCTACCACTGCACCACACTCTCACTTGTGAGTAGAAACTCTTCTGATTCCTACCATATTATACTAAACTGAGTGTAAATTGCTTGTTTGAGGCCCTAAATGATTTCAAATTAAAAAGTTGTCAACTACAAACTTTCATAACTTTTTGAAATCTACAAGTCTTATTTTGGTATTTTCTCCATCCGAGGTCGTTTACAAAATTTGAATTTCAAATTTGAGAACATTCAAACTTAGCTATCGTTGACAAGATGATTTCAAATAAAAAAATTGTCAACTACAAAGTTTCGTAACTTTTGTGATCTACAACTCTTATTTTGAATGTTTCTTCATCCGAGGTCGTTTGAAAAAACTCAAATTTCAAATTTTGAGAACTACAAACATACTTTTTATTAGCAAAACAAATTCAAATTAAAAAGTTTTAAACTACAAAGTTGTATAACTTATGAAGATCTACAACTTTGATATATGTCATTTCTTCATCCGATGTAGTGAGAGTAACATTGTTTACAAATCTTATAGATCTCTCTTATAGTTTCAGAAAACTCTACGGGAGTTATAGATTTTGTGAACAATATTCATATGAATTTGTCGAATGAAGAAATGACCAAACTAAAAGTTCTACATCTTGAGAAGTTATACAACTTTGTAGTTCAAAACTTTTTGATTTGAATTGATTTACTACTTCAAAATGTGGTTTTAATTATGACTTTGCCGAGTGTCAAAAAAAGCACTCGGCAAAGAAGTCTTTGCCGAGTGTATTTTTTTGACACTCGGCAAAGATTTTCTTTGCCGAGTGTATTTTTTTGACACTCGGCAAAGATTTTCTTTGCCGAGTGTATTTCAAAAAACACTCGGCAAAGATTTCTTCGCCGAGTGCTTTTTCTTTGCCGAGTGTTTTTTGAAATGCACTCGGCAAAGAAATCTTTGCCGAGTGCCCGAAAAATTGCACTCGGCAAAGAGCTTGACACTCGGCAAAGAGAGGATTTCCGGTAGTGCAGCAACCATGCATCCACGCTTGCAGCGAAAGAAATACTAGATGGTTAATAGTGTAATAATGTTGTGAGTAAATATGTTCTGATTGGAGCCTCTATAGCTAGGTAGCATATAAATAGAATGCGTACATTGGCTCATTCACTACGGGAAAACCACAATTTGCCGTGCGCCGAACGGTTTGCCGTGCGCGAAATATCGGGCGCACGGTAAATTCATTGTTTGCCGTGCGCTTTTTTTTTGCGCACGGCAAACTCATTCTTTGCCGTGCGCTTTTTTGCGACGCATGCCGTGCGCTTTTTTATTTGCGCACGGCAAAGATTTTGAATCAAATCAAATTTGAACTAAAAGTGATTCAAATAATAGAATAAAATGAGTGGAAAAATGATATTCATGTTATTTAGCCCAATTTAAGACCTTTTTCATGAAATCAAAAGAAATTTTGAACATCTTGACCAGGAAACACGACCATGATCGTGTGTCCAAATGATTTAAAAATTCTAAAAAATGCAAATGAAGTTTGAAAATTATGAGATTCGTCAATATCTCATGATATCATATATGAAGGTTGTAGTAAAAATTTGAATGAATTTTGAACATTTTGTCACGTATGATGCTTACAAATCGAAACATCTCCGATGAAATTTCATAGAGTTAAGAAGTATATGGTTAGATTTGTAGGTGATGACATTCAAATTGAGTTTTGACTTCAAAACTTTTTCTATAAGCAATAGACAACATAACTTATTTTGTCTTAATTTTCAGAAATTTTTCAAACTTGTTTGATAATTATTATGAATTAAGTATAATTATAAACAAAAACTTTGCCGTGCGGCAGCGCACGGCAAACAAAAGCTTTGCCGTGCGTCGATTTTAAAGCGCACGGCGAATAATTGGGCCAACCGGTCCATTTGGCCCGCCGTCCCAACCCCAACCCTAGTATATAAACTCGCCTCCCCCTCCCTCCCCCGCACCCACCCTGTCGCCGCCGGCCGCCCCCCTCTCCTCTGTCTCCTCCTCCTCTGGCCCGCCCGGCGCCTCCTCCTTCCATGGCGCGGCGGCCCGGCCTCCTCCTCCCCACAGCGCGGCGGACGGCGAGCCCGGCAGACGCCC
>CM014272.1:20322300-20348854 GCA_004135705.1 Alloteropsis semialata
GGGGGACAAAGGAGCTGGCATCGCGGCAATTGTACAATCGCCTTCGGGCGTGAAAATGAGATATGCAGCAAATTTAGAGTTTTGCAAATGCAGTGACAGAAGCACAAACAATGTTGCTGAGTACGAAGCAGTGTTACTTGGGCTCAGAAAAGCCTGAGCTTTGGGAGCTCAGAGGTTCACTATCAAAACAGATTCTAAGGTGGTGGCATATCGCATCGAAAAAGAGAGCATAGCGAAGCAACCAGAACTCATCAAATATTTATCCACTGTACGCTCAATGGAGAAAAAATTCAAAGGTTTCACTGTAGAGTATATTCCAAGAGCAAAAAATGACGAGGCAGATGCTTTGGCTAAGGCAGCTGCAAAGGGGGACAAGCTTCCACCTGATGTATTCTTCCAAACATTA
Source organism: Alloteropsis semialata (assembly GCA_004135705.1). Lineage (NCBI taxonomy): Eukaryota > Viridiplantae > Streptophyta > Magnoliopsida > Poales > Poaceae > Alloteropsis > Alloteropsis semialata. Next base: position 20,322,707 of record CM014272.1, read on the forward strand.
ACTTCACCATCAATAAAGGATTCAGATGACCCACCGAAGCTGATCAATGCAATAAGCTCCGAGGATTGGCGATCCCCAATAATAGCTTTCCTTCGGGGATACTATGAGCCAAGTGACGAAGATGACCTAAAAGCTATGCAACAAAGAGCAAGATGCTATCAAATGATTGATGATGTCTTGTACAAGAAAGGAGTTGTAGCTCCTTGGCTTCGTTGCATTTCTCACAACGAAGGAAAAGAACTGATCCAAGAGATACACAGCGGCTTATGCGGAGCACACTTTGGGGCAAGAGCTTTAGTGGGCAAGGCAATGAGGCAAGGATTCTACTGGCCTGCAATCATCATGGATGCAACAAACACGGTCAAGACATGTGATCAGTGTCAAAAGTGTGCAGCGAACAGAAAATCTCCTTCGGAGCAATCACAGCTGATAACTCCAACATGGCCTTTGCAAAGATGGGGCATTGATCTAGTTGGCCCGCTCCCAACAGCTCAAGGAAATCTCAAATACGCCATAGTAGCAGTTGAGTACTTCACCAAGTGGATCGAAGCCAGACCTTTGGCTAACATCACAGCAAAAACAGTTATCAAATTCTTCTGGCAACAAATTGTGTGCCGATTCGGAGTACCAAGGGAAATAACAGTGGACAATGGGAAGCAGTTTGACTGTGACGAATTCAGGCAATACTGCATGTCAATTGGAACAAAAGCTAAATTCGCTTCGGTATATCATCCGCAAACAAATGGAGCAGTTGAAAGAGCCAATGGCTTAATCTTTACAGCCATTCGAAAGTGCCTCGTAAATTGTAAGAAAAAAGGCAAGTGGGTAGAAGAGATGCCGAAGGTAATCTGGGCTCATAACACCACCACATCAAGGGCAACACAGTTTACTCCATTCAAACTGCTTTATGGTGAGGAAGCAGTATGCCCAGAGGAAATACTGCACAAAGGGCTTCGCACCCACCAAGAAGCTCCCAAAGAGAGCGAAGCCGTCGACAAGGATCTCGTTGAGATATACAGGCTCCAGGCAGCAAAAAACATTTCCAAGTATCAAGCTGAGACAAGAAAGTGGCGAGACAAAAAGGTAATCAGAAAAGATATCAAGGCAGGGGACTGGGTCCTAAGGAAAAATCCAAGCATGCCCGCTGGAAAACTGCAACAGAAATGGGAAGGCCCATTCTTAGTCATCAAAAGCAACAGGCCTGGCTCATTTCGATTAGGCGATGACGAAGGCAATGAGCTGCCGCATTCATGGAATGCAGACAGCTTACGCAAATACTACTTATGAAAAGATGTAAAATGGCTTCGTATCTTATTAACGAAGTCATTGAGTAGAATAGCATTTTTACTTTGTTTCCAAAAGCCCGTACTCTTTTCCTCACAAGGGGACCCTGACCAAGGGGTGAGGTTTTTAACGAGGCGGTGCTTACTGTAACTCGTCAAACCATATATGAACGAGGTATTCCCCAAAAAAGCAGCGTCCAAAGCGATTGGCTTCGACCAAGTCGCTCACATTCGACAAACACAAATAGAACTGAATTGACCCTACCAAGAGTAAGGCCAATTCAGATCTAAGCAAAAGCTTACTCCAAAGAGGAGTAAAAGGGGCTTCGGTCCAGATACGCTTACTCTAAAAACAGAGTAAAAGGGGCTCTGACCCAAAACAATTGTTATAAAATGAAAGCATCAACAGCTTCGTCTAGCAGCGCCCTAAAAAGCCTATAGGGGCTTCGGCAACTTGTTAGAACTGACAAAAACAGCATCGAAAGCGATTGGCTTCGACCAAGTCGCTAATATTCGATAACTCAAATAGAACTGAATTAGCCCTACCAAGAGTAAGGCCAATTCAGATCTCTAAAAACAAGAGCTAAAGGGGCTTCGGTCCAAAAGCGCTTAATACAAATAGACCAAAAAGGGGCTTCGGCTAAAACATATATTAATTTAAAATCAGCTTCGGTTACCAGTATTTTAAAATGATTGAAATAATAGGGGCTTCGGCAAATCACGCAAAACACGTCCCCGTACAAAGTTCAAAAAGAGTTAAGGCGCCTCCAAAACAAAAAGTGCAAAACACTCGAACGAATAAAACCCCGCTTTGGGGGGAGGAGGCGTTTCTTTCGCAACGAAGCCAAATCGAGCTTACATTCATTCAAGTGTTTCTAATCAAAACAATGACCAAGCGAATTACAATGTGTTTCAAACAGAGATGACTCAGAACATCTCAAAAACATAGCCGTCAAAAAGCTGGCCAGATCTCCTAAATCTAGGAGCATTGTATACATAAGCGAAATCCCTATCATTATCTAAATCTTCAGGCTCCACCTTAACCGGAAGCAGACGTGCAGCTTCGGCATTTCTTAAACGAGCGAGTTCGACACGAGGAGAACATCGAACGATGAAGGAGTTAAAAAACTCAAACACATCGAATTCGCAATGACTAAAGAACTCATGGCAAAACTCCCAGAAATCATCAATTCTTTGACTTGGACATAACTTCCGATACTGTTCCCACGCGAAGCCAGACACACACAAGGGACCATCGCGCATAGTGATTGGCATGGGCTCAAGAACACCTCCCTCATCAGGGATCTGAGTATATACAAATTTACAAAGTTTTAACATCCCTTAACAAAAGAATCAAAGTCATCAGCTCTGTTGAAGCTAAACCTTCGGATCAGCATCAGAGGCTCCGGCTTCAGCACCGTCACGACCAGCTTCGGCACCAGCTCTTGAAGTTGAGGCCCCAGCAGTGGCGGCGGTAGCAGCGGCTTCAGCTTCGGTTTTCTGCCGCTGCTCGAGAGCGAGCTCCTCTTTGTACTGAAATTAAACATAACAATCAGCACCGAAAGCAAAGCTAAACAGGATACGCCCGAAGCCAAAATAAATATACGAAATGATAAAAGAAGCTAACCTTAACCAAACGATCATATGCAGTGCGTCGAGCACACTCCCTCCCTGTTACCAGAACTTTCTGAGAAAAAGGCCGCGGGTCGCCAGAACAGCCTCGCTGAAAAGATCTTTCCTATCAGGATTCAGAGCCAAAGGAAACTGAAAGTCTTTCCTCAAAAAGCCTTTGTAGTGAGAGCATCCATCATCTGCCAACATCTTAAAGGCATTAGTGATGCATGTCCGCGAAGCATAATCACCCACTCTAGACAAGACGTCGGGCAAGCACTTGAACTCATCATCAAGCCAGTCAAAAAGCTTCCCAACTCTAAAGTCATCAGAGGGAAAGGGCAGCGGCTCGGCTCCATATTGTTTCAGAGCAGCTTCGTATTCAGCATAAACGCCCAGGCTGCGACAGAGCAGTTCAGAATGCAAATTTTCCTTGTCAGCCTTAAGCTGCCCCACTTGAGCTTTAAGCTGACTGGCTTCGGAAATAAGAGAGTTCTTTAGGTCAACAGCAACCAAAAGCTCTCCTTTGTACTTTTCAGCATCCGATGTTGCCTTCTCTTTATCAGCTTCGAGGCATTTGATTTGGTTCTTCAGATCATGCTCCAAAGTGGCAGCATCAATTACCTTGCCCCGAAGCCCTTCGATCGTTTGAGCATTGTGTGTACGCGCAGATTCCAGCGAAGCTACCTGACGCTTGAGCGAAGCAATTTCTAACGAGGTAGACTCACGCTCAAGCCGAAGCTGCTCTTTCTCATCATCCAAGGATTTCTTAAGCAGCAAAAAGCCGTCACGCTCCTTCCTTAGAGCCTCAAGCTCCGCCCGCTCGTTCTCGACATCGTTGAGACGAAGCGGAAGGCGAGCGAAAAGCTCCTGCATGGACATTATAGACTAAAACAAGAAAAGCATAAGTATCAAAAAACCGAACAAACTCAAAAACGAAGGAAAAGGAACAGACCTGGATGCCACCACTAAGGCTGGATATGGAAAGCGTGTCCAAATCCAAGGATTTGACACGAGTCTCAAGCTCTGAAAGAGCGAAACAAATGTTTAGACAAAAAAGCTAAAACCAATCAGTTGTGGGTGAGCAGTTAAAATTACCAACCATTTGGGACGATAACCAGAATATCACTGGGAGCACGAAAGCCGCTCTGACGAAGCCGATCTGCAAGGGGGCCATATCCGGCATAACTTGTTTCTAAAGCAAAACAATCAACAAATCAAAAGAGATCACTTCAGCTAAAAATGCAAATATAACTGCTTCGCGAAACATACCTCTTGATTCAGGAGCTGGCTCCTCAGGAGCTGATCTCTCAGGAGCTGGTTCAATATCCTTGGCAGGGGCAGATCGCTCGGCGATAGCCGAAGAAGCCAACTCAACTGGCTCAGTCGTGCGTGGAGCCGAATCAACTGGGCCTTGCAGAGTCTCAAGAGTAAGAGCCATCTGTGCAGGTTCTTCAACATCAGTCGAAGCCAACTGCATCGGCTCCTCAGTGATACCCGCAGTCGTATGCGGAATTTCATCAATATTAGCCGAAGCTGGGTCTACATGCTCCTCCATCTGAAGGGACTTGGCCGCGGCACTAGCCAATAAATCCAAGGATGATGGCTGAAAAGGGACAGACGACACCTCAGCTTCGCCAAGTGTAAAATCATTTGTCCCGTCCTCCCTCAAAAGATGGCTGTAACTTACTTCATCCTCGTCGTCGATGCAGTCAAGTACACGCTCGCGACGAAGAGGTTGAACAGCAGTTTTAACTGCAATAAGATGACAAAAACAAATAAGCAACCGAAGCTAAATGCAAACCGAAGCTAAAGAATAAAAAGACAAGTTGCAAAAGAAACAAACCTCTAGAAGACGGCAAATCAATTGCAGCGAAAGCTGCAGGAACAATTTGCCTAGGGGCGACGGAAGGAGGCGCTTCCACAACCGAAGCAGTGGGACGAGGAGGCGCGCTGGCAAGCGGAGTGATAGGAAGAGCTTTTCCAAACTTTTGACGCTTGGAGGACTCCAAGACAGAAGTACGCTTGGAAGTCTCCAAAGGAGAGGCAGCTCGCTTTTTGACGGCAGTTACCCTCGGGCGGCCTGAAGGGGCTCCGGCTTCGTCCCCGCCCTCATCCGACTGACCGCTTCCACGGCCCCCACCACGACCTTTCCTTCCGCGGCCACGACCCGACTTCGGAATCGGTTGCAGGCTGGGATGATCCTGATCCACGAACTTCTTCGATGGCTTGGATGGGGCCGAGCGCTGAGGATAGCTAACGCCCATCTCATCGAACACCCTGTTAAGCCGGACCCCATCCACCAAAGTTAAGCAACTCTCATGTTCCTTAGTAGTATACTTCCCACAAATAATTTCAGCCATTAACTCAATGGACTGAACGAAGGCAAAATCAGACATATTCTCTGGCTTTTTCACCCCAAACTTGGGAAAGCAAACATTAGGAATACCTCTGTACAGCCTAGTCACAACAGCAAACGGCTTCCACGAAGCAGATAAAATGTTAACTCCAATAGCAAGCCCTTCCTCAATCAAGTCCCGGCTGCTCGAGACCCGACTGGCTCTGAAAAAAAGCACTTTCACAGCGATCAAAGCCGGGGGCATTCCTGTCGAAGGAAGGGCAAGCCACAAAATTACAAGTACCAATAGAACTACGCAGAGGAAAAGCCATCAGCTCCGTTCCATCACCCAGCATATTTTCAAGCGCAGGCACCTTGACATAAAGCCAATAGTTCTTCCAGCTCTTGTCCCACGTGTTTCTCTGACAAAAAGTAAGCTCCACCTTTTGTTTGTCAGTCTGCCTCCACCGCGCGCAAAAGCTAACACTACCATAGTCTGGCTCATAGTCAAAACCGTCAACCTTGACGCTTTTTGTCTGCCGATGCCCCTCAAAGTAACGGACGAAGCAGTCCGCATTAACATCTGAAGCGTTGGTCTTGACGGCCCAGAAGAAGCGAAGCAAGTGAGTAATAGCATTGGGGGTAAGATGGTGAAGCTGTAAGCCATACTTCCCCAGAATACCAGCAATAATATTATCCACGGCATCCGAAGCAATACAACAGCTTTGTCTGCCTCAGGTGTCGGGGTAGTCTCTGTGCCAGGGGCTCGTCCTTGACCGGCTCCAAAGTACCTCATAGAAGCGAATCAATGAAGGGGTAACACGAGACTCACCAAAGACAGTGGTCTTTGGCTTTTTCCTATAGTCCACAAGATCTGAGGCATCAGCTTCTACGTCCTCAAGGGCATCCTCGGCTGTAGATCCAGTGTCCTCCGTGTCATCACCTGCATCTTCTTCGGCAAGTCCCTTGCCTCGGTCATCAATAATCATAGCAGCTCCGGCTTCGGGGGTTCACGGCCACGTGGCCCTCAATCTCCTGGGCAAACTGCGCAGCTTCGGCAGCATCCATATCCACGCCGTCTGAGTTGTCTTTGTCAGAGACGTAGCCAATCAGACGAGCGGTTTGCTTCGTACGAGCCGCTACAACAAACAAGAAAAAACAATAAGCAAACAAAGGAAGCACAAGACAAAAGGAAAGAACGAAGGAAATAGTAGAGCACAAAAAGCAAAACTTACTTGTGTCGAGAGAAGAAAGCCAAAGCTTGAAATCAAGAGCTTCCAAAAGCCAAAGAAAGCGTCAAGCTCAAGCCAAGCAAAACGAAGGAAGCAAAATTGACCCCCCCTTCGGTCCTATTTATAGGCCAGTAATTTCTGACCGTTAAAACCTCGAAAAACGAACCGCCGTTTCAAAATCGGCCAGACCGAAGCAAAAATTACAATAACGGTTAAAATAATTCAACAAAGTTTCCAATAAACGAAGCCAAATAACATGACACGACAGACAAACGAAGCAAAAATAGAGCAAACACGACAAAAACACTAAGGGGCTTTCTCCAACAAGGAGGAGGCGTTTCTCAGGCTGGCAAGCAATCCTAGTTTCGTGGAACTCGGCCTGTTGAAGAAAGCCCTCATCCTCGAGGGGCTACTGTTGGGGATTTGGCCCGCCGACAAACGCCTTCTACTTGTTTTTGCTTCATCTCACGCGTAAGGGCAGCAATGAGCGAAGGAGATAGAGCCAATTTAGCTTCATCTTGCTCTACAGATCTCTAATTCAGCTTCGGTCGACATGTTTCGCTGCATAGAAAAGCCAATCGGCTTCGGTGAGCATATCTTGCGGCTTGCGAAAGCCAATCGGCTTCGCTTGTCAAGTCATGCTGTTTACGAAAGCTAATCGGCTTCGTTAACACATCTTGCTATATGCGGAAGCCAATCGGCTTCGGTGAACGTGCAGCAGGAAGCCAATGTGACGTTATCGGAATCAAGTTAGAAGCCAATTCGGTGAAATATTGATACTATTGAATGTCAAAAGCTATGAATATGTTAACGGCAAGCTTCGGTTCACTTTAAACTGCAGGTTCTTGCAGGAGCCATCGGCTTCCTGGACGCTGGGAAGTGGCTTAGGGTCACTGCGACTCAGAAGAAGCCAATTCCAGGAGCTACAGAGCCTTTGGAGGCGGGCGAAGCAGATGTGGACCGAGTCCAAGGAGACCAAGTCCAAGCCAAGTCAAACACGGAATCACAAGTCTACGCATTCACACTGGGAGGAGTAAATGTACCAAAATGTCCATAGGCTGTTTGTACTGTATAGTCTAGAGGATGATGCCTGTTCTCAGGGGTACAATGGGGATGTAAAGACCCTTGGTCTCCCTATAAAAGGGGACCCCTCCCCTCCATGTAAAGGTTGTTGATTCCAGGAATACTGTTGATAAGTAATAAATTGTTGCTTGTCCCAGTCATTCAGTTTCAACTGTTGTTTGGGTTCATTGGCTTCGGCTTCTAACCCAACAACGCCAGGTATGGTGGGAGAACGGCTTATAAGTCTACTAAGGGTAGCAACCTCTAGAATGTATGATCACCGTTGCATGCTCTTACGTCGCTAGGGACATAAGCCGACACTCACAGGTGCTAGCTTCCTTCGGAATGAGGTTTTGGTAATGATCAGTCTACACACGTGCTGCATACATATGACTTGGATGAGTTGACAATGATCTTAGAATCAAAGACGCTGGCTACCATGAGTGTAGAACGTTGGCACAGGGGTAGGCCTTTGGGCCTATTTTAGCATCAAATAGGAGTCACAAGAAGTTCTCTTCACTAAGCTGGTTCAATTGCATGTCCTTTTTTGCTAGTCAATTGGCAATTATGGCAGGTAAGAACTTAAGAGTTTTCCAATGCCAGGAATCCTCCACCTTCACTTTTTTAAACAAAGATAGCTCCAAAAGTTAAAAGTATTCTTATTTCAACCACCAAACTTTTAGAACTATTATCATTTCCCCTTCATTTTCAGTAACTTTTATCCTAGTTGTCCGTGTTCCCCTTATCTTTTGGATTGAAGAAGTCTCTGAAACCCTGCTCTTATGATATATTGCCATTTGAGAATAGTGCAATTTCAAAATCCATTTTTATGACTTTGTTGAATGTCCATAGATCAGTCATGACAAATTTGGAGGAATGCGTTGCAAGATTTTCTGTTTCTTTTGCCACTTTTTCATCAATATGTGCTACAGAAATTATTATTAGGTTAAGCGGGATGTTATAATCCTGAAAGAGAGTTATGGTCTGTTTGGTGGCTCGAAAAGTACTAATCATTAGTTATATACCTAAATTTGATAGTAACCGGTGCTCATATGATAGTTGATAGCCTAAGATAGGGAGGGGTGAATGAGGCTTTCTAAAACATTATCCTATTTTTCCAACTAATTGCACAAATGTAAACTAAGACATTCTATCTAGATGTGCAACTAAGGTTTTCACTGTACTTTTGCACCCATCCACAAAGAGTTTTGCAATCTAGATCCAATCCTATCAACACACTACTCTAAGAAATGTAAAGGCACATGGTGGGTTAGGAGGATCCAAACTCGGCAAGAGGATTTTTATCCTGCGGTTCGGCTAGAACTAAGCTAAGCCTACTCCACGTTAGAGCTCCACAAAGGATGCACTGTCTGTCACCAAGTCTTGCTTCCCTATCAATGCTTTTAGCTCGCCACAAAGACATGAACAAGTCACTAAGACAATGCTCTCATCAACCTAATCTTCCGGAGATCTAGACGTTGTCTTTACTACGGTGCTTCTCTATCAAGGAGTTGGTCCTCCCCCGTACAAAACCTTCGACGTCGTGCTCCAAACCAAGCCGGAGTGTCAAAGACTTGCCGATGAGTCTCCAAGACTCCAAGGGGGACGGCACACCAAGGTTACATGGTTGGTTCACTAAAAGAACAAAGCACAAGACATACTTCTAGCAAATTCCCTCACAGGGCCTATCCTAGATCCAATCACTCACTAAGGATGATCAGTGTAGTACTTTGGTGGCTTGGATGTCTCGTGGTTGTAGATGAACTTCTCTTGGACTGTAGTACCTTGAAATGGCCAAACATGAGTGATATATAGCCCAAAGCCTTGGACTAGATGTTGCTCAAAAAACACATGAAAAGAGCGAATGTCGGATGATCTGCCATGTGCCAAACTCCCATCGCCAGAGCATTCGTTGGGTAGACTCTCACAATGGTCACTTCTCAATTTCAAACGGTCGGATGACGTCAAGGCTCCGACTTACTATCCGCCATCAATCGGCAGATCAGCGGCCGTGTAGAACTCTCTACCTCCAAGGAAACATGCTTACTTCATATCCTACAGGCGAATACTCTGTCGTATATCGCTGGAACATGGGGCATGTAGCAATCTTCTAGTCCAATCCCCACTTCATGCCATATCATTTCTTTATTGTCTGCCATGTATACAAAACGTAACACAAAACCATCCGCCGTGGTGATCTTCCTTACTATTAGTGCACGCCAGACTTGCACTGTCACAGCCTAACCCTATGCCTAGGAATATTCCATTGCTGGATCATCCAGGGTATAGAGTGTCTCTACAAGCTTTTCCTATTCAATCAACACAAACCTTTTCTTTGATTTCTTTGCCAAAACCATCTTTCGATTTGGCATATACTTTGGAATCACTCTTGGGGCCTAAGATCCTATAATTAACACTTGACAAACTCATTAGTCCCAATAACTATGTTGCCATTTAGTCACCAAAATCACAATATAATGGCTTGGGGGCCATTTTCCCTACAAAACTTTGAGGTGTCTAGCATGGCCATTTGCCCTAGCTGGATTATAAATATAGCGATTGTGGTTCGGCTCATTTATACTATAGCATAGAAGCCTGTCAAATTCTTACTTGTAGAAGCTAACCTGTGGGCAACAGCACCACAGTTTTACTTCAAAAAATGGAAATAATTGGGAGTTTATGAGAATGTGATGAAGTGGAACTTTTATGAGAAACTCATCTGTTTGTTTAGAATGGGATACGAACCCTATTTCTTTGGAATGGGATACACCGGGAAGCTAAGAATGTTCCAGACAGATCTACCTGATCTATGCCAACTACTAGTGGTGCGAGGAAGAGCTAGCTGATGCTGGCTACATGCCGTATGATGATCTCCGGTCGCACCATGGTTGTTGAATTGGCGTCGGTCCAGTCCTGTGCCTCTGTCCAGTGGTGTAGCAAGGGAGTAGAAGTGATACTTGCAGCTTGTATCGCCGTTGGTGTTGGAGATCGGATCCAAGATGTCTACCTCCATCGATTTGAATGTTCCAAATGGCTCTATAAAATGCGTGTTCAGGGTCACCAAGGGTAAGATTCAGGGCAGTCTAGTATCAGTAAAACGGATCGAAGTCAATCTTGATAATGTAAAGGAAATCATAGATATAAAACATCTCAAGTGCAAAAAAAGACATGAAGGAAGGAGAAGGCATCTGATGACATTGTTCATGAGGATTAGCTTGGGAAAGATCTCCATCATGGAAAATGTGCTTCTTGCTGGTGTGACACTGCAAAGGGCATAGTTTCAGCCAGCTTACATGATTGCTTATGGGCTTCGATGTTATATTGTGCATCCTGGCTTTTTGTGATACAAGTGGATCCAGATAGATAATTGTATGAACACATAGTTTCTGTTCTTGTTGTCTTGCGGATTGTTTCCATATCCTTGCTGTGAATTTTATGAGAGGCGTTGATACATTTTTCCATTTCTTTGTTTTTTCTGAATCGTAGTGTGTTTTTGTGAGAAGTAACATTTGACCGAAATTTATCATTGATATCTATTGTTCTAGCCTTCTGGTTGGTTCAGCTATTATTGATTCACTCATGGAACCTTAATTACTGAGCAAACAACTGCAAGGTTTCAGTGGCATATGAAATCGTATTAATTAGATGCCTTATACTTGTATATATATATCAGGCCGAGGTGGCCAGCATGGTGCCTCTAGTGCCAAATGTTGTGCAGTAGCTCACATGGAAGATCAAGTGTTGTTAGTTTTACTGCAAGGCCTGCCTCCTGAGAATAGGATGCATGAGGAATGCAAGCTAAACGAGGTGATCCCGTGCGGCGCTGTTTAGCGTGATTGCTTTTGCCAGAAGTTCGCTTAAGCTGCTCGGTGGTCCTATGCCAGCCACAACACTTTCCTTGGTCGGCATCATGTGCAAACCTGGTGATGTGGCAGGGCTGACAACACGCAGCCAAAGCACGATTGTTCAATCCATGGTTGTGGAAGGGGCATCAAACAACATTCTCTCAACGGGGAATGACCAATCCTTCTGCCAAGAGCAAGATCACCTGCTGTTTCTGCTTTGCCAAATTAAAAATGAAGCATGCTAAGGCCATGGCTGCATGCTTGAGCATTTTTTTTTTGAATGAACAGAGCACAGATTGTGCTCGTTTCTATTAATATAGAACAGATTTAGAAGTAAAAAGCCCCAGCGGGTTTAATACAGGAAGAAAAGAAAAGAGAAGGGACAAAGAAACCCAAACAGGAGATCACCCAAAGCCAGTGACTTCCGAGGCGTGCTTGAGCATGATATGATCTATACAAATTGTTGGTAAAAAGTTATGTTACAGCATATCTGTTCCATTGTTTTAGTAATTTTGCAAGCAAAGAGGATAGAGGAGAAGGGGTCGGAGCAGAATTTAAAGAAGCAGGGCAGCCAATGCAAAAATTGAGCGCATCAGAATAGGGATTTCACAACCATTTGTTGCTCACATATAATGAAACGACATATCTGATTTGTTATCCATTCTTTCCATTCTATTACTCAGCTTTGTGAAAAAATAAGAGTAATCTTTCATATAATATGAAATAGAGTGAAATCTGTTTACCCCCTGACCTTGTCATGCTATCTGAAAACACCCCTCAACTCGAAAACTAGACATTATACACCCCTATCTCTTCAAAACTGGATAGAGTACCCCCTGTAATGGGTCAAAGTGGTTTTGATGGTGGTTTGACTTTTAAGCCACAAAAAATATCTCTAGGCTAAAAAATTTCCCAAGAGAAGACCTAGTGATATTTTGGAACATGAAAAAAACAAATAAAATGTTTGAGTTGATAAGAATATATGTTAGACTTATAGAAATTAAATTGAATGTATCCCTAAGAAAATAGAAAAATATCTAGAAAATAGATAAAAATTTGAAAACATTATAATCAATGTGTAAACGTATTAAAATGACAAGACCACACGCGCACAATGCAGTGCATCTAAATGTATAAGAATGTTTTATCAATTTAAATTCTTTTAGATATTTTACCTATTTTCTGAGGGCTACATTGAATTTTTGAAACTTCTAAAGATATTATCATGATCTTCAATTGTTTGACCTGAATTTCTCGTGTCCCAATATGTCACTATGATTTTTCTCAAAATTATCAGAGGGCAAGAGGTACTGTTTGTGAGTTAAAAAAACCTTATTTATGTTTATCGGATTTGTTTTAGGAATAAAAGAATTCAAAAACCATGGTTAGAACTGCTTTGAACTGTTGCACAGGGGTAATTTGTCCGGTTTTCAATATATGGGGTGTGTAATGTCCAATTTTCGAGTTGAGTTGGGTTTTGATATAGCGTGACAAGGTTAGGGGTAAAATAGACTTTACTATATGAAATATGGCTAAGCTAGAGAGCAGCCGCATCATGCAGTGTTATCCATGATCTCTGAGTTACTCGACTTGTCATATCTGTGCATGAAAATTCTTAGCTAGTGGTTTTCGACTTCTGCCAAGTGTCCAGATTATTAGTCAGGGTGCTATATAGGCCAATAATTTTTTATCTAACCAGTGACGACCTTATGTGATGACCAGGAACCATTAGTAAGTATACCGGAGATCCTTTTTCTTTACTACAGTTCAGTTTTACCCATACTCTAAGCACTATCTATAGCTCATGCATGGTATTAGGCCTTGACCTTCCATATAGGTAGCATTGATGTATAATACAAATGCAAAAAAATCTAAAATCATAATGTGTTCTTGATGACTTAAATGTTTATTTGCACCTGCCTTTTCCGTTGAACGAAAAATAGGAAATATGAATGTCATGGAAGCCATATGAATTTATCATTAATCACTATATGAAGGGAGTGATCATGATGCTTTTGAACTGGTGGCTTGGTCAAAGATGAAGCCTGTTGCAATAATGTGCATTGCTTCTAAGTTTATTGTGTTTGTGATAGGTAGGATAGCCCATCAAACGTCATTGAGTTGTTCATTGAGTAGATTATTCTCCAGTCCTGGTGTTCTCTGAGTTGTTCTTTTTTCTTGCGTGACGGTCCTCCCCGTCCAGCTCCCACCAGTTGGTATTATTGACAGTGTAGCGTTTCTATCTTTGTAGTGTTATCTACGACCGCGTGCCACTAACAAGCCTCATTAGAATTTTATACCATAAATCACTGGATTTTAAAAAAACAAGTGTTTGGATTAGAATTGATCTTATTGAACTTGATATAGTTCTGTTCCTGACCACTCACATGGATCACCAGAATATTGCATTTCCTAGAAACGGAAAATCTGCTGGAACAGTTAATATACACCTTGAATGTCCAACAAATTTCTAAAGTTTCAGTCAGGATGTGATGCGAGTAAAATTCGATTGCCGTGATTATTCCAACAATATATCACATTACTTTGACATATGAGTCCTGGCCATCCAATAGAATGATAACATGTGACACGTTTCTAGATCAACCATAAAAATTACTCATATCAGTAATAGGGCATGGGTCACGTAGTGCTCTCTGATGCATCTTATTCCTAGCGCTGTCTGATGCATCTTTACGCGGATCAAGGAAGAGTATATATACACGAAGAGCAGAAAGGCATAGAGGGCAGTAGGTGAGGAAGTAAACCAATCTAGTCAGTGGAGCAGTGTATATAAACCGTAGTTTGTTTCCCTTGCTGTATTCTAGACAGTCATCGTTCCTACTTCCCACAGAACTACCTGATCTAGCTAGCGTGCCCTGCATAAACAAAACTTACGGCTTATTCCTTGGAATACCATTGGACCGTGAGGAGCTGATGATGAAGCAGAGGTTGCAGCGGTTTCATGTCATTTCTGCTACCTGGGAACGGGATGCGCTGGGAATGTGATCTCAACAGGAACACCAGACTCTGGGCCAATGGGTGGTTCAGCGCCCTTGTGTTCATCGGGGCATATGGGGATAGAAATGCTTGACATTTCGGATTCTGTGCGTGGTGTCACCGATTCCATCTGCTAGTCGGGGGACCTCTTTTACAGTACTCTATACTAGAAATGAGAGGTAGTAGTATAGTAATTAAGGTTCAATCGTTTTTTCTTCTTTCCTTTTTGATGCCAAGGCCGCCTCCTGTGTCAGTTTCACCGGTTCGTCTTAGTTTTCCCTCGTCATCCTCGCGGCGCCTTCAGCATCCTCTAGTGTGGCGCCATATCTGCGCTACTTGAGTCCTCCGCCCTTGTGGCGCCACAGACCGTGCGACACCCTAAAGATAATTTCTTAATTTAGTAATTAATTTGCCCGAATTCATGAGTTCTCTTGAACAGAAATGAGGCAAATATAAAATTTCTGGAAATTAGAATCAATTTGGTCGCCATGCTTAGTTTGTTTCTGGAATTCATGGGGAATGGTGCCGGCTGTATATCATCAAGTCGCCATGCTTAGGTTGTTTCTGAATTACCATAGCCACCACAATACCACTATACTAAACCTGCTGGAATCAGTAATAGTTATGTATATGCCGGATATGATCTAAACAATGCTTGAATATTGCCTGACATTAACGTGTCTGCTCCTACCGGGATGGAGCTGCCTGGTGTCATTCGTTCAATCTGCTAATCGGGAAGGCTAGGTCGCTATAATATATGCACAAATTAGATAAATTTACAAATAAAATAACCACAAATGTTTTATGGGATGCTCAAAATTACACCTACCATGTACTAGGGGGTGTTGAATATTTCTGTTGTTTGATCTTCCCTGTTTCTCTAGTAAGGAACTTGTGCTCCACATTTTTCATATACATAACTAGGACTCAATGCCGTGATGGGAGCCATGGGCTAATCGTTTCCTAGCAGGTCTTATCCCTGCACCTACAAACACAAACTTGCTGGTGCTTTGAAGGACGGTGGGATAATTTGTGAAATCGACTATTTGCCGATCCAGAACACCTCGGGTTCCTGATTCAGCTCGGTGCATCATGCCAGCTATTTCTCAATCAACAATGCGACTATTTCCTCTACGGCTGGAGCTTTTATAGTGGCTACTAATTAATGCTGAGGTCCTAGTCAAAACCCACTAAGGTGCTGCCAGAGTGCTACATTTATTTTCCATGACACATGTGCCAATATTTCTGTACCATTCTAGTACATATGTATCATCTTGACACTTGAAATCTATTTCCGATTTTGTTTCTACACATGGATTTTGTAATTGCACATCATTATATCCTATCCCGTATGAAATTGTACTAGTTCGGGCCAGCTAGTGACTCTTGTATTCATGTGCCGTCTTGTAGGATGGAAACCGACATGCGGAGGATTTGGTTAATTAGGTGCTTATATTGGCAGTAGTTACATCATATATGACTTGATTGCTGGGAGTGGGATGGAGAGGGAATGCAAGCTCAACTTTTGGATCTCATGAAGTTTAGTTCAGTGCGGTTGTGCCATCTATGATTCACATGGGTGCATTCACCATCAGACTAAAACAAAGGAGAGGCTGCGCACCTAGAAGCGGATCGCTATTTGGGAAACTTGTTACCTAGTTGCTTTACTATCTGCTTTAGTGGCATCATACATATCCTCATCTGTGCCTCACGCAGCGCCGGATCATGAAACTGGTAAAGATGGGGGTTAAGCGCAGATGGATAGAGTTTTCTGTAGTATTGGGCCAACAAAATTAATATATTGTATCTGCTGAGCGGAGTAAAGTTCTAGCTCCCTAGGCCTGGAAAAGCAAAATACGTGCCAAATTCTGCAGTGCAGTTTCATCTAATGTTCCTAACTAATATCGGCTCAATGTTCATAGAGAAATATTGTTTGTAAAAACGAATTTCAACTCGTGTATTAGATCTACAACACATATAATTATCTCTATCTGTGGCCGTAGATTATGTCTATTAGCTCTACTACCTATTTACATCTCATATGACAAATATAGATATAACTATTGATGCATGACTCGGTCATGATTATCTCTTCAATAGATTCAATCTATTAGCCCTTCAAACTTTCCCACATCAGATTCTCTCGACCCATAATTCTGATAAATAATTACATATAGAGGCATCTAATCATGCAGAGACCAAGACCAGGGGAAGGTTACTTTTAACTCAATAAGCTACGAAATTATTACTGAATGCTCAACTTAATTTCAACATGGCCTTGCTAGTTTCCATAAAGGTCTCAGAACAAAGTAGCTCAGTGAGGTAGCACTCATGTGAATGTTAGTCAGACAGAACGTACTGATAACGGCGTCGCTACAAACTAACAAAAAACCTGCCACATAATTGAAACCTTTGGCGGTTAGGTTGCTGTGGTCGGACACTTCTTGATGTGTTTCATTCGTGGTTGAGTGGAGCGTTTAATCCAGCAGTTCACATGGAGGGATATTGGACTGAGATGCAAGGTGAGGTGCATATCTTTGAGCTACCTCTGTACCACTGCTTAGCTACCCAAAACTTCTCGATGTTTCTCATGCCTATATGAGACATTTAATCACTACCAGAAAGCAGAATTTTATAGGAGGCCAGAAACCGCCAAAAAGATACTAAAACTGCCAAGGAAAAGATCCCTGGCAGCAAACAGTCATGCAAATTTCACCAAGGGTAGAGCGCAAGGGAAATTTGATTACCTTGGGGATAGACAATCAAGGTTTGTTTCCTTGACGGTTTGGCCACCAAGGAAACTAGGGCACCATCAAAATTGCAAACACGCCAAGAAAATGGTATATTATTTGGCGGTTTGATTTCGGCCTTCAAGGAAATTGTTGACTGCCAAGAAAATTTCTTTTTCTGGTAGTGACTATATGGAACATAGCATGCATATCCAGACATGCCATTCTTTCACTACTACAGCAGGAGCATCACAGGCGGTTCGGTTGCCCACATCACAGGCGGTTTTCAAAAGTGGCGCTGGTTAAGTGGCGCTGATAATCTCATTTTCACAGTCGGTTTTTAACCGGCTGTGAAAACTGATTTTCACAGCCGGTTTACGTCATGAACCGGCTGTGAAAATAGTTTCACAGCCGGTTTTGAACCTTGGAAACCTGCTGCGTCAAGCGCTATCACAGCCGGTTTTTTGTCAAAAAACCGGCTGTGAAAGTGCATTTTCACAGCCGGTTTTCTTCCAACCAAAACCGGCTGTGAAAGGGCATTTTCACAGCCGGTTTTCTGCAAATAAAAACCGGCTGTGAAAGGGCATTTTCACAGCCGGTTTGAACCGGCTGTGATATGTTTTTCCAGAATAAAAAAATAATTAGAATGTCTCAATTTTCACAGCACAATAATTCACAAATATATAATACATTCATAATTCATCACCAACATAGTACATTTGCAATCCATATATCAACTTTATTACATGAAGTCTAATACAAGTTTGTAGTCCAACATTTGCCATTAACAATCGACTCAAAGAAAATACGTATCACACAGACTAGTACTATATTTTTTATCCTAACTTTGCCGTTATCATGCACATGTAGTAGTACTTATCATAGGATTAAGCATGAACACAAAATCTTGCCCGAGGACACCATGAGCTCCAGTGCGTGAAGCCGCCATGCAAGGAAAGAAGCTTCCATTAATAATCTGATCTAAATTTCAGACGAGCTGTAGGAGTAACTAAGAACCAATAACTACATATGAAATTCAGATTATCATAACTAGAGTACTTTGTCCCAGGAACTCAAAAGCAATGAATATTAGCCACAAGCCACATTTCAAAATTTAGTAGAAATGAAAAGAAACAAATTATTTATTTTGAAGTCAGATTAACACATACACCTTTGCATGCCAACAAATCTAAAAAACATTTAAGTTCTGAACAGGTCTCATGTAGCTTGTACAACAGGTAAATGGATATCATCAATAGCTTCTTTAGGGGGAAAAAACTCTCCACAACATCATACAGAAAATTAGTAAATCGTTGATTTAACCCAATTGCAACAAGACCAAAGAGCTTGCTACTTTACTGCTGAAAGCCAATGACAATAAATAGCAAAATTGTGCAAGCTGCTCCAGACTAGTAGAAACTCAGAGAAACAAACTAGCCGAGCTGCTGCACTAATGTAGGAAACAAAAATACTAATAGGAATTAAACTAACCCTTTGCTCCAACCAAGCATGAATCGAGCCCTGAGGAAATTAAATAGTGCTAAGGACAAACAAGTCTGCTACTTAGCTGCTAACCTATAGGTTATGCTGAACTGCTCACATGAGAGAAGCAGAGGTGTTGTGCTACTGTCCACCTGCTACTGTAATAAACTCAACTCAGAGTTCTAGTCTTCAACTAATTACTGATAGACCATCACGGCGCAACATCCCAAAATTCAAAAAGGAAGTCCATCATACATAGCAAGAAAATAACAAATGCATGTGTCACAAGATCACAGCAGCACTTGTAATTATTAATAGCTTGGAGCAATTCAAACTTACATTGTAATATGTGGCTTTATCTTCAACTTGGAACATCTGAGCAATAGAAAGGCACAATTATGTTCCCTGTGTTGATCAACAAGTCAACCAAAAGTACAGGTTACTTGATGCAAAGCAATATAGTTGGAACTAATGGGAAAAGGTTTCAGAACACAAGCATAAACCATCAGTACAGGTTACTTCAGTCCAAGAATAAACCATCAGTTCAAAGAATAATGAAATCTGGTATTAGCAGTAACAAATCAACATTCAGTAAAGTATTAATACTACCCTGTGGCATTCTATCTTATACATTTTGCAGTATAAATCAGACTGAATATAGATTTCGGGTGTGGTCACATAGCACAGCAAGAAAATTGAGAGAGGGAGAACTGACCAGCTAGTACTTCAGTATCGAATCACAAACTAGAATTAAAAAGTGCATCCATATATGAAGGCATAAGGAGAGATATGATTAAAACATGTATGAAGTCCGCAAGCTGTTCAAACTTTTTACAGTTAAGTTAAAAATTGACCATGTATTTTGTCCGTTATGATTTATCTGCTATAAATAATGGGCAACTTTAGCGTGCGTATGAAATTAGCCAATTAAGTTCATAAGCATTCCAAAAGAAACAAGGGAAAATTAATCCACTGGCAGTGTGCGAACCTTGGCATAGTTCAGACTTTGGAGATGGGGGAGGAAGCAAGGCAACAGTGAGCCGCCGGCTAAACACCCCTGCGACAACTTTAGATGGATGAAGAGCCGCCGCTCAGCTGGGGCTACCACACTAGAGCCCGTCGCTCAGCTTGGGCTACCACACTAGAGCACCATTAGAAGGCAAAACTTAGATTGCGAATGAGGAATTAGGGAAAGAGGAAAGGGAAGGAGCAACCTCGCCGTGAATCATCTTCAGGCATGGACTCGTCAAGCTCGGAGAGGTCAGCGCTCGGTGCCGTCCCCGAAGCCGCCCTTGCCGCTGCCGTCGTTGGGCACATCCCCGCGCCGCCGTATCTCCTGCCTCCGGCTCGACCAGCCCTCGCCAGAACAGCCCGGGTTGTTGTAGCTTCGCTTGTCGGCCCGAGCAACCCGCGCTGTTGCCGTCGCCGGAGTGGAGATCGAGAGAGGGCATGAAGATCAGGGAGAGGGGGGCTGTGGCGGCGAGGAGGGGCGATAGGATAAGAGAGAGGAGGGTGCTGCGGCTGGAGTGGCCGGCGCCAGGGGAATAGGGTTCCGGGAGTGGACTAGAGCCATCGGATCAACGATGGACGGCCAAAAACAGTTGGGCTGTTTGGGCCAAAATGAGCTTTCCGTCCTTTCTTCTCTGTTTAATGCTTTTCTTTTTCTTTTTTGTTTTTAATTCACCATTGTGAAGCAACATATTGATTTTAGAAAAATTCAAATGACATCAAAAATGATTTCAAATGACAAAGTTGTGAATACAAAAGATGTAGATATCATCGATATCTACAAGTGTTGTTTTGGTGATTTCCCCATTCGAGTTAGATTGAACTATTTAAATTTGAATTTTCAAATTTTGAGAGATTCAAATATTTTTTGGGGTACTAAATGATGTCAAATGAAAAAGTCATGAATACCAAAGATTCTTAACTCATCAAGATCTACAAAATTTATATAGGTCATTACTGCATTTGAAAAAGTTTGAACAATCCAATTTTTGAATTTCAAAAAATGGTATCTAGATTCAAGTTTTTGGAACACTAAATGATGTCAAATGAAAAAGTAATGAATACCAAAGATTCATAACTCATCAAGATCTACAAACTTTATATAGGTCATTTTTTTATTTGACAAAGTGGTTACAACTTGTGGTACAAATTTAACAAACCCCTAACATAGTTCCTAGAACTATGTTAGGGGTTTGTCAAATTTATACTACATGTTGTAACCACTTTCTCAAATGAAAAAATGACCTATATAAAGTTTGTAGATCTTGATGAGTTATGAATCTTTGGTATTCATGACTTTTTCATTTGACATCATTTAGTATTCCAAAAACTTAAATCTAGATACCATTTTTTGTCAACAACAAATGTTATATAGGTCAAATATAGCCACATCCAAAGTGGTAGCCTAGTGGTAAGCTGAAGGTGAGCTTACTCCAGCGCTATGTTCTATTTTAGACGATATCCTAAAGATAGATAAAAAATTCAAATGCGTTCTAGTTATAATTTAAACTTCTATCTCTAAATTACCATATAATAATTATAAATATATCTAAATTGGTATAGAATCATTTCATTCATATATAAGCTTGACATACAAAATTTCATAAGATTCTGAGAAAATTGGAGTATACATCGTTCACAAAATGAATAGATCGCTCACATTGTTTCATACAACTCTAGTTAAACATTGAGATTTGAATACCTTATAACATTTTCGAACTCATACACACCTCAAATTTGGACACAATCTTACGTTGACCATTTCATTAGAAAATATGAAGTTACATTAGCAATTTTTATGTAAAAACATATTTTTCTCGGTGCAGAAACATGAAAGAATACGCTAAGTCCTATAGAAGTGTGTCGAGTATGTTTGAGATTGTGAACAATGTGCAGTACCGGGTTCTCAAAATAACAAGATCTTTTTGCGAGGGAGTCATGCATTAAAATAATAGCTCATGAAAAAAATCCAATAATTTTCGGAGCAGGTTTAGGTATTTTCATATATTTTTTGCAAAAAAATGCCCAAAAATACATTTAAAGCACGGAAAAACATTAACATTGTCGGAAAAAGCCGAAACTCCTCCGGAGCACCTTATATGCGTCCTAATACCTGTGAAAAATGATAGACCTTGTATATGAGCATACAAAGTCTTCTCGGTGCAGAAATAATGATAGGATCATTTTACGAATGTATAATCTTGACATAAAATTTTCCTCTTGCAACCTTATTATAAAATAATGATAATAATACCTAAAACTTCTCGTAAAATTATGCAAATTGTTATAGGATCATTTTACGATTGTATAATCTTGACATAAAAATTTCAAATGTTTTTAAGAAAATTGGACTATACATTGTTCACAAAAGAACACATCTCTCATATAGTTTCTTACAACTCAAGTCAAACTTTGAGACTTGAATCCCTCATAATATTTTTGAACTCGTATGAACCTCAAATTTGGACACAACCTTGTGTTGACCATAATATTAGAAAGTATGAACTTATATTAACAATTGTTATGCAAAACACATGTTTTTCAATTCTCTACTTAAATGGAAGACGACAAGCCAAATGAAAAAGATCAAATAAATAGCAATTGACATATATTAAAATACCATTAAATAAAAGACAGTGATTTAAGACGACAAGCCAACAGCTAGCACAGCCAAGTGAGTGGCTCAATGGTAAGATATGCTTTACCTATAAGGGAGATCATGGGTTCGACTCCTCACCACCTCATTTTGCTACATTTTTTCCATTTTTGCTTTCTCACATTCCTGATTGTATTAAATAAAGTAATACCCATATCAATCATAGTGGGAACATTTTTGCAATTCCCTTTTTGTGCTTGTAGCAACGTAGACATGTATGACCTCCTCCCCTAACAAATGGCATGCACGCTCGTTAAACAAACAAGGAAAACACAGTAGTACGTACTGTAAAATAGATCGCGAGACTTGTCGTAAGTGGCTACATGTGGCAAGTAATCTTAACGGTAGCTGCATTCTGCAAAATAATTACATTCTTATGTAAAAAGAGACGGCACATTTGCTTGGTTCTCTCAGGGAGAGATGCAAAGAGCGGAATTAGCATCGTGACTGATCGATCAAGCACAGGAACATGCGTCACGCCATACCACTAACTTGCTACTGACAGTATTATAAAAGAAAAAAAATGCAGTGGCAAATAGCGGCAAAAGCGAAAGTAATAAAATGGAAAACGAGGCAGTAAAAAAACCCGAAGGCTTGCAGCAGTAACAAGTGTACAAGTATCAGCAGAACCAATTTTTTCCACCATTTTTTCAGAGCCGGTTGGAGAGCAAACCGGCTGTGAAAATATGTTTTCACAGCCGGTTATTCTTGAAAACCGGCTGTGAAATACCTGCAAATGTCAGCTTTTGTCAGGCTGAAAACCGGCTGTGAAAGGGGACTTTCACAGCCGGTTTTTTAGCCGAACCGGCTGTGTTACACAGCCGGTTCGGCTAAAAAACCGGCTGTGAAAGTCCCCTTTCACAGCCGGTTTTTACTTTCCCAGCGATAGGCAAAACAAAACCGACTGTGATACCATTTTTTGCGCCATTTTTTAAAACCGGCTGTGAAAATGGTGACTTGAAAAATGGTTTCTGTAGTAGTGTTTGAATAGTGAAATGATATGTTGGAGAGTCAAGAACATGGTGTTGAACCAAGAAATACACAGTAGGGTATATATGTCGGGTCAGAAGAAGCTGAGATTTTAAAATTAACTAAATCTTAACAAATTGATTTGTTTGATATTGTCTATATAAAATACTGAGCATCTTTTTGGGACTTACATGGTTTGATTCAACACTTATCTTAATTTCGATCTAGCCACGAATCTACGGTAATATGTGAATGCGCACACTAACAAACGTGCATACAGCTACACTGCCAGACCCTCCCCCGTGCCTTCAGTGTATGTTAGATCTACGAGTTATAAAAGACCAACTCTTTGAACCATTTGTTGGCCTACCATCCCACGGCTGGAAAAGAGTGCTTCAGTCCAAAGCCCAAAAGCACATTAATACCTTTTTGCGAAGACCCCATGCCGGGTCCAAATTTGGCAGCCCATGCAGTACCTTTAGTGTTGGATGGTGTTACCACCCAGTACTAAAGATCCTCGTGGGTTTATTACTGGGTGGTAACACGACCCGATCCTAAAAGTCATCCTTTAATAACCGGTATTAAATGGTCCTCCACGGGTTAATTCAAAAGGAAAGCACCTATTAGGACTTGGTCAGTTGTGGTGTGTACAACATCCAGTCCCATTTAAAAGGCGTGCATGCATTTCAAGATTCAAAATCTATAATCTTTGACTAATAATTTTGCCAACAATATGTAACTATTATAAAACAAATTTGATACGGATACATTTGTAATCAAATATACTATCCAATAATCATAAGTTTATAATCATAGAAATTATATTATAAAATAAACTAATAGTCAAAATATAATTTGGCAGATCCATGCCATATCAAACTACGCTTATAAACTAGGTGAGACTGTAAGTAAGCAATGGCGAAGCAAGAGATCTCGGGTTCGAATTGTGACATGCGAGTGTAGGAGCATCCCCGGGATTTAAAATATCTGTGGTATCGAGTGGTTTTATCGCTTGGTACCAAACACTCCCTTTAGTATGGTGTGAATAATTGGTATCAAAAGCCGAGACTTTTAGTCTTGGTTTGTTAGTACCGGTTCCATAACCGGTACCAATGGTCCTTACCTACCGGACCTAACACTACTACAAAAACAAACTGTAAGAACGCCTCCTTTTTGCAACAGGGGCGGTTCGGGGGCGGACCGTTCTTACAGCGACGGAACAGCCCCAGGAGCTGACCAGCCGCCCCTACAGAATTAACAGTAGGGGCGGCTGGAGTTACGAACCGCCCTTACTGTTGTACAGATTAGTAGGGGCGGTTCAATCACCAGCCGCCCCTACTGTGGTTCATAGTAGGGGCGGCTCTATATTGAGGCGCTGCTACAGTGTTTTGCCGAATTTTGAAATGAGACACTAGAAAATACATTTTTTAAAATGACCTCGGATGGAAAAACTTCCTAAATAAGAATTGTAGATCTCGAAAAGTTATGAATCTTTGTTGTTGACCACTTTTTGAATTGACTTTATTTGATGCCTCAAAATGTGGGTTTGAATGTCTAAATTTTGAAATTTGAATTTTTCAAACGACCTCGGATGGAAAAACTTCCTAAATAAGAACTGTAGAGCTCGAAAAGTTATGAAACTTTGTAGTTGTCCACTTTTTATTTTAAAATCATCTTGTCATGCAAAAACTACGTTGAAATGTCTCAAATTTGAAATTCAAATTTCGTAAACGACCTGGGATGAAAAAACTTTCTGAATATGAATTGTAGATCTTGAAAAGTTATGAAACTTTGTAGTTGATCACTTTTTGATTTGAATCCATTTAGGGCCTCAAATAGTCAATTTTCACTCGGATTTGTATAATATGTGGGAATAACACATGTGAGTGTGTAGCGCGGTGGTGGCGACTCTTCGCGCGCGAGCGAGAGGTCTCGGGTTCGAATCCCGGCCACCGCGTAGCGCGCGATTTTACGCGAAAAATTACGTAACTTGTGAGCAACTTGCGACAGGGACGGGTGGGGGCCTCCCCCTATTTAATAAAAATGTTTTGGTATTTTTTTTGAATTTTGAAAACCTGATTTCCTGGAATTCACTGTAGGGGCGGCTCATACAGTAGGGGCGGTTACATCACCAGCCGCCCCTACTGTGGTTCCACTGTAAGAACGGTTGATTAAGGGCGGCTCGTAAAACCGCCCCTACAGAGGCTTACGAGCCGCCCCTACTGAAACTTTCTGTAGTAGTGTAAAGGGGGGTTTTTCGAGTAGTGTCCCTTTGACAGCTTGGTATCAAAGTTGCCAAGATTCTTTGTGGATGGTGGGATTAAAATCATACACATCAGGATTTGAAAGTCCGAAACAATACTTCATCAGCCAGAAAAAATATCTTGCTATATATTATTATTTGATATATGCATAGATTTAATCTGTTTTCCATGAATCTTAGTTGTTCTTTGTTTTTTCTAAACAATGTGTGTTATGTCATGTACATTAGTCCTAAGTTGATATATTAGATAGGTCAAGGCAACTTATAACCAATATATCATGTCCAAACATTGGACCCGATGCATTAACCTTTCCACGTCAAGCGATAACCAAATGTAAAAGAGGAGCTACGCACATGCTGGCTCATCTCACATGAGAATTGGGCTGTAATAATCAAATGTAAATCTATTTCAGCGCGTGTTGACTCACATGCATGTCTCTAGTGTGGTATGAGAACTTATGTGCATTCTTCGCATGTGTGTCATATCACATATAAGGATACTGTGATATAGGCCAAGTTACTCAATATAGGTCGACAGTGCCTAATATATATTCCAAGTGTGGTGCATATGGACCATATCATCTAATAATTGTGATATGGCCCCTTCTACTGTTAGGCCAACAAGTCAGTGACATTTCTGATAGTTGTGCCAGATAGCAATTTTGTCAATACG
>CM014272.1:20352707-20400608 GCA_004135705.1 Alloteropsis semialata
ACTGCTGGGACAGGAGCTCGCTCAGGCGGAGCTCGGCTGCGCCGCCAGCTGCTGGGCAAGAGCTCGCCCAGGCCCAGGCGACCGGAGAGAAACGGAAGAAGACGCCGTGGAAGCGGGACGGATCGGTCCGCCCGATTTAGGCGGACGAGTTCATCCCGCATATAGAGGGAATATTCCTTCTTAGGGACGGACCCATCCCACGTGACCCGGAACCAAACATGGGACGAAGTCGTCCCGTCCCCTCCCGTCCCATGAACCAAACACACCCTAAGAGGGGAGGGGGGGGGTGAATCAGGTGTTCTAAAAACTAAGGCTCCAAGCACATATAAAAACCTATTCCAATTTCTATCTAGATGTGCACTAGGTTTTTCTATGTGTTGCTATCTCTATCGATAAAAGAGTTTTGCACCCTAGGTTCCAATCTTATCAACTACATAAGGCAATTCTAGGGAAGGTAAATACGAAATATAAAGGGCATAATGTAAATGCGGAAGTGTAAATGGTAGAGAATGCAAACTCTCGGCATGGCGATTTTTCTCGAGGTATCGGGGAGTTGGATAACTCCCCCCTAGCCCTCGTTGGAGCCCCTTCTTGGGAAATGCCCCTTCCTTAGAGCAATGCTCCGGTGGCGGGCAAACTCCGTGATAGCCAATGGGACTACCCACAACACGAGTGGGTCTCCGCTTGGCCTCTTGCCGGCGACCTCCGCCGTCTTCACTATGGTAGAGCTTCGGCAAACCGCCAAGGGCCTCTCCTCCCTTGTACAATCACCAGCGGCCTCTCCACAAAGCTTTTGGGAGGGTCTCCCTAGACTACAATGCCCCGGATTTACAATACTTGGTGCGTGCAAGCACCGATAGCAAAGAGGTATGCAAACCTCACTAAACTCTAAACTAAAGCCTAAAGCAAAGAGCTAAGCGGCCTAAACTAGCACTAATCAAAGCCTAAGCCTTGTTGCTAATTGCCTAATCTTCTCTTAAGCACGTTGGTGGATAGAGCACATGAATTGGTGAACTTCAACACCCAACAACTTCTCCAAGCTCTAACACCCTTCAAATGGCCGGGTGGAGGGGTATTTATAGCCCCAACATGAAGAACTAGCCGTTATGTAGCCGTTGCGCATTTCCTGCGTAGGACCGACTGTTACGGTGCCTTC
Source organism: Alloteropsis semialata (assembly GCA_004135705.1). NCBI lineage: Eukaryota > Viridiplantae > Streptophyta > Magnoliopsida > Poales > Poaceae > Alloteropsis > Alloteropsis semialata. Next base: position 20,353,864 of record CM014272.1, read on the forward strand.
TCGGGGCACCACCGCAACTTCCTGACCTCCCCCGTACACATAGCCGTTGGGCTACTGACACTGGGCCCCATAGCGACCACCGACTATTGCAGTCCTTCATCCAATGTGTCGACCGCAATAATCCGTCAAACCAGAGCTGATCTGCACTTGTCTTCACCCCCACCCACTGTTGCGGTGGGCCTTCGAGCTAGCATCGCAATAGTCGGTGCTGCCCCAAGTCTTGCACCTGCATTTGTGTCGCACACCACCGACTGTTGCGGTGCTGCACTTCTTCTTGACCGCAACTTGCTGAGCTTCCTTTTGAAATCTCCCGCCGAAATCCTATGGTCACCGACTGTTGCGGTGCTCATGCACCGATTGTTGCAGTGCCCCCAATTCTTTGTGTTTTGCTTCATTTCTTCGCGGGTTCTTCTCGTGGCTTTGTCAATACCACGTCTTGGATACCTTAGAAATATACTGAGTCTATTTTTAGCTGTCACTTGGATACCATGACTTAGATACCATGATTTGAATACCGTGGTTTGAATTTCATCCTTGGGACCTAAAATACCTTCAAATGTATACTTGACAAACATTGTTAGTCCTAATGGTTATGTTGTCATACAATCACCAAAATCATAAATGGCCTATCACTAGGTCCATTTTCCTTGCAGCGAGGCTAGAATCTTTGATAGGGCCTAGCCTCCCTCCGGCGAGTGGAACCCTGTTGTACCAATGGCTCAATGGCTGAAGCTAGCATTCCCCCTGAGAATCTATTGAAACACGTGCATCATGTTGATCTTCCACATCTTCATCAGTGCATGTCGTTCTTTACTTCAAATTTGGATTTTATAGACCATGGCCTCAAAATAAATATTGGATGCACTATGTGAAAACCTCAAATAGGTAACGTGACATTAGTAACAGACCTATATGGCCCGTTACCAAAAATCTTTAAGGTAATGGGCGTCATTAATGCCTGTTACAAATAAGGCCTCCGGAACCTAGTCCAACTTGGGCAGCAATAATGTCCGTTACCAATGACATACATCGGTAACGGGCATCAACAAAGCCTGTTACAGGTATCATTGGGTAACGGGCATAGGACTTTGCCCGTTATCGGTCGAGCGCACCTGGACCCGAAGTTTTAACTCATTCTAGTTTGTTGTCGCTCCTCGCGTCCGCCCAACCCCAGAACCTTATCCTCGTGTCCGCACAACCGTCCTCCCACTCCCGTTCTTCCCCCACTCCTCATCCTCGCGTCCGCACAACCGATTTGTTGGATCGAAGCCCTCTAATATTAGCTATCAGGAGGGGGGGGGTGAATGATAGCACAAACTACAGCGGAAAATATTTTCACCATAAAACAGATTCTGGTTCTCCACTAAAATGTTTGTCGTTCGTAGACAGTAACTCCTAAAATTGTGAAACTTTGCCAGATAATAGGTTATGAAATTATGCAACTAACCCAACTGGAATCACGTTAATCGAAGGTCTACAACTCGAGATATTAATAAAACAAGCAGACATGTCAGATGGTGTCGCGAATAGGTTAAACCCTAATTTCGAGATTAAACAAAATATATTTAGAGCAAACCAATCAAACTTCTCAGATCAATAACTTGATGCCCTAGCATAGTTTTGGATGGATCAAATAAATACTAAACACATTGATCAATGAAATCTAAACCCAAAACCATAAACAAGAATGAGCATGCAAAATAATGAGCGGAGAGGAGACCGAGATTACCAACACATCAATTATCAAACCTTGATATTTATTGCATAGATGTGTTCAAAAGATGCCAACACATGCATCTATACAAAGATCTCCACGGGATCCTAAAATCCTAGACTCCGCAAGTCTAGAAGAAACAGAAGCCATCGCTCCTGCCGATCTGCTCTCCGGCGCCGTCTCTGGTCGCTCTCTCAAAAACCCTCGACAGACACCGCCGAACCCTCCTGGTTCGTGTTCCTTTATATTCCACGCCGACCCTGACCTAATCAGCCATGGGCCTTTCCTACTCGGCCACACACAGCAGCAGGACTTGGGCCCTTTCTCTTTATACGCCCAGCTCCTGGCCGCACCTGACCAAACCCATGTCAGGTTCGGAACCAACCTGGCTGGTCTTCGTGCCAACCTCCTGATGCTCACGTACACAGGAAGCCAAACACTCAATGCATCAACATGCACATGCATACCAGCGGTTTGCATCCCGCAAGCCCAATCCACCTCTCACTACGGGAAATCAGGGGTTTGCCGAGTGTCCCAAACACTCGGCAAAGGCCGAAATACACTCGGCAAAGACTTTGCCGAGTGTTACACTCGGCAAACAACACTCGGTAAACAGCGACTCGGCAAAGAGCTGTTTGCCGAGTGTATTTTTTCGGGCACTCGGCAAACCCTTTGCCGAGTGCTATTTGACACTCGGCAAACAGCCGGTTTCCAGTGCTAAAAAAAACCGAAAACAAATAGCAAAAAAATTTATTTAAATGTGGGAAGGCACCCAACCACCCAAGCCATCAAGTCGCAAGTCGCGCCATTTTTCGCGGAAAATTCGCGCGCTACGCGGTTGGCGGGATTCGAACCCGCGACCTCTCTCTCGCGCGTGACCTTCTCTACCACTGCACCACACTCTCATTTGTGACTAGATATTGTTTTGATTCCTACCGTATTATACTAAATTGAGTGTAAATTACTTATTTGAGGCCCTAAATGATCTCAAATTAAAAACTTGTCAACTACAAAGTTTTATAACTTTTTGAAATCTACAAGTTTTATTTTGGTAGTTTCTCCATCCGAGGTCATTTACAAAATTTGAATTTCAAATTTGAGAACATTCACACTTAGTTTTCGTTGACTATATGATTTCAAATGAAAAAGTGGTCAACTACAAAGTTTCATAACTTTTCAAGATCTACAACTATTATTTTGACTGTTTTTTCATCCGAGGTCATTTGAAAAACTCAAATTTTGAATTTTGAGAACTACAAACGTACTTTTCATTAGCAAAACAAATTCAAATTAAAAAATTTTAAACTACAAAGTTGTATAACTTCTGAAGATCTATAACTTTGATATATGACATTTCTTCATCCGATGTAGTGAGAGTAACATTGTTCACAAATCTTATAGATCTCTCTTATAGTTTCAGGAAACTCTACGAGAGATCTAGATTTTGTGAACAATATTCATATGAATTTGTCGAATGAAGAAATGACCAAACTAAAAGTTCAGCATCTTGAGAAGTTATACAACTTTGTAGTTCAAAACTTTTTAATTTGAATTGATTTACTACTTCAAAATGTGGTTTTAATTATGACTTTGCCGAGTGTCAAAAAAAACACTCGGCAAACAGGACCTTTGCCGAGTGTCAAAAAAAAACACTCGGCAAAGATATTGTTTGCCGAGTGTTTTTTTTTTGACACTCGGCAAAGAATTTGTTTGCCGAGTGTTTTTTTTGACACTCGGCAAACCATATTTTTGCCGAGTGTTTTTTTTTGCCGAGTGTTTTTTGAAAAACACTCGGCAAACAAGTTGTTTGCCGAGTGCCCGAAAAAAAACACTCGGCAAACATGAAGACACTCGGCAAACTTGGGATTTCACCTGTCTGCACGTCGCCACCACGCGCCATGCCATCGTCCACTTGCCCATCACCAGCAACGCAGCAAGCCAACTCCAATCCGTCGACACCGAGACACATGCTCGCGCATCGACAAGTCCTCACGTGCACCGTTCTCTAGCCCGAACGTACCGCATGACATACTTGACCAATAGAACCCAGTTCCTCCTTGAACTTAGTCCCGAAACCTCAGTTCCTCCTGAACCTACTTCCAGTCCGTCACCGACCACGTTCCGCCTCAAGCAACACCTGCACATGAACAACACGCAACCGCGTACGAGCACAAGTCCACGACTTGACTCAAGATCAGTCCATGCAACACCACTCCCATGAGTGTGTCACATATATCAAAACCACCTACACTACCACGAGTGTACGATATTAGAACACAAGCATATTACCTATGCCATTATGCTAATCATTTTGCAATGCCAATTTCAATACAAACCAATTTTTCATCACACATGATTTCACACGATTGCATCCAACAGGAGGCGGCGGGGCATCCCGTGGAGAGCGGCGACGGCGGGGCATCCCTGGTGCGAGCTCCTCGGCGAGCGCCGCCCGCTAGAGCGGCGGCACGGGGTGGGCTCTTTGGTGAGCTCCCCGGCGAGCGCCGCCCGCCGGAGCGCCGGCCGCGGGAGTGGAGGTGCAGGGGAGCCGGCCGGCCCCGGGAGCCGCGGGGCGGCCTCCTCGTCGAGCCAAGCGGCAGCCTGGAGGCGCAGATCTGGTTCGCGTGGATAAGGTAAGAAATCGATCCCCCGATGCTTGGCGGCTTGGGCTACCGGCGTGGCCGCGCGGCCTCCTCGATGGTCGGATCCGGCTCGCCGTCGACGAGATCCGCCGACCGTGCGGCGCGGGTGGTGGCAGCTGATGAGGACAAGCCAATTCCCACGGTAAGAGCATCTCTTGCGGCGACACTATCCTATCCTCCATCGGTATTGCCACGCTTGCTCCAACGCTGCAGCTACATCCCGCCGCCTATCCTCCGCCTAGGGCCTCGTCGCCCCGTCGCCTCATGGCATCCATGGTCAGGCGGCCATGACCTGGCTGGCAATGTCTGACGCCTTCTCTTTGCCCCTTCGTGCTGCTGTGCGTTTGCCCTTTGCCCCTTCGTGCTACTGATGTGATTGCTTGCTCGGTGGTGATTTAGCTCTGTTTGTTGCCCTGTTCTGCTATTGTTGTGTGCATGCATATATGTAAAAGCTAGGTTGATGGCCCATTGCTTTTACCTTGGCTGTAAAAAGCTACCCATCTTTGCCGGTTACCATTTGGTAAAGAAAGAAATGTGGAAAAAAATGTAATACCTATTCTTGGTCATAGCAATGAAAATGATGCCTGGTGAAGTTGCTAATTATCCTGTAGTAATTGTTGTTAGAGCCGCAATAATGTTTCTTGAGTGTGCATTGTCTGCCTCTGTTGTGGATGCAATGCAATGAATTAGAGCAGCTAACCACTACTAAGAACAAGCATCTACCTGGTTCGGTTTTGTTCCCTATCTGGTGTGTTTAGAGAACGTGCCGTTCGAGGAAGGAGAGGAGCAGGAGCTGTTCGAGGAAGACCAACAACAGTTTGTTGAGGAAGGCAAGTGGCCTCCCTCTACATGAATCTTCTTTTTGTCCCAATTACATCATGAAATTCACCTTTATTTTACTATTTATGCACTAATTTTGATGGGTCACCTATTAAGGACATGATTAGTCTTTTTCCTTGAAACTTGAATCACCGGTTATGAAATGGGTAGAAATGCTTAAATTGCTTATACTTGGGTTGGTTATGTTAACCTCATGCAAATGTTAATCATGTTTTATTTATGTTGTTATACACATGCTTAATTACAAGATCATCATGATTAATTGGAATGGAGAACCACCCAAGAAAACAGTGCAACCGCAGTGTCACATGGCTCTGAACTTAGCTAATTAATTAGACGTGGGGTTGGCTAGTGGCCTTACTGAAAGGGAAAGGAGGGGGACGGTGAAAGGGTCATAGCCTGGTCCTCTTGGAGGAGTAGCCTTTGCTAAGGTACAGTCTCATTAGGGAGGGTTATGGACCCCACTACGGCTGAAACTCTAGCAGGCCGCTAGTTGGCTTTGTGTCTTTGCAAAGGCTTCCTAGTGAACCCTCGCCACTCACCAGAGGAAGTGTTTAAGGGCCTTGCAAACCCGGGCGACAAGGGGAACACGAGCTGTGGGGAAAGTGTACAACCTCTGCAGAGTGTAAAACTGATATATCAGCCGTGCTCACGGTTAAGAGCGGCTTGGACCCTCACATGATAATTGAACTTAAACATGATCTAACTTGTGGTTCTTGGTCTTTTATGGAATACTTTGGGTTATCCTGCTTAATTTTGGGTTGGTATACACTTACATCTAGTAAATAGGTGCTTGCTAATAAAATTTGATCATCTAAAAGTGCTAACCGCATGAGCCTGAACCCCTTTGATGGCCTTGAATATTCCCCCACTTGTTGAGTACCAACCATAAGTGTACTCACCCTTGCTAAACAACTGCTGTTCAGAAGAAAACAATGAAGTGGAGTACTATAGCGAATACGATGAGTTCTAGGCGTGTCAACCAGTCAAGTACCTGTGGATGTCATCTTGGAGCTATCTTATCGTCTCAGGTTGTCGGTGAACATTTAAGACCTTCGTGTCTATTAACGATGAGTGTAATAAAGTTATGTACTCTCTTTTGTACGCTTTTGAACATTGTCTTATGATATTTTCACTGATGATGTCAACATATGTGTAATGAACGGATCCTGGCACACATATGCAATGCATTCGATTTTGTCCTAAAAATCGGGTGTGACAGAAGTGGTATCAAAGCTGTGTTGACTGTAGGACGCTAGCCTAGTTAGACAATAGTTGAAATTAAGGATTTCACATTCTTAGTCAGCCTTTCTGCTCTTCGGAAAATTTTATTTGCATAAAAACTTACTCTGTTCTTGTTCTATCTCTTTTTGTACTTGTACTTAGTTTTGTTCTTGCTCTATCACAGATGGTCAGGAAAAGGAAGACAGCATGCAAGAGCACCAGAGGCAGGATCTGTATCGCTCCTGCAGAGCCTGTCCCGCAGCTTCCACCAGTGGTGGAAGAGGAGGAGGTGGAGCCCGAGGAGCTGTACTACTTTGAGGAGATGGCCGATGGACACATCGCCGAGGTGGACCCTGCAGCTGACGCTCCACCAGTACCCCCTGCCGCTCCTGCTCAGGACGCTCCAGTACCCGCTGCTGGAGGACAGCCGGATGACGGCAACGACGATGATGACCAGGGCCATGGTCAGGACGACCAGGGCGAGGCTCAGGACGACGGTTCTGGTGTCAGCCAGAACGACGTGCCCGTTGGTGAGGCTGAGGTTGTGAGAACAACCTACGAGTCTCACAATTCCATCAACTAGACCGGCGCCTTCCCCACCATGCTCATGGACATACCACAGGAGTTGGGCATCAACATCCGGCCCCTGTACGTCTCACAGCATGTCTCCACTCTAGGGATGCCAGTGTATTACATCACCCGGGTCCACATCTGGGAGGCCACCGACACTGGAGGACGTAGGACTCGCTCGACGCATGACTCCGACATCCCCTACTCCACCCTCGCCGCCTCCGTCAGCAGCGCCGCCAGGAGGGCTCTGTGGTCCCTCAGCCACACTCACCGTGGTGAGCTAAGCATCACGGAGTATCGCCAGCTTCCACGATGTGTCAGCGGCACAGAGGAGACCCATCTGCCACTGGGAGGACCCGAGGAGCCTCGCATCGACATCCTTGCCTGCGTCACTGCCGCCCTCAACACTGATTTGGAGGGCACTGCCTCGGATCTCTTGGAGGCCTACGAGGCGTTGGCTAGTGCTCAGGCCAGGATCAGGGAGCTGGAGGCACGAGTGGAGGGACATGTGCCCCTAGTGGAGGCAGAGAGAGCCGACTTCCCCGCCGCTTCTACACCGCGCAAGAAGCTTGTTGACATCCAAAAAGTCATGCGTTGACTTTCAGAAATTAATACTGTGGCCTGGAAGATTTGCTTGAACTTCAGTACAGGTCCAAAATCTTGAGGTTCGTGTCGTGCCAGTCAATTTGACCTGAAATTGACAAGGTAGAGTTTAATCAGTAAACAACAAGGAATTCATCGGCCAAAGCCCCGATTTGTTCCAGCAATCGGATCAACATAAAGAGAAGTCCGATTTGCGAGAATGAACCATCGGCCTTGAGTCCGATTCATGATGATACGACATATATTTAAAATAAACCATCGACTGCAGAAGCCGAATCGGAGATAAACCTAATTTAGACTCATTCTTTGATATGCATCTTTCCAAAGGTAATAAACAAACTGAATCTTGTGTCACTAACAATCGGATCGATTTCGAGACAACATTGCTAGCAGGGCACCGATTAGCTTGCTTACTCCGATAGATCGATATATATCAAAGAGCTCGTTTAAACAAGATTTATTTGTAAATTGCTTATTAAATCTAAATCAGCTATATAAGCAAAATGAACAGATCTATTATAAAACTTGAATTACAATAAAACAGAATAGATCTTTCAAGTAGATGTAAGCCGATAAGATAAAATCAAGAAGATAGGGTAAAGGGTGAGCGATCTAAACGAAGAAGGGCAATGCGCCTCAATCTAAAGCCTAGAACAACTCGAAAAATTGGTGAATTAACTAAACGAAGAAGGGCGACATGCCTCAATCAAAAGCTTAGATTAATTCGGTAGATGTCGCACTTGCAGACAAAGCAGAGGTCAAGATGATGCAGCCCTGCTTGCTGAAGAACTCGACGAAAAAGGATTGTTGGCACGAGGGCCGAAAGTTGTGTTGTATTGATTGGTTGTGTGAACATTCTTTACTATGGCGCAGGGTTTATATTTATACCCTGGAAATATGGCTAATCCTTGCCGGCTACGACAATATCTCTAATTTATTTAAAGTAGACTAATCTAAACTACCAAAACTATTGCAATTGCCGTGCAATCAGGCCTTGGAGAAGCTTCTAGACGTATCCCTTCTTTGGAAGTCGTACATGCTCCGGCCTCCTCAGCCCCGTATCCGACCAGGACTCTATCGGACAAACTCCGATCGGAATCAGAGACCCTTAACTCAGAATCGGACTCGGCCTCCAGCCCTGGCTCTGACATGCACAATATTCCTTTAATATTAGCAGAGTCAAAATCTGGTGTCAACATATGCCCCCCAATTTTGGGATAAAATATTATTTTGTTCCAAAATTCTCCAAGCAATGATGACCCTGGCATTGAACAGCATATGGAAACCTGTATCCTTCACTGTTGCGACCCTCGATTCCCATGCGAATTCGGCGCCTCGACCTCCGGGCAGTTCCTTCTCCCATAAGCCCTATAAATACTGAACCAAACCATCGTCTCCTTCCTCCGGCTTGCATCTGCTAGCACGCTCTGCCATTGCCATCTCTGCAAAGCTTTGCACGTCGAGCATCTGATCCTCATCCTCCAATCTTTCACCGTGAACCAGGTAAGGAACTCCCCCGCTTATGATTCATATTATGCATCTGGGTCTTACTGCATTCCCCTTGGTGATTTCTCAAACTTTTCACCCGCACCACTATTCATTGTAGATCTAATCTTCCATCAATGGCGGCTCCTACTGACAAGGCTGACAGTGCTCAAGTTCCCGAGGTAAATCGCCCAAAATCTTCAACTTTATTTCCGCATTCTACTTCTGGAATCACTTGCAAGTCATCGCATCTGTATTTATCATTTTATTCCTCCTTGAATATAGCATCTTAAGAACAACCTAGTCATTCCCGTCTCTCATGTTGATGCCGGACATTATCTCGGTCCGATGGGCGACCCCGATCCGACGGATCTTATCAACAATGAATCGGAAAGACTCCCATTTAAAGGATTAGATCTACAAACATCCGATTGGAACAACTCATTCCGATCCTGGCCCAGCATGATTCCAGGATGGAGAAATTGGCTACTCAGAGTCCGTGCCACAAAATCCACCTTCTGGGATGAGAAAGATATCGGCCAATGCATCACCCTCTCCCTCGCCGATATGGCCAAAGACGAGAATTTGCTGGTCTCCACATCCCTCTTCTGGTCCGATGCCTTCAATGCATATCTTTTTGGCCATGGACTGATGACCCTGACGCTAATGGATGTGCACATGCTAACTGGCCTCAACACCATCAATGCCATGAATCCAAGAAAGCTTCTTCGCGAGCTGGATTATAAATTGGTCGGCACAGGATCCAAAGGCTGGAAGAAATACATTGCCGATCATTGCAAAACGGGCAGCGTCAGAGATAGAGAGCATGCAGCTTTTCTCAATATGTGGCTAGAAAGGTTTGTGTTCTGCGGATCAACCCTTGGTGCCACCAACAACATGCAGCCGATTGCAGAGGCGTTATCCCGTGGTGAATCGGTCCCTCTCTGCCGCCTTCTCCTCGGAGCGGTTTACCACCTCCTCCACCAAGTATCAGCCAAGCTCTTAGCTGGCCAAGCTATTGGACATATCGGAGGTCCTTGGTGGTTCATCCAACTTTGGCTGAACAATCAATTCCGATCGGCTTTGAAGTACAACTTCAAGAGCCATCGGTTCCCATCCTTCCATGCAGAAGAACAAGATGCTGATACCCACCGATGCATGTCATTCGGAGAAGCAGCGTCAATTTGTCCCGGATCCAGGCTTAGCACCAATAACATGGCCAGCTTCTTTGAAAGCTTCTATCATGGAATCGCGTCGGACCATCTTCTCTTCTTTGCCTATGCCGATCCCGATCGCGAATATGAACTGCCACTGTTCAATATTCCAAACGAGCTTAGAACAATTCTTCCAGCCCTTAAGTCTTTTATCACTCCAACTATCCTTGGCAGCAACATTGTTCATGGTCGAAAAACTTGTTCTTATGAATTCTACGACCCATCGGCAGTGGCTCGTCAGTTAGGTTTTGGCCAACTTCCAATCGGCCTGTACTTCTCCGATAAAATCAAGCACAGAGAATCGGTCTCGTCAGATCTGGAGATGGACAGGGTTTTAGCGCTGGCTCCCCCGGCCGATTTTGAGATACACGAATGGTTATGCACCAGCTTCCAGTCCAGGCTGTTCAGGCTTTGGTGGAGGGAACTATCAACTCATTTATTCAGACTCCCTGCTATCACCTATTGCAGCCTCATCGACTCTGACTATGAAGCATTAGAAAATCCCGTAAGTTTTAATCTATATATTTAATTTCCTCTTCTTTCAAAGCATATTTCTGAGACTTTTTGAATTTTAAACAGCCAACTGAAGAAGTCATACCAACAGTGAGCAACAGCGGAAAACCGATTCGGTATGCGGTTAAGACCACAGACCCAAGAATCGGCTCTTCTACACCATCCCTCGCAGACATCATGGACGAAAGAGGCAAAAGAAAAACTCCTCCTACTCAGGTAATCGTGCCAAAGAAGCTAAAGAAAGGCCATGCTCCGGTACGATTTCCTCGCATTTCGATTTCCCTTTCGATTGGAAACCATGCAAATGACTTCTTTATACAGTCCACTTGAAAAATTCGGCCAATCAACCTCTCGTGCTGCCGAGCAAATTGCAGAAAAAGCTGCTGAAGGCGCTAAGATGCTTCTTGATGCAGTATCGGTAACAATCCGACCCTATCTATCTCATATCTCTTAGAATAAATCAATTAACAAAAATCCCTTTCCAGGAAACAAATATCGTACTGCCCGATCCTCGACCGGGCCCAGCTCAGGACATTCAAACAGAATCGGCCCAATAGGTAATCTTTTCAAATACTTTCAAACTTGATGTTCAGATTTCAATTTCAACCGATTCATTTTCATACTTTCAGACCATTCTCCAGCCAATCGTGGAAGAACCGGCTAAAAATGTACAATCGGAGGAAAACACTATTCAGCAGCAATCTTCTCAACAGCCCGCAACCCCTCCGATTGCACCAACCCAAGAGACGCCTCTCATTGAGCCATCCACTCTCCAAGCTCCAATAACAGCAGAAGTACCTGATTATGTCCGCGAAGGACTCTTTAAATTGGTACCGACTGATTTCTTGTGTTAATTTATTATTTTAATAACACTTGTTCATTAATGTCTTGTTTCAGGCACAAGATTCTCCAGCCATGAGCTTCGCATCACTCGACCTGGACGCCGCAATCAGAGACGAGGAAATTAACTCTGCGCAATCTTCCACCACCGTCTCCGATGAGGTCAAGGCAAGACTCCAAGAAATGCTGACTCATCTGAACAAGAGCACTGCCGTCCTCATAGAAGATGCAGAACTAATTCGCCAAATCTTCAAAGAATTGAAAGGCCAACTGCTATCGGAGCTAGAGAGTGCAATCATTCCTGCTGCGTTCATCGAAGGTCACTAGCCTCAAGTCTCTGTAGCTCGCCAAAGGATATCGGAGCGACTAGCTTAGCAGGACTTGGCCAAGAAACGCGAAGATGGCAAAGAGGAATTGAAAGCAATGCAGGCCCAGATCAAAAATTTGGAATCCAGGCCAAAGCAACTGGAGAATCGGATCAAGGAGCTCCAAGGCATCAAGGCTGAACTGATCAAAAGGCTCGAGGAAATCCGCAAGGAAATATCGGACACACAAGGACAACTTAGCCAAATCCCAGTATCTATCGCATCGACGCGAGAGAACCTGAAGAAACGCTTGGACGAGGTCCACCAAGTCCACAAAAGTATCAAGAATGTCCCGGCTCCGATGTCGAAGATCTGGAAGAAATTCAGAAGATTGACAACATCCGCTTGGGCGCGATCGAAATGATCCGCAAGTATTTGTAATATTTAAAACCTCTGGCTGTATTGCTCCGATGACATCGATCATCGATGAATTGGTTGGATCCGATGACACTGATCACCGACGAACTTGATTGTAAATATTTTTGCCCTCAAGGCGATACGTATCGTATCGGCTATCTTAGTCGACATTACTTAGAATATCGGCTTTATGAATCAACCCAAATACTTGGGTAATACTTCTTCAAATATTTTCCATTAAGCGCTTTAGAAAATTCTTCTCCTTCCAATGTTTCCAAAATATACGCATTTGCAGGAACGCACCGATTCACACGATAAGGACCCTCCCAATTAGGCGACTATTTTCCAAACTTAGAACTCTTAGTCCCTATCGGCAAAATCAACATCCAAACCAATTCTCCTTCGATGAACTCTTTTGGCTTAACTTTCTTATCATAATATTTAGCGACACGCGCCTTATTATTTTCAATATTTTTCAAAGCTCTCAAGCGAGCTTCAGCCAAATCATCCAACTCAGAATTTATCAAACTTTTGTACCCATCGGCAGTCAAGTTTTCTTGTTCCGATATTCGTCTCGATCCGATTTTGACTTCCCAAGGCAAAACAGCTTCATGTCCATAAACCAAATGATATGGGGACAACTTAGTAGAACCATGACACGCCATCCGATACGTCCACAACGATTCGGTCAACGTTAGATGCCATCGCCTTGGCTGTTCGTCAATCTTTCGTTTGATAATTTTGATAATACTTTTATTTGATGCTTCCGCTTGACCATTGGCTTGCGCATAATAAGGAGAAGAATTTAACAATTTAATCTCCATACTGGTAGCAAAACTTTGAAATTCATCGGACATAAACATAGTCCCCTGATCGATCGTAATAGTCTAAGGAATACCAAACTGATAAATAATATGTTCTTTGACAAATTCCACCATATTCTTGGAATTAGCAATCTTCAAAGAGATCGCCTCAACCCACTTAGTGAAATAATCAGTTGCCACCAATATGAATTTATGTCCTTTGCTCGATGATGGATAAATTTGTCCAATCAAATCAATTCCCCATCCTCGAAAAGGCCACGGTTTGATAATCAGATTCATGGCTGACGCAGGCGCCTTTTGTACATTCCCAAACTTCTTACATTCCTGGCAACCTTTATAATATTCAAGGCAATCTTCCAAAATTGTAGGCCAAAAACAACCCATTTTTCTGATTATCCACTTCATCTTGTAAGCCGACTGATGTGCACCACAAACTCCTTCATGCACCTCATCCATCATATCTTTGGATTCCGATTTACTCAAACATCGAAGCAACACACCATCAATCATCTTATAATATAATTGATTATCAAGCAACAAATATTTAACAGCCATGAATCTTAGCTTCCTGAAAACCTTTTGTGATGGATCCTTAAGATAATTTACAATTTCATACCTCCAATCTCATGAAAACGCCGATAACCAGAAGCAGCCTGTGCCAAATTATTAGCTTCTTGATTCTGAGCTTTGGGGATATGTTCAATATTAACGATCATAAATTCCTTTAATAGTAATCGGCACTCTTCAAAATAATGAATCAGAATATCATCCTTGCATTCATATTTACCGATTAATTGATAAATCACCAATTGGGAGTCCCAAAAAATCTCAACAGCTTCAGCTCCGATTTCCAATAATAATATCAATCCCTTAAGTAATGCTTCATACTCAACTCGATTATTTGTAAAACTTGGATCTATCTGATAGCTGAATTCAAAATTTGGCCCCTGAGGCGAAACAATAATGATTCCGATGCCACATCCTTGGCCACATGAAGACCCATCAAAGAACAGCGTCCAAGGCATCGGTTCAACCATTTTTACTTCATCTCCGATGTGTTGTGTTACAAAATCAGCCATTACTTGTCCTTTGACTGCTTTAGCCGATTCGTATTTCAAATCAAACTCCGATAATGCCAATACCCACTTTTCGATTCTTCCTTTCAGCATCGGCATGGACAACATATACTTGACCACATCGGTTTTGCAAACAACCATGCACTCAGAAGATAATAAATAATGTCTCAACTTAGTACAGGAGAAATATAGGCATAAACATAATTTTTCAACTGGTAAATACCTTGTTTCCGCATCAATCAACTTTCGACTCAAATAATAAACCACTTTTTCTTTTCCTTCAAATTCTTATATAAGAACAGACCCAATTGACAACACATCGGTCGACAAATATAATCGGAATGGCTTATCTCTCTGAGGTGGAATCAAAACTGGCGGCATTATCATATATTGTTTTATTTCATCAAATGCCTTTTGCTGCTCTTCTCCCCATGCGAATTCTTCCAGATAGGTTTGAAATAAATCTTCTGACAAAATTAATCTTACCAATTAACGACTGGAGACTCGTCTTATCGGTAAGTGGCTTGGCATCTTTGATAGCCTTCATACTTTTCTGCCCGACTTCAATGCCTTTTTCATGAACCATGAAACCCAAAAATTGTCCAGCCGATACCCAAAATGCACACTTGTTAGGATTCATCTTTAAACCATGTTTCCTCGTGCACTCGAGAGTTTCTCGCAAATCGGCCTGATGCTGCTTATATCCATCGGACTTGACCACCACATCATCAATATAAATTTCGACAATCCTGCAGATCAACTTATGAAATATATAATTCATAGCCCTTTGATACGTGGCACCAGCATTTTTCAAACCAAAAGTCATTACGACACACTCATATAATCCAAGCGCACCAGGACATCGGAACGCAGTCTTAGGAATGTCTTCTTTTGCCATAAATGTTTGATTATATCCTGCATTGCCATCCATAAAACTAACCACTTTATGCCCCGAAGCTGAATCAATCAACATATCAGCAATCGGCATCGGATATCCGTCCATTGGAGTCGCCTTGTTAAGATTCCTGAAATCCACACAAACTCGCAATTTCCCATTTTTCTTGAAAACAGGAACGATATTAGATATCCACTCAGCATATCGGCAAGGTTGAATAAATTTAGCTTCATATAACTGAGTTATTTCAGCTTTTATTTCTTTATCTAATTCAGGTTTAAATCGTCTCGGCGCTTGTTTAAAAGGCCGATACCCTGGTTTGATCGGGAGCCGATGTTCAACAATAGATCGGCTTAAACCTGGCATTTTATAGTATTCCCAAGCAAAACAATCACGATACTCTTTCAATAACTTTATTAATTCTTGTTTAAACTCAGGATCCAATTTTGAACTTACATATGTCGGCCGAGGTCTATCTCCTAATCCTATATTTACCTCTTCTAACTCATCGGCCGACATAAACCCTTGACCAAGTTTACCCTCATCTTCAATAAACTCCTCCATTAATACAAACTATCAGAGCCGACTGCTTGGATCGGCTTTAAACCATCATCGGACACCTGAATAAAATTGCCTTCCCAGACTCTGCCCGATAAACACTCTATTCCTTCAAACTCCCAAACTGTCAAATCGGCGGTAGCGACGCTAACCGATTCGTCGGCTTGGACAGTCTCAATGTGATCTCCATACCATTTGATCAGACATTGATGCATGGTAGATGGCACACAGCAATTAGCATGAATCCAATCACGCCCAAGGAGCAAACTGTAAGATCCTTTGCTGTCGATGACGAAGAAGGTGGTAGGTAATGTCTTGTTCCCAATCATCAATTCAACATTTAATGCCCCCCGAGCCGGCGATGTGTCACACCCTGGTTTTTTGCCATCTCAGAGTTTCCAATAAAATCCTAAAGTTTGGCCATAATTAAATAGAAAGTGAGTGTTGCATTCGTGCCGAGCTGCATAGTAGTTGTTGTGTGAGTTTGTTTTAAAACCCCGATTAGGTTCTCGAATAGGTTCCTCTGGGAATTTTCCGGATTTTTTTGGAATTTATTCCTATTTTTCTAGAGCTAAATCCAATTTTTGGAGGCTTCTAGAAACCTTTTCATGGGCTCCAAATATTTTATTTGGGTTCATCGTGTCCAACTCTATCTCTAAGATTTTGCTCGGAATTTTTGGACACTCCGGGATATTTTTCATGGTTTAAACGAATTTATCTAGACTTTTCTAGATTATCTCTTAACCTGAAAATATTTTCCCGGATAAAGAAAAAGGAAAAATCCTATCTGCCCTATTGGGCCGAGCCCATCTAAACCCAGTCAGCGAAGTTCTGTTTACCTCCCCAAACTTTGCCGGAGTGCGGTTTTGCCCCTCCTCCCCTATCGGGCCGAGCCTGCGAGGCCCGGTTCGGGCCCAGTCCACCTCGCGACCCAGCTTTCCGGCCCGCTTCCCCTTTTAGCCCACCAGGCTGGCCCGTCTCCCCTCCTCCTGTGACTGCCACGCGGGGCCCAGCCGTCATCCCCTACCTCCCTCCCTCTCGGTCGCTGCAGGAGGCCCCGGCCGAGCTCAAGCCTGAGCTCGACACGGCAACCGCCGCGCGCTTCTCCCGCGCGAGATCCCCGGCAACGCCCGAGCTTATCCCCTGCGTCCCTCCCTATAAAACGCGCGCCCGAGGCCCCTCGTACCTCTGCTGCCGCCGCCCCCTCTCTCTGCACCGAGCGCCGCCCGCCTGCGTGCGTGCCGCCGCCCTGCTCGCCGAATTGGCCACGCGTGGAGGCCCTTTGGAGCAAGCCGAAGCCACCCCGAGGTCCCCTGCTCCGCGCCGCGTCCACCCATCCCTTTGGAGTCGCCCAGCCACCGTCGAAGGAGCTCGCCCGCGTGCAAGCCCGAGTCCGGCCGCCATCCTCCGCCGACCGTCGCCCCGCCGCGAAATCGACTCCAATAGCACCTCGGTGAGTTTCGCCATTCCCTCCTCTGCGTCCTGGTTCAATCCGCGCGTGAAACGGTCGACTGTAGCGCCCGGACCCCAGAGCTCCGGCGAGCCGCCGCCGCGCCCAGACTCCCGCCGCCGCTGCTTGTCACCGCCGGCGAACGAAACCGAGCCGAGTGCTCAGGGCCGCCCGATCGGAGATGAATCGTCCAGATCAGAAGCCAAGATACCCCTTCGCCTTTTTCTTAAAGAGCCCCTGGACTTTTAGGAAATTAACCTGCGGTCCGGCCTGTGTCTTACGGAAACTTACCTGCTTGCCCTCAAAGTCTATGGTTAATTACGTTTAGGTCCCTAGTTTTTCGCAGATAAGCCCCAGACCTTGTTTAGCCCCTAGATTACACGTTTTAGGTCCGATTTGATCCGTTCAAGTTGCGTTAGGTTAGTAATAACGTAAGCTACGTGTTAGTGGTGTTAGTTTTTATAAAACTTGTTTTTAGAAATTAATTTAGTAATTAATTTGATTAGAAGTCAATTCAAACTAGCTTTTCTAAATAAAAGATGATTAGGCTTCTACACCCATCGTGTGTCTTGCCCATAGGTTCAGCAGAGCCCCACCTTTCATGGCGATCGCAACCTATCCAAATTTCATACTCTTTCATCCTTTTGTTTGCCACATAATTAGCATATACCTTGTATTCCCATCTTGTGGTATTCTGTCATCTGGCTTAATAAATGTTTTGTATATGAACCACTACTATTCCAGTGTATTATTTTAATATTGAATTCATATATTGTAGCTACATATGTGAAATCTCGATATTAAAATAGTATGTTGAATTGTATGTGCATAAACTAAAGTTTGTTGATCCATTTATACAAAATTCCATTGAAGCCTTATTCCATTCCAATATTCTGTGATGACATCATGTTCATGCCTTGATGATGTCATATTTTATTTGTCCTCAACCAAAATAACTCCAGCCTATGTTCTTTGTACTAGTATGCCCTTGACCCTTCAATTGCTCATACCTTTTCAACCGTAGCTCTGTCTTTAGTGTTTCTTGCGCTCCCGAGTTCGTAGCAGTTAGTGTTTTCTAGTAGCGCTTTTCAAAACTGTTGTATTGATTGGTGTATTGCTTTGTTAGATGTATCTTGTGTGCTGGTGTTGATCGTGCCAATCGGTGAGCTGCTCGACGTGGAAGGAGAGCAAGCTTTTGAAGAACGAAATTAACAGCAATACGTTGAGGAAGGCAAGTATAACACGAGAATTCCTTGATACCTATACACCTTAATTACTACATTCATGCATGAGTTAATCTGGTTTAGGATTTTACCTAGTGTTCTTAAAACTTACTTCTTTGTTCAACCGGGTTATGCATCTTTGGGTAGTAAATGCTAGGCTATGCAACTTGAGCTTATCGTCTTTGGACGATGATACTTCGATACTTGTAATCAATTACGAATGATTAAAACTTACTTTTTAGCAACATGGTTAGGTAGCTGGAACATGTGCTGTGTGCTTTGTTCTCAGCAAACTCTTGTTCTAGAATATGTGCTGTGTGCTTTATTCTAGACAATTCACGATCTAGAACATGTGTTGTGTGCTTTGTTCTAGGCAACCCTTTAATTTGGACATGTGCTGTGTGCTTTGCTCCAATCAACCTAAATCGGAACATGTGCTATGTGCTTTGTTCTAATCAACCTTTAAACTGGAACATTGCTGTGTGCTTTGTTCTGGGCATCACTTATTATGGTCTATCTTAAAGTGGCAACCCGAGAAAACAGTACAACCACGGGAATCAATGGGCTCTGGTCTTGACTAAGTAAAAAGCACAACTCTAATTCGTTGAGGGTTACCGAAAGGCGCAAAAGGGGATCCGTGGTTTAAGTATGAGCCTGATCTGCTCGGGTACGGACTCACGTTGCGCCATGACGTCCGTAGGCTTTGTTGTTCACGTTGCGCCCTGAACGCCGTCAACCACTCACGTTGCGCCATGGGTGTTTGTTGATCCTGGGAGATGGGTTCATGCGCCAATGTTGAAACCTTAGCGGCCCTTGGCTTTTTAGGGGGCCTTTTGGAAGGTCTCGTAGCGTCCCTATGCAGTCACACCAAAGGTAGTGTGATCAATGTGCCTAGCTAGCACTGCGTGGTTGGGTTACAGTTCTTCTGAACTTTACGCGACCAGTGGGGAAAGTGTACAACCTCTGCAGAGTGTAAAACTGTTATAACAGCCGTACTCACGGTTACGAGTGGCCTGGATCTTTTTTGACAGTGACTTTTACTCCGGTGATGTTTAAAAATGGAATGGAAATGGAATGATGGTGGACTATGATACTTCTCTACTTATACTTAATTTGGGTTATAACTGGGAATTACCTATTACATTGTAGTAATTTGGATAATGTTAAAATTGAACTACTAAAAGTGCTTACCGCAGTTAAACCGTGTCTAGCCTTTTAAGCCTTTATCCCTCGTGTTATATTTGTTAAGTAAAGCTGGTTTACTTACACTTGCATTATTCAACAAAATCCCGGATGGGTACTCAGATGAGGCAGCACTCGAAGATTTTCAAGAAGATTTTCCTGAAAAGTTCTAGGTTGAGGTTCACCAGCCGGCGTCACTGTGGAATGGAGACTTCATCGTGAGAGATTATAGATAGACTTCCGCTGTGGTTTGTTTTAAGTCTCTTGTCTTTTGTAATAGTTTTGTTGTAATTCGAGCACTGGTTTACTTTGATTTACCTTTTTCTGGAGCTATATGTGTGTTTAAGACTTCCTGGGTACACATATAGTAGCATTCGGATTTCCTTCGTAAATCCGGGTGTGACACAATGGATTCCCACCAAAGTCTTTGAGCATCATATCGGTCGTGATTAAATCATCAGGCTCTTAGCCAAGCTTCCGATATGTAGTGTATGGCATCAAATTCATAGCAGCTCCTTCATCAACAAGCATTTTAGTCATCGGCTTGCCATCAACATATCCTTTAACATATAAGGGCCTCAAATGCAGATACTTTCCATCAACTAGCTTTTCAAATATAGCTTTTTGAGGTTGTAGAACCAACTGTGCCATAGCTTCTTCAATGTCATCGGCCTCATCACCGGTTGAACTAACGTTATACTCAGCTGGCAGCACAAATACCATATTCACCGCTGCCGATGGTCCTTCATCATCGTGCTTGGGCTTAGCTCTCCAAACCTTGGAATTATAATCTCCCTGACGCTTTTCCTTGAGCAATTCCTTAAATCGGAGCCGCTGAACCCTTCTCTTTTGTGTCTTGTTCAGACCTTCAGGACACCATTGTGGATTAACCTTTGGATGCGGGCCTGATTTGACCTCCAGATTCTCTTCCGATTCCTGTGCATCATCTGGCTCTTGAATATTTTTCTTTTTCCTATACACCAAACGATCATACACAGAAAGACGGTCTCCTCTATATTTTTGGCGATCATTATACCATTGGCGATCATCATCCCATCGGTCATAGCACCGATTCTCATATTCACGCCGATCGTGGTATTCACACCAATCTTCACGTTCCTGCTGATAAGCTACCTCATCATGCCAGCTGCATCGGCGCCCAAAAGTCATGTACAGAATGACGTGGCCTTTTTGAATCTCTGTAACTTTCATATTGGTCACTGCATTCTGGACAATCATAAATTGATGGGAGCCTTAACTTTTCATTCCAACAAAACCTAAAGAACGGACATCCCCAATGATCTTCATTATCAAATTTACTCATCGGAGGACTCCGATCCCTCTCTTGTTGGCGCATGTACTTGTCGATGAGTTGCCCTGATATAACCCTAGGTTTATCCCTGCGTTGACAGTTCTCCCGATAATCCTGATAATTCTGATTTTGCACATCATCGGCCGATACTTGACAATCTGGATCAACAGCTCCTGATCTCTTCGCATGATCCGATGTGAGGACCTTAGCTTTCCACTTCCTATCGGGTGCTCCGATTTCAACCATATTTTGAGGGACGGGTGCCCATCAAGCTTCATCGGTTTTTTACCAGTTTCAACTTTAATGATTCCCTTCTCAATCGCCGATTGAATCTCATTGTGAAAACCTTTGCAGTCATTGGTATGATGAGATACAGAATTGTGCCACTTGCAATATTTATTTTTCTTCAATTCTTCGACACAAGGAATTGTATGATTTGGAGGAAAGCCTGATTTGTTTTTCTGCTAACAATAAATTGAATATTTTATCAGCTTTAGTGATATCGAAACTGTACCTCTCTAGCTCGACCTTCACCCATGGGCATGCAACAGAATTCTTGTTCTTGGTCCACTCGGCCAAATCGACCTCAGCTTCATCACCATCGGAATCATACTCAATGTTAGCAATTTTCCTCTGGTATTTATCCCTCCGATAATCATTATCACGTCCTTCATGCTGAGAGAGCTTCTGAATCATGTGTCCCAAGCCTTCAAAATCTTGACTTGTGTATCGATCTCTGACTTGAGGCAACAATACTTGGAAAGCCAAATCGACCAGTTGTCCCTCCGGTAAATTCAACGAATAGCATCAACTACGGACATCCCTGAATCTTTGAACAAATTCACTGACCGATTCCCCATTCCGCTGTCGGAGAGCCGTCAAATCGGATAGTCTAGTCTCTTGTACTCCCATAAAGAAATAAGCATGAAATTGCTTTTCTAGATCGGCCCAATTACTGATAGAATTTGGTGGCAATGAAGAAAACCAGGAAAAGGCCGAACCAGAAAGCGACATAGGGAACAATTTGACCTTCAGTGGATCAATAGCGACTGATATGCTCAATGGTGGTAACATCTCCTTGTCCAAAAAACTTGTAGAAATCTGGAATCCTGAATCGGGCTGGCATTGGCAACGTGTCAAACCAGTCCAGATATGGCTTCCGATACAGATAAGATTGTCCCTTTGGTTTTAAACCAAACTGATTTTTCACGACATCAGCAATCTTATCTGTCCAATCCTCCTGAGCATAGTTTCCCTGGCTAATCAGAGCTCGTGCCGACGTCATTATGACTGGTGTCTCAACAGGCCCAATCGACGGCTCCCGATAGTCAGGCTCTCTGTTCCTTGGTGGGTTTTCAGTTTTGAAATAGGAAGGATACACCATCTTGCCATCAACCACAGGAATACGGCTGCCAAACTGATCAATGTGTTGAGTTGCGCCAGAACTCTTATCCCCTGTTTCTTCTTCTTCCTCCTCTTCTTCACCTCCTTCTGCCACCTTGGCTTTTGATTTCTTTGTCTTAGGAGTCTCATAACACTCAGGGTGTGTTTCTGGTGATGTAGATGAACTGATCTGCACAATCTTCTTCTTGAGATCTTTAATTGCCGAAGCAGCACCAGTATCAAAGTAAGCAGGTCCTTTCTGGACATCCTTCAATATCGCTCCATCCAGCAATTTGGCGATCAATCCCACCACCGTATTTACCAATATCCCAGATTGGTTAATCATTGCATGACTCACACCAGCATCTATATAGTCTTGAAAGAATTTTCTCTCTTCCGCTGTGATTTGATCAAATGCTTCCTTGGGGACAGGAAACTGATTTTTTCTTAATCACAGCATTTCAAGTTTTGTTGAATGAGTCCAGGCACAGGTTCTTGAACTCTTCAAGTTGTGCTTCCATGAGTTTCTTCTGCTCATCACTGAGATCTTCCATCGTGACAGCAGGGATCTCACCGCCTTTGTCTCCAGGTGCCATCGCAAAAGCTTTCTTGTCCCACCGGGCGTGCCAAAATTTGTTGGCGTCCAAAAAGTCAGGCGTTGACTTTTAGAAATTAACACTGTGGCCTAGAAGATTTCCTTGAATTTTAGTGCAGGTCCAAAATCTTGAGGTTCGTGGCGTGCCAGTCAATTTGACCTTAAATTGACAAGGTAGAGTTTAATCCGTAAACAACAAGGAACTCATCGGCCAAAGCCCCGGTTTGTTCCAGCAATCGGATTAGCATAAAGAGAAGTCCGATTTGCGAGCATGAACCATCGACCTTGAGTCCGATTCGTGATGATATGACATATATTTAAAACAAACCATCGACTGTAGAAACCGAATCGGAGATAAACCTAATTTAGACTCATTTTTTGATATGCATCTTTCCAAAGGTAATAAACAAACTGAATCTCGTGTCACTAACAATCGGATCGATTTCGAGACAGTGTTGCTTGCAGGGCTCCGATTAGATTGCTTACTCCGATAGATCGATATATATCAAAGAGCTCGTTTAAACCAGATTTATTTGTAAATTGCTTATTAAATCTAAATAAGCTATATAAGCAAAACGAACAGATCTATTATAAAACTTGAATTACAGTAAAACATAATAGATCTTTCAAGTAGATGTAAGCCGATAAGATAAAACCAATAAGATACTGTAAAGGGTGAGCGATCTAAACGAAGAAGGGCGACGCGCCTCAATCTAAATCCTAGAACAACTCGATAAATTGGTGAATTAACTAAATGAAGAAGGGCGGTACGCCTCAATCTAAAGCTTAGATTAATTCGGTAGATGTCACACTTACAGACAAACCGGAGGTCAAGATGATGCAGCCCTACTTGCTGAAGAACTCGACGAAAAAGGGTTGTTGGCACGAGGGCCAAAAGTTGTGTTGTATTGATTGGTTGTGTGAACGTTCTTTATAATGGCGCAGGGTTTATATTTATACCCTGGAAATATGGCTAATCCTTGCTGGCTACGACAATATCTCTAATTTATTTAAAGTAGACTAATCTAAACTACCAAAACTATTACAATTGCCGTGCAATCATTCCTTGAAGAAGCTTCTAGACGTATCCCTTCTTTGGAAGTCGTACATGCTCTGGCCTCCTCAGCCCCGTATCCGACCAGGACTCTATCGGACAAACTCTGATCGGAATCGGAGACCCTTAACTCAGAATCAGACTTGGCCTCCAGCTCTGGCTCTGACATGCACAATATTCCTTTAATATTAGCCGAGTCAAAATCTGGTGTCAACAAAGCTTCGTCCCGGTGCACTAGGCTCCGCAACCGATCTCTTAGGCTAGGATTAGGGAGTCCTCCAAATAAGTCATTGTGTTAGAACCGTGCTGCGAGGACGTGCGATGTTTATGTTTGCTTGTTTGTTTCTTGTTTGAGTTGGAGTTTTGTAATGACTGTCATATTTTTGTAGAGTGATGGCCACAAATGCATTATCAAATAATTAAGTTAAAGTCGGATTTAGTTTTCAATCTTGGCTCTGTTCTTTCTATCTTTATTAGTTTATCTATCCTATCTAAAGCATTCTTCTAACAGTCAGATGGTAAATACCAGGAGAGGCGAAGGATGTGACATTCCCAGTGTTAGACGTGCTCACGTGATTAACAGGCAGAATCAAGCACCGCCTCACCTAGCAATGGAGCAGTTCTTGGCAGCCCAGATGCAGTTGCTACAGGACCTCACACATATTGTGCACAACATTCAGGCACAGCAGAACCAGCAACCGCCCCAGATGCCTCCGCAACCCAGGGACAAGCATCGAGAATTTATGAGTCACCACCCGCCAACTTTCTCGCACTCGGCGGACCCCTTGGATGCTGATGACTAGCAGAAGGTCATTAGCAAGAAGCTGGACATCATGCAGTGCAACGACCGTGAGAGGGTCTTATACGCTGCTGGACGTCTGGAAGGATCTGCGTCTGACTGGTGGGATGCATATACAGCTGCTCATGCGGATGCCAACACCATTACCTGGGCAGAGTTCAGGGATAGCTTCCGCTCACACCACATTCCCGCTGGAGTGATGAAGCTGAAAAAGAATGAGTTCTTAGACTTGAAGCAAGGCCACATGTCTGTGAGCGAGTATCGAGACAAGTTCATCCAGTTGTCCCGCTACACGCCCAACGAGGTGGATGAAGATGAGAAGAAGCAGGATCGCTTCTTGGATGGCTTGATTGGACTGCTGAAGTACCAACTGCAGAGCCACACCTTCCCAACATTCCAGGGACTCCTAGACAAAGCTATTGGCCTGGAGAATGCACGCAAAGAGCTCGGTGAGCTCAAGAGGAAGTCCCAGTCACAGGGACAGTCAAGCAATAGCCGCTAGCGCTTCAACTCTTGGCCTGGATCACAGTTCCGCTCTAGAGGACAAGGCGGAAACTTCCAGCAAAGCCAGCAGTACCGTGGCCAGCAGCAGCCTCAGTGCTTCAACCAGCAGGTTCAGCGCAACCCCAACTTCCAGCAGAACCGGTCTGGTACTTCATCAGGTGCTCTAGTGCGCAACAACAACGGCAGCAACAACCCAGTCACGCCGGTTCAACCGAATGGCTGATTCAAATGTGGAGAAGTGGGACACTATGAAATAACTGCCCCAAGCGCAACATGCAGACCCCCAGAGCCAGAAGACTATTGGTCAGAGGCCTGGACCACAAGCTCCACAGATGCGCAACAGGAATCAGAATTCCCAGAACAACAAGGGTCAGCAGAACTACATGCGTGGTCGGGTGAACCACATGTCAGCTGAATCAGCTCAGGATGCTCAGGATGTTGTGCTCGGTACGTTCCTCATCAATTCCAAACCTGGATCAGTTTTGTTTGATTCTGGAGTATCGCATTCTTTCATTATTGAGCAATTTGTGGAAAAACATAATATGCCTATGAGCCTTATGAAGAAAACACTGCTAGTTAGTTCCTCGGGTAACGAGATGAAGGCTACTCACTTATGCCCGCGGTTGAATCCGGAAGTCATGGGGGTAGACTTCCTAGCAAATCTTACAGTCCTCAAGTCTAGTGGGATCGATGTGATTCTTGGAATGGATTGGTTAACAAAGTGTGACGGAGTAATCCAATGTGCCAAGAAGTCAGTGCTCTTAACCAGCCCTCAAGGAAATCAGATTGAGTTCGTGGCTAACATGTCATCCAAGGATGAAGGAACCGTGAATCAGATCAAGGGAACATCTTTGGAAGAGATCAAGGTCGTGTGTGAATACCCCGACATCTTTCCGGAGGATTTACCAGGTATGCCACCTGACCGTGACATTGAGTTCCGTATTGATCTTTTACCTGGCACTACACTGTTGACGGTCATTAATGCACATCTCAGACCGTCAACTCTAACATACAAATATAATTCACCATAGCTATAGGGATTATATCTAACGAATTCAACTAGTTTTGGTGATTATGTGTATGCAGAAGGCAACAGGTGAAATTTGAGGCGAAACGGGCCCGGTGGGACGTCGCCTAACCTAGCCAGGTCGGCCGACGCCTAACTGAGGCCAAACCACCTCATCCTTCTTGTGCGCGTTCCCACCGCCTCCAGGAGTCCATCTACGCCGTGCACCACTCAAGGCGGTGGATCCAACGTCGGCCGACCTCCCCGCGTCGCCCGACCTGTGACTGAGTCCGTTCGTCCCCAGCTTCCACGTGTCCACTCCCAACCGCCTCTACAAGCTATAAATAGCTGCATACCGGTCATTGAAGAGCATCATCGAGCTGGAGCAACGAGTCAAGGCGAAGCCCTCCTCAAATGAGAGTAGAAATAGGGAGAGAGTGAGGGAGAGTCTGGAGGAGTCCAGGCGTGTCGGCGACCCTCCACCTGTACCTCGGCGGATGCGAGCTCCTTGGTAAGTATCCGGGATATTCCGCTTAGTATTTAAGTCTGAGTTATAGAAAGCTGAGTTCTTTATTTTGCTTGTGGGTTCGTTGCTTTATTCATAAAGTATCTTAATCTTTGGCCAAGGTTAGGATAGCTGATATTGTCTTAAGCGTGGTGCTTAGGAATGTATCTGCCCTCGTTTGCCTCATAGCCCCACGGATTAGAAGAGGTAGGCGGCAGGTGGCGACAGCCCTGTCCGTCCTTTGTAATCCTTCACGTTCGGGTATGGCGTAGAACTGTTTGCCGGCAATTTCCTTGAGGTCTAGGATACCCTGGTGCCTAAAGCAAGCATAGGAAAACTCTCTTCGCTATATTCACAGCCTTAGTGCTAAGTTATCCTCTCTACCCAGCCTACATATAAACTCGATCGATCCGGTCAACTGTAGTGATTAGACAGTGCCCTCTCGTTCCCTGTGGATTCGATACCCTGAATACTTCCGGGTGAAAGCTACAACGGTATCCGTGCGCTTGCGTATTTATCTGCGACCGTAAGAAATGCCAACAAGCTTTCTGGCGCCGTTGCCGGGGAACGGTAGCTGTGTTGTCAAAACTACGGTTGCCCGTTTATCTTTTATTTTATTTTCTTTTATTTTATTTTTGGTTACCCATGGACTCAACCCAAATAGCTATGAGTTCTCTGCTCCAAAGGGCGAATTATTGGAGCCGCACCCCTTGTCAAATCCTATAGAACCAAATAGCTATGAGCAGTCCAGGAGATCTCCTTCGCATGACGTGATGGTGAAAACCCATACCATCACTTGCATGAATTCGAGTTGCTCTGCTCATGTCTGGTCACATCAGGCGTGACGCAAGCAATGACTATATGGAAGCTCTTCCTATTCTCTCTCAAAGAGAGGGCAAGGAAGTGGTATGACCATACCGTTGGGCTAACGAACGGTTAATGGGAAAAAGTTACGAGATAAAGTTTTGTCTGGAGTACTTCCCCGTTCATTGGATCTATGC
The DNA here is from genome assembly GCA_004135705.1 of Alloteropsis semialata. Lineage (NCBI taxonomy): Eukaryota > Viridiplantae > Streptophyta > Magnoliopsida > Poales > Poaceae > Alloteropsis > Alloteropsis semialata. Next base: position 20,381,598 of record CM014272.1, read on the forward strand.
CCTTCGGAAGAAAATTATTAACTTCCAACAAAAAGAGAAGGAAACGATCGTGGCAGCATGAGGACGATTCTAGGATTTCAAGGCTGCCCGATTCGTTGATATAGCCTCTGGAGGATCATTCTTACTTGTAACACCGGCTAGAGCGAGAGAGGTCCTGGAGAAGATTCGAGCGCACTCCCCCACTGCTATGGATGGAACTGAGCAAGAAGACCTTCAACTAGATTCTATCTTACCCGTAGACTTGCCCAGTCCAGATCCAACTCCTGAGACACCATCCATTAAGGCAGAGGAAACTCAGCCTTTCGGATTATCTTTTGACTGCGAGGATGATCTCTTTGAAAATCATGGAAACACCTCGGATTACTCAAGGCACAAGAAGGCTACGACGCCCCTTCTTTCTCATCCTCCCGATCCTCCCCATGAAGCATTTCTCGAAAAACACATAAAGGAAGAATGGTCGGATGGAATGTGGCACTTTTCCAAAGCAATTTGGAATAGTTCACCTTCCATAATCCTTCCATATTATATGAGGGGAACTGTCGTAGAAGCCCATTTCAACCCCAGTATGGAGGTCAAACATCATGTCATGGCACATTGCACAAAATCTCTTAGAAAATGTTCCACTAAGGCCATCCGACAAGCTCCTCAAAAGTTGTCCCTTTGGACACATCAGTCAATGTCGGGAGATCGCCAGTGCTGTGACAATCACGCTAGACAAAATCGAGGTCAATTTAGATCTCCACATCTTTGATACCCTCAATTTTGATCTACTCTTAGGCTATCCGCTAGAAAAGCTTCTCCAAGGAGAAGTATCTCATGGGAGCCTTCATAACACGCTTGGGAAAGCTGCTTTCGCCACTCCTATCTCCTGCCTAGAAATTCCAAAGGCAAAGCCTCTTCCCAAGCACAGCTCACTCGAGAAGGCAATGTTCGTGTCACCATCCACCCTAAATTCTCATCTCTATGACCACGAACAATTTCCATCACCCTCGCTTGAGCGAAAGAGTTGGCCCCACGGCCCTCGGGACTTTGTTCTTGACAACAGTCAAGAATCAACACCGAGCGTCCACATTGAATCTCTTGAGTTAGAAAACCCAAAGGCCATGGATAGGCATGAAGCATTGACTCTGGAGCCTGAGCAAAAGGATTCTATAAATGAGCATGAAGCCTTCTCTTTTGAAATCTCACTAGAGTCATGCTCCTTTAACGAATCTCCAGAGTTTACCATGCTTTGTGCCACAATCACTTACAAGGACTACAACCACCTTAAGGTCCTCAATTCTAAAATGTTTAGAAGGTTGGTTGTAGATGCATTTGCTTATCATAAACATTGCAAATTTCGTGGATGCATTTGTGGCACTAACCTTGCAGCTAAAGCTCCAATGACACATCAACAATTGGTGGTGAGCTTGGAAACTACATCACCAAGGATAACTGCAATGTGAGGATCCCTCATGTTCTAGCTTTAGACCATAAACAAAGCACTGCTGGGAGATGGCCCGGATTATCGTATTATTTTCCTTTCAAATAAAAAGAAAGAACATGTTTTTAGTATAATCTCTCCTTCGGGTATTTTTGGTTACTAACCGTTTCAAGTAGTGATTAAGAAGAACGATGGATAGGTGATGCTTAAGAACATGTAGCTACATCAGCTACAAAAACCTCGGTAAGTGTTGGTTTGGGAAAGATTACAAAAGAAGTTTGAACTCTACACACTTGAGTTATGTTGCTTTGCACTTCAAACTCCAAGTGTGGGGGAGGTATGTGAGTATCCCCAGTAAGTTCCCTTTCGAGCCAAATCTTATTTCGGTTTAGAGCTGGTGTTAGTTCTTGCACATTGAGAAAAAAACATATCTGAGTTCCAATAAAGGCTCTTGGTCTTTGAACCAAAGAGCCATTGTTTTGTTTCCACCATATATGAATAAATGCAGGTACAAGGTTAAGTGTGGCGGTCTCTCGAGTTTTCTGACGCACACATGTTTGAGACCACCCACAGACAGGCTGCACAACATCGCACAAGACTACACAAAAAAAGATCAACGAGGAAAAGGTCCAGAAGGGGTCGGCCGACCCCACCAGGTGGGCCGACGGCCCTCTGGTGCCTTTCGTCTCCAATTTCGTCCAGAGCGATGGTTTGCGCACCTTATCCCTCATCCTCTCTGATTCATGAGTTAATTCGTTCTTATCTTCAGATGATCATTAAAATTAAACTCATGATAAAATAAGCTTTGATGCTCCTTTGGTTTACATGTCTATCCTTGATTGGCTTGCATATTCTTTATTCCTTGCACATGCACCTGTTGCTTGTGAGCATATATCTTTAGGAAAACATGTTTATCTAAGTGGTTGATTAATGAGATATGGTATGATGAAAGAAATCTTGCTCTTTCTTTATAAAGTGCTTGGGATATTTTTCTTGTAAAGCTTAAAATCAATAGCCTTACAAAGCTCCTCAGTGATGCCTTATTCCTACCAATGCCATATGATGTTAACATTGCAAAAACCTATACACATATGCTGCTTGTTATTGCATTAAGCCTTGTCAAATTTTTGTGACCTTTGTAAGATTCTTTTCATACTTTCATGATCAAGATCACGTACACTCCACATACATATGCTAAACTTCTACACTGGAAGTTAGAGATATTCCATCCATCCACAAAACAAATACTCCATTTAAGTGTTGATCTCCTCTCCAAGTATTATTTCAAAAGAGGCATGGGCTATAGAAAAAAAAATATGAACACATGAAGGTCCAAATAAAAAAAAGAGAAAAAAATATGGGCACATGAAGGCCCAAGTATCATGAAAAAAATTATAGCTATGTTCTCAAAATAAATTCAAGAGGAGAGAGATCATACAAAAAGGAGTTATCATTCCATTGTTCCACACACATGCACATCTTGATCAGATTGTATGAATAGTACTCTTCTTGGATCCACTCTTTGATTTGCAATATATGTGATGCAAGTATGCCTTATCTTTACTCCTACCTTGAGCTTCACATAAGCCTTTTAGAAGTAGGGTGAAAAAAAAAGAGGGGCAAAGAAATGCCTTGGTGAGGAATCATAAACAATGAGCGATCTGAGAGAATCATTTGAGGAGCTAGGTAAGGCTGTGTTTTTGAAAATTTATCGAAAACCCAAGCTACTTAACAGAAGAGTTGAGATGACTTGAATCAAGGCCGTTCTGTTCCTCAACCACCCAAGATGGCATGATAGACACTTCAAAATTCACAAGTGCAGGTATGTCTTTAAATAATTTATATGCTAGTATCATATCAATTGGAGCCATGGTTTCCACCTTAGTCTTTAAAGCTTTACTCGAGGATGAGTAAAGGCTAAGTGTGGGGGAGCTTGTTGACGGTCATTAATGCACATCTCAGACCGTCAACTCTGACAAACAAATATACATTCACCATAGCTATAGGGATTATATCTAACGAATTCAACTAGTTTTGGTGATTATGTGTATGCAGAAGGCAATAGGTGAAATTTGAGGCGAAACGGGCTCGGTGGGACATCGCCCGACCTAGCCAGGTCGGCCGACGCCTAACTGAGGCCAAACCGCCTCATCCTTCTCACGCGCGTTCTCACCGCCTCCAGGAGTCCATCTACGCCGTGCACCACTCAAGGCGGTGGATCCAACGTCGGCCGACCTCCCCGCATCGCCCGACCTGTGACTGAGTCCGTTCGTCCCCAGCTTCCACGTGTCCACTCCCAACCGCCTCTACAATCTATAAATAGCTGCATACCGGTCATTGAAGAGCATCATCGAGCTGGAGCAACGAGTCAAGGCGAAGCCCTCCTCAAATGAGAGTAGAAATAGGGAGAGAGTGAGGGAGAGTCTGGAGGAGTCCTGGCGTGTCGGCGACCCTCCACCTGTACCTCGGCGGATGCGAGCTCCTTGGTAAGTATCCGGGATATTCCGCTTAGTATTTAAGTCTGAGTTGTAGAAAGCTGAGTTCTTTATTTTGCTTGTGGGTTCGTTGCTTTATTCATAAAGTATCTTAATCTTTGGCCAAGGTTAGGATATCTGATATTGTCTTAAGCGTGGTGCTTAGGAATGTATCTGCACTCGTTTGCCTCGTAGCCCCACGGATTAGAAGAGGTAGGCGGCAGGTGGTGACAGCCTTGTCCGTCCTTTGTAATCCTCCATGTTCGGGTACGGCGTAGAGCTGTTTGCCGGCAATTTTCTAGAGGTCTCGGTGCCTAAAGCAAGCATAGGAGAACTCCCTTCGCTATATTTACAGCCTTAGTGCTAAGTTATCCTCTCTGCCCAGCCTACATATAAACTCGATCGATCTGGTTAACTTTATTGATTAGACAGTGCCCTCTCTTTCCCTGTGGATTCGATACCCTGAATACTTCCGGGTGAAAGCAACAACGGTATCCGTGCACCTGCGGATTTATCTGCAACCGTAAGAAAGACCCAAAAGATTGGATGTTAAGGATTTGAGTGAACTAAAGAAACAAATAGAAGAGCTATTAGGAAAAGGATTTATTCATCCTAGCTCGTCACCTTGGGGAGCCCCTGTTATCTTCGTTGATAAAAAGGATGGTACTAGAAGGATGTGTGTGGATTATAAGTCTGTCAATGATGCAACCATCATGAACAAATACCCACTACCCAGAATTGAAGATCTGTTTGATCAAATGAGAGGTGCCAAGGTATTCTTCAAGATCGATATGCGATCAGGATATCATCAGTTGAGAATCCGTCTAGAAGATATTCCCGAAACGGCATTCACTTCCAGATATGGGTTATATGAGTTCACGGTGATGCCTTTTGAATTAACCAATGCCCCAGCGTACTTCATGTACTTGATGAACAAGGTGTTCATGGAATACCTTGACAAGTTTGTGGTAGTGTTCATCGATGATATCTTGGTGTTTTCTTAGAATGAAGAAGAACATGAAGAACATCTAAGGTTGGTGTTACAGAAACTTTGAGAGAATTAGCTGTATGCCAAGCTTAGTAAATGTGATTTCTGGTTGAGAGAAGTTTCTTTCCTTGGTCATGTAATCACCAATAGAGGAATAGCAGTTGACCCCAGCAAGGTTCAGGATGTGTTGAATTGGAAACCACCCATGAATGTGTCAGAGATCAGGAGTTTCCTTGGTTTGGCAGGATATTACTGCAGATTCATTGAAGGATTCTCCAAGATCGTGAAACTGCTCACTTCATTATTGGAAAAAGAACGAGAGTTCAAATGGGATGAAGCTTGTTAGAATTGCTTTGAAGAATTGAAGAAGAGGCTAACCACGGCCCCTGTGTTGATAATGCTAAATATACACAAAGGATTCGACATCTACTACGACGCTTCACGTCTTGGTCTTGGTTGTGTGTTAATGCAAGAAGGTAGAGTGGTAGCTTATGCATCTCGGCAGTTGAGGAAGCACGAGCAAAACTATCCAACTCATGATTTAGAGCTAGCTGCTCTCGTGCACGCACTGAAGATCTAGAGACACTATATGATTGGAAATAAGTGCCAAATTTTCAAGGATCATAAAAGCTTGAAGTATATCTTCACTCAGAGGGATCTCAGTCTCAGATAGCGCAGATGGTTAGAATTGATAAAGGATTACGACTTGGATATCCAGAATCACCCTGGCAAGGCTATTGTATTAGCAGATGCTTTGAGTCGGAAAGGTCAAGCTAATATGGCTATAGCCTGTCTGATGCCTCAAGATTTGTGTTGGGAATTGGAGCGACTCAATCTCGGAATTCTTTGTCACACGAAGCCGTGACTATGGAAATTGAGCCCACTCTCGAACAAGAAATCAGTCAGGGTCAGCTGACAGATGCCAAGATCAAAGAAATTAAGACTCTGATTGGTTTAGGGAAAACAACGGATTTCACCAAAGATGAACAAGGAACTGTTTGGTTCAGGAAGAGGATCTGTGTACGTGACATCGACCATCTTTGAGAGCTCATACTAAAGGAAGCACATGATTCTGTCTATTCCATTCACCCCGGCAGTACCAAAATGTACCAAGATTTGAAGGAGAAATATTGGTGGTATGGTCTTAAAAGAGATGTAGCAACTCACGTGGCTTTGTGTGGTGTATGCCAAAGAGTAAAATCAGAACACCAAAGACCAGCATGTTTGCTTCAGCTGTTAAAAGTACCCGAGTGGAAATGGAAAGAAATTGGTATGGACTTTATCGTAGGGTTGCCTCGCACTCGGGATGGCTACGATTCCATATGGGTCATTGTGGACAGACTAACCAAGGTTGCTCACTTCATTCCAGTCAAAACCACATATTTGGGAGCCAAGTTAGCAGAACTGTATATGTCCAGAATTGTGTGTCTACACGGAGTGCCGAAGAAGATAGTGTCTGATCGAGGTACTCAGTTCACGTCTCGTTTTTGGCAGAAACTACACGAGTCAATGGACACCAAGCTTAATTTCAGTTCTGCATATCATTCGCAGACAGACGGACAAATTGAGAGGACAAATCAAATCTTAGAGGATATGCTATGAGCTTGTGCCTTAAAGCATGAAGGAAGTTGGGATAAGAGTTTGCCGTACGCAGAATTCTCTTATAACAACAGCTATCAAGCCAGTCTCAAGATAGCTCCATTTGAAGCTCTGTACGGAAGAAAGTGTAGGACACTGCTGTACTGGAGTCAGACAGGTGAAAGTCAGGTTTTTGGACCAGAAATTCTGCAAGAGGCTGAAAGGCAAGTCTAGATAATCCGGGATAATCTTAGAACTGCTCAGTCACGACATAAGAGTTATGTCGATACCTGGAGAAGAGAACTGACATTTGAAGTAGGAGATCATGTGTATCTCAAGGTGTCACCCATCAGAGGTCTCCGCAAATTCAAGGTCAAAGGAAAGTTGTCACCTCGCTATATCAATCCTTTTCCAATCTTGGAAAGGAAAGGTAAAGTGGCATATCAGTTTGAGTTACCCGAGCGATTGTCGGATGTTCACGATGTGTTCCACATTTCTCAATTGAAAAAGTGCTTGAGGGTACCCGAAGAGGAACTACCACTGGAAGAACTCAACGTGCACGATCACTTGACTTATTCAGAGCATCCAGTCAAAATGTTGGAAACGTCTCAAAGGGTCACAAGAAACAAAGTAATCAAAATGTGCAAAGTACAGTGGAGTCATCACTCAGAGGACGAAGCTACTTGGGAAAGAGAAGATGAGCTCATTGCAGACTTCCCGCAGTTGTATCCAAATCTATCCGAATCTCGAGGACGAGGTTCTCTTTAAGGGGGGTAGGATTTGTAACATCCAAATTCCATCATGTAAAAATTCATGTAAGCAACTTTGTTTTTATTAGATTTATCTAAGGTTTAATGAATTTTCCTTTAATTAATTTGTGGCCTTAAATATTTAAACAATAATTAATTAATTTTAGAACAAAATTGAATGTTGCGTTTCATGCTCTTGCATTTGTTTTTGTTTGGTTGTGTGGATCCCAAACTCTCTCCAATTCAAATCCTATTCAAACATCTCTCAAATTCTCCAAATTCAATTCAAACAAAAGTTCAAATCTTTTTCTCTCTTCCCTCCCTCTCTTTTCTCTCTTGTGGCCCAGCCCATTCCTCTCTCCCTTCTCCTTCCCACACCGGCCGAACCCCCGGCCCAACTCCGTCACCCATGAGCCGATCCGCTCAGCTCTCCCCACTCCCGCACTCTCCCTCTCTCTCACTGACATGCGGTCCTGCTTGTCGGCGCCATCCCCTTCCTTCAGCCGTTCGACCGTTCCCTCTTTCTTCGCCCGAGCCGCCCGCCCGCGTCCTCCGCCCCATGTCCGCGCTCGCACCCCCGATCACCTCCCCTCCTTCTTCACTCGGCATTACTGTGCGTTCATCCGCAAGCCTTCAACGCCTTGTCCCCCCTCTCTCTCCCCCTTCGGCAACGGCCGAATTAACGCCCTGGCCATCATGGCCGTGACTACCGCCCTCACTCATTTCACCTCGACCGAGCCCCTGCACTCCCCCTCGCTCCTCTATAAAGATCGTCGGCACCTCCCCGCGCATGCACACACCTTTTGCTCTTCGAAACCACCTCACAATCGGGCTCGATTTCTCGTCGGAGCTGCTCATCGCCGAGGTGATTCGCGCCGTCGTCCTTATTCTCCTTCGTTTGTGCCCCGTTGACTCTCCCTGCATCCCTCTACTCTCTGCTTAGGACCCCAGGAGCTCGGACGCGACGCCCAGGGGCAAGAACCCGTTTCGGACCCCGTCATCACCGTTCGGTCATCTCCGCGGCCGCCTCTCCTCGTTGCCGAGCATTCCCAATCCACCTTCGCCTTCGTCAATCTCTTTGGTGATCTCCCCATTCCGTGTTCTCTCTCCCCGTGCACTCCCTTTCGCATTTGGTGCTCCGTAGCGCTGTGCAGGCTCGTCTCCGGCGAGTTCTCGCCGCGAACGCGGTGGCGCCACCGCATTCAGTCGCCGTCTGCCGCAGACGTGCTCCACACCGTCCAATTCTAGATCTAGGGCTCAGATCACCCCGCGTACCGGTCAACCGTAGTCAGACCGACCCGCGCCTGTACATTTTGATTAAGAGTCCCTCGGTTTTGCTATATTTAACCCCAGTCCATCATCTATACAAAGTATTTTTATATATGCCCTTAGAATTCATGTTTAGGCCCCTGATCTTCCTTTATATTGAATCCGCCGTCCTTTTCATGTCATTTTCACTTGCTAGCACCTCTGGTCTATGTTTATGTATGTTTAGGCCCTCGGTTTTAATCAAAACAATACGCAAACTTTAGTTTTATTCACATATTAGTCCCTGCAACCCTGTTTTTAGTGTAACTTCGTCGTTTTGAATCCATTTTGGGCGATTCTCGTGTCCACGTGATCGTCTCTGCATGCTCTATACTTTAGGGTGCTTGTTCCGTGCTTTTAGTACTGCTTAGTGTACTGTTTTAAATTATTTTGTTGTATTGCTTTGTTTGATCCTTTAGAGAACGTGCCGTTCGAGGAAGGAGAGGAGTAGCAGCTATTCGAGGAAGACCAACAGCAGTTTGTTGAGGAAGGCAAGTGGCCTCCCTCTACATGAATCTTCTTTTTGTCCCAATTACATCATGAAATTCACCTTTACTTTATTGTTTATGCATTAATTTTGATGGGTCACCTATTAAGGACATGATTAGTCTTTTGCCTTGAACCTTGAATCGCCGGTTGTGAAATGAGTAGAAATTCTTAGCTTGCTTATACTTGGGTTGGTTATGTTAACCTTATGCAAATGTTAATTATGTTTTATTTAGGTTGTTATACACATGCTTAATTACAAGATCATCATGATTAATTGGAACATGGAGAACCTCCCAAGAAAACAGTGCAACCACAGTATCACATGGCTCTGAACTTAGCTAATTAATTAGACGTGGGGTTGGCTAGTGGCCTTACTGAAAAGATAAGGAGGGGGACGATGAAGGGGTCGTAGCCCGGTCCTCTTGGAGGAGTAGCCTTTGCCAAGGTACTGCCTCATTAGGGAGGGTTATGGACCTCACCGCGGCTGAAACTCTAGCGGGCCGCTAGTTGGCTTTGTGACTTTGTAAAGGCTTCGTAGTGAACCCTCGCCACTCACCAAAGGAAGTGTTTAAGGGCCTTGCAAACCCGGGCGACACGGGGAACACGAGCTGTGGGGAAAGTGTACAACATCTGCAGAGTGTAAAACTGATATATCAGCCGTGCTCACGGTTAAGAGCGGCTTGGACCCTCACATGATAATTGAACTTAAACATTATCTAACTAGTGGTTCTTGGTCTTTTATGGAATACTTTGGGTTATCCTGCTTAATTTTGGGTTGGTATAAACTTACATCTAGTAAATAGGTGCTTTGTATTAAAATTTGATCAACTAAAAGTGCTAACCGCATGAGCCTGAACCCCCTTTGATGGCCTTGCATATTCTCCACTTGTTGAGTACCAACCATAAGTGTACTCACCCTTGCTAAACAACTGCTGTTCAGAAGAAAACAATGAAGTGGAGTACTACAGCGACTATGATGAGTTCTAGGCGCGTCAACCAGTCAAGTGCCTGTGGATGTCATCTTGAAGCTGTCTTGTCGTCTTAGGTTGTCGGTGAACATTTAAGACCTTCGTGTCTATTAACAATGAGAGTAATAAAGTTATGTACTCTCTTTTGTACGCTTTTGGACATTGTCTTGTGATATTTTCATTGATGACGTCAACACATGTGTGATGAATGGATCCTAGCACACATATGCAATGCATTCGATTTTGTCCTAAAAATCAGGTGTGACACATTTTGATGCTGGTGCTGCCACTAAAGGCAATCCTGCAGACAGATTTCATGATTGCATCTGGCTCATATGGTTGTATTAATTTCATCAATTTTCTTCCCATGATCTTTCTGGTTGATACGAGTATTCCTGAACCAATTTGATGCATGTTGTTGCTACAAGTTTTTTTATCTCTTCGTCTATTTTGCACAAATTCTTACTAATTGGGGCACCGAACCGATGTTGATGATTCACACATATTGTAGATTTCTGTTTGTATCCACCTCTTTCGACAAGGCCATGAAACCTTACATAGTGAACAACCATCAATGATCATTAGCAAAGATCTTACTTTCCAAACTATAGTTTCTCTTTGACATAAAATGGAGGAAAGTAAAGTAAAGGTTTTTGTATTGTGGGAACAATTTATTCCATCATTGTTTCATTGTCCATAATTTAACATTTTCAGCTATCAACAATGCTATGAGTCAACATTTCCAGCGTTTCGTTTCACCTTATCACATTAAGAAGTTGGTTGTTTGTCAAGGTTGCTTGAACATACCCCAGGTCTAACAATCATAGAGTTCCCCTTTCAGATGTATGGATTTGAAGCATTCTTGAAGTGACGCAAGTCAATATCAAATACTATGGAAGAAATTGAGTTTTTTTTCAGTGTCAGATTAGGACTCCGAGAGAACAAAAATATTGTCTCATGTATATTAAACCTTTCCCATTAAAATCGGTGCCATGAAAGCTAGAATTGTTGTTGAAGAAACAAATTATTTATCATGTATCCTTATCGACACTTGTGATGTAAAAAACAATGTGATAGCGAGCTCCAAAACCACCTAACACCTATGTCCTACTAACTACTACTTGATTAGTTAATTTTGGGCCATAAAGAATCTGTTTTCTGCGTCTATCATACATAAAAAGGATCTCGTCAGTTTCGTGCTTGGAGTTCAAATGAGTTTCGATATCTGCCATATGGGAACGGGATGCATGGGGAATATGAGTTAAAAATATGAATTCCTTTCAGCGTGGTTATCCTACACGGACCATTATAGCGGTAGTAGAAGCCTCAGCTGCTGCCATGGTTTCTGTGCTAAAGCTTCTAGAAAACCCAGTACGAGTGCACAATGTTGCTACCTCAGGTGTTACATTGGATCGGCGGCAGGAACTGTACTGGTTGACTTCATGCACGTGCGCACGTATGTGTCCAGAATGTATCTGCTCAAGTATATTTTAAGAATTGAACAGAGGTGTTGTTTGGTTCAATGAGTTGTAATGTACATTCTGTCTGCACCAGTAAATGAAGACGCTAGATATTAGTTCTTGGTTTGGAGTCACCGTAATCATCGCATACTGTGCAATATGATTCGGGCCAATGAAAAATCGATAACACCGAAAATGATGTGGCCCATAAATTAATGTTGAAGGTTAGGACTTGGGAGTGAGATGTGTAGGGAATACTCCCGGTTAAATGTTATTGAGCATGCTATAAATAGCTATCTTGCCAGTAGCCGGCAGTGCAAAGTCATGTAACTGTTCGGAAACAAGTTGTCATATTTTGTCTGTTCAAGTATGTAGAAAGGGTGGCCCGTGGAGCTAAATACCCTCATTATCCGGAATATAATTGCATTATTCACCTATTATGCTTCCTAATCATCATCTTAATTATGCAATGGCCAGTTTGAATAATGTTGGAAAGAAAACACATTGCATACGAGTCAATAAAAAGTATCCAAATTTTCTGGGTGCAAAAGATGACCACGATATAGCAAATTGTTAAATCCACTTAACCATCTACTGATAGTGTTTTCAGCAAAAGACATATGTTAATTCAACCAGTTAATACACTGAGTGGAACAAAGCTTGAATGAATCTATGTGTAATGAAGACATGAGTTGAGAAATTGTAGTGGAACTAGACTAGAAAAAAGGCATTGTTCTTGGTTTAAGGTCTCAAGTAATCATGTTGTTAAATTTTAGCATTATTCATTGAAAATAGGCACTAGTGGAGTGATATATTGGTGTCTGCTACAAATTTATTGGTGTCTGCTACAAATTACGGCTACTTAAACTGAATTGCTAAGTTAGCATCACCTACTGGAGTCTGGATTTCCTCTTCCTATAACCATATAAAATGTTTGAGTCTGGATTTCCTCTTCATATAGCCATTTGATTTTTTATGTTTTGCTTAAGAGTAGATGGTACATTGTGTATCATATATATTTTTTGTTATAGCTTAACTAACGTTTTCATATATACCTGTTTAACTATATTTGGGACAACGCCTCTGTTCTATTCTTCCTATGTGCAAAAGTACATGTTATTTTTCTAGGGACTTGTAATGGAACCTTTTTATTCTTGCTTGCTTGAAGACGAGACACTAAAAATAATTCAAGTGATGGTAGAAAAATAAAAACGGAAGATATCTAAACACACTTTTCCATCTATTGCAGTAGTATTTTTACCCAAAATACGGCATGATTGAGCATACTATTACATGTCCAACTTCAGATGAGTAAGAATTAACAAGGAGTGCTCTGAGAGACTAAAGCCATGCCACGACAAGTTGTCGCTTGTGCCAAAGGAGCACTGATTGCTTGGTCTTCAATTTGTGTATGTTACTGCTAGTTTTCTCACATTAATGTTACAACTAGCTTTCTCTAGACAGGTTCAATTGATCAATTTTTAGCTACCATTCTCTATGCAGGTTGAAATGATCAATGGTTGAATTCTTTATTTGCATGTGCACAACGATGAATCAAGAAACAATGGATTTTGAGAATACTATATATTATATTTTATATCTATTAGACTTGTACTATACACTTATATGTACATTTACTATATCACTATCAAATGATATGAACAATTACTATCAATGTTTCCTTCCTGCAATAAATGCTATTTCTTTTGATTATTGAAATTTGTGTGTTGTTTGATTGTCCATGTCACATGTTGTCACTTAGAAAATGTCATGTAAACATTATATGCCATATGTAATTGTATTATATTTTTAAAAAATTAATGTTAGTATTATTTAAAAAATTAATGTTAGTATTATTTTACATAAGATTTGGCTCCTAATGTGTTCAAGTGCGTACCTCCAAGAATTAGAAGGAGGAGAACAGTATATGAGGCACTGAATGATGATACTTGGGTTGCCGACATACAAAGTGCTCTGGGGTGGTTGGGTCTAGCTGAATATCTCGAACTATGGATCTTGGTGAATGGTTTCATTCTAAATGACACAGAGGATACTCATAGATGGAGATTTGAGAGCTCAGGAACTTTCTCTACAAGATCTGCTTACAGAAGCTATTTCCTTGGCTCTACTACCTTTGAACCTTGGAAGAGAGTGTGGAAATCTTGGGCCCCAGGCAAATGTAAAACTTTTTTTGTGGTTGGCCATAAGGAACCGTTGCTGGACAGCGAATCAGTTGCAAAAAAGAGGACTGCCACATCCTGAGCGCTGTCCCCTATGTGATCAGGAGGAGGAGAATATTCAGCACATACTTACATCTTGTGTCTTTGCAAGACAATTTTGGTTCTCTATCCTGCAGCCACTAAAGCTAGCAGAGCTTATGCCCACAAGAAATATTTGCTTTGCTGCTTGGTGGAGAAAAGCTGAGAGGAAAATTCAGAAGCGCCATAGAAAGGGCTTTAATTCTTTTTGCATTCTTGGAGCCGGGACTCTATGGAAGCATAGAAATGCTTGTGTCTTTGAGGGGTCGTCCCCTAACATCCAAACTGCAGTACAGGCTTTTAGAGATGAATCTTTCCTTTGGCAGATTTCAGGGGCTAAAAAGCTTACTACATTAAGCCTTGAGATGGGGGGAAAGCAGGTCTAGCACCTGTTGGTAGTTTGGTCTGGTCCTTCTACTGTGTGTGTTCTTCTTTTTTTCTTGCCAAATTCTGGGTCTAGCTCCACACATTCCACACTCTAATCCAAGGTGTGGTTTGTGTTTTGTAATTGGACTTTTTTCTCTTTTAATACAAAGATACGCAGCTCTCCTGCGTGTTCGATAAAAAATAAATCTAGTCAAACTTGAAATAGTTTAACTCCTCGGGAAGCGAGAGTTGCAATCTTTTTGGGACGAAGGGAGTATATGTTCTTAAAGTTCCAAACTATGTTCTCACAAAGTGTTACTACCACTATTTAGATGTGTTACAAGAGCAAACAAAATTTGTTACACAATATAATCATTGTAGCACTTGACAGATGTTCCATTAGATAACAAATTGTGTTACAGAGTAGTAACACTTTTTTAGAAATAAAGGAACACATGTCTTTTGTTCTAATAGATCAGAATGGTAGTATATAGTAACATTGAAAATAAGAACACAAATAAGATGTGTTACTATGAGACCTAGTAACACTTATATTGACATATAGTAACACAAGTTGGTGTTACTATACGTCTGTTATGTAGTAGTGAGAAGTCGCCATTAGTATCTTGTCCGGTATTATAGAAGCTGGACTAAATATTTGCTGAACTTGGTGGTCTAATGTTAGGACTAAATAGCTGAACCAAGCATGCTCGATGAATTTAGCATGTGCGGGCTCTCAGTGTCGTATAATTAATGTGTAAATATGTACCATATGTGTGGGCTCTCATTAGGAGGAACGTTATCCTCCTATGTGGGCAGTAGATATCTACCATGCTGACACACGGGCTCCTGTGCCATTTGGCCGTCAAATAGATGACTATACATCACTACATCAGGGTTTTTCTTATCAAATATGAACTGTGTCAATTTGTAGCATTACATATCTACTAAATTTGAAGTATTTGTCACCTTGCTCCCTGTTGGCTGCGGTTCCATATGTAAGCTTGGTGGTGCTGCGGTTCTTTTATTTGTTTTGATCAGAACTGTTGGTGCTCATTTGTTTTGAGCTGTGCCATGTGGCGCTTTGGTTTGAGTCAGCTTGAAAACTCTATGGCTCACTACTGGAATCCCCTCCTTTGCCACGGCAAAGGCCAAAAAACCAACGGCGAAAGCTTTGCTGTGCGCGGCTGACGGCAGAACGCGCACGGCAAATAGGCCCGACGGCGAAGCCGAGTTTGCCATGTGCCTTTTGTCGGGCACACAGCAAATCATTTTTTGCCGGCCGGAAATAAATCGAAAAAATAGCAAAAAAAATTATTCCAATGTGGCAACTCGCAGAATTTTTCGCGGAAAATTCGCGCGCTACGCGTCCGCCATGATTCGAACCCGCAACCTCCTCTACCGCTGCACCACACTCTCACCTGTGACTAGTTGTTGTTTTGATTCCTACCATATTATACTAAACCGAGTGTAAATTGCTTGTTTGAGGTCCTAAATGATCTCAAATTAAAAAGTTATCAACTACAAAGTTTCATAACTTTTTGAAATCTACAAGTTTCATTTTGGTAGTTTCTCCATCCGAGGTCTTTTACGAAATTTGAATTTCAAATTTGAGAACATTCAAACTTAGTTTTCATTGACAAGATCACTTCAAATAAAAAAGTTGTCAACTGCAAAGTTTCATAACTTATTGTGCTCTACAACTCTTATTTTGCCTATTTGTTCATCCGAGGTCATTTGAAAAACTCAAATTTCAAATTTTTAGAAATACAAACGTACTTTTCATTGTCAAAATTAATTCAAATTAAAAAGAGTTCAACTATAAAGTTGTATAACTTCTGAAGATCTACAACTTTTATATATGTAGTTTGTTCATCCGACATTGTGGTAGTAACATTGTGCACGAATCTTATATATCTCTCTTCTAGTTTCAGGAAACTATACGAGACATATGAATTTTGCGAACAATTTTAGTATCATTTTGTCGAATGAAGAAATCACCAAATTAAAAGTTGTACATCTTGAGAAGTTAAGCAACTTTGTAGTTCAAAACTTTTTGATTTGAATTGATTTACTACTTCAAAATATGGTTTAAATTATGACTTTGCCGTGTGCCTCAAAAAACACACGGCAAAGACATACTTTGCTGCGTGCCAAGAAAAAACACACGGGCCAAGAAAAAACACACAGCAAAGTCATGACTTTGCCGTGTGCCAAAAAAAGCACACGGCAAAGTATGGCTTTGCGGTGTGCCAAAAAAAAGCACACGGCAAAGTCGTACTTTGTTGTGTGCCAAATTTTTGCCGTGTGCTAAAAAAACACACAGCGAATAGGCTCTTTGCCGTGTGCCCGATAGAAAACACACGGCTAACAACCGGACAGACGGCAAACTTCAAGTTCCGGTAGTGGCTGTAGGCATTCACCTGTGGAATCTCCAGGCCGGTTTGCCTTTGCATCACAAGAAATTGTAGAAACATTTAGGACCCGTTTGTTTCAGTAGAATTGAAAGTCATTCTAGGAAATAGATTCTAGGAAATAGTTTCAACAAGAATTGAATTTCTAGGAATCTAATTCATTTCATCTTTTATGTTTGGATGCATAAAGAAACTCATTCTTGGAATTGAATTCCAAATGTTGTTTGGGTGTACAGATTTTCAATGGAATCGTACAACAGCTCTCATCTCACACACACAACACTATATACCAGCACATGCATGGTTCTCTCCCTCCCTCTCTATGCAACGATTCTTTCTCTCTCTCTATACCATGGTTATTCTCTCTCTATATTCTGGTACATAGCTCTATTCCAGTACACACTATGCAAGTACATGCACAACTCTCTCCCTACACATACTAGGAAGGCATCATCCTCTCTCTCTCTACATACACCAGGAAGGCAACATCTCATACCAACACATACATAATAGCAGCAAGTATGCTCAGATATAGTGTAAACATCAAACATAGCACAGATAACATGTGTATTTTTTCTTGGTGGTTTGCAATAATACCTAAAAAATGGCATTTTTTTTTCTTGGCCGAAACATGTATTTTTTTGGTGGTGCAAAGAAACAGACAAGGAAACAGCTATATTACTTGGCGGTTTCAAAAAACGTCCAAGAAAATATGTAGTTTCCTTGACAGTGCAGTGAAACAGTCAAGAAAATATCAATATTACTTGGCGGTTTCAAATAACACCAGTAACACCCTAATTTTCATCACAAAAAATTGTAGAAACATTTCTAAAATTTTCTAGGATTTATTTAAGGCTTTAAATAAATTTATGTGATTTAATATGAATTATTTAGGTTTTTATTCAACTATAAATAAATAATTAATAGACTCAATAAGTTCTTGTTGATTTCTTGTTGTTGATTTTATTTTGTATTTTTTTCCAAATTAGTTTGAGTTCAACTTGTTTGAATTCGAATTTGATTTGAATTTGATTGATCTTTAGACTAGTCTTTTTCTGCTAGGTCCATTTATCCTCCTTGAACTATTGTTCAGTTCAGTTTGCCTCCTCTCATCGACAAGTGGGACCCTCTCGTCATCCCCAACCCCTGACTCGCGCCTGAGTCGAACCGGACTCGAGTTCGTGCTCGAGCCGCACCGTGCCCAGCTCCCTTGGCGCGCACGACAACGACCCTGCCCATAAAGCTAGTGCTGCCGCCCGACTTCGCGTCCCCGCAAAACCCTTGCCGCCCCTTGCACCGAAGTTTCTGCAGCCGCTGTCGCCTTCAGCCCTAGAAGACAGCCGCTGCCACTGATCTTTCCCTTTGCGCCCCAGCGACGACGAGAACACTTCCAGGAGCTTTGCATCAAGGTGGTAAAACTTCCCGGTCCGCTTGAACTCGTCGTCCTTCCCACGGTGCTCCAGATTTGCTCACCGGAGCTGTCATTGCAGGCCGAGCCACTCCACTCCCTCGGCTGCCGCCATCGTCCTCTGGCCATCACCCCTGACAACGTTGTTGAGTTCGTCGTGATCCCCTCTGCATTTTGGTCCATGTGCCGCTCGATTTGGTGAACCGTAGCCCCGAAATCGCCCGTCTCCGGTGATCTGCCGCCGCGGGCACCGCCGCCGCCCTCGACGCCGGCGTCACTGACCCGCGTCAACCGTCCATCAAGTGATCAAGGGTGCAGATCTCGAGTCAAAGAACAAGGTACCGGTCAGCAGTGTCTATTTTCTAAAGAGACCTCATAGTTTTTGATAATAAACCTACGGTCCATAGTTAGTTCAAAGTATTCATGTTTAGGTCCTTACTTCTTCTGTTTAACACCCTATCCTTTAAAGCATTAGAACCCGCCGTCTTGCCTTGCCCTTTTACGTGTTAGAACCCGAGTTTATATACATCGTTATGTATTGGCCATCTGTTTTCTTTCAGTCTAATCCCTGGAAGTTTGATTCTTTGCAGTTAAGTCCCTAGAGCACCGTTTTGGCCCTATCTTGGTCGTTTCAACTCCGTTTCTAGTGATTCTTTCGCTCACGTGATCGTAAGGACTTGAACTATAGATTTATTCCATTCTTTTGTACTGTTGCTCTTGTTTGGTATACTGTTTCTTATTTGTTGTATTGTTCTTGTGTGTGTGACCCTGTGGAGCATATAGGAGGTGCAACGTTCATGGTTTTCAAGGATCATTCGTGTGGTTCGAGGATCTAGTTGACAAGACCCTGATTAGTACCCTTTATTATCTGGATTTAAGGTAAGTGTATTCTTGATCATATTTTTAGTCCTAATAACCATATGGCATGCTTCACACTTTATAGAAATGCTATGCTTGCATGCTTTTCAATTGATGGGACCCATGTTGAGGACTTGACTGGTTTTGTTTACCCTATTCTCTTGCATAACTTGGTTATTTAATTTACTGTTGGGTATCATTGCTTAGTTGCTTTACTTGGGTTATGGAGAACATTAATGCTGAACTTTATGAATTTGTGATATGCTCATT
>CM014272.1:20401608-20419784 GCA_004135705.1 Alloteropsis semialata
TGCAGGATTGCCTTTAGTGGCAGCACCAGCATCAAAATGTGTCACACCCGATTTTTAGGACAAAATCGAATGCATTGCATATGTGTGCTAGGATCGGTTCATCACACATATGTTGACGTCATCAGTGAAAATATCACAAGACAATGTTCAAAAGCGTACAAAAGAGAGCACGAAGGTCTTAAATGTTCACCGACAACCTAAGACGACAAGACAGCTTCAAGATGACACCCACAGGTACTTGACTGGTTGACGCGCCTAGAACTCATCATAGTCGCTGTAGTACTCCACTTCATTGTTTTCTTCTGAACAGCAGTTGTTTAGCAAGGGTGAGTACACTTATGGTTGGTACTCAACAAGTGGAGAATATGCAAGGCCATCAAAGGGGGTTCAGGCTCATGCGGTTAGCACTTTTAGTTGATCAAATTTTAATACAAAGCACATATTTTCTAGATGTAAGTTTATACCAACCCAAAATTAAGCAGGATAACCCAAAGTATTCCATAAAAGACCAAGAACCACTAGTTAGATAATGTTTAAGTTCAATTATCATGTGAGGGTCCAAGCCGCTCTTAACCGTGAGCACGGCTGATATATCAGTTTTACACTCTGCAGATGTTGTACACTTTCCCCACAGCTCGTGTTCCCCGTGTCGCCCGGGTTTGCAAGGCCCTTAAACACTTCCTTTGGTGAGTGGCGAGGGTTCACTACGAAGCCTTTACAAAGTCACAAAGCCAACTAGCGGCCCGCTAGAGTTTCAGCCGCGGTGAGGTCCATAACCCTCCCTAATGAGGCCGTACCTTAGCAAAGGCTACTCCTCCAAGAGGACCGGGCTACGACCTCTTCATCGTCCCCCTCCTTATCTTTTCAGTAAGGCCACTAGCCAACCCCACGTCTAATTAATTAGCTAAGTTCAGAGCCATGTGATACTGTGGTTGCACTGTTTTCTTGGGAGGTTCTCCATGTTCCAATTAATCATGATGATCTTGTAATTAAGCATGTGTATAACAACCTAAATAAAACATAATTAACATTTGCATAAGGTTAACATAACCAACCCAAGTATAAGCAAGCTAAGAATTTCTACTCATTTCACAACCGGCGATTCAAGGTTCAAGGCAAAAGACTAATCATGTCCTTAATAGGTGACCCATCAAAATTAATGCATAAACAGTAAAGTAAAGGTGAATTTCATGATGTAATTGGGACAAAAAGAAGATTCATGTAGAGGGAGGCCACTTGCCTTCCTCAACAAACTGCTGTTGGTCTTCCTCGAACAGCTGCTACTCCTCTCCTTCCTCGAACGGCACGTTCTCTAAAGGATCAAACAAAGCAATACAACAAAATAATTTAAAATAGTACACCAAGCAGTACTAAAAGCACGGAACAAGCACCCTAAACTATAGAGCATGCAGAGACGATCACGTGGACACGAGAATCGCCCAAAATGGATTCAAAACGACGAAGTTACACTAAAAACAGGGTTGCAGGGACTAATATGTGAATAAAACTAAAGTTTGCGTATTGTTTTGATTAAAACCGAGGGCCTAAACATACATAAACATAGACCAGAGGTGCTAGCAAGTGAAAATGACATGAAAAGGACGGCGGGTTCAATATACAGGAAGATCAGGGGCCTAAACATGAATTCTAAGGGCATATATAAAAATACTTTGTATAGATGACGGACTGGGGTTAAATATAGCAAAACCGAGGGACTCTTAATCAAAATGTACATGCGCGGGTCGGTCTGACTACGGTTGACCGGTACGCGGGGTGATCTGAGCCCTAGATCTAGAATTGGACGGTGTGGAGCACGTCTGCGGCAGACGGCGACTGAATGCGGTGGCGCCACCGCGTTCGCGGCGAGAACTCGCCGGAGACGAGCCTGCACAGCGCTACGGAGCACCAAATGCGAAAGGGAGTGCACGGGGAGAGAGAACACGGAATGGGGAGATCACCAAAGAGATTGACGACGGTGAAGGTGGATTGGGAATGCTCGGCAACGAGGAGAGGCGGCGGAGATGACCGAACGGTGATGACGGGGTCCGAAACGGGTTCTTGCCCCTGGGCGTCGCGTCCGAGCTCCTGGGGTCCTAAGCAGAGAGTAGAGGGATGCAGGGAGAGTCAACGGGGCACAAACGAAGGAGAATAAGGACGACGGCGCGAATCACCTCGGCGATGAGCAGCTCCGACGAGAAATCGAGCCCGATTGTGAGGTGGTTTCGAAGAGCAAAAGGTGTGTGCATGCGCGGGGAGGTGCCGACGATCTTTATAGAGGAGCGAGGGGGAGTGCAGGGGCTCGGTCGAGGTGAAATGAGTGAGGGCGGTAGTCACGGCCATGATGGCCAGGGCGTTAATTCGGCCATTGCCGAAAGGGGAGAGAGAGGGGGGGACAAGGCGTTGAAGGCTTGCGGATGAACGCGCAGTAATGCCGAGTGAAGAAGGAGGGGAGGTGATCGGGGGTGCGAGCGCGGACATGGGGCGGAGGACGCGGGCGGGCGGCTCGGGCGAAGAAAGAGGGAACGGTCGAACGGCTGAAGGAAGGGGATGGCGCCGACAAGCAGGACCGCATGTCAGTGAGAGAGAGGGAGAGTGCGGGAGTGGGGAGAGCTGAGCGGATCGGCTCATGGGCGACGGAGTTGGGCCGGGGGTTCGGCCGGTGTGGGAAGGAGAAGGGAGAGAGGAATGGGCTGGGCCACAAGAGAGAAAAGAGAGGGAGGGAAGAGAGAAAAAGATTTGAACTTTTGTTTGAATTGAATTTGGAGAATTTGAGAGATGTTTGAATAGGATTTGAATTGGAGAGAGTTTGGGATCCACACAACCAAACAAAAACAAATGCAAGAGCATGAAACGCAACATTCACTTTTGTTCTAAAATTAATTAATTATTGTTTAAATATTTAAGGCCACAAATTAATTAAAGGAAAATTCATTAAACCTTAGATAAATCTAATAAAAACAAAGTTGCTTACATGAATTTTTACATGATGGAATTTGGATGTTACAAATCCTACCCCCCTTAAAGAGAACCTCGTCCTCGAGATTCGGATAGATTTGGATACAACTGCGGGAAGTCTGCAATGAGCTCATCTTCTCTTTCCCAAGTAGCTTCGTCCTCTGAGTGATGACTCCACTGTACTTTGCACATTTTGATTACTTTGTTTCTTGTGACCCTTTGAGACGTTTCCAACATTTTGACTGGATGCTCTGAATAAGTCAAGTGATCGTGCACGTTGAGTTCTTCCAGTGGTAGTTCCTCTTCGGGTACCCTCAAGCACTTTTCAATTGAGAAATGTGGAACACATCGTGAACATCCGACAATCGCTCGGGTAACTCAAACTGATATGCCACTTTACCTTTCCTTTCCAAGATTGGAAAAGGATTGATATAGCGAGGTGACAACTTTCCTTTGACCTTGAATTTGCGGAGACCTCTGATGGGTGACACCTTGAGATACACATGATCTCCTACTTCAAATGTCAGTTCTCTTCTCCAGGTATCGACATAACTCTTATGTCGTGACTGAGCAGTTCTAAGATTATCCCGGATTATCTAGACTTGCCTTTCAGCCTCTTGCAGAATTTCTGGTCCAAAAACCTGACTTTCACCTGTCTGACTCCAGTACAGCAGTGTCCTACACTTTCTTCCGTACAGAGCTTCAAATGGAGCTATCTTGAGACTGGCTTGATAGCTGTTGTTATAAGAGAATTCTGCGTACGGAAAACTCTTATCCCAACTGCCTTCATGCTTTAAGGCACAAGCTCATAGCATATCCTCTAAGATTTGATTTGTCCTCTCAGTTTGTCCGTCTGTCTGCGGATGATATGCAGAACTGAAATTAAGCTTGGTGTCCATTGACTCGTGTAGTTTCTGCCAAAAACGAGACGTGAACTGAGTACCTCGATCAGACACTATCTTCTTCGGCACTCCGTGTAAACACACAATTCTGGACATATACAGTTCTGCTAACTTGGCTCCCAAATATGTGGTTTTGACTGGAATGAAGTGAGCAACCTTGGTTAGTCTGTCCACAATGACCCATATGGAATCGTAGCCATCCCGAGTGCGAGGCAACCCTACGATAAAGTCCATACCAATTTCTTTCCATTTCCACTCGGGTACTTTTAACAGCTGAAGCAAACATGCTGGTCTTTGGTGTTCTGATTTTACTCTTTGGCATACACCACACAAAGCCACGTGAGTTGCTACATCTCTTTTAAGACCATACCACCAATATTTCTCCTTCAAATCTTGGTACATTTTGGTACTGCCGGGGTGAATGGAATAGACAGAATCATGTGCTTCCTTTAGTATGAGCTCTCAAAGATGGTCGATGTCACGTACACAGATCCTCTTCCTGAACCAAACAGTTCCTTGTTCATCTTTGGTGAAATCCGTTGTTTTCCCTAAACCAATCAGAGTCTTAATTTCTTTGATCTTGGCATCTGTCAGCTGACCCTGTCTGATTTCTTGTTCGAGAGTGGGCTCAATTTCCATAGTCACGGCTTTCGTGTGACAAAGAATTCCGAGATTGAGTCGCTCCAATTCCCAACACAAATCTTGAGGCATCAGACAGGCTATAGCCATATTAGCTTGACCTTTCCGACTCAAAGCATCTGCTAATACAATAGCCTTGCCAGGGTGATTCTGGATATCCAAGTCGTAATCCTTTATCAATTCTAACCATCTGCGCTATCTGAGACTGAGATCCCTCTGAGTGAAGATATACTTCAAGCTTTTATGATCCTTGAAAATTTGGCACTTATTTCCAATCATATAGTGTCTCTAGATCTTCAGTGCGTGCACGAGAGCAGCTAGCTCTAAATCATGAGTTGGATAGTTTTGCTCGTGCTTCCTCAACTGCCGAGATGCATAAGCTACCACTCTACCTTCTTGCATTAACACACAACCAAGACCGAGACGTGAAGCGTCATAGTAGATGTCGAATCCTTTGTGTATATTTAGCATTATCAACACAGGGGCCGTGGTTAGCCTCTTCTTCAATTCTTCAAAGCAATTCTAACAAGCTTCATCCCATTTGAACTCTCGTTCTTTTTCCAATAATGAAGTGAGCAGTTTCACGATCTTGGAGAATCCTTCAATGAATCTGCAGTAATATCCTGCCAAACCAAGGAAACTCCTGATCTCTGACACATTCGTGGGTGGTTTCCAATTCAACACATCCTGAACCTTGCTGGGGTCAACTGCTATTCCTCTATTGGTGATTACATGACCAAGGAAAGAAACTTCTCTCAACCAGAAATCACATTTACTAAGCTTGGCATACAGCTAATTCTCTCAAAGTTTCTGTAACACCAACCTTAGATGTTCTTCATGTTCTTCTTCATTCTAAGAAAACACCAAGATATCATCGATGAACACTACCACAAACTTGTCAAGGTATTCCATGAACACCTTGTTCATCAAGTACATGAAGTACGCTGGGGCATTGGTTAATTCAAAAGGCATCACCGTGAACTCATATAACCCATATCTGGAAGTGAATGCCGTTTCGGGAATATCTTCTAGACCGATTCTCAACTGATGATATCCTGATCGCATATCGATCTTGAAGAATACCTTGGCACCTCTCATTTGATCAAACAGATCTTCAATTCTGGGTAGTGGGTATTTGTTCTTGATGGTTGCATCATTGACAGACTTATAATCCACACACATCCTTCTAGTACCATCCTTTTTATCAACGAAGATAACAGGGGCTCCCCAAGGTGACGAGCTAGGATGGATAAATCCTTTTCCTAATAGCTCTTCTATTTGTTTCTTTAGTTCACTCAAATCCTTAACATCCAATCTTTTGGGTCTTTTGAATATAGGTGCATGTTGGTATTTATTACGGTTGCAGATAAATCCGCAGGTGCACGGATACCGTTGTTGCTTTCACCCGGAAGTATTCAGGGTATCGAATCCACAGGGAAAGAGAGGGCACTGTCTAATCAATAAAGTTGACCAGATCGATCGAGTTTATATGTAGGCTGGGCAGAGAGGATAACTTAGCACTAAGGCTGTAAATATAGCGAAGGGAGTTCTCCTATGCTTGCTTTAGGCACCGGGGTATCCTAGACCTCTAGGAAATTGCCGGCAAACAGCTCTACGCCGTACACGAACGTGGAGGATTACAAAGGACGGACAAGGCTGTCACCACATGCCGCCTACCTCTTCTAATCCGTGGGGCTACGAGGCAAATGAGTGCAGATACATTCCTAAGCACCACGCTTAAGACAATATCAGATATCCTAACCTTGGCCAAAGATTAAGATACTTTATGAATAAAGCAACGAACCCACAAGCAAAATAAAGAACTCAGCTTTCTACAACTCAGACTTAAATACTAAGCGGAATATCCCGGATACTTACCAAGGAGCTCGCATCCGCCGAGGTACAGGTGGAGGGTCGTCGACACGCCAGGACTCCTCCAGACTCTCCCTCACTCTCTCCCTATTTCTACTCTCATTTGAGGAGGGCTTCGCCTTGACTCGTTGCTCCAGCTCGATGATGCTCTTCAATGACCGGTATGCAGCTATTTATAGATTGTAGAGGCGGTTGGGAGTGGACACGTGGAAGCTAGGGACGAACGGACTAAGTCACAGGTCGGGCGATGCGGGGAGGTCGGCCGACGTTGGATCCACCGCCTTGAGTGGTGCACGGCGTAGATGGACTCCTGGAGGCGGTGAGAACGCGCGTGAGAAGGATGATGCGGTTTGGCCTCAGTTAGGCGTCGCCGACCTGGCTAGGTCGGGCGACGTCCCACCGAGCCCGTTTCGCCTCAAATTTCACCTATTGCCTTCTGCATACACATAATCACCAAAACTAGTTGAATTCGTTAGATATAATCCCTATAGCTATGGTGAATGTATATTTGTTTGTCAGAGTTGACGGTCTGAGATGTGCATTAATGACCGTCAACAAGCTCCCCCACACTTAGCCTTTACTCGTCCTCGAGTAAAGCTTTAAAGACTAAGGTGGAAACCATGGCTCCAATTGATATGATACTAGCATATAAATTATTTCAAGACATACCTGCACTTGTGAACTTTGAAGTGTCTATCATGCCATCTTGGGTGGTTGAGGAACAGAACGGCCTTGATTCAAGTCATCTCAACTCTTCTGTTAAGTAGCTTGGGTTTTCGATAAATTTTCAAAAACACAGCCTTACCTAGCTCCTCAAATGATTCTCTCAGATCGCTCATTGTGTATGATTCCTCACCAAGGCATTTCTTTGCCCCTTTTTTTCACCCTACTTCTAAAAGGCTTATGTGGAGCTCAAGGTAGGAGTAAAGATAAGGCATACTTGCATCACATATATTGCAAATCAAAGAGTGGATCCAAGAAGAGTACTATTCATAC
This sequence comes from Alloteropsis semialata, assembly GCA_004135705.1. Taxonomy (NCBI): domain Eukaryota; kingdom Viridiplantae; phylum Streptophyta; class Magnoliopsida; order Poales; family Poaceae; genus Alloteropsis; species Alloteropsis semialata. The sequence goes on from CM014272.1 coordinate 20,408,973, forward strand.
AATCTGATCAAGATGTGCATGTGTGTGGAACAATGGAATGATAACTCCTTTTTGTATGATCTCTCTCCTCTTGAATTTATTTTGAGAACATAGCTATAATTTTTTTCATGATACTTGGGCCTTCATGTGCCCATATTTTTTTCTCTTTTTTTTATTTGGACCTTCATGTGTCCATATTTTTTTTCTATAGCCCATGCCTCTTTTGAAATAATACTTGGAGAGGAGATCAACACTTAAATGGAGTATTTGTTTTGTGGATGGATGGAATATCTCTAACTTCCAGTGTAGAAGTTTAGCATGTGTATGTGGAGTGTACGTGATCTTGATCATGAAAGTATGAAAAGAATCTTACAAAGGTCACAAAAATTTGACAAGGCTAATGCAATAACAAGCAGCATATGTGTATAGGTTTTTGCAATGTTAACATCATATGGCATTGGTAGGAATAAGGCATCACTGAGGAGCTTTGTAAGGCTATTGATTTTAAGCTTTACAAGAAAAATATCCCAAGCACTTTATAAAGAAAGAGCAAGATTTCTTTCATCATACCATATCTCATTAATCAACCACTTAGATAAACATGTTTTCCTAAAGATATATGCTCACAAGCAACAGGTGCATGTGCAAGGAATAAAGAATATGCAAGCCAATCAAGGATAGACATGTAAACCAAAAGAGCATCAAAGCTTATTTTATCATGAGTTTAATTTTAATGATCATCTGAAGATAAGAATGAATTAACTCATGAATCAGAGAGGATGAGGGATAAGGTGCGCAAACCATCGCTCTGGACGAAATTGGAGACGAAACGCACCAGAGGGCCGTCGGCCAACCTGGTGGGGTCGGCCGACCCCTTCTGGACCTTTTCCTCGTTGATCTTTTTTGTGTAGTCTTGTGCGATGTTGTGCAGCCTGTCTGTGGGTGGTCTCGAACATGTGTGCGTCAGAAAACTCGAGAGATCCCCACACTTAACCTTGTACCTGCATTTATTCATATATGGTGGAAACAAAACAATGGCTCTTTGGTTCAAAGACCAAGAGCCTTTATTGGAACTCAGATATGTTTTTTTCTCAATGTGCAAGAACTAACACCAGCTCTAAACCGAAATAAGATTTGGCTCGAAAGGGAACTTACTTGGGATACTCACATACCTCCCCCACACTTGGAGTTTGAAGTGCAAAGCAACATAACTCAAGTGTGTAGAGTTCAAACTTCTTTTGTAATCTTTCCCAAACCAACACTTACCGAGGTTTTTGTAGCTGATGTAGCTACATGTTCTTAAGCATCACCTATCCATCGTTCTTCTTAATCACTACTTGAAACGGTTAGTAACCAAAAATACCCGAAGGAGAGATTATACTAAAAACATGTTCTTTCTTTTTATTTGAAAGGAAAATAATACGATAAACCGGGCCATCTCCCAGCAGTGCTTTGTTTATGGTCTAAAGCTAGAACATGAGGGATCCTCACATTGCAGATATCCTTGGTGATGTAGTTTCCAAGCTCACCACCAATTGTTGATGTGTCGTTGGAGCTTTAGCTGCAAGGTTAGTGCCACAAATGCATCCATGAAATTTGCAATGTTTATGATAAGCAAATGCATCTACAACCAACCTTCTAAACATTTTAGAATTGAGGACCTTAAGGTGGTTGTAGTCCTCGTAAGTGATTGTGGCACAAAGCATGGTAAACTCTGGAGATTCGTTAAAGGAGCATGACTCTAGTGAGATTTCAAAAGAGAAGGCTTCATGCTCATTTATAGAATCCTTTTGCTCAGGCTCCAGAGTCAATGCTTCATGCCTATCCATGGCCTTTGGGTTTTCTAACTCAAGAGATTCAATGTGGACGCTCGGTGTTGATTCTTGACTGTTGTCAAGAACAAAGTCCCGAGGGCCATGGGGCCAACTCTTTCGCTCAAGCGAGGGTGATGGAAATTGTTCGTGGTCATAGAGATGAGAATTCGGGGTGGATGGTGACACGAACATTGCCTTCTCGAGTGAGCTGTGCTTGGGAAGAGGCTTTGCCTTTGGAATTTCTAGGCAGGAGATAGGAGTGGCGAAAGCAGCTTTCCCAAGCGTGTTATGAAGGCTCCCAAGAGATACTTCTCCTTGGAGAAGCTTTTCTAGCGGATAGCCTAAGAGTAGATCAAAATCGAGGGTATCAAAGATGTGGAGATCTAAATTGACCTCGATTTTGTCTAGCGTGATTGTCACAGCACTGGCGATCTCCCGACATTGACTGATGTGTCCAAAGGGACAACTTTTGAGGAGCTTGTCGGATGGCCTTAGTGGAACATTTTCTAAGAGATTTTGTGCAATGTGCCATGACATGATGTTTGACCTCCATACTGGGGTTGAAATGGGCTTCTACGACAGTTCCCCTCATATAATATGGAAGGATTATGGAAGGTGAACTATTCCAAATTGCTTTGGAAAAGTGCCACATTCCATCCGACCATTCTTCCTTTATGTGTTTTTCGAGAAATGCTTCGTGGGAGGATCGGGAGGATGAGAAAGAAGGGGCGTCGTAGCCTTCTTGTGCCTTGAGTAATCCGAGGTGTTTCCATGATTTTCAAAGAGATCATCCTCGCAGTCAAAAGATAATCCGAAAGGCTGAGTTTCCTCTGCCTTAATGGATGGTGTCTCAGGAGTTGGATCTGGACTGGGCAAGTCTACGGGTAAGATAGAATCTAGTTGAAGGTCTTCTTGCTCAGTTCCATCCATAGCAGTGGGGGAGTGCGCTCGAATCTTCTCCAGGACCTCTCTCGCTCTAGCCGGTGTTACATGTAAGAATGATCCTCCAGAGGCTATATCAACGAATCGGGCAGCCTTGAAATCCTAGAATCGTCCTCATGCTGCCACGATCGTTTCCTTCTCTTTTTGTTGGAAGTTAATAATTTTCTTCCGAAGGGCATAGATCCAATGAACGGGGAAGTACTCCAGATAAAACTTTATCTCGTAACTTTTCCCATTAACCGTTCGTTAGCCCAACGGTATGGTCATACCACTTCCTTGCCCTCTCTTTGAGAGAGAATAGGAAGAGCTTCCATATAGTCATTGCTTGCGTCACACCTGATGTGACCAGACATGAGCAGAGCAACTCGAATTCATGCAAGTGATGGTATGGGTTTTCACCATCACGTCATGAGAAGGAGATCTCCTGGACCATAACTATGAAAGCAGGGCGAAGCTCATAGCTATTTGGTTCTATAGGATTTGACAAGGGGTGCGGCTCCAATAATTCGCCCTTTGGAGCAGAGAACTCATAGCTATTTGGGTTGAGTCCATGGGTAACCAAAAATAAAATAAAAGAAAATAAAATAAAAGATAAACGGGCAACCGTAGTTCTGACAACACAGCTACCGTTCCCCGGCAACGGCGCCAGAAAGCTTGTTGGTATTTCTTACGGTCGCAGATAAATCCGCAAGTGCACGGATACCGTTGTAGCTTTCACCCGGAAGTATTCAGGGTATCGAATCCACAGGGAACAAGAGGGCACTGTCTAATCACTACAGTTGACCGGATCGATCGAGTTTATATGTAGGCTGGGTAGAGAGGATAACTTAGCACTAAGGCTTTGAATATAGCGAAGAGAGTTCTCCTATGCTTGCTTTAGGCACCAGGGTATCCTAGACCTCTAGGAAATTGCCGGCAAACAGCTCTACGCCATACCCGTACGTGGAGGATTACAAAGGACGGACAGAGCTGTCACCACCTGCCGCCTACCTCTTCTAATCCGTGGGGCTACGAGGCAAACGAGGGCAGATATACACCTAAGCACCACGCTTAAGATAATATCAGCTATCCTAACCTTGGCCAAAGATTAAGATACTTTATAAATAAAGCAACGAACCCACAAGCAAAATAAAGAACTCAGCTTTCTATAACTCAGACTTAAATACTAAGCGGAATATCCCGGATACTTACCAAGGAGCTCGCATCCGCCGAGGTACAGGTGGAGGGTCGCCGACACGCCGGGACTCCTCCAGACTCTCCCTCACTCTCTCCCTATTTCTACTCTCATTTGAGAAGGGCTTCGCCTTGACTCGTTGCTCCAGCTCGATGATGCTCTTCAATGACCGGTATGCAGCTATTTATAGCTTGTAGAGGCGGTTGGGAGTGGACACGTGGAAGCTGGGGACGAACGGACTCAGTCACAGGTCGGGCGACGCGGGGAGGTCGGCCGACGTTGGATCCACCGCCTTGAGTGGTGCACGGCGTAGATGGACTCCTGGAGGCGGTGGGAACGCGCACAAGAAGGATGAGGTGGTTTGGCCTCAGTTAGGCGTCGGCCGACCTGGCTAGGTCAGGCGATGTCCCACCGAGCCCGTTTCGCCTCAAATTTCACCTGTTGCCTTCTGCATACACATAATCACCAAAACTAGTTGAATTCGTTAGATATAATCCCTATAGCTATGGTGAATTATATTTGTATGTTAGAGTTGACGGTCTGAGATGTGCATTAATGACCGTCAACAGTGCAGTGCCAGGTAAAAGATCAATACGGAACTCAATGTCACGGTCAGGTGGCATACCTGGTAAATCCTCCGGAAAGATGTCGGGGTATTCACACACGACCTTGATCTCTTCCAAAGATGTTCCCTTGATCTGATTCACGGTTCCTTCATCCTTGGATGACATGTTAGCCACGAACTCAATCTGATTTCCTTGAGGGCTGGTTAAGAGCACTGACTTCTTGGCACATTGGATTACTCCGTCACACTTTGTTAACCAATCCATTCCAAGAATCACATCGATCCCACTAGACTTGAGGACTGTAAGATTTGCTAGGAAGTCTACCCCCATGACTTCCGGATTCAACCGCGGGCATAAGTGAGTAGCCTTCATCTCGTTACCCGAGGAACTAACTAGTAGTGTTTTCTTCATAAGGCTCATAGGCATATTATGTTTTTCCACAAATTGCTCAATAATGAAAGAATGCGATACTCCAGAATCAAACAAAACTGATCCAGGTTTGGAATTGACGAGGAACGTACCGAGCACAACATCCTGAGCATCCTGAGCTGATTCAGCTGACATGTGGTTCACCCGACCACGCATGTAGTTCTGCTGACCCTTGTTGTTCTGGGAATTCTGATTCCTGTTGCGCATCTGTGGAGCTTGTGGTCCAGGCCTCTGACCAATAGTCTTCTGGCTCTGGGGGTCTGCATGTTGCGCTTGGGGCAGTTATTTCATAGTGTCCCATTTCTCCACATTTGAATCAGCCATTCGGTTGAACTGGCGTGACTGGGTTGTTGCTGCCGTTGTTGTTGCGCACTGGAGCACCTGATGAAGTACCAGACCGGTTCTGCTGGAAGTTAGGGTTGCGCTGAACCTGCTGGTTGAAGCACTAAGGCTGCTGCTGGCCACGGTACTGCTAGCTTTGCTGGAAGTTTCCGCCTTGTCCTCCAGAGCGGAACTATGATCCAGGCCAAGAGTTGAAGAGCTGGCGGCTATTGCTTGACTGGGACTTCCTCTTGAGCTCACCGAGCTCTTTGCGTGTATTCTCCAGGCCCATAGCTTTGTCTAGGAGTCCCTGGAATGTTGGGAAGGTGTGGCTCTGCAGTTGGTACTTCAGCAGTCCAATCAAGCCATCCAAGAAGCGATCCTGCTTCTTCTCATCTTCATCCACCTCGTTGGGCACGTAGCGGGACAACTGGATGAACTTGTCTCGATACTCGCTCACAGACATGTGGCCTTGCTTCAAGTCTAAGAACTCATTCTTTTTTAGCTTCATCACTCCAGCGGAAATGTGGTGTGAGCAGAAGCTATCCCTGAACTCTGCCTAGGTAATGGTGTTGGCATCCGCATGAGCAGCTGTATATGCATCCCACCAGTCAGACGCAGATCCTTCCAGACGTCCAGCAGCGTATAAGACCCTCTCACGGTCGTTGCACTGCATGATGTCCAGCTTCTTGCTAATGACCTTCAGCTAGTCATCAGCATCCAAGGGGTCCGCCGAGTGCGAGAAAGTTGGCGGGTGGTGACTCATAAATTCTCGATGCTTGTCCCTGGGTTGCGGAGGCATCTGGGTGGTTGCTGGTTCTGCTGTGCCTGAATGTTGTGCACAATATGTGTGAGGTCCTGTAGCAACTGCATCTGGGCTGCCAAGAACTGCTCCATTGCTAGGTGAGGCGGTGCTTGATTCTGCCTGTTAATCACGTGAGCACGTCTAACACTGGGAATGTCACATCCTTCGCCTCTCCTGGTATTTACCATCTGACTATTAGAAGAATGCTTTAGATAGGATAGATAAACTAATAAAGATAGAAAGAACAGAGCCAAGATTGAAAACTAAATCCGACTTTAACTTAATTATTTGATAATGCATTTGTGGCCATCACTCTACAAAAATATGACAGTCATTACAAAACTCCAACTCAAACAAGAAACAAACAAGCAAACATAAACATCGCACATCCTCGCAGCACGGTTCTAACACAATGACTTATTTGGAGGACTCCCTAATCCTAGCCTAAGAGATCGGTTGCGGAGCCTAGTGCACCGGGACGAAGCTTTGTTGACACCAGATTTTGACTCGGCTAATATTAAAGGAATATTGTGCATGTCAGAGCCAGAGCTGGAGGCCAAGTCTGATTCTGAGTTAAGGGTCTCCGATTCCGATCAGAGTTTGTCCGATAGAGTCCTGGTCGGATACGGGGCTGAGGAGGCCAGAGCATGTACGACTTCCAAAGAAGGGATACGTCTAGAAGCTTCTTCAAGGAATGATTGCACGGCAATTGTAATAGTTTTGGTAGTTTAGATTAGTCTACTTTAAATAAATTAGAGATATTGTCGTAGCCAGCAAGGATTAGCCATATTTCCAGGGTATAAATATAAACCCTGCGCCATTATAAAGAACGTTCACACAACCAATCAATACAACACAACTTTTGGCCCTCGTGCCAACAACCCTTTTTCGTCGAGTTCTTCAGCAAGTAGGGCTGCATCATCTTGACCTCCGGTTTGTCTGTAAGTGTGACATCTACCGAATTAATCTAAGCTTTAGATTGAGGCGTACCGCCCTTCTTCATTTAGTTAATTCACCAATTTATCGAGTTGTTCTAGGATTTAGATTGAGGCGCGTCGCCCTTCTTCGTTTAGATCGCTCACCCTTTACATTATCTTGTTGGTTTTATCTTATCGGCTTACATCTACTTGAAAGATCTATTCTGTTTTATTGTAATTCAAGTTTTATAATAGATCTGTTCGTTTTGCTTATATAGCTTATTTAGATTTAATAAGCAATTTACAAATAAATCTGGTTTAAACGAGCTCTTTGATATATATCGATCTATCGGAGTAAGCAATCTAATCGGAGCCCTGCTAGCAACACTGTCTCGAAATCGATCCGATTGTTAGTGACACGAGATTCAGTTTGTTTATTACCTTTGGAAAGATGCATATCAAAAAATGAGTCTAAATTAGGTTTATCTCCGATTCGGTTTCTACAGTCGATGGTTTGTTTTAAATATATGTCATATCATCACGAATCGGACTCAAGGTCGATGGTTCATGCTCGCAAATCGGACTTCTCTTTATGCTAATCCGATTGCTGGAACAAACCGGGGCTTTGGCCGATGAGTTCCTTGTTGTTTACTGATTAAACTCTACCTTGTCAATTTAAGGTCAAATTGACTGGCACGCCACGAACCTCAAGATTTTGGACCTGCACTAAAATTCAAGAAAATCTTCCAGGCCACAGTGTTAATTTCTAAAAGTCAACGCCTGACTTTTTGGACGTCAACAAATTTTGGCACGCCTGGTGGGACAAGAAAGCTTTTGCGATGGCACCTGGAGACAAAGGCGGTGAGATCCCTGCTGTCACGATGGAAGATCTCAGTGATGAGCAGAAGAAACTCATGGAAGCACAACTTGAAGAGTTCAAGAACCTGTGCCTGGACTCATTCAACAAAACTTGAAATGCTGTGATTAAGAAAAAATCAGTTTTCTGTCCCCAAGGAAGCATTTGATCAAATCACAGCGGAAGAGAGAAAATTCTTTCAAGACTATATAGATGCTGGTGTGAGTCATGCAATGATTAACCAATCTGGGATATTGGTAAATACGGTGGTGGGATTGATCGCCAAATTGCTGGATGGAGCGATATTGAAGGATGTCCAGAAAGGACCTGCTTACTTTGATACTGGTGCTGCTTCGGCAATTAAAGATCTCAAGAAGAAGATTGTGCAGATCAGTTCATCTACATCACCAGAAACACACCCTGAGTGTTATGAGACTCCTAAGACAAAGAAATCAAAAGCCAAGGTGGCAGAAGGAGGTGAAGAAGAGGAGGAAGAAGAAGAAACAGGGGATAAGAGTTCTGGCGCAACTCAACACATTGATCAGTTTGGCAGCCGTATTCCTGTGGTTGATGGCAAGATGGTGTATCCTTCCTATTTCAAAACTGAAAACCCACCAAGGAACAGAGGGCCTGACTATCGGGAGCCGTCGATTGGGCCTGTTGAGACACCAGTCATAATGACGTCGGCACGAGCTTTGATTAGCCAAGGAAACTATGCTCAGGAGGATTGGACAGATAAGATTGCTGATGTCGTGAAAAATCAGTTTGGTTTAAAACCAAAGGGACAATCTTATCTGTATCGAAAGCCATATCTGGACTGGTTTGACACGTTGCCAATGCCAGCCCGATTCAGGATTCCAGATTTCTACAAGTTTTTTGGACAAGGAGATGTTACCACCATTGAGCATATCAGTCGCTATACGATTCAATGTGGTGAAGTGGCATCGATTGATCCACTGAAGGTCAAATTGTTCCCTATGTCACTTTCTGGTTCGGCCTTTTCCTGGTTTTCTTCATTGCCACCAAATTCTATCAGTAATTGGGCCGATCTAGAAAAGCAATTTCATGCTTATTTCTTTATGGGAGTACAAGAGACTAGACTATCCGATTTGACGGCTCTCCGACAGCGGAATGGGGAATCGGTCAGTGAATTTGTTCAAAGATTCAGGGATGTCCGTAGCCGATGCTATTCGTTGAATTTATCGGAGGGACAACTGGTCGATTTGGCTTTCCAAGTATTGTTGCCTCAAGTCAGAGATCGATACACAAGTCAAGATTTTGAAGGTTTGGGACACATGATTCAGAAACTCTCTCAGCATGAAGGACGTGATAATGATTATCGGAGGGATAAATACCAGAGGAAAATTGCTAACATTGAGTATGATTCCGATGGTGATGAAGCTGAGGTCGATTTGGCCGAGTGGACCAAGAACAAGAATTCTGTTGCATGCCCATGGGTGAAGGTCGAGCCAGAGAGGTACAGTTTCGATATCACTAAAGCCGATAAAATATTCAATTTATTGTTAGCAGAAAAACAAATCAGGCTTTCCCCCAAATCATACAATTCCTTGTGTCGAAGAATTGAAGAAAAAGAAATATTGCAAGTGGCACAATTCTGTATCTCATCATACCAATGATTGCAAAGGTTTTCACAATGAGATTCAATCGGCGATTGAGAAGGGAATCATTAAAGTTGAAACTGGTAAAAAACTGATGAAGCTTGATGGGCACCCGTCCCTCAAAATATGGTTGAAATCGGAGCACCCGATAGGAAGTGGAAAGCTAAGGTCCTCACATCGAATCATGCGAAGAGATCGGGGGCTGTTGATCTAGATTGTCAAGTATCGGCCGATGATGTGCAAAATCGGAATCATCAGGATTATCGGGAGAACTGTCAACGCAGGGATAAACCTAGGGTTATATCAGGGCAACTCATCGACAAGTACATGCGCCAACAAGAGAGGGATCGGAGTCCTCCGATGAGTAAATTTGATAATGAAGATCATTGGGGATGTCCGTTCTTTAGGTTTTGTTGGAATGAAAAGTTAAGGCTCCCATCAATTTATGATTGTCCAGAATGCAGTGACCAATATGAAAGTTACAGAGATTCAAAAAGGCCACGTCATTCTGTACATGACTTTTGGGCGCCGATGCAGCTGGCATGATGAGGTAGCTTATCAGCAGGAACGTGAAGATTGGTGTGAATACCACGATCGGCGTGAATATGAGAATCGGTGCTATGACCGATGGGATGATGATCACCAATGGTATAATGATCGCCAAAAATATAGAGGAGACCATCTTTCTGTGTATGATCATTTGGTGTACAGGAAAAAGGAAAATATTCAAGAGCCAGATGATGCACAGGAATCAGAAGAGAATCTGGAGGTCAAATCAGGCCCGCATCCAAAGGTTAATCCACAATGGTGTCCTGAAGGTCTGAACAAGACACAAAAGAGAAGGGTTCAGCGGCTCCGATTTAAGGAATTGCTCAAGGAAAAGCGTCAGGGAGATGATAATTCCAAGGTTTGGAGAGCTAAGCCCAAGCACGATGATGAAGGACCATCGGCAGCGGTGAATATGGTATTTGTGTTGCCAGCTGAGTATAATGTTAGTTCAACCGGTGATGAGGCCGATGACATTGAAGAAGCTATGGCACAGTTGGTTCTACAACCTCAAAAAGCTATATTTGAAAAGCCAGTTGATGGAAAGTATCTGCATTTGAGGCCCTTATATGTTAAAGGATATGTTGATGGCAAGCCGATGACTAAAATGCTTGTTGATGGAGGAGCTGCTATGAATTTGATGCCATACACTACATATCGGAAGCTTGGCTAAGAGCCTGATGATTTAATCACGACCGATATGATGCTCAAAGACTTTGGTGGGAATCCATCGTGTCACACCCGGATTTACGAAGGAAATCCAAATGCTACTATATGTGTACCCAGGAAGTCTTAAACACACATATAGCTCCAGAAAAAGGTAAATCAAAGTAAACCAGTGCTC
>CM014272.1:20420784-20476044 GCA_004135705.1 Alloteropsis semialata
GGCGGCGGCAGGCCTGGCGCGGCGGCGGTGCCGACCGGCGGCTGGCGCACGGCAAGCTTTTTTTTTGTTCTTTTCCCCCTTATTTTCTCTGTGAATGATCTCTATTTTTCCCTTATTTTCTATGTGAATGATCTGTATGCGATGCATGACATTGGATGATTGATGATTTGTGTGTTTGTTATTGAGAATGAATAATTGATGATTCACATGTGTTTGTGATTGAGAAAAACTTCTCGATTTGGAGAAGCTGCTGGCTCATGAGTGAGCGGCGCCGGTTAGCCGGCGTGCTGGCTCATGAGTGAGCGGCCTGTGATTTATTTTTTTATTCGAAAAATAACATTAGTCCCGGGTCGTAAACTACCGGGACTAATGTACCGAAGGCTTTAGTCCCGGCTGTGTAGTCCCGGTTGGATAACCGGGACTAAATCCAGTTTCCAACCGGGACTATATCCGGTTTCTCTACTAGTGTCACAAGAAATTGTAGAAACATTTAGGACCCGTTTGTTTCAGTAGAATTGAAAGTCATTCTAGGAAATAGATTCTAGGAAATAGTTTCAACAAGAATTGAATTTCTAGGAATCTAATTCATTTCATCTTTTATGTTTGGATGCATAAAGAAACTCATTCTTGGAATTGAATTCCAAATGTTGTTTGGGTGTACAGATTTTCAATGGAATCGTACAACAGCTCTCATCTCACACACACAACACTATATACCAGCACATGCATGGTTCTCTCCCTCCCTCTCTATGCAACGATTCTTTCTCTCTCTCTATACCATGGTTATTCTCTCTCTATATTCTGGTACATAGCTCTATTCCAGTACACACTATGCAAGTACATGCACAACTCTCTCCCTACACATACTAGGAAGGCATCATCCTCTCTCTCTCTACATACACCAGGACGGCAACATCTCATACCAACACATACATAATAGCAGCAAGTATGCTCAGATATAGTGTAAACATCAAACATAGCACAGATAACATGTGTATTTTTTCTTGGTGGTTTGCAATAATACCTAAAAATGGCATTTTTTTTTCTTGGCCGAAACATGTATTTTTTTGGTGGTGCAAAGAAACAGACAAGGAAACAGCTATATTACTTGGCGGTTTCAAAAAACGTCCAAGAAAATATGTAGTTTCCTTGACAGTGCAGTGAAACAGTCAAGAAAATATCAATATTACTTGGCGGTTTCAAATAACAACAGTAACACCCTAATTTTCATCACAAAAAATTGTAGAAACATTTCTAAAATTTTCTAGGATTTATTTAAGGCTTTAAATAAATTTATGTGATTTAATATGAATTATTTAGGTTTTTATTCAACTATAAATAAATAATTAATAGACTCAATAAGTTCTTGTTGATTTCTTGTTGTTGATTTTATTTTGTATTTTTTTCCAAATTAGTTTGAGTTCAACTTGTTTGAATTCGAATTTGATTTGAATTTGATTGATCTTTAGACTAGTCTTTTTCTGCTAGGTCCATTTATCCTCCTTGAACTATTGTTCAGTTCAGTTTGCCTCCTCTCATCGGCAAGTGGGACCCTCTCGTCATCCCCAACCCCCGACTCGCGCCTGAGTCGAACCGGACTCGAGTTCGTGCTCGAGCTGCACCGTGCCCAGCTCCCTTGGCGCGCACGACAACGACCCTGCCCATAAAGCTAGTGCTGCCGCCCGACTTCGCGTCCCCGCAAAACCCTTGCCGCCCCTTGCACCGAAGTTTCTGCAGCCGCTATCGCCTTCAGCCCTAGAAGACAGCCGCCGCCACTGATCTTTCCCTTTGCGCCCGAGCGACGACGAGAACACTTCCAGGAGCTTTGCATCAAGGTGGTAAAACTTCACGGTCCGCTTGAACTCGTCGTCCTTCCCACGGTGCTCCAGAATTGCTCACCGGAGCTGTCATTGCAGGCCGAGCCACTCCACTCCCTCGGCTGCCGCCATCGTCCTCTGGCCGTCACCCCTGACAACGTGGTTGAGTTCGTCGTGATCCCCTCTGCATTTTGGTCCATGTGCCGCTCGATTTGTGAACCGTAGCCCCGAAATCGCCCGTCTCCGGTGATCTGCCGCCGCGGGCACCGCTGCCGCCCTCGACGCCGGCGTCACTGACCCGCGTCAACCGTCCATCAAGTGATCAAGGGTGCAGATCTCGAGTCAAAGAACAAGGTACCGGTCAGCAGTGTCTATTTTCTAAAGAGACCTCATAGTTTTTGATAATAAACCTACGGTCCATAGTTAGTTCAAAGTATTCATGTTTAGGTCCTTACTTCTTCTGTTTAACACCCTATCCTTTAAAGCATTAGAACCCACCGTCTTGCCTTGCCCTTTTACGTGTTTGAACCCAAGTTTATATACATCGTTATGTATTGGCCATCTGTTTTCTTTCAGTCTAATCCCTGGAAGTTTGATTCTTTGCAGTTAAGTCCCTAGAGCACCGTTTTGGCCCTATCTTGGTCGTATCAACTCCGTTTCCAGTGATTCTTTCGCTCACGTGATCGTAAGGACTTGAACTATAGATTTATTCCATTCTTTTGTACTGTTGCTCTTGTTTGGTATACTGTTTCTTATTTGTTGTATTGTTCTTGTGTGTGTGACCCTGTGGAGCGTATAGGAGGTGCAACGTTCGTGGTTTTCAAGGATCATTCGTGTGGTTCGAGGATCTAGTTGACAAGACCCTGATCAGTACCCTTTATTATCTGGATTTAAGGTAAGTGTATTCTTGATCATATTTTTAGTCCTAATAACCATATGGCATGCTTCACACTTTATAGAAATGCTATGCTTGCATGCTTTTCAATTGATGGGACCTATGTTGAGGACTTGACTGGTTTTGTTTACCCTATTCTCTTGCATAACTTGGTTATTTAATTTACTGTTGGGTATCATTGCTTAGTTGCTTTACTTGGGTTATGGAGAACATTAATGCTGAACTTTATGAATTTGTGATATGCTCATTGGACGGTAAACAAGATCATTACTTTAATTGGAACATGGAGTGACCACCCAAGGAAACAGTGTAACCACATAGCTAATGGGCCCTGGTCTAAGCTAATTAATTAGAAACCTTAATTTGTGGTGGCCTTACCGAAAGGGCAAGAGGGGGGACCGAGTTGTTGTATAGCCGGACCTCTTGGGAGTATGCTTTGTTAAGAAACTCGGCGATTAGGAACGGTTATGCACGCCGGACACCGAAACCTTAGGGGGTTGCTATGAATTGGAGGATCTTTGTAAAGGCTTAGTAATGGTTCTCTGGCCCCTCACCTAAGAAAGTGTTGAAGAGGCTAGCTACCTCAGTCTATATGAGGGACATTGTTTGTGGGGAAAGTGTACAACCTCTGCAGAGTGTAAAACTGATATATCGGCCATGCTCATGGTTAAGAGCGGCTTGGATCCTCTCATGATAATTGAACTTGAAGTTGAAATAAATTGTGGTTACTTATGAGCATTTATTTACCTCAGTTCTTTAATTGGGTTGGTATATACTTATACTTAGTAATTATGTTGCTAATTAAAATATGACCAACTAAAGTGCTTAAAACAATTTAATTAGCCAGCCATTCCTTGTTAAGCCTTTGCATGTCATATGCTTTTGCTCCACACAAGCTGAGTACCAACCATAAGTGTACTCAATCTTGTTTTATCTGTGGCTCAGGCTTAGATAAGAGTTTTGGTGGAGTATTTTGGAGTTTTCTAGGCGTACGTGTTCCCCCAGTCAGCTGCCTGTGGAGAAGTTTGAAATTCCACTGCTAGTTCTTTGCTTCGCGTGACTGTAACAATGGTATTTAATTCTATTTACGTTTTCCACTATCTTTTATATCACTGATGAAGTCTCATATGTGTGTAAACTTGATCCTGGCGCACATATGGTAGTCATTCGGTTTTATTTCTAAAACCGGGTGTGGCAGAAGTGGTATCAGAACTATGTTGACTATAGGACGTAAGCCTAGAGTAGCAATGGTCGTTTTTAAGGTCCTAACTATTTTCTTATACTTTCTGTACCTTGTCTGCTCAAATCCTTGTCTAAATTCATTGCATATCTTCAAACCTTGACTTATCTCCTCCTTGATTCTTAATCGTCATCAAACTTTACATTTGTTTTATTCTTCCTCCAGCTCTTAGTTAGCATTTCTCTATAAGCCCAAAAGAACCATCATGAATCACATTGAATGCCCAGTTAATGAGCATTCTCCCGCTAAGTATGACTTATTGGAAACAAGAGAACATGGATATTTTGGAAACACCATCAGTCATGCTTTATCTCAACACAAGGATTAGGAAATCATCCCCTATAAATCTATGTCATCATTACTAGAGTCGTCGTTGAGGTCGATGTTTAGTTCTTGTGTAGGAATGTTTGATTTGTGCTTGTTGTGTGCCAAATGTTTGATTTGGTTCTTTGTAATGAGTGTGGTGTTTTTGTGGAGTGATGTCCACAATTGCATCTTAATAAATCAAATAAACCATTAGATAGGTGGGTTTTATTTTTATCCCTGGTCTTAGTATCTAGGTGAGTTTCAAACCCATCTTTATCATGTCTAATCAGTAATCTCTTATGCACAAATCTATTCCTGTCACCCCCTGACACGGCTGTAATGTTTAATTCATATCTGGAAAAAGTGCACGATTTTTGGATTAGTGTACAGAGAGATATATGACTTTTGGTGAGATAAACAGAATCTGTTTCTATAATCTGAGACTGTCAACTTGTTTATTTCATATCTCAAGTATCAGAACTCCGATTGACATGAAACTAGTTGGGTTAGTTCCAAAATTTAATACACTATTTTCTGGCAAAACCTTGCCATTTTTTGGATGTTCTGGGAAGGAGATACCTGCGTGTTATTGGAGTATACAGGATCTGCCCAGAACACCTAAGACCTGACACAGCTAGAGTGTTTTCTTAATATCTTTAGTTCCCGAACTCCAAATGAGTTGATTCCAGTTGCATTGGATTCACAATTGCATTATCTACATTCTGGAAATGTTTCTTGATTTTTGGATATTCTGTTAAGGAGATACACCTATTTTTTTGAGATAACCAGAATCTGTTCTTAACATGAAAAGTTCTTAGTGGACGCTATTCTTTTGTTGGTTATGTTGAGTTGGGTAAAGAACTTTGGCCATGCCAGTGCTAGTGTTGGAATCCTTACCTTTGTCCATTCTCTAATTTATTTAGTTTCTTCTACACTAGTACCATATCTCTCTATATCTATCCAAATTCTTGTTTTCTATGCAATCAATGGTGAACACTAGATCTGGTGCTGGAAGCAGTGAAAATAATCCAGAGCCCAACTCAAGCCAGAACCAGATGTCAACTTCAGCATTGGAACAGTTTATGGCTGCCCAGACTCAGTTGATGACTAATATGGCCAATTCTATAGTTCAACTAAATCGGAATCAAGCTCCTCCACCACCCCCAAGAGATAGACACATGGGTTTCACGAGTCACAACCCACCTACATACTCTCACTCTGTGGAACCTCTTGATGCTGACAATTGGATTAAGACAGTAGAGAAGAAGCTGATGATTACTTAGTGCACTGACAGAGAGATGGTATTATATGCTGTTGGAAGATTAGATTGTGTACCTCTAGATTGGTAGGATTCATATTGCCATGCTTATGCAGATTCAGGTAGCATCACTTGGCAGGAATTTAAGGATGGATTTCATTCATATCATATCCCTGTGAGTTTGATTAAGCATAAGAAGGAAGAGTTTCTCAACTTGAAGCAAGGAGTGATGACTGTGAGTGCATATAGGGACAAGTTCATCCAGTTGTCTCGTTATGCCCCAAAACAAATAGCTAAGGATTAGAGGAAGCAAGACCTCTTCATGGAAGGATTGATTATGCCTATTCATTACCAGCTGATAGCACATTCATTTCATAGTTTTGATCAGCTAGTGGATAAGGCACTTTTGATAGAGAATTGGAGAGATGAGATAAATGAGAAGAAGAAGAGGAAGATGAACTCTCAGAGACAGATACAGTCTGATCGCAACACTCGTTTCCGTCCTGCTCAGCATGCTGAGGTGAGAGTTATCCAGTCCCCCAATTTATGGCCACTCTAACCAAGCTCAAGTTCCACAAATCAGCTATCGATCGCAATCTGGTAGCTGTCGTGCATTTGTTCAGCAAGTGCCAAAGACTTCATAGTTGAAGCCTAGTCGATCAAGCGCTTCGGGTATTAAGTTGTGTTTATGTTGCAAGAAAGAAGGGCATATGATTAGTAAATGCCCGAAGAAGTACCCGCATTTGTATGGTGCAAATGATCAAAGGAAAGCCCTAGTGCGACATGAGGTGGTTAATAATGGAGTTAAAGGTCATACTCATATCAGCCAAAAGCAACTGAACTCAATACAGGCAAATGTGAATCAAATGAAGAGTGGTACAGTTGCAGAGATCAGAGTAGTATGTGAATTTCTAGACATGTTCCCAGATGATTTGCCAGGTTTGCCACCAGATGGAGATATCGAGTTTCTCATTGAACTTCTACCTGGTACACCTCTTATTTCTAAGAGGCCAAACAGAATGTCAGTTGATGAACTGGAAGAACTTAAGAAACAACTAAGAGAGTTGTTGGATAAGGGTTTCATATGCTCTAGTTCATCACCTTGGGGAGCACCAGTTATCTTTGTGGAGAAGAAAGATGGTACGCAGAGGATGTTTGTTGATTATAGGTCATTAAATGTGGTCACTATCAAGAATAAGTACCCTCTGCCTAGGATCGAGTATCTGTTTGATCAATTGAAAGGAGCCAAGGTATTCTCCAAGATTGATCTGCGTTCAGGTTATCATCAGTTGAAGATTAGACCATCAGATATCCAGAAGACGGCTTTCACTACCAGATATATTTATATGAGTATACAATTATGTCTTTTGGTTTGACTAATGCACCTGCCTAATTTATGTATTTGATGAATAATGTTCATGGAGTACTCGGGTAAATTCGTGGTGGTATTTATTGATGATATCTTGATCTACTCCAAGAACGAAGAGGAACATGAGGAACACTTGAAGCTAGTATTGCAGAAGCTCAGAGAGAATCAACTGTATGCTAAGTTCAGTAAGTGCGAGTTTTGGCTGAAGGAAGTATCTTTTCTGGGTGATGTGATTACAGATGGAGGAATTGCAGTTGATCCAAGCAAAGTCAGGGATGTTCTGAAGTGGGAGCCACCAAAGAATGTGCCCGAGATCAGGAGTTTTCTTGGATTGACAGGTTATTACAGGAGATTTATAGAAGGATTCTCTAAAATAGTGAAGCCCCTCACTTCATTATTAGAGAAAGGAAAAGAATTTAGGTGGTTAGAGGCATGTCAGGCTAGTTTTGAAGAATTGAAGATAAGGCTAACTACAGCTCCAGTATTAGTGATGCCTGATATTCATAAGAGTTTTGATATCTATTGCGATGCTTCTTGTTAGGGCCTTGGATGTGTCCTTATGCAAGAAGGACGTGTTATAGCTTATGCATCCAGGCAGTTAAGGAAACATGAGTTGAATTGCTCTACTCATGATTTGGAGTTAGCAGCAGTGGTTCATGTATTGAAGATTTAGAGGCACTATATGCTTGGGAACAAGTGCCAGATCTATATTGACCATAAGAGTTTAAAGTATATATTCACGCAGAAGGATCTGAATTTGAGGCAACGTCATTGGCTAGAATTGATTAAGGATTATGATCTGGAGATACACTATCATCCTGGTAAGGCCAATGTAGTTGCAGATGCTTTGAGCAGGAAGGGACATGCTAATACCCTCTTGACTCATCAAATGCCAGAGAAGTTGTGTGAAGAGTTTGCGCGATTGAACCTTGGATTTGTTGCTTATATAGAAGGAGGGACTACGGAAGTTGAGTCTACTCTTGAGCAGGAGATTCGCCACGGTTAGCGTAATGATGAGAAGATCAAGGAAATCAAGGAGCTTATGGCAATTGGAAGATCCCCTGATTTTACTAAAGATGAGCATGGGACTATTTGGTTCAAGAAGAGAATTTGTGTGCCAGATGTGGGACAGCTCAGAGATAAGATATTAAGAGAAGCTCATGATTTTGCTTACTGTATTCATCCTAGAAGTACTAAGATATATCAGGATTTGAAAGAAAGGTGCTGGTGGTATGGGTTGAAGAGAGATGTTGGTACTTATGTTGCTTTGTGTGTTGTGTGCCAGAGAGTTAAGGCTGAACATCAGAGACCAGCAGGATTGCTTCAACCATTGAAGGTACCTGAATGGAAGTGGGAAGAAATTAGTATAGATTTCATAGTGGGTTTGCCCCGTACTCGTGATGGCTATGATTCTATTTGGGTTATTGTGGATCGTTTGACTAAGGTTGCTCATTTTATTCCAGTCAAGACCACTTATACCAGTGCTAAGCTAACAAAATTGTATATGTCTCGTATTGTTTGTCAGCATGGTGTGCCCAAGAAGATAGTGTCAGACAGAGGTACTCAGTTTACATCATGATTTTGGTAGAAGTTGCATGACTCTATGGATACTAAGTTGAATTTCAGTTTTGCCTATCACCCTCAAACAGATGGACAGACAGAAAGGACCAATCAGATTTTGGAGGATATGTTGAGAGCTTGTGTTTTGAAACATGGAAGAAGTTGGGATAATAGTTTACCTTATGCAGAGTTCTCTTATAACAATAGCTATCAGGCAAGCCTTAAGATGCCACCTTTTGAGGCTTTATACGAAAGGAAGTGTAGAACTCCATTGTATTGGAGTGAAACAGGAGAAAGTCAGGTGTTTGGTCCAGAGATACTACAGGAGGCAGAAAGACAGGTTCTGATTATCAGAGAGAACCTGGGGGCAGCACAGTCCAGACAGAAGAGTTATGCTGATGTTAGAAGAAGGGAGTTAACTTTTGCAGTAGGTGATTGTGTATCTGAAAGTTTATCCTATCAGAGGTTTGCACAGATTCAAAGTAAAGGGGAAGTTGTCACCTAGATTCATTGGGCCATTCAAGATTCTAGAAAGAAAAGGTGAAGTAGCTTATCAGTTGGAGTTACCAACCAGTTTTTCAAATGTGCATGATGTCTTCCATATATCTCAGCTTAAGAAGTGCCTTAGAGTGCCCAAAAACAGCTACCTATGGAAGAATTGAATGTACAGGAGGATCTGACTTATGTGGAGTATCCAGTGAAGATATTGGAGACAGCTGAAAGAGTTACGAGAAGCAAGGTGATCAAAATGTGCAAGTGCAATGGAGTCGTCATGGGGAGGATGAAGCAACGTGGGAAAGAGAGGATCAATTAATGGCGGAATTTCCCGATCTCTTCACAAGTTTATCCGAATCTCGAGGACGAGATTCATTTTAAGGGGGTAGGTTTGTAACACCCTAATTTTCATCACAAGAAATTGTAGAAACATTTCTGAAATTTTCTCGGATTTATTTGAGGCTTTAAATAAATTTTTGTGATTTAATGGGAATTATTTAGGTTTTTATTCAACTACAAATAAATAATTAATAGACTCAACAAGTTTTTGTTGATTTCTTGTTTTGATTTTATTTTGTATTGTTTTGTTCAAATTAGTTTGAGTTTAACTTGTTTGAATTTGAATTTGATTTGAATTTATTTGATCTTTAGACTACTCTTTTTCTGCTAAGTCCATTTGTCCTCCTTGAACTATTGTTCAGTTCAGTTTGCCTCCCTCTACTCTTTCCTTCAGCACAGCCCGCTCCTCCGCGCCTTCGCTCCGGCCCAGCTCATCCCGTGGCCCATGTCCGCATTGGTCCCCCTCTCCTCCCTCCTCTCTCCGGCAAGTGGGACCCACTTGTCATCCCTAACCCCCAACTCGCGCCTGAGTCAAACCAGACTCGAGTCCTTGCTCAAGCCACACCGCGCCCTGCTCCCTTGGCGCCCACGACAAGGACCCTGCCTATAAAGCTAGCGCTGCCGCCCGGCTTCGCGTCCCCGCAAACCCTAGCCTCCCCTTGCGCCGAAGTTATTGTAGCCGCCGTCGCCTTCAGCCCTAGAAGACAGCCGCCGCCACTGATCTTTCCCCTTGCGGCCCCAGCGACGACGAGAACACTTCCAGGACCTTCGCGTCGAGGTGGTAAAACTTCCCGGTCCGCTTGAACTCGTCGTCCTTCCCGCGGTGCTCCAGAATTGGTCACCGGAGCTGTCATTGCAGGCCGAGCCGCTCCACTCCCTCGGCCGTCGCCATCGTCCTCTGGCCATCGCCCCTGACAACGTGGTTGAGTTCGTCGTGATCCCCTCTACATTTTGGTCCAAGTGCCGCTCGATTTGGTGAACCGTAGCCCCGGAATCGCCCGTCTCTGGTGATTTGCCGCCACGGGCGGCCCCGCCCTCGACGCCTGCGTCACCGACCCTCCTCGACCATCCATCAAGTGATCAACGATGCAGATCTCGAGTCAAAGAACAAGGTACAGGTCAGCAGTGTCCATTTTCTAAAGAGACCTCGTAGTTTCTGATAATAAACCCGCGGCCCATAGTTAGTTCAAAGTATTCATGTTTAGGTCCTTACTTCTTCTGTTTACCCCCTATCCTTTCAAGTATTAGAACCCATCATCCTGCCTTGCCCTTTTATGTGTTAGACCCTGAGTTTATGTACATAATTATGTTTTAGCCCTCAGTTTTCTTTCAATCTAATGCCTGGAAGTTTGATTGTTTGCAGTTAAGTCCCTCGAGCACCGTTTTGGCCCTATCTTGGTCGTTTCAACTCCGTTTCCAGTGATTCTTTCGCTCAAGTGACCATAAGGACTTGAACTACAGATTGATTTATCCCATTCTTTTGTACTATTGCTCATGTTTGGTGTACTGTTTCTTATTTGTTGTATTGTTCTTGTGTGTGTGTCCCTGTGGAGCATATAGGAGGTGCAACATTCGTGGTTTTCAACGATCGTTTGTGTGGTTTGAGGATCTAGTTGAGAAGACCCTGATCAGTACCCTTTATTATCTGGATTTAAGGCAAGTATATTCTTGATCACATTTTCAGTCCTAATAACCATATGGCATGCTTCACACTTTATAGAAATGCTATGCTTGCATGCTTTTAAATTGATGGGACCTATGTTGAGGACTTGACTAGTTTTGTTTACCCTATTCCCTTGCATAACCTGGTTATTTAATTTACTGTTGGGTAGCATTGCTTAGTTGCTTTACCTTGGGTTATGGAGAACAATAATGCTGAACTATATGAATTTGTGATATGCTCATTGGACGGTAAACAAGATCATTACTTTAATTGGAACATGGAGTGACCACCCAAGAAAACAGTGCAACCACATAGCTAATGGGCTCTGGTCTAAGCTAATTAATTAGAAACCTTAATTTGTGGTGGCCTTAC
Organism: Alloteropsis semialata; assembly: GCA_004135705.1. Lineage (NCBI taxonomy): Eukaryota > Viridiplantae > Streptophyta > Magnoliopsida > Poales > Poaceae > Alloteropsis > Alloteropsis semialata. Next base: position 20,432,099 of record CM014272.1, read on the forward strand.
TGAAAGGGTAAGTAGGGGGACTGAGTCAGTGTATAGCCGGACCTCTTGGGAGTATGCTTTGTTAAGAAACTTGGTGATTAGGAAAGGTTATGCACGCTGGACACCGAAACCTTAGCGGGTTGCTATGAATTAGGGGATCTTTGTAAATGCTTAGTAATGGTTCTCTGGCCCCTCACCTAAGGAAGTGTTGAAGAGGCTGGCTACCTCAAGCTATATGAGAAACATTGTTTGTGGGAAAAGTGTACAACCTCTACAGAGTGTAAAACTGATATATCAGCCGTGCTCAGGGTTAAGAGCGGCTTGGACCCTCTCATGATAATTGAACTTGAAGTTGAAATAAATTGTGGTTACTTATGAGCATTTATTTACCTCAGTTCTTTAATTGGGTTGGTATATAATTATACTTAGTAATTATGTTACTAATTAAAATATGACCAAATAAAGTGCATAAAGCAATTAAATTAGCCAACCATTTCCTTGTTAAGCCTTTGCATGTCATATGCTTTTGCTCTACACTTGCTGAGTACCAACCATAAGTGTACTCACCCTTGCTTTATCTGCGGCTCAGGCTTAGACAAGAGTTTTGGTGGAGTATTTTGGAGTTTTCTAGGCGTATGTGTTCCCCCGGTCAGCTGCCTGTGGAGAAGTTTGAAGTTCCGCTGCTAGTTGTTCGCTTCGCGTGAGTGTAACAATGGTATTTAATTCTATTTACGTTTTGCACTATCTTTTATATCACTGTTGAAGTCTCATATGTGTCATATGTGTAAACTTGATCCTGACGCACATATGATAGTCATTCGGTTTTATTTCTAAAACCAGGTGTGACAACACCCAAGGAAATATGTAGTTTCCTTGGCACAGTGTAACAGAACAGTCAAGAAAAGATCCATATTGCTTGGTGGTTTTCACCAACCCTCAAGAAATATATATTTCCTTGAAGGTTTCATTTGACTGTCAAAGAAAATGTACATTCTTGGCAGTTCAGTTTTGGCCCTCAAGTAAATTGTTGGCCTCCAAGAAAATTCCATTTTCTAGTGGTGTAGCTATAAAATTCAATTATCTTGTAGGAACAATTCAAACTTCTATCTTCAAATAACCACATAATAATTACAATAAATATCTAAATTTGGTCCAAAAATTCTACAAATTTATGCAGCATCATATTTTTGGTCCATAAGTTTGTCATAAAAAATTAAATGATTTTTAATAATGGGAGACCATACATTGTTCACGAGGATACATTTCTCACATAGTTTATTACAACTCAAGTCAAACTTTGAGATGTGAATACCTCACAATATTTTCGAACTTGTATGAATCTCAAATTTGGACATAACATTATATTGACCATAACATTATTAAACATGAAGTTATATTAGAAATTCTTATGCAAAAAAATATGTTCTATTCTCTACTTAAATGAAAGAAAACAAACCATATAAAAAGTCAAAGAAATATAGTAATTCTCTTAACAAACAATGCCCATTAAATAAAAGGTAATAATTTTAGAAAAAATCAAGAAAAAGAACCATCAAATTTGGAGTTTATATGAGGGAGAAATGCCAATTACAAATTTTAGTTCTAGATTAAAAAGAGAAAGAGGAACCGTATATGTGTTCTTCATCCAACTCCACGTGGCCCAACATTTCAAATAAATTTATTGCCTACAAATATCATAACCGAGGTGGTAGCATATTGGTAAGGCATGTTTTATGCCTTGAGCGAGGTAGCCGGTTCGATTACCCACGCTTCAATTTTTCGTGAGTTTTCAATAGGTCCTACACCGAGAGGTCCATACCTTGAAAGATGGCAGCTTCCAAGTAAAATTGGGTGAAAAATGGTGAAAAAGTGGTCAAAGAAATGGTGCCCCATCGGGTTAGAGGAGAAGGGGAGGGAATTTTATACTGTGTGGGGCTTCACCAGCTGTTCGATTACCCATCACCAGCGGTTCCAATGGCTAGCGGGGCCCGGCCTAGCCACCCACTTCTGAACTGGCAGTGATGGGTCTTCACCGCCGGTTCGGCCAGAAACGCTGGTGAAGGGGGCACCGGTGAAGCCCCTGTCTGTAGTAGTGCACCGTCACAATTTCCCACCAACATTCCACCTCAATTTAGCCAACAATTCCAGTCACAATTTCCTCCGAGTTTCAATCTTCTACTTTGTCTAACTGCCTTCCACGATCTACTAACAAGGGGAACCTTTTGCTAGCTGCCATGGACAGATCGATGGATGAATAGAGGGAAGGGGAGGAAGAATATCCATTGCAATCTCCGTGGGAAGGAAACTGCCAGCAGAGGTGGGGAAAGTTGGAGAACTCATACTTTTTTGATGAATAGAGGGAATGGGAGGAAGAATGTCCATTGCATGTTAAGGGTGCTTTAACACTGGAGCAAAATTGTTGTAACAGAAAAAGTCTAATATATCAGACCTTAGCACGTGAAGAGGTGCTTCACACTGTGGATGCTCTAAAAAGATTGCAGCATCAGCTAGCGTTGACACCTGTGGCTCTATTGGCAGAGCCAAGGGCGCCCTGCGCGGTTACTGCACCCCTGTGTGGGTCTGCAGCCCTGCGGTTACAGCACTCGGCATGCTAATAAATAAAAAAATGATGACCATCACTGCAACGCCCAGGACCCTCCCGCCGCTCGCCAGCCTAGAGGCGCATAGGACGGAGCTCCTCCACCGCCGCATGGACCCACACTTTGAGGCCGCAGACCACCACCCCGCCACCCTGCGGTACGTGAGGTTGGGCACGTCCACCAGCCCCAGGCCCCATCCCACTGGCCCTCAAGCCCAGGCCCCATGCCGGCTGGCTGCATCGAGCACTGGTCGCCCGCCACGGTCAACCATGCCTCTCGAAGGCTGCGGCCCCATGCAGGCTGCATCGCGGTGGGAACTGCCGCCCCACGCCATCTGCCTCGGTCTGGGGGACCACCGCCTACCTCCCCAGGCCTGTATGCCGCTGCCAAGCTCGCCTGCCATTGTAGAGAGAGAGGTACGGGGCGAGGGGGGATAAGGACAAAGAGACTTGGCGAAAAGAGCCAGGGAGAGGGAGAGAGGGAGGAAAAGGAGAGAGACTTGGGGGTGTTTAAATCCGGTGAATTGGTAAAAAGTGTGGTGAAACGTTTATGCATTGGGCCGTGTGCACAGAGAGAAAAAATAAACTGACACGTGACACACGGTTCTCGAGGTGAAAACTTTATGCAAAGTTTGTGAATTTAAACACGCCCTTGTAGAATGGAGTCTCAGAGGGAGAGCGGGATGCTCAGTTTCCTTCCCCATCTCCAGCGAGCAGCTGCAGGAGAGGCTACTACGCAACATGTGCGGAAAAGTGACGTCCACACGTGTATCTCGTGCTCTACGGGTCAGTGCTGCACCTGCTACAATTGAGGCCTTCCTTTTCCCGTCCGTTGGAGCCGGTATCCATGCTTACATCGGTATCGGGATTCCAACTGTGGCGGCCAGGACCGATGTGGAGGATTGAACGTTATTTTTCCAGTAGTGAGGTCCTTTTGGAGAACGTGGTACGGTGGATTTTTTAACACTAATATTGAGATAATAGATGTCACATACAATACTTTACACCAGCACCACGATGATGGGCCATGTCATACAACATTGTTGAACCTACGTTTGCATAAAAAATACCTATGCACGCGTATATGCATCTGCACTTTTAGGCAGATAAAAAGACTAAGATTTGTAGCATAAAGATATATATGGAACATTTTGGCTCGTTGATGGTTGGTGAAATACTAACTTGCTGCAAGACCTGTCATCCAACCTGTCCCTGCTCGTAGCTGCCCCATAAATAGCTAGCATCTACGTCTACACGGTATCAAATAGTAGTACTCGTATAGACGCAGACACAGACACACGCACCCTATGAATACTTGCATGCAAACCCAACATTTATGAGCGTCTCCGACAGACTGGGCTTGTTTCCTTGGCCAATGAAATTCTTCAGTAAATATCATTTGTGCATATGTATGCTCTCTCGCACAAGGATGGCATGGACACGGTCCATGAAATAACATTGATGGAGTCGGTGGAGATAGAGGTGATGAGGAAGCGATGACAAATGGTGGCTCTAACCTTGCTTTTGACGAGGTTGAGGATATCGGGGACTCTGAGATTTAAGGTGGTTCTTGATGATTAGACATTTATATGTTCTAGTCTAACTCAGGCGTGTGCCATCCACCGTTGAGGAAGAGGAATTTCAGTTCTTCTGTTGAATCGCATGATAAAAAAATACTTAGAAAATAGTAGACCAAAGATTCCATACAACATCATAATCTCTCAAAGGGAAATGTCTAGTTCGCCCGGCAGGATCACTCCTGTCCCCACTTCGGCACCCCGTTCTTTATTTAGGCCCTTTCTCAAAAAAAGTAATGTGAATGATCTTGGTATGCCTGCTCACAATAATGATATTATAGTGCATATTAATGAAGAATTATGCATATCAAAATAAACAGTCAATTATAGAAGTGACGAGATTGGCCACAATTTCTTATAACTTTTAATCCCAATTGAACATATTTGTAGTGTTTTTCTAGAAAAGTTGATTTGGATGTTTCTTCTTGTACGTGTGTTATGAGGAAGAAGGAAAAGTAGCGTGGCGAGTTAGCATTGTATAATTAATAAGCACATGTGATCAGGTTTACAGCACCAGTAGTTGTGAGGAAACTACTGCTGGAGCCAGGAAAGTGATGCTATTCCCCATCCAGTAGGTCCAGCCACAGTAGGGCCCCTTCGGTTACATGGGAACGATTCCCAGTTGGAAGTTTTCTTCGATAATTTGTACTATCCCAGAACATATCCTGCCCAGAACAACCTGTTGTTACGGGGGTAAACGAACGGGCCTTAAGAGGCAACACTGGAACCAGGCCTGGGTCACCACATGCAGCTCAAGAATCAATCAAATTCTTGGGCACCGTAAGCTAAAGAGAGCCCGTAAGACCGTAATACCCAATGGTGACATCGCAAGGCGGAGTCTTATGACACGCACATAGATTGCCACACTGATCCAGTGGAAATTGTAACCAGACTGAAATATATGGCAGCGAAGCCATCGATCATCTAAGAGCATCCCCTAAAAAACTGTTTTGGGACCTTGCCATTTTTTTTAGAAGAGGAATAAAAGCAACTCACCCAACAGTTCTCTAAAATTAGTTCCAAAACCAGACATTGTGAGTGCCCAAACAAGGCTCATATTTGGCCCGAGATAGCCAACATTTTTGGAGTGCAAAGGTTTTAAGCACTGAATTACACATATGTTGGAGCACAATTTATTTACCTTGGTTCCCAAAACAGATTACTGGGAAAATTTATTGGGCATTCTTGGAGATGCTCTGCGTGCATCTGTTTCTTTTTTGTAAATAACCATGGGATATACTTTTTTCTACTAACTCAAATAATGTAGCAAACTTTATATGGTAGCGGATCTGAAATCTTTATATAAGTTCTAAACATGAAGTGCTAGTTAGGGCATCTCCAATGTATATGATGGCCCCTGTTTCCATATGGGAACAGTCCCCGTTCATATAAAATTTTCACAATGTATAGATCTACTGTCATCATTTTACCAGTCCTACACTGACTAAAAAAACAGCAGCATGGGAGAGATAGAGGTGAGTGGGAGAGAATTTGATTTTTTTTTATGCCATGGAACTCGGTTCCATACATGGGAGAGGGTTCTTAATTCCACTGCTAAACATCTGTTCTAACAATATATGGAATTGGCTATGGGAATCCCCATTGGAGAGGCCCTTAGGCCCAAGACATAATATAAGTGACTACCACATGATCCGTACTATGCTAAGTTATAATTACTAATGTCTGAGCTGCTGGCTCTATATAGTAGTATATACATATAATGGGCAACTTCTTTCTTGGAATGCCAAATGGTCCGGAAGAAACAAAGATGGACAGTGTTATGTTTGAGCTGAACATAACACCTTCTGCTGCGATGTTCATCCGGGCTAGCTGGTCTGCTCATTCTTATGTAGGGGAACCATTCATTCATCCTTGCAGCAAAAATGTTGGAAATGTTGCGAGTTAGCAAAAATGGTGAAGCGTTAAATATAGATGCGAGCAGCCATCCCTGATTTTTGAGCTGCGCCGTGATCAGGACCCACGCTACCTCATAAATAGTGTGAGGAGTTGGACTTGTAGCTAGCCCTGATGTGGAATTATTTGGGCGAGATGATGAGGTGGTGTCGATGAGAAGTTTTGCACGGTGCAACTTGCGTTGCAAGTCCTGATGCTTTGGAATGGGTAGCTCGAGGAAGCAATGGTGAACATTGCAGTCCTGTTCCGTTGGGTTTAGTTACATTGTGGGCTGCCCACCTCATCTAACCCACAATCAGAGGCGGCGCTCATTCGGTGCTAACAGCCACCCGTATGAGGTGACCAGAATGAGCCATCTACACATACCTATGCTGCTGGACGACCGCCACGTGCACCGCACGATGGCTGCAGGAAGGATTCTGATGGTCCTCTCTGTTGGGCCTATCTAGGGCCGTCTAGGTGTGCAATGTGTGGTGGATGGGGAACAAACCAACAAGAGGAGTGCAGTCTGATTGTGATGCCCCATCAATTGGTCCACATGCACACATTGTAGGTGCTATAAGCTACGATATATGTGAAGTAACCAAACAGAAGTGGATAGACAATCTGATTTAATGTCTGCCTCCAGCAGCCAAATTACGGGCAGAGCGACTAGTGTATGTAGAAATCGTGGAAGCGTTGTTACCCTCGTAGAGTGTTGGGAACAACCCCCAACTTGTTGCTTACATATATACGGTGAACAACCTGGCCGACCTCTCCTATGTAAAAGGAATAGAGTCTATCTAATCTAACAAGCCAGCACAAGGTTGTTCGGATGTGACAAGATAATGTTACAAGGAAAAGAGTCTATCTAATCTAGGTTGAGAATGTAGGATAATTGTCGCTGCGGTGGGCAAAGACACAATCTATTAAGAGCTTGTTTGGCTCCTTCCGCGCGCACGTTGGCACACCTTAACACCAGGCATGTCGCTAGTGATGGGTTCAAAAGATTGCCACACTTTTAGTGAATTTCAGCACCTAAACCACCAAATGGGGCAACTTGCATGAAACGGCAAGTGTGGCACGCCATGTGTCTGTAAGAGAAGTACACGGTGACATAACATTAGGTGCGATGGTTAATAAGCCGACAAAAGAAGCCCTAACTTTAAAAGACACATCAGGGGTATAAACCAGCTCAGTCAGTGTATTGATTGTCTACGGCGCATGCATGGAGGCATCACGGTTTTAGAAATAAATTGAAGAGTTTAATTCACGTATCATATTAACAGCTTATTTTGACAGAGTTACGTGCACTACTACACAACACCACATGCATCCCCCATGGATATACTGGTTGCTGCGGGGGACGACGGAAAGGGTTTGTGACACTTTAGCACCAGTAAAATCCCATTATCTAAGAAATGAAAACTCCACCATGCAACGAGTACCTGCATGAAAATACGATCAACAGGAGGAACAAGTATCAACAAGCAGTAGCGCTACTACAAATACGATTTCATCCTGTTTCGGAAATGTTTCCGGTAGTACTATTGTTCTTGTTGACGAGCTTAAAATCACAGACATCTCGCAGGTGCAACCTGCTGCTTGCCATGATCGCTTCTGCTCCAATTTTTTATCGTGCCTGCTGGTGATCATGGTCTTCCACTGCATGTAGCAAGGGGAGACAATTCGTAGGATTTTCATCAGTTGTTTTCTTCTGATCTTGCTGATTGTTCTCAGTCTTTCTAGACCAATCGCATGTCTTCTTCGTTTGTTTTGGCACAAGTTCAATTAAATGGCAGTGTGTTGTCGCAATAAGAGCGGCATGATTAGATTGGCAGCATTTTGTTCCAAGAAGCGAAATAGTCTAGCTACATATGTGACTTGATATTAATGACAGTATATTTGATTGGCACAACAGTAGTTGAACCGTTCTACAGCAGTCCCATGATGGAGAAAATATGTTTGCATCAAAAGATGATGACTCTATATATCTCCATCTGACGAGGGTCTGGACCAGGGGTGACCAACCAACCCCATAATCACCGACACCTCGCCAAGATGACCCTTCGAAAACAAGAACTGAGGCCCCGGATCAAACGAACCCACCCCATCCGAGTGGCTATGGGCCCACCTGTGAAGGCCCCGCCTCGTCCGACTAGTCCCCGCCTCGCCCGACTAGTCTCCGCCACGCCCGACCAGTCTCCATCTCGCCGACTGGTTCGCTCCTTCGTGGCTAAGTAACCACAAAGGGGACCGACACCCGATGAGTCTCCGCTTCGCCCGACTAGTCCTCTCGGCGCTGCCCCGCTTTTGCCCACTCCGGGCCGTACCCGCTTGGTACCCGCCATGTCAGAATGGGATGGGCGCCTGCCCATCACCACGGCAGCCACAGGGACGCCCGTCTCGTCCAAACAGGAACGCTACAGTCCCGGAAAAGGACGCTCGCCTGCTCAAGCGATGACACCTGGAGTCCATGTAAGCACAGTACGAGTCAACCGTGACCCGAGAACCACTCGGAGACACATCCGGGAGGCCGCATACACCAACCACTCGGACATCGCCGGCTCCGGTCAAATGGAACGCCCATTCCGTCAACACCAACTACAACAGTGAGCGCCTGTACACCGCGTACGGCCCGGGACGCAAGACGACGGCAAAGACCCTGGCGCTGTAACTCACCTTGTAACTCCTTTGTTTTTACCCCTCCCTTTTCTTACTCCCCTTACGACTATAAAAGGGGACAAAGAGGAGATCGATGGGGGGTGGAGAGAACACTGGGGCACACACACGTAACACACTACAACACATTACACAGGGACTTGGGACCGTTCTCCCTCTCCCGCCTGGTTTGTAACCCCTACTACAGACTTGGACTTGAGAACACCGGTTCACACTGGATGTAGGGCATTACTCTTCGGAGGCCCAAATCAGTGTAACTTTCTGTGTCTCTTGAGCCACCATCCGGTGCCCTGACACACGATCGTAGAAATATTACTTGTCGGCGGCAGAGAACCCCGACAGTTGGCGCGCCAGGTAGGGGCCTTCGTGTCGCTTCACTTTACCAGGGTCCGGATGGCCCATGGAGGCGCCCCGGTGGCGCTAGGCGCTCACCTGCGTTTCGGCTCCCTCGACTTTGTCTTCAGCAAGACAGAGGAGCCTCTCATCAGGGCCACCTTCGTGCGCCCCGAGTCCACCTTCGACGACGGCCCCTCCGCGATCCACGACAAAAGGTCCGAGCCTCCACGTGCCGCAACGGGTGCCACCGCCTACGTCCTCGACATACTAGGCGAAGATCTGGCGGCCGCTCTGGGACGGAGCCCGACTCAGGAGCATTTCCACAACATCTCCTACATGATCACTAACCTCGCCCTCCAAGCTGGAGGGGAAGAGCAGCTCCCCTGGGACGAGTTCCTCGACTATTACGGCGCCATGTACCCGGAGGGACAGCCGGGCCTGCCCACGATCCAGTGGCCGCCCCGCCATTGACGGAGCTCAACTCCTGCACCGCGCTTACCAATAGAGGCGCGACAAATGAGCGCGTCTCCGACCCGCAGTCGAGCCGGATGCCATCGACGCTCTACGACCCCTCCCGGGAGTGCTTCATGTGCCACACCCCGGAAGGGGATGTACGGACCGCTAATAGCTCGACGGAGGACAACCTCCGCCAAACACCGCCCCGGAACGACCCCGCAGGGGATGCTCGGCGGGTTAGGCTACAGGAGCTCGACGAGGCACAACGTCAACTCGAGGACGAGCGCAAGCAACTCCACCACGAGCTCGGGAGAAACGCGGACAGAGGAGCCGCCCGCGCACGTGCACGGGACATGCGCCAGCGCATAATCAACAACAACGATAACGACGTCAACAACGCTCCAATCTTCAAACGAGCGTCCCAGAACCTCGCGGCGGCTGTGGTCCTGCTTCGCGGACATCCTGAACCAGCAACCTCTGAAGATCGAAGGTTCCATCAACAGCTCCGCACGCTCCTGGAAACTGCAGCAGTTCAGCAAGCGGAGAGCTCCGCGTCGCGCCAGCGGGTGTCTAGGGAGCACGGCCGGGAGCAGTCCGTGCATCATCACGGGGTCGCAGCGGACAGAGACGCCCGGCGACAAGATGGGCACCGAGAGCACCGCCCACGCCGAGCCTACAATAGGCGGCGCGGAGGCCGCTACGATAGTGGCGAGGACCGGAGCAGGAGTGTGTCTCCTGATCCCAGGGGGCCGCGCGCTTTTGGACCCCACGTCCTCGGCGCTCGTTTCCCTCCACGCTTCCGAGCTCCAACGACGGTGCCCAAGTATGACGGGGAGATGAATCCCAGCGTCTGGCTGGAGGACTACCGACTAGCGTGCCACGCGGGCGGCGCACAAGATGACTACTTCATCTTCAAGAGTCTCCCCCTCTACCTCGCTGACTCGACGCGAACATGGTTAGAGCACCTCCCCGACGGCAAGATCGACAGCTGGGCGCAGCTACGCGATGCATTCATTGGCAACTTCCAGGGTACCTACACACGTCCTGGGAACCCGTGGGATCTGCGCAACTGCCTCCAAAGAAGAGATGAAAGCCTGTGCGACTACATCAAGCGCTTCTCCAAGTGGTGCACTGAGCTGCCCAACACCGTCGACACCGACGTCGTCTTGGCATTCCGATTCTGAACCACCTGTGCGACCCTCATTCACGAACTAGGGCACAAGAAGCCGCGAACCATCCGAGAGCTCCTCGACATCGCCACTGACCACGCCAATGGGGAAGACGCAGTCGCCGCAACCCTTGATCGATCCCAAAGCAAGGGCAAGCAATTAGAGGGAGCCGGCGAGGGCACCTCCGCTTAGGCTGACAAGAAGAAGAAAAAGGACAAGCGTCGGTGCGACGGCAACATGGTGGCGACAGCCGAACGAAAAGCTGCCAAGCCCAAAGGGAACGTACCAAAGGACCACTTCGAGAAGCTCCTCGAGGCTCCATGCACCAATCACGAGGGCCCCGTCAAGCATGCCTTGAAAGACTGCAAGCTCATGAAGAGCTTCCTCGCTGGAAATCTAAAGAAGAAAGCTCACGAGGTGGCCAAAGATGGGGCCGGGGGCCCGAACGATGATGACAACGGATACCCCAAGGAAGACGGTGCTGTCTTGATAATCATTGGGGGGTCCGTGGCCTACCCTTCAAGGCACGAGGAAAAGCTGATCTGACGGGAGGTCTGCAACACGGAGCTCGCGGTGCCCTCATACCTCCGGTGGTCGGAGGCCCCGATCACTTTCGACCGCTCCGATCACCCCGACCACGTCCCGCAACTGGGGAGATACCCGCTCGTCGTCGCCCCTCTTTTTGGAACGAAACGCATCCACAAGGTGCTGATGGACGAAGGGAGCGGCCTCAACATCCTCTACGCCGAAACTCTTGACGAGATGGGGATCCCTCGATCCCGACTGCGGCCGTCCACGACGCCCTTCCACGGAGTCGTCCCGGGTGCGGACGCGATGCCCCTCGGGCAGATTGACCTGCCCGTCAATTTCGGGACTCCGCGTAACTTCCGGAGGGAGATCCTCACTTTCGAAGTGGTAGGGTTCCCAGGGACGTACCACGCCATCCTCGGGAGGCCAGCGTACGCAAAGTTCATGGCCGTCCCGAACTACACGTATCTCAAGCTGAAGATCCCTGGGCCCAAAGGCGTCATCATGGTGGGGACTTCCTTTGAGCACGCGTACGCATGCGACACCAAGTATTTCTAGTTCGCGGAAGCACTCATCCGGTCCGAGAAGCTCGCCGCTGAGCCTTCTCCCAGGGACCTCAATATCCCCGAGACGTCCAAGAGAGCCGCTTGCTCCTTTGAGCCGGCCAAGGACGCCAAGGAGGTTGCCATGGCCGACGACGGCCGCACCCTCCGTATCGGGACGGCGCTCGATCCAAAATAGGAAAGCCCGCTCGTCGACTTCCTCTGAGCAAACCTCGACGTGTTTGCATTGAAGCCCTCGGACATGCCGAGGATTCCAAGGGAGGTCGCCGAGCACAAACTAAACGTCAAGCCTGGCTCACGACCGGTCAAACAGAGGCTCTGACGCTTCGACAAGGACAAGTGCAAGGCCATCGGCAAGGAGATCAAGAAGCTCCTTAGCGCAGGCTTCATTAGGGAAGTGTACCACCCCGAGTGGTTAGCAAACCCCGTCCTTGTAAAAAAGAAGAATGGGAAATGGAGGATGTGCGTTGACTATACCGGCCTTAACAAGGCATGTCCAAAAGACTCCTTCCCTCTTCCTCACATAGATCAGGTGGTGGACTCCACCGCAGGGTGCGAAACCCTTTGCTTTCTCGATGCTTACTCTGGTTACCATCAGATCGCAATGAGTTTGGCCGACCAACTCGCGACGTCTTTCATCACACCTTTCGGCACTTTCTGCTACTCATCTATGCCATTCAGGCTAAAAAATGCGGGCGCCACATTCCAGAGATGCATGCGTCGCGTCTTCAGCGATCTAATCGGCCGACTAGTTGAAGCATACGTCGACGACATTGTGGTGAAATCCAAGCGCGTCGGCGACTTAGTCCCAGACCTTGCGGCAGTGTTTGAGAAGCTCAGACAAAACAAGGTGAAGCTCAACCTCGAGAAGTGCGTTTTCGGGGTTCCGAGGGGCATGCTTCTCGGCTTTGTCGTGTCGGAACACGGCATCGAGGCCAATCCTGAGAAGATCTCTGCCATCACTGACATGGAACCCATCCAGAACGTGAAGGGGATCCAATGCGTCACAGGGTGCTTGGCCGCGCTCAGCCGTTTCATCGCCCGACTCGGTGAGCGAAGCCTGCCCTTATATCGCCTGTTGAAGAAGTTGGACCACTTCACCTGGGACACCGAGGCTCAGAAGGCCCTCGATTCGCTCAAAATGTTGCTGAAAAGCCCACCGATCCTGGCGGCCCCGGCTGAAGGAGAGCCCATGCTGCTCTACATTGTGGCAACCACCCAGGCGGTAAGTGCCGCCCTCGTCGTCGAGCGCGACGAACCCGGGAACGTCCAGAAGGTATAGCGCCCAGTCTACTTCGTCAGCGAAGTCCTGTCCGACACGAAGGTACGATACCCCCAGATCCAGAAGCTAGTCTACGCGGTCCTCATTGCCAAACGGAAGCTCAGGCACTACTTTGACGCTCATCCCATCACGGTGGTGTCAAAGTATCCGCTCGGCGAGGTGATCCAGAGCCCCGAAGCCGAAGGAAGGATAGCCAAGTGGGCACTTGAGCTGATGAAGAAGAACATCACCTACGTCCCGCGAAACGCCATCAAGTCACAGGCATTGGCTGACTTCGTCGCTGAGTGGACTGAGGTCCAAACTCCCCCGGCCTCCGTCGAGCACGAGACCTGGGTCATGTACTTCGACTGATCGCTTATGAAGGAGGGAGCCGGCGTCGGCCTTGTCTTCGTCTCGCCCCTAGGCGTGCGCATGAGGTACATGGTCCGACTACACTTCCTGGCTTCCAACAACGCCGCCGAGTACGAAGCTCTTATCAATGGGCTCCGCATCGCCCTTGAGCTGGGAATACGGCGTCTCGAGATCCGCGGAGATTCAGAGCTAGTCGTCGATCAGGTGATGGAAGAATCAAGCTGCGTCAATCCAAAGATGGCTGCATACTGCCAAGCGGTCCGCGAACTGGAAGACAAGTTCCATGGCCTCGAGCTCAAGCACATTTTGCGACGATACAACGAGATGGCCGACACCCTCGCGAAGGCAGCCTCCAACCGAAAGCCCGTTCCCAATGGCGTCTTCGCCAAGGACTAGTACACTCCATCCATCCGACTCGACGACGAGCCACCAGAGCCTCCGACACAAGAGGCAACAGAAGTGATGGAAATTGACAGAGTACCGGAGCCCAACCTCGAAGATCCGGATTGGAGATTCCCGCTCCTCGAGTGGATCGTGCAAGACAAGCTTCCTCCCGACAGGACTGAAGCTCGGCGGATCGCACGCTAGGCCAAGTCATTCGCTCTCATCGAGGGAGAGCTCTACAAGCGAGGCGCCTCCGGCGTCCTGATGCGTTGCATTCCGGTCGATCAAGGGAAGGAGTTGCTGAAGGACATCCACGGCGAAGCATGCGGACACCACGCCGCGCTAAGGACTCTTGTCGGCAAAGCTTTCCGACAAGGTTTTTATTGGCCGACCGCCGTCGCCGACGCCAAGGACATCGTGCGCAGCTGTGAAGGTTGCCAATTCTACGCGCGACAAACTCACCTCCCGGCGCAAGCACTGCAGACCATCCCCGTCACCTGGCCCTTTGCCGTATGGGGGATTGGATTTAGTCGGACCATTGAAGAAAGCGCCCGGGGGCCTCACGCATAGCCATCGACAAGTTCACCAAATCGATCGCCGTCGACAAGTTCACCAAATGGATCGAGGCAAGGCCCATCAAGAGGATCCGCTCGGAGAGAAGCTGTCCAATTCATCACCAACATCGTCTACCGCTTTGGAGTCCCAAATGCGATCATCACCGACAATGGCACCCAGTTCACGAGCAAGAAGTTCCTCAACTTCAGCGACACCTACAACATCCGAGTGGATTGGGCCGCCGTCAGCCATCCTAAAACCAATGGACAGGTGGAAAGGGCGAATGGCATGATCTTGCAGGGGCTGAAGCCGCGAATCTTCAAGTGTCTCGAGAAGTTTCGAGCAAGGTGGGTCGCAGAACTCCCGTCCGTCATCTGGAGCTTGCGGACCACTCCGAGCCGGGCCACCGGCTGCACGCCTTTCTTCATGATTCACGGGTCCGAAGCAGTCCTCCCAACGGACCTCGACTACGGCAGCCCGAGGATTCGAGCCTACGACGACGAGGGAAACCAGGCTTCTCTCGAGGACGCCGTTGACCAGCTGGACGAAGCACGCGGCGTCGCCCTACTCCACTTGGCCAAGTACCAGCAAGCCTTGCGGCGGTACCACGATCGCAACATTAGGAGCCGGGCGTTCCAAGTTGGCGACCTGGTCCTCCGACGAGTCCAGAGCAACCGCAACCGCCACAAGTTGTCGCCGCCATGAGAGGGCCCTTACATCGTCGACCAAGTCCTCCTTCCGGGAACTTTCAAGCTCAAGGATGCCAACGGCCAAGTTCTCTCCAACGCCTGGAACATGGAGCAGCTACGTCACTTTCACCCTTAAAAGTACCTTGTACTTTGTCATTCGCTTATGATAATAAAAAGTGCTGCTTCGTTCTGAGTACTTTATATAAGCCTATGGTCGTTTTCCAACACACACTTCAAGCTCTCTAAACTGAGCAGCGAGCAACCCCTTCCCTGCGCAGGGTCGCCCGCCGCTCGGGGGCTCCACCCGGGGCACGGTGCCCCTCCTTTTTTAGCAAATTAATCCTGACAAACGGAAACAAACGATCGCCCCTGCACGCGATCAGCGGTACGCTTTTGTGCTTAAGGGAAAAGAAAGACCAGCTTGTACGGCCTTGTGATTGTGCCGGTCCAAGCTCCGAGTACCTACGCCCCTGCGGCTACGGCGCTAGGCTTGCGGGCAGGATCCAAGCCCTCGTACTGACCTCTTTTTTCTTCCTGAGAGCAATAGGGAAACCGCTCCGACTAGTTTTTGCTCCCAACACTTATGGCTGCTGCCCGTCATTATTCGGTCTTCCAAAACTGCTCGGGGGCTGCGAGTCCAAGTGGCGCCACTATGCGACTAGGTCAGGCCAAACTCTCGAGTTCCTACGCCCCGGTGGCTACGGAACAGAGCCCGGCCGACAAGGTCCTAGGCCTTACCATCTCAACTCATGACCCTAAAGCACTCGGAAGAAAACAAAAATGGCAAGCAGTAGATAAAAGCACAAACTATTCAACAAAAGCTTAACAAGGGAACACCCTCCATAGGGAGTTAAGTTCATTACATCGCAAGATAAAATAACTAAACCTCCCCTTGCGTTTTGATGTTCTATTACAGCCCAAGGTCTCCCAGGGCGACGGTGACCATCTCATCGGCGAAGGAGGAGGACTCGGCTTCAATTCCGTCATACTCATGGTCCTGGTAGCCGGGGGCCCATCCACCTCGCAGACAGTCCCGCTCCATGCCCGGGTAATGCGATAGGAACATGGCAACGATCCTCCGCACCACGCTCCGCGTAAGCTCTGAGGCCTGCTCCCAAGTCCTTCCCGGAACGAGAGCGACGCGCTCCACCAGGGACAGGCCGCCACCGACACTGAGCTCCTCCAGCAAGTGCTCGACGGCTTGAACCAGGGCCTGGTGGACTTCAGCTTTCTCCTCAAAGGCCTTCTGAGTCCGCTCGGCCGTCTCCCTCGACTTCCGGAGATCCTCAACAACCCCTGGAAAAATTTCTTCGGCTGAGCCATCACTAAAGAAAGAAGACAAGCGGAAGGATGAGGGGAAACACGATGCATACTCGTCATCTCCTCCCTTAGGTCGTGGCCAAGCTACACCAGTTCCTGGTTCGTGGCGAAGGCCTTGGCGACCTCGCCTTGCTCCAACTTCAGCTTGGCTTGCAGGTCGGCCTTCTGAACTCGGAGGGCTGTACCAATGAAGAGTCAAGCAACTAACAACCACTCGGAAGATGGAGGGAAGAACAATTCGCCAACTAAAAGGACTTGGAAGGACAACTTACCAATAATCTCATCCTCCCGCTTCTGAGCAATCTCCCCGAGGCGAGCCCCTTCATCATTGGCGGCCTTAAGCTTCTCGGCCAGGTCGACCGCCTCGTTGTTGGCCTTCTTGAGGTCGACGGCGGCGTCCTGGATGTCCTTTTGAAGATCCGCCACCTTCACCTTCAGGCCTTCGTTCTCCTGAATGGCGGCCTCCCTATCTCAACTCGCGGCCTCGGCTGCCGTTTGCGCCTCGGCCGCCCTCTTCTCGGCCTCGGCCACCTTCGCCTCGAGGGCGACTTTCTCCTCCTCGGCACGGGCAAGCGCCTCTGCTCCAGCCAGCTGGGCCGCGGCGAGCTGAGCTTCAAGCTGCGCCTTCTCCGCCTTCATCATGTCGACGGCATGCCACAGCCCGGCTTCTCAATGAAGAAAACTGAGATTTGCTCGAGCTGCGCTTCATGATTGCCTGCACTCAGAGATAAAAAGGTAGGGATGATGCGGTGAGACACTGCAGAAGCGGCGCCTCTTTAAAACCAAAAGGAGAACAAAGAAACCCGACGCTCACCCGGGCGGGCTTGATGATCATCTTCTCGAAGGTCTCCTTCACGACACGAAGGCCCTCCGCAAGAGCCGCGCACTCTTCCATCTCCGATCCGTCGTCGAGCTCGAAGATGGTTCGCTCTGTGTCTTGACGGTCGACCCACTTCAGCCGGCCCTCGCACGGTAGGTTCGGGTCGTCCTCTATGGGCACGAGGGCCTGGAAGTTGCAGTCCATTACCATCATCCCCGGGGTGTCGGTGAAGGAATCCAGGACCCCCCTCAAGGGACTCAATGGCCTCACAGGCCCTGGGCTCGGCTCCTCGGTGGAGTGCTTGTCGGCTCCCTGAGAGTTGCCCGTCGGAGAGTCCTCGAGCACGATGACCTCCGACGGAACCCCCCCGGAGGTGGTCTCGCGAGCTCTAGCAGTCGCCTCCGGCAGAGCGGTGGCAATTGGGAGGACCTCGGACACCCCTGCCACTGTCCCCACAGGATCAGTCGCGGCCTCCGAAGAAGAAGCAGCCTTGCGACCATCTGCTCCAACGGCGAGCTCCTCGGTGCCGGCTAGGGCGGCGTCACACAACCTAGAAAGCAAAGGGACCTCCCCTGCCTCAGGACGGCTCGCCACCTCTTGAGGGGCAGGGGGAACCGGCCCCACCAACTGCTGCTCCAGCTCCGCCTGGTACGCCGCGAGGTCCTCCTCCGTGGGGACGGTTTGCGTGACGCCCAGGCCCGCCGGGAGCACCCCTCCAGAACTGTCGCCACTAACCTGCGGGGTCTCCTTTACATGGGAGGGCGTCTCCCCGTGAGCGGTCTCCTCAGCCCGCTCGACCGAGGGCCCCGGTGGTTGTGTAGCCACCAAGGACCCGGCGTCAGCACCCTGTACCGCCCAGCGCAACTTCTTCTCGGGCGCCACCTCGAGCGGTTTGTTGGCCCGGCTGGTGTACCAAAGATCAAGAGACCCAGTTAAGGAAGAAGTCGGTCACGAGAAACAAGAGCCACTCGGAAAAAGCAGAACACAACTTACCTCGCCGAGACGGCTCGAGGCCGTTTAACGCTCGCCGACGTCGAATCCGATGGGGGTAACGGCCTCTTGGTCCCCGCAAGCGCCGTCGGGACGGGGACCGCCTACGAGGGGTCGGCACCCCCACCCATGTAGGGCGCCGCCTGACCAGTTGGGTCTCATCCCTCAACCTGGAAGGGACCTGATCGCCCGGCCACGGCCTCCGCCGGTACGGAAGAAGCGCGCCCCTCCACCACAGGAGACGCAGGCAAGTGGCCACCCCCAGCAGGATTCACCTGCTTGGCCGGAGGGGCGCCAGAGGAGCGTCTCGCCCTCCGCCCTGCGCCCTCACCGTCGAAGCCGCCTGTCCTCCCGTGGCGAGGACCTCCTGGGAGAGCGCGACCCCCTGGACGACGAACCGACCATATGGACACGTTCTGACGGGTCACGGCTCCTACCCCGACGGGGGGAGGCCGCGTCCCGATGGGAGTCCTTCCGCTCCTCGGACGCGCGGTGGGCGGGCGGAGGCGTGCAGTCACGCCGCTCGCGCTGGCTGTGCCCGGCGGACCGGTGAGACCGGCCCGACCGAGAACTTCCGCTCTTCTCCGCGTCTGGCCGTGACGACTTCCCGCTCTCACCGGACCTCGGTTTCCGTGCCGAAGGCGAGGACGTCGCCGTCACAACCGCCCCGGGCTCCGCAGAGGGCGCACCCCCGCCCTCCTCATCCTCGTCATCCTCCTCCTCCAAGTCCCCCTCCGCGGGCTCCGACTCGGGATCCTCATCATCGGAGACCTCATCGCCTTGCCCCCTCCTTTTGGCCCGGTCGGCGTTCCTCGACCTCTTGGCCACCTCACGCTGTTTCCACCGCTCCCGGCGCTCCTTCTTCTTCTTATCCCTCGCGGCGGCAGCGCGGTTCACCGCCCTGTCTTCGGGAAGTGGCGCCTGGGAGAAAGTGACGTCGTTGCTATTCACCTAAAGAACTCAGGGTTAGAGGACGAAAGAGAACTCACAATCAAATTCGAGGCAGGCGAAAGAACCCTCACGATGGCCTTGGTGTCGGTGTTCGGAAGCATCGGTAAAAGACCCGGCGCCGCACCTCGGCCGCCGAGGGCAGGGGGTCCACCGTCACCGTCCCCACAAAGGGGGCCTCGTCCGGGGTCATCTGCCACATCTAGAGGGCACTCCACCTCAACGGCACAATCCCTCTCGAGAGGTAGCCACCGATGACCTCCACCGTGGTCACCTTTTGGGCCCGGAGCCGGCCGAGGGCGTTCCAGGCGTTCCTGAGGAGCCTCTCCCAGTCCTTCTTCTCGGGCCCATACGACCACTTCTCGGGCGCCTTCTTGAAAGACCTTCCGGTGTACTCCGGAAGGGGGTGCTTGAGGTCGTTCTTGAGGTAGAACCACCTGGGGTGCCATCCCTTGTTCGAGGTCACGAGGGAGCCCGGGATGTAGTCGTCCGACCACCCCTGCTTCATCTTCAGCGAGGCACACCCAAGCGTCGCAGGGGTGCTGCCGCCGTCGGTCTGCAACACGAACTTAAAGAAATACCTGAACAAATCCCAATGGGCCTCTGTCCCCAGGTATCCCTCACACAGCGTCACGAATGTCGCCATCTGCTGGATCCCGTTCGGATTGAGATGGTGGAGCTCCAGCCTGTACTCGACCAGCACCGCCCGGATGAACCTCTCCGCGGGGACGAAAAACCCGCGCTCGTGGAAGGCGATGAAGGAGACGACGTATCCGGGCGGCGGCCGGGGAAAGTCCTCCAACCCCGGCTTGATCCACTCCTTGGCCTCCGTCAGCGCGGGAGCACACCGCCCTTCGCGAGCCCCTCCAGCTGCGCATGAGTCATGGAGGAGCGCATCCAGTTCGACATGATGGGGCCACCGGAGGAAGAGGGTGCAGACCGGGGGGGAGGGGAAGGGATTCGCTCTCTCACAACCTCGCTCCGTCGAAAAGATGCGAGCGCGGCGACGGCGGCGGAAGAGGCAAGAAGACGAGCGCGGCGGCGGCGAAGGAGACAAGAGCGCGGCGGAAGGCGAAAAGTTCGGGGGTGAAATAAACCCTAGACAACCGCGGCGCAAGGCTATGAAAGGGGAGGAAAGGCGGAGCGGGGCAGTGGCGTTAAATGCATGGGCCCACCGTCGGCGCGGCGGCGACGTGCGCCCGTCGCTTCACCTGACGGCCTCAAAAGGCGTGCCCCCCTCCACGCGGCGAAAGACGGGCCAGCGCCTCCGCTCTCGGCCCACCAACGGCTAAATAGGGTTCCGGCCCAACAGGACACATTGCCAACGAAGCCTCGAATCAGTCGCAACGCCGACGACCTCCAAGACCAACTGCTCGGCGCCACTAGCTTCAAAGCCTTAATAAGAGTACCCACTCTTCCCAAGGCTCGGGGGCTACACCCGGAGGGTGCGCTCGCGCGCCACCCACCAGAAGAACCACGGCTCACCGCTCCCTTGCAGCGGTTGAACCTGGGCGCGAGTCTTTAACTCACACCCAGGCTCGGGGGCTACTGACGAGGGTCTGGACCAGGGGTGACCAACCAACCCCATAATTACCGACATGTCGCCAAGACGACCCTTCGAAAACAAGAACTGAGGCCCCGGATCAAACGAACCCACCCCATCCGAGTGGCTATGGGCCCACCTGTGAAGGCCCCGCCTCGTCCGACTAGTCCCCGCCTCGCCCGACTAGTCTCCGCCACGCCCGACCAGTCTCCATCTCGCCGACTGGTTCGCTCCTTCGCGGCTAAGTGACCACAAAGGGGACCGACACCCGACGAGTCTCCGCTTCGCCCGACTGGTCCTCTTAGCGCCGCCCCGCTTTTGCCCACTCCGGGCCGTACCCGCTTGGTACCTACCATGTCAGAATGGGATGGGCGCCTGCCCATCACCACGGCAGCCACAGGGACGCCCGTCTCGTCCAAACAGGAACGCTACAGTCCCGGAAAAGGACGCTCGCCTGCTCAAGCGATGACACCTGGAGTCCATGTAAGCACAGTACGAGTCAACCGTGACCCGAGAACCACTCGGAGACACATCCGGGAGGCCGCATACACCAACCACTCGGACATCGCCGGCTCCGGTCAAATGGAACGCCCATTCCGTCAACACCAACTACAACAGTGAGCGCCTGTATGCCGCGTACGGCCCGGGATGCAAGACGACGACAAAGACCCTGGCGCTGTAACTCACCTTGTAACTCCTTTGTTTTTACCCCTCCCTTTTCTTACTCCCCTTACGACTATAAAAGGGGACAAAGAGGAGATCGATGGGGGGTGGAGAGAACACTGGGGCACACACACGTAACACACTACAACACATTACACAGGGACTTGGGACCGTTCTCCCTCTCCCGCCTGGTTTGTAACCCCCTACTACAGACTTGGACTTGAGAACACCGGTTCACACTGGACGTAGGGCATTACTCTTCGAAGGCCCGAACCAGTATAATTTCCTGTGTCTCTTGAGCCACCATCCGGTGCCCTGACACGCGATCGTAGAAATATTACTTGCCGGCGGTAGAGAACCCCGACACCATCTGTACATTTAATTTGACATGGCTACCGATCCCCTTTAGAACAAAAGTCTATATACTAGTTGTAAGACTAGTATCAAGTTATCATTTTGAAACAAAGGATACTGAATGGTCTATAGCATACTGCCATTATGGGAAGCTACTGCTATTATGAATTTATGAGTGAGCTCTACAGTATAATATAACCTTTTCATCACAGGTAGATATCGATAGGTTTTTAGTAACGTCACGACAAATGAAGATGTTTTTATCACAGGTAGATATCGATAGGTTTTTACCAAATGAATGTTGTGCTTCATGCTTTGACCCGGTCTAATTTTCAAAAACTTAGATGCCAGAGAAATTAATTCCAACCGAGACAAATGAAGATGTTTCATGCAACATCCAGTTTGAATTATTTATGTTTTATAAGAATAACATTGGGTATTGAAATGTCCGATTACACCTTCTGTAACATTAAAAAAAAGCTATGCACCCATTGCAAACAAGGAAACACAATTGAAGAGACATACCCGTTAATGTGATTTCAATATGTTTGTTTTTATAACTAATATTAATTTAATTAATATTCAATTTGGACTAGATTTACTGAATAAAATTTGGTTGGGCTTTTACACCGGCTTTTATAAATAATATTAATGTAATTTATACCAACTCGAATATGTTTTCAATATTTGTTCCACATGAATCATAAGGCCCAACCGTAGATGTTTTCATATAGTTTAGTTTTTCTAAAGTTAAATGTTTAAGTTTGTATAATACCTACAAGAACATTTTTAAATAAAACCTGACTAAGTCTTATCTCTGTTTTGTAAAACAAACTTGACTAATAAGATATAATTCTAATTTACGGCATTTTCTAAAATGTGAAACTAAAATAAAAAAAAGTGTATTGTATTGTGCGCTCTCATGAATGCTAATGTTATGATAGCTATATCTTTTCGTCATAGCTTTGTTTTCTGCATTTCTTGAGCCTTGTCCTGTATCATGCTCTTTTGAAGCTTTTCTATTGATCGGTGTATTGTTCTTAGTTGTGTTTGCCTGTCTGCTTGTTTGTTTTACAGATGAAGAATGAGGGTTGAAGATTATGAGCAAGTGTCCCTCGCCATCCTCCTGTCTATGCTTTTTTATAATATAATGATGATTTTTAGAAAATATTACAACCACAAATTACAAAATGGGTTAGGTTTGGCTAATTAATTAAAAAGAATTAACATGTAACAACTTGACCAAAAGGAAAAGAAACCTTAGCGAGTTATAACATGTTAATGATTCTTTGTGGGTAAAGTGCCAAAAACCTCATAGCATCCCTATGCTAGCACACACCGGTAGTGTGATGAGTGTGTCTGATCAGCACCGCGTGGTTGGGTCTGCGCTTCTTGTGGGTAAAGTTGTACAACCTCTAAAGTGTGTTAAGAACTGTTTTCAACAATTGTGCTCACATATAAGAGCGGCATTGAGTATCGCAAGACTAATTGACTTGAAGTTGGCATTCAGTTGTTTCTTTGGTTATTTCTAGTATTTTTGCTGAGTACCAATCATAAGTGTACTCAACCCCCGACAAGGTGTTGTAAAGTTGTTGAAGATGATGCTAGGTGTACGCAACCCCCCCCCCCCCATTGTCTATGAAGATTGGTGCTTTGTTTTCTAGGATAAGCTGTGTCTCTGATCCAATGTAAAGTATTCTATAACTATTTTACATGATATTGTTACTTTTATCCACTGATGGAGTCGTTATATTTATGAAACTTGAATCTGGCATAGATATAGTTAGCATTCGTTTGTCTTTAAAACCGGGTGTGACACATAATGATGTTGTTTAAGGTGCCCAGGATGTTTGAGAATCACGTGCTAGTCTATATCTTAGACATTATTTATATTTAAAAACATAATATTGCCAATTGCCTAATTATCCAACACGTTTAATCAGTGCAGAGTCTATGAGAGCAGGAGACAAGAGATAGCATACTGGATCTACAACTCATATTAGTAGTTATTCCAAAGAGGCAATTGGCGAGGCTTCACCACGCTGCAAATGGGGAGAGCATTGTGGCGTTTGGAAATTTACTGACTTCTCACTCCTATTATAGCTAGCTATCGTAGCTGGGTACTCATGTATATATGTAGACTATTTGTAAAAGGAAGAGGTGAAAACAGATACGGCTGACTGACAATATATGGTTGATGCATAAGACGGAGAGGGTATCTAGTTTTCAAAACAGGATGTAAAGTTCCTGATGTACCCGGATATATTTTTATGCCACTTTTGACTATATTCTTTTTACAATTGTTAATTGTCTTTTCCATTCTAGATTGATGGAACGCAACTCCCTGATTTAGTGTGTGCAGCCTCACTGTATTAAATGCATTATAGATAAAATACGTACATGTAATGATTTCTGGTATGTACTTGATTTTAATGGCCCATCTTAGAATGAATGCTAAATGGGAATGTGTAGTTGGAAAAGATCAAATTACCCCCTCAAGTATTACCAAAAGTCCGGTTAACTCCCTAAATTATGTTTTTGGTATAAATTACTCCACAACTATGTCAATCAGTCCAAATTGTGAAATAAAAAAAAGACAAATTTTATTAAGTGGTTAATCTGCCCAAATGCCATAGTTTGTGCATAAATTGAGAAAAATATTGAAGTTAATAGGATAATTGGTACGTTTTCATTTATAGTTTTAGTACTGGATCCAGATGCTCCTTTTATCTATGCACACATGCTAACAAAATAAAGAACCCCTTATACTATAAAGGAAAAGGCACTAACAAAAGCATTATCTCCATCAGTTTGTGCACTTTAAGAGACATGACAGGTAGCCTGCAGGGATAACCGTAATTGTTATATATAAGCCTTGAAATTTTCTTTGTACTAGTATATATATTTGAGCTTGTCAACTTGGTGCTAAAGTTGGTTAGTTGTTGTTGCGAGATGTGCAGATCCCAACTAACTGACGGCATTAAAGTTGTCTTTGCTCTTAGCCCTCCAAAAAATTCGACTCATCAATATATACTACAGAACTATATATGCTTTCATTTACCAAATAAATATGTTGTGTTTCATTTCGTAAAGAATACATTCATACCGATGGCCACCACACTGCACATGTCTACTCGTGCTTTCGTTGCTGCACTTCCGCCTAACATGCTGTTGCTTTTCCCACACCTCCTCGGATAAAATAATGAAACCAGATAGTGTTATGAATGATGTTTAGTCTCGGGTGGTGTTACCAACCAAGACGAACGAGGCTCTGGTGTTGTCTTGTTCCCAAACCAGGGGGAATTAATAAAAGGGGTTGATATCCAGTTTTCCAGTAGTGCTACTGCTAGATGTACAGTGACACGCAATTGGCTAAAGCACAAGCAGCAAAAACTCCTTGCATGGCACGAGCGAAAACCAAATCACACTTAATTTTACTGTAGTTTAGTACGATTTATATGTCCCACATCGAAATGTGCTGGAGTTCGGCTGCTGTATCTGGGACGTATATACGTCTGATCTAAATATGTCTAAGCAGTAATATTAGATCATGTTACGTTTTACAAGTATTAAGCTGTTGTACACTCATTTTAAATGGAATAAAGTAATGTAGACAAGTTCATGACACGTCCGTTAATATGACGTGGAGATCTGAGCCGAATACAACTAATTCATACAATCTTTTTCCCCTAACATACATGTTGGACCACGTCCCTTTTTTTCATGTTGTTACTGGCCCCGTCCCAAAATACAATTTGTAGTAGCCTAGCTACAATTGTACATACTGATAAAGCTTGGATCAAGTGCCAGATGACCTAAAGGAGCAAACTGAATGAGGAAGGTCAATATTGTGTTGTTGTGCCGCTATATGGAATGGGAAAAGGGTTCATGGGGATTACACGATGCATTGGAACCGCTTGCCGCAAGAATTCTGTGTGATTGCGTAGGAAACTATAACAGGAATTGGGCAATGCCTGCTAGTGTGCAACCTAAAAACTAAAAAGATAGGCGCAAAAATGTTAGGGGACCCAATCGCAACTGATTTCGCCTACTACTGGTTCTCAACTTAAGAGATTGTATCAAGTCGAACTTTATTGACTTTAAAGATTATATATATTAAAAATCAAGAGATCGGAATGTCAAGATTCATTATGGAAAATTATCACTACCTCTGAGAAACCCTTACTGTAGCATCGGTGTTACCTAATGAATCTCAAAATAGACTATTCTTTACAAAGCCTCCTTTTCCTGAAGCTGGAGTCAGCCAATTGCCTATCAGATATGCCAACTCCTTGTTTTCCTAGAGTTCATGGAGTGGAGCGGGAAAAACTGGAGTGAAGCTGTGCCAAACACGTCCTAAATGTGCATTGTTGTGTAGTGGTTTGAAAAAAAAATTTAAACTGATCTAAATGCTATAAACAACTTTTTTACACATAATAAATATGTTTAAAAGTTGATGATTTCACTCTTGCAAAAATAAATATTGATGGCGCATGTGGGAGTATCAGCGTATCACCCGCACCTGGAAATTATTTTCCGGAGGCAGCAACTGGAAATTATTTGCATGAGCAGATGAGGTTTTAACCCACATCTACAAATCGGTCCTCCTATATTAGCCAAGCCCTTCAAATTTAGCGGCAAAATTTTCCCCTTAGTGCGCGGTGAGGCAAACCTTTGCCAAATTTTGGGGCGCTGCCACCGATCATCTGCACCTCCGCTAGTCGTGCCCAGCCACCCCCTCCTCTCCAGCCATCAGCACTGACCATTCCATCGGCCAGGCAGCGCCAAATCCTCCTCCGGTCTAACTGAATAATATTGGATGTCATGGACTGCCGTTATAGCACCGTCAGAAAACATACATGACACAAGCGAATTCTTAAAAGATTGTAGAGAACATTGGCATGCATGTGTCTCACTTTTGTCATGATAATTTCGGAACCTAAGCAAGATCAAAACACACAAAGAATTATTACTCTGACACCAAACCTTGATGCCCAGAAGAATTCACAGCCCACAACGTTCACATTGTTTCCCATGCGATGGTGGGCCCTGAGCCCAGAGAACTGAACCAGCCGCAGCCGATCTTGCAGCTGTGAAATCAGTTTTTTTCATTCGACCAGCATGGATTCTTTTATACGACTCGCAAGCTCCGTTTTATTATTTCAGCATCGCTTCCTGCAATAGCACTACCCACTGATGTTTTTTCATTAGACTGATTTATCAGCATCGCTTCCTGCAATAGCTCCATTTTTTCATTAGACTGATTTATCAGCATATTCAGATTAGTTAATTCATGTAGTTAGTAAGCATTAAGAATTTACATGTTGACTGATGTTGCATTACATAATATGTTTACGATACTATTAATTAGAAATAGGAATTATTGAATTTAAGATATTATGTGATATTCTAATTGTATTATCATATATTTTTAATTATTTTTTACATGTATATTTGATTTATATAGCAAATTTCTCAGTAAATTTTGTAGTGGATTACTGAATTGTCTACTGGACTATACCGGTTCATATATAGAAGTATCAACTTGGCATACCCTAAGTTAAAATCCTGGCTACGCCACTGCTACCTAGTGCCTAGACACACTCTTCCCTGATTCAAGCATCATATGCGACACCCTGTATCTAGTCTTATATGAATATATCTTATATTGTCTGTCATTTGAAACATCAATTACTGTGTCGTACATGGGATTCCAATCAAAGCAAGATTGAACCGGAGGCTCATTTACATCAATCCACCATTTGCTCTTTTATTAAGTTTATTATTTTGCCCCCAAAATTTGCCAATTGTGTTGCTAAAGTCATGATCAGTTGGTTGTGCTAGTAAAAGCTGGCTAGTATGCTCATGGTGAAGATATTGTGGTTATATTAATCTTGTTGCCATCAAGTCCATGTAGGCTGCTCATGGCCTCATCCGTATTCGTCCATCGATATATATTGCTTGTCCCATGTAGTGACTTGTTATATTGTGGTCTGTTTGTAGCAAAAATATTAGTGCTATGGGAAAGGAAGGGACACATTTTGCATGACTTGCTTGCTACCATTGCGATAAAATGACTTATATTCCCTGTATGGTGCATGATTATTGCGGGTCTAGGCATGGGAGGCAAAAGGAAGGAGACATACACCAGCAACCACATGTTCATGGACGGCAATTATCCATGTAAACCTGTATGGCGCATGATCATTGCTTGTTCTTGAACCTTTCCGATTAGGCAACTAGGTCCCTCATCTCTCAATCGAAGAACTGGCACCTCAAATTTATTCATCCCTGTCATTTAGGTCCCCATACTCTCAAATTGCAAAATTCACACACAAGTTCTTCAGCTGTGTCACTTAGGTACATTAACTTTCATGTATGTTGCTTGTGTCTAATCGGGTTTTGACCCGCTATATGAGCTGATGTAGCGTACCAGCTTGGACCCACCATTGCACATCTCTTGCACCATGTGCGTTGTTTTTTTAGATTTTACATACATATCTAACACGTCTGAGTTAACCTTTTTAGATGAGTTGGTGACGGAAGTGTAAGAGCGGTGTTATGCATGTGCAGGCTCATTCCATGTGAGGAGCTGGGTCGTAAGTGGATTTTGGATGGCGTGTGATACAGTTCCAACCAATGTTCCTGCATGCTATTGCTGAGCAAAAGGCTAGGTAACAGATCCTGGATCAAGCTGAAGTACATAGTCAATCCTAGGGTGAGTACAAAACCCAACTACAAGTCCAGAAAAGGCATAGTTACTAATGCTATACAAGATGCACAGAACAGTAGTTTCATGGGCACTGTATAGTACGACAGCCGCCTCCTCAAGATACTGCCCAAAATCAACACCATTCGCAGCAACCATAGATAACTATAGCTTAGTGTACATGGTTTCTTACGTAAACAACGGTTCATTGGTTAATTTTTTGTGTTGCAAGGTTTTTTTTAATGCAGAAAGCAATATCTTATATAGAAATGTTTATGGAACTGGAGATGTGCAGAACTAAGATTACATTACATCAGGGAATATAGCCATTCTATAATTTCCAAGAAATGTTTCTTTTTTCCCTACAAATAATTGATGCAAACTCATGCTGGAAACCATCTCTACAAACATTAGTACAGTTGTAGAAGTACATTACAGACCTTGCATCACTAAATTTTCATCAATAATTAATGAACCAGACCAGTGACCCTACAAAAAACATCTCTAATGATGGCCTTTAGTGAAGACCGTAATTAACCCACGTAATTGCTGGCAAACATCAGTGATGCCTCCTATGGTCTAACGACACTGCCGAGAGATATCAGTGACGTGTGCTAGTGAGTTGTATTGCTTTGCTCTCTTTTTGTTGTAGTTACTTGAACTAGATGATTACTTGTTCTTCTCGTTTACTTCGTTATCTGTAACGAATAGAAGATTGAACTAGTGGCGTTTGCATGGTGGATAATTTAAGCACCTAGTATAAAAGAAACATTAGCGTTGAACCGTACCTGATCCATCAAGTTAAAATAAAAATAATTTATTTAAGATATTATGGTCTAGTACAAGCTGGATCTTTGAGTGCCATCAATTTTATAAGAATATGAAATTTGAAGAGAAGGTAATTACGTATTTTGAAATAACATAGTTCTGGTTGATGGCTGGCCAGTGATACACTAAATACGGTGAGTACTTGTATGCCCAGTAGCTTTAGTCATTGGCACTAGCTACCAAGCTAGCTCTTAAATACAGTGAGTGGTTTTGGTCGTGGCAAGCACACTGAAAATTAGCTTGAACTATCCTTCTGTGGAATACAGGCTGACTATATATTCTAAACTGAAGAAGCTGATAAGAAGGTCCAGTGGTGGGATATCCTGCTGCATGGAAACTGCCAAATTGGTACGCATGGGGAATGGAAGCTCAATGCAGCTTGTGTTGGCTTGGACAGCTCAACGAACATCCACCCTTTTCTCCACATTGGTTGCTACTATGATAGGAGGCGATACACAGATGTGCCGGCTGCCGTCCTCTTGCGACAACAAGCATGCTGCAGAAAAATGACGATCGCACCACGACTGCCGAAGGAATTGATCTTACGTCTGCAGAAGGAAGTTTCGGGACACCTAATTGTAGAAGCTTTGCTAGGTACCGATTTCATAATTTGTTCCTGTGATCCTGCCGTCTTAACGCATGTACTGTAACTAGTGTTGTTCAGCTACTCTGTAAGCAAGGCAGCCTTAGACATAGAGAAACTGGCTAGAACAATGTGCATTTCACCAGTTGGTCATAATGTATTTGTGGTCATATAAACATTGAAACCTAATACGAGGATTTGAGCATAAATCAAAAGAAATACAGCTAATCATATGCAGAAGACGACAATGTATTTGTGCCCATGTTAAGATCAAATTTGAGTTGATTTATAGTGCCTTTCAATGAGCCATGTGTCATGCTCTGTCATCTTATTATAGCATACATGACATACATGGACAAAAGTTACTACCTTCCTTCTGAAATACATGTAGTTTAAGACGAGAGCAAAATATGTCATTGATGAGAAAATAATATTTTCCTGGACATCATTTATATCTAGTACTTGATTTTATAGGCTATACAAAGTTTTCTTTTCTGATATACAAAGTTTTCTTTTCTGATATGAAATTGATTGCTACAGCATTACATAGGTTTCTTCAAAATTAATGATGGGACACAAGCGAGATTTTGGGAAGACATTTGGGTACGTGAAGTGCATTCAAAGAGCTTTATCCTGCCATCTATAACATTGCCCATCATCCACATGACTTAGTCAATAATGTGATGAGTTCATCTCCGTTGAATATTTCCTTTCGAAGAGCGCTAGTGGATAATAAGCTAGTTGAATGGCACAACCTAGTAGCTAAGATCACGAACACAAATTTAACTAGTGGGAGAGACATGTTTGTCTGGAGACTACATCCGAATGGACAATTCACTGTTCGTTCTATGTATTTAAACCTGATGAATCAAAATATTCCTTTCTCACACAAAGTTATTTGGAAGTTAAAAGTCCCGTTAAAGATCAAAATTTTTCTGTGGTATCTCCAGAAGGGGGTTATACTTACAAAGGATAATCTTAGTAAATGGAACTGGAATGGCAGTCAGAAATGTTGTTTCTGTAATTGTAATGAAATAATTAAACATCTTTTATTTGATTGTCATCATGCCAGGACAATCTGGAGGACTGTCTATGTAGCTACTGGGTTAACTCCACCCAGATCCGTGCACCATATGCTAGGGACTTGGCTTCAAAATTTTGATGCTAAGAATAAAAAAATAATTCTGGTTGGAGCTTCTGCATTATGTTGGGCAATTTGGAGATGTCGTAATGATCTGATCTTTGAAAATTGCAAATATACCTCTTTTATGCAGGCTACTTTCACGGAGACATACTGGCTGCGGTTTTGGGCATTGCTGTAGCGTGATGATGAGACAAAGGAGATGTTCCGGTTGACGAGCAGACAGCTGGAGACTTGTCGCATTGGAGTTGTTTGCTTCCAATGGATGGAAATTTAATAATCGACTTTGTCCGGCATAATTTGCTATTTTTTGTTCTCCTAAACTATCAGCGATTATGCTGAAACTTTGTAATAAGGTGAACATTGTGTGCGTGATGCAGAGGCGGGAATGAAATTCCATTTTCTAAAAAAATTACATATATCTGACAAGAATGATGACTAGCCACCTTTGCTCCAATCTGGTCCATAGATAAGTAGTTTCCACATGTAACCCGTAGCATGTACGACTATAGGAGTTTGCTGGATTCATGCTTCAAATAAGGGCCAAATGATCCGAATTAGGTGACCAGGAATATCAAAGATGCTATAGCATGCCAAATTGTCATGCTAATGAGATGATGGGAAAAGGATGCATTGGGAATACATGCTGAACTCAGATGCGTAGCTTGATCTTTAGTAAGCTCATAAGTATCCTTAATCCTACTTATGATCACATGCCTTCCATGTTCAGTTTCCTTCTCCATGTCCTCGGGAAGTCTATAATCAGTATCCTTGTCCCCAGCACTCGATTCTGGAACAGAAGCCCCATGCCTAAAAGCTGTAGAATCATGCAGAGTAAGGATTCTCATGGTAGTACCATCGCCAGACACTCCTGCTGCAACACCGGTTGATTCTCTGTTCATCATAGCCCTTTCAGAAACTCTCTTACACATGAGATTCTGCTTGGAAGAATACTCAGCCAAAGATTCAGTGACACAATTGCATGAGCTCCCAATAGATTTGTTCATTTGATCGACATTTGCATGATGACCTCTTCTCCCCACACTGCACTGTATTCCCACCTGTCATCTCTTTAGCAGGCTGCACTACAGAAGTTTCAGCAGTACTGGTGTGTGCAGAAGCCCCATGCCTACTAGCTGTAGAATCATGCACATTATAACTGGCAGGAACCTGAGATTCTTGAACCACCGCTTCCTCCTTCGCAGGAACTGGTTGACATCATGTGCATGCGCATGTTTGTGTCTAGATTATATTTGCTCTTGTATATTTTAAAGATGAAAGTTAGCTGCTATTTTGTTAGGCAACTGTAAATGAAAAAATGGTAATGGAATTAATTAACGTTGTGACCAGAAAACAGTAACAAAATACTCCAATTGTTTGGGTCGCAGCGGGTGATGGGAATGGATAACGCTAGTGAACAAAGTCTCTCTTGGCTTCCATGTGGACTGCTTGTAGTGCATTGGATTACATGACGGTGCATTAGCACCTTCGAACTGGGACTGGATTTTCATTACACAAACCTCAAACCAAGGATACCATCACAGACTCACTATTACTAGAGCAGCAAATTGTAGAAGCCAAACACTATTTGCACATTGCACTACTTGAAACGAAGTAAGCTATTGCACTCGATAGGAGTTGCAATGACCCATGTCATGGACATAGTATGTTTTGCAACTCAATGAAGTGGTTGCTTTAGACATGACTTGCAACCAAGAGACACCACGGCTATAGACCATATTGCCACGCAGCCACGCATGTAATTCATGGTAATAGGCTCCACTGCCATGGGGATATTGCATTGCAATTGGCTCTATGGCTCAAGGGTATTTCGCGGCAATTGGCTCTATTGTCATGCTGGTATTTCTTGGCAATCGTCTCTATTGCCATGTGATTATATGTTGTAGCAATAGAATCTATTGTTACTCAATCATTTTGCGCGTAGGAAAAGATTAAAGAAAAGACCAGTTCCTCTATTCAAGTATCCACTCCATATATATACTTTGTCCAGCACAATAGTGCGCGTAACAATATTCATTATTAAATGGCGGGCAGTTGTACACAGTTCTCTCCGTAATAAAGCAGTTGCCACAGTTTTTGCAGAAATAAAACAGTAAACTAGAAGCCACATGCCTCAGCATACTACTGTCGGGTCCTGCATTATTGTTGTCCCCCTATAAATCTCCAGTAGCTTTGATTCAACAAACAACGTTTCTTTCTGCACAAACCACTGTTTTAAGAATATAGACCGGACAAAAACCTGGAAACGCAAACTCCCATCAAACCACTGTTTCTTTCTGCACAAACAACATGGTTCGTTTCCATTCTCTCGCAAAATGGAGGTTTGGGAGGTATCGGGTGTACATAGACCAGGAAGAGGTTTTTGCAGTTGCAATAAACAGACTAAGGGGAGCATGGGCCGGCGGCCAAGAACTTTTTTGGTCTGCTAACGATGAGAGGTGGTGCATTGGAAAGAACATTGTCTTCATTTGGGACATGCTTCAACCTACAACCCAGGTAGACGAACACAGCCAGTCCGGTCTTGATGCATTGACATATTTGCTAATACAAAATATATCTTTTTCGTCACACATCAACAGAGGAAATTCATAACCTTTTATATAGTTATTGATCTCACTAACTCATAATTTGTATCATAAAATAACTATGATGGACCTATGTTGATCCATGATCAACTCTATTAATATGTTTACTCTCCGATCCCTGACCTAATACATCTAGCTTGAAATTTGTTGTCCATTGAATCAAAATTTTGACCATCATATTCTAGAAACAATTAGTCAAATACTATTATCACAGGTCAAATGTGAAGCTGTTACATTAATAACATTTACGTGATAAAAGATAGCCCTTACATTTCTACGAGCTTAACTAAAAACAGTTCATATGAAAAATCAATTTAGTCTGAGGATAAGAGGTCAAAAGTTCATATAGAGCAGTACCCTCTTATTTAGTACGTGGGACCCAATTTAGTCTGAAGAAGCACACTTGGATTTATGAACAATCAATTCTAGGCCACTTGTGAGTAGCTGCTCATATTATGTAAATTCGTGACTCATCAAGAATTGGTGTATGTGTAGAGGTGGTTTGATATAGATGAAACCGGTTCCTTGTCTCTCTTCTTAAATTTGACGCCATATTATCAGGAAATCATATGTGGCATGCTAATTTATGCACATGAAACCCATATGAAACTACCACTTGAAGTGGAGTCACTAGTCATTTTCGGGGTTCTAAAAATCATTTCTATTACTTGGTATTTTTTAGGGTGGTCATTTAAGTGAGCATATAATCGATAGTTTAGTATGTCCAGTAGGGTTGGTTGCCTATTCCCTCGCCAAAACGTATATTTTGTTAGAAAATTCCAGATACATTAGTTGTTAGAAAAAATTACCATGCTGCTTCTAATTATTCAGAATAGTTGTGAATCAAAATTTTGTTGTCATTAAATGCAAATGTATTTAAACAATAAAAATTCTACAAATTAAACATTTGATTGGCTCCATGCTGTTCTCGGTGTAATAGTTTCTTTGTGTTTATCGTTGCTTTAATTAGAGAGACAAAATTTTAAAGCTGAAAGAACATCTACTTTGGGATGGAAGGAGTACAGATCATTCCTGCCATAATGCATTATTGCATTTATTAGGAAATTGTTCATATCATGCTTCTCGAAGTACGTAGCATTAGTTTGGCAGATTGTTGGATTAATCGAGAGGACTCCTTGTTCCCACAACTGTCATTAAAACAACTCCCGAAGCTGTAATTTTTCGCTATATGCATATTTTTGAATCTCCCTAATATTTTATGAAATCTATAGGATGCCATTTTTATTTTAAACCAAAAGGAGCAGTGAATAAAGATATGTGATATATGGAGTTTAGAAGATGTATTAGACTTAGTTATTTTATTTGTATATAGTTGTTGACTATATATGGCCCTATATTAAGTTTACAATACATCGCTATATAAGAGCGTTGAATGCTCTTATATAGTGACGTAGGGACTATCTTGCAAAACATTATTGATCTGCTATATATATGCACGATGTAGAAACCAGCTCACTCATTGCGATGTGAGCCCATAACTAATTGGTTCCTTGCGTACATCCAGATCATACTTGATATGTTTGTGAACATCCAGTTCATAATTGGTATGTTGTAACAATCGGCAATATAGGAATGGGATGTATGGGGAATACAAGTTAAATATGGAGCCTGATCAATATGGCTACGTTTTGAACCAATCGCCCTTCCCAATACGAACGCTGCCTCCATTCTCGGATAGTACCTCGGCTTGTGAACCATTCTTTTTTCGTGACTCGATGAACACGAGCACTGATGACACTCATGGTGTACACATCTCATTGAGGTAATTAGATGAAGTCCCTACCACCGCAACGCGGCATGTAATGATTGTACATGTAGTTCTTTTGTGATAGTTAACAGCCACCATAGATCCTCGAAAAAATATGATAGTACGACCTTGTCCAATGTTACCACTAGTGTGGAGGGGCGAGAGTCTCATGTGCTACCAATGTACAGAGCCCCAGTGCAACGTGGTAGTCTCAGGTGGACCAAATGGCCAGTTTGTTTGCACAACACGTTGCCGCATCCTGCCTAAATTTGTTGACTTGTCCCTCTTGGGTGGGCTGCAATCATCCATGGTTTCTCACCACATAACTTGGGATACCAGCTCAACTTCAAGATCAAAATGTTGCAATATCTGCTAAATTGGAGTAGGATGCATGAGGAATATGAGCTGCACAAACAAACCCTTTCCAGCTAGGTTTAATACGTTCATTGGCACGGCAATGTGGAGCAGTGCCCCCATGTGTGTGTGCATGCCAACTGCTAGTTTGTGTCTGCCATCATTAGGTGTCCTCGGAGATGCATGCTTCCGCTACCATCCCGACGTGCCTATATCAGGTGCACGATAGGATATAAGGAAGGAGTGCCACCTCCTTTTCTGTCTAGTTACCATCAAGTGAACTAGTGGACTTCCTGCATCTGTTGCACCTCAGTAAAATTATTATATCATGAAACATTGCACTGAAAATTATGATAACAATGAATACATGAAATAGCTCAAACTATAAAGAGACAGGGAGAGGAAAGAATCACGCGTTCTTCTCGCTAAGAAAAAGATTTTAGAAGAAGCATACCAATATCTTTAAAAAACCATGTAATTTTGTCTTGTATCAAACAGAAAATGAGACCTGGCCAGAAGTGTAAATGTATCCATTGGTTCATCGAAATATTTCAATGTTAAATATACCGTGATCTAGCTGCTCGGA
Source organism: Alloteropsis semialata (assembly GCA_004135705.1). NCBI lineage: Eukaryota > Viridiplantae > Streptophyta > Magnoliopsida > Poales > Poaceae > Alloteropsis > Alloteropsis semialata. Next base: position 20,468,355 of record CM014272.1, read on the forward strand.
GGAGGCAAGATGATATTTCCATTCTTTCTCTACTACTGATACAAGTGTTATAGGCTATAGCCCCAAAAATCACGCTAAATATGGAACATATCCGGTATGTCACCGACAGTAAGGAATATACTTGGAGCGAGAATTAGCTGTGGAAATTGCAAAATAGTAAATTCAACTGCAGTATGGCAGCCCTGCCCACGTGGAATAGAATCCCTTATATTAGTATGTTCCTGCAGAGCAAGCCACCTGTATTCTGTTTGTGAGGTACAGATTTATTTTTAGCTCATATGTGTTCCTGAAAATTTAATGACTGTGGTTAATATGGTGGATACAAGCATACTGCTAATGACTTCCACAAACACTACTTTATCTGTAAGACTGAAAAGTATAGCAAGACAAATGCAGCCCAAAAAGTACTTGACATCCTACTGTACTGGGATGATTATCATCAGTATCCATATTCATTCTGATACAGATAGACGTATAATGTAGTGTATAGATATCAATCACAACGAACATTCTCCTTGCTATAAATGCGTGAAACTTTGATGAATCAAGACATGTTGCTTTCTAGAGTCTTTGTGTTACACAGGAATAACCATTTGTAGAGTTTTTTTCAACAACAATGTGAGAAATATGGTGTGACTTCTTCTTTATGGACTTGGCCTGGGCCAGGTTTGGAAGGTCAGGAGAGATGGTGTTGTCCATATACACTCTCTTGTATCAGTAGACATACATGCTCTTGTCTTTATACTCGTTGGTGGTTGAGTAAAAACTCACTAACTACAGCTGTTGGGCCTGCTGACTCCTCTTGATCAAAGGTAGCCCACAAAACAGTAGTCTGTTTCCTAGTCTGTATATGCAGGATGCACCATAAGAACCTGTGCCGTAGTTTCTGGCAGATGCTTATTTAGAATTGCTGTCTTCTTGGGTGGGCCTCGGTGATTAAAGGGGTCGATGAGGTTTTTGACATGGTCGAAAGCTACCTAGGTGTGGGAAGCATAGGGAATACTATAAAAACCAGGGGACCTCACGTCGTTGATTTTATTGCAGTTGGGTCCACAGTTGTACTGCAATATGGGTCCACCGATTCTAGGGAATTAACTAATGGATCAAGGTCGTGCTCGGAATAGCTATCAACAGCTTGCTCGATGCAATTTGGAGGATCATGTTGAAATGAACTTTGTGCTTGCCCTAAGATATCTGAATTATTTGGCTAAAATAAATAATCGTTTAAGATAAATCAATATATCACATTGTTTGAAGAAATAAAATTCACCCTGAGACTTTAGGGACCCAAATGACACACTGTGGCTAGTTTGGGACCTGAAGATGCATGTTGAAAGTTTAGAGACCCGAATGACACCTCCAGACAAGTTTAGGGATCTAAAAATGCATTTTGAGAGTTTATGGACCTAAATGACACCTCGAGACAAGTTCGAGGACCGCCCATGTATTTTACTCAATAAAATATATATGGCCATCAAGATTTACACCTACACCAGTGGCCAATCTAGAGCTAGAAGAAAGGGGAGCTCATTTTCTCCTTCTTCCTCCTCTCTTTTCTATTTCTCTTCTTCTTCCTCCTATCCTTCTTCTTTCTCTTCACCCATGGCTAAAATTTCTTAGGGGGGTATCCATGGACTCCATTGGAATATGGGGGGTCTGGAGCAACCCCAGCGCCCCCCGCCCCCCCTCCTCCCCCTTTGATTCGCCACTGACCCACACATATTTACTGGTTACACATGGATATGCCAACCATGATACACAATACATTTGTGTCCTGTATGTGCCATATACGCATGGATCAATGTTTGCCCCAGCAAGCTAGATGTACGCCATCCGCAGGTTTATCATCCGTTTGTGTCAACAACTCTGGGTCTGGAGCCTAGTCATCAATAAAAAATGGATGCTTCATTACCATTCAGCAACTCCATTCCTCTAGAGGGGCTCCCACAAAAATTGCTTCTACAATAACTCGAAGAGTGACAGGACAGGATCTTATCCAAATATGACAAGGTAAAGATTCATATTTTGATACTAATGGTGATGATGGCGATTTGACATCAAGTGCATGCCCATGGGGTATAAGACAAGGAGTAAGAGGCTGCAGTAACCCACCACATCCAAGAGAATCTCCTGCGATTGTTCCAAAGCGGGTTGCTATTGGGGCAATGTTTCTACGACGCCTTGTTGGACTGTGGCAACAAACAAGATCTTGTTCTAGTGTTATCTGAAACATATATGAGCTGCCAAGTGTTTGTGGTGTGAACAAGTGTTCTGATCCAAATGGTTCTGATATAACTCTTGATTTAGTGGAGTCGCGACACAAGTCAACCCTGCAATCGCACCACCACATCTGCTCAGGTTATTGACCGCATTGCACAGTCGACCTAGCCAAGAAGGCTAATTCTTGCTTGCGAATCAAGGAACACAAGCAGGAACAAAAAGGAATGCAACCAAAAATGCAAATGTATGATTAAACTCAGGAAGTTGGATGTGAGCATGCAGAAAAAAATATTAGATGATTAATTGCGTGTTAATGCTGTGAATAAATATTTAATCGTTCATAGCTGGTGAAGCAATAAGGGCATATACAATACAGACAACTTTACAATGGGTTGTCTATTTTGCCGTCTATCTGATATTTAATGCCTTCTCTGGTTGAGTTTGTTTTATATGGGAGCATGAGCCAGAGCAGTAGACAAGATAGTAGACAGCAAAACACTTTTTTCTCATTTAATGATGGCCACATCACCTCATTTTTCTGATGTGGACTAATACAGATAGCTGTTGTCTAACTGTTGTATGTGCCCTAAATATAGATGGATGCCCTGATGTTCGAGTCGCCTTGCTGACACTATCTTCCTCATAAATGGATTGTGTAGTTTAGTTCATGGCTATTAGCACAGAAGCTTCAGAATTCTTGCCTGGAATACATGATGATCAGGTTGACCTGATAAGAAGGTTGAAGCGGGCCGGTCATACTCGGATGGGATTATGGGACTGGGATGTGGGCAAGATTAAATGTTGGCAATTGTATTGCAAGACCCACCATGGGTATGGGATGCACCGAGAATACAAGGTAAACATGGACATGAGTTGAGGGCTTCTACGCCACCCTCTACTGAGAAGAGTGCTTTCTGAGAGCAGAGAATTGTTCTCGCCATGTGACGAGTAAGGTCACTCCATGCTAGCTTTAACAGCTATCCAGCCAGCACCTGAGGGCTCCCGATTCATTAGAAGTCACGGACCAAAAACCAGGTCCCTGTTTTGTGGCCTCCTGTTGATCACCTAGAGCCCATTAAATAATCATATCTGCAAACAATTGAAGGACCATGGTAATAGACATTACAACATGAAGGGCCAAGTATTACTCGATCAGTTGCGTCCAAAAAAACACTCTGCTCGAAAAAGAAGAACTAGGCACAAATGATAGCTAAATTAAACGATCAGCCATGTTCATATTCCCTATAACAAGCTCATAAATATGTAGAGTGTAGAGTGGGCATTTAGCTCATAAATACAATTTCCTCTCCCTTCAATGCCATTTCCGTCAGTTGACCGTTAAGTTGTTGTTATCTTGATATGAAAAGACGATTATACCCCTCACAAAGAATGGAGTGAAATTTTACACTATTTCTTACATGCCATTGCAGCTTAACGATGTTTTTGAGATATTGAAGTTGCAGAACCAGCCAGCCATATATCATGTATGGCATGACGAAAAAAAATATAAACATTTTGGACAGCCAATATATATGTATATATATATTATTTGACCAATAGAAATCATTAAATATATAAGTTGCGCACACGAGACACGAAATAGAAATAGGTATCATATTCAAACACTCAAATATGTATAGTATCTCCAATTTTACAAAACATGACGGGAATGGCACTGAAACGTGCTGGTGGCCACACTCGTCCAGAGGAGCACGTTGCCATGGTGCTTCGCGAATTGATGGCGCTCCCTGCACGCGGAGGCGCCAAGCCGTCGGGCTCTCCCCGCCAGCGCTCCGCTGACCTGCGCTGCCAGCACCCCGCGTGCGCAGGTGGCCACACCACCGGCCCTCGCCGACCTGCGCCTCCACGCTTCACGCTCGGGCGTGTGCTCTCAGGCGGCCGCATCGCTCTCGCTACACCGGCTTGCGCTGCCAGTGCCGCGTGGCCGCTCAGCGGCCCTCGCTGACCGCGCTCCGCTCTGCGTCCACGACGGCAAGCTTGCCCAGGGCCTAGCCTATGACTCTCACGATTCGATTTGAGGAGGCTGATTTGGGGGAAAAGAGGGATGCTTGCCTGGGTACGTGGTGTTGGGGATTTGGCCGGCTGACAAAAGCCTTTTACTTGTTTTGCTTCATCTCATGCGTGAGGAAGACAATGAACCAAGGAAACCAAGCCAATTTAGCTTTTGTTTGCTCTACATATCTCTATTATTGGCTTCGGTGATCACATTTCGCTGTATACAAAAGCCAATTCGCTTCGCTGATCACGTCCCGCCGTATGCTAAAGCCAATTGGCTTCGGTTATCGTGTAGCAGAATGCCAAAGTGGTGTTATCAGAACCAAGTTAGAAGCCAATTTGGTGAAGTATTGATACTGTTCAAAGTGGTGTTATCAGAACCAAGTTAGAAGCCAATTTGGTGAAGTATTGATACTGTTGAACGCTAAAAGCTATGAATGGGCTAATGGCAAGCTTTGGTTCGCTCTATACTGCAGGTCCAAGGAGGAGTCATCGGCTTTCTGATCGATAGGAAGCGGCTTAGGGTCATCTCGACTCAGAGGAAGCCAAATCCAGAAGCTACAAAGCCCTTGGAAGCAGGCGAAGCTGGCATGGACCGAGTCAAAGGAGACCAAATCCAAGTCAAGTCAAACACGGAATCACAAGTCTACGCATTCACATTGGGAGGAGTAAATGTACCAAAATGTCCATAGGCTATTTGTATTGTATAGTCTAGAGGATGATGCCTGATCTCAGGGGTACAATAGGAATGTAAAGACCCTTGGTCTCCCTATAAAAGGGGACCCCTCCCCTTCATGTAAAGGTTGTTGATTCCAGGATACTGTAGATAAGTAATTTATTGTTGCTTGTCTCTGTTGTCCCGTTTCAGCTGTTGTTTGGGACCATTGGCTTCGGCTACTATCCCAACAACTGGCGCCCACCGTTTGTGCAGTGCACGAACAAAACCCACGATAACCACCATGCCACCAAAAAAGCCAACCAAACCAACCAAACCAACCACCACCGTGTCAAATGCAACCCTCAGCATCGAAGCTGCCCCCGACCCACAATTCCACCAACAAACCCACCACCAATAACCGAAGCCGTTCTCGACGATCAAGAGACCGATGAAGAAACCCTTACCACCGAGGAGAGAATGCACCGACTCGAAGAAAGGCTTCGTCTTCGACGCCTCGAGCAGCAGAGAGAGCTGGATGCGGCACAGCTCGAACTAGAGCAACAAATGCAAGAAGAGGAAGAGGAGCAGCAGCACCAATTGCTGCAAGTCAAAAAGCAGCTCGAGGAACTGAGGCAAGCGAAGCAAAGGAGGCTGAACAACACAAGCTCCAGATCTGAAAAGCTGCGTCAAGAGCTCGAGAAAGCCAAAAAGCAAGTCGCTGAGCTCCAAGCAGAGCTCAATGAGCCAAACATCACCATCAACCCACCAAACCACAATTCTTCATCCCAAACCGGCTTCCAAACACTCCATACTCATCCCATCGATCATATGTGTCCACTTTCAGAAAGCCTCCAACTGGCAAGATGGCCACCTTCTTACAAACCCATCTCTCTACCAAGATATAACGGCCTCACCGACCCAAAACAATTTCTAATGAGCTATGAAGCTGCAATAGCTTCGGCAGGAGGAGATGATGTTGTGCTAGCAAAATCCTTCATCATTGTCTGCGATGGCACAGCAATGAATTGGTACACGAAGCTGCCTGGCCTATCAATCAACAGCTGGTATGATCTGAAGAGGGAGCTTATCAAAAATTTTAGCATCATGGGAGACCAATCACTCTCATATGCCGAACTCACACTACACCAGCAGCCGAAGGAGCCACTAGAGGACTACTTCCGCAGATTTGTCACTCTACGTGCTCAAGCCCCACATATCCCTGATGAAGCAGCAAAATTCGCAGCAATACAAGGGCTTCGCCCAGGATTGTTTGCACAGCATATCGCAAGGGAGACACCAGCTACTCTGGCAGACCTGTATGAGGAAACGTTGTGGGCTGTGAATTCTTCTGGGCATCAAGGTTTGGTGTCAGAGTAATAATTCTTTGTGTGTTTTGATCTTGCTTAGGTTCCGAAATTATCATGACAAAAGTGAGACACATGCATGCCAATGTTCTCTACAATCTTTTAAGAATTCGCTTGTGTCATGTATGTTTTCTGACGGTGCTATAACGGCAGTCCATGACATCCAATATTATTCAGTTAGACCGGAGGAGGATTTGGCGCTGCCTGGCCGATGGAATGGTCAGTGCTGATGGCTGGAGAGGAGGGGGTGGCTGGGCACGACTAGCGGAGGTGCAGATGATCGGTGGCAGCGCCCCAAAATTTGGCAAAGGTTTGCCTCACCGCGCACTAAGGGGAAAATTTTGCCGCTAAATTTGAAGGGCTTGGCTAATATAGGAGGACCGATTTGTAGATGTGGGTTAAAACCTCATCTGCTCATGCAAATAATTTCCAGTTGCTGCCTCCGGAAAATAATTTCCAGGTGCGGGTGATACGCTGATACTCCCACATGCGCCATCAATATTTATTTTTGCAAGAGTGAAATCATCAACTTTTAAACATATTTATTATGTGTAAAAAAGTTGTTTATAGCATTTAGATCAGTTTAAATTTTTTTTTCAAACCACTACACAACAATGCACATTTAGGACGTGTTTGGCACAGCTTCACTCCAGTTTTTCCCGCTCCACTCCATGAACTCTAGGAAAACAAGGAGTTGGCATATCTGATAGGCAATTGGCTGACTCCAGCTTCAGGAAAAGGAGGCTTTGTAAAGAATAGTCTATTTTGAGATTCATTAGGTAACACCGATGCTACAGTAAGGGTTTCTCAGAGGTAGTGATAATTTTCCATAATGAATCTTGACATTCCGATCTCTTGATTTTTAATATATATAATCTTTAAAGTCAATAAAGTTCGACTTGATACAATCTCTTAAGTTGAGAACCAGTAGTAGGCGAAATCAGTTGCGATTGGGTCCCCTAACATTTTTGCGCCTATCTTTTTAGTTTTTAGGTTGCACACTAGCAGGCATTGCCCAATTCCTGTTATAGTTTCCTACGCAATCACACAGAATTCTTGCGGCAAGCGGTTCCAATGCATCGTGTAATCCCCATGAACCCTTTTCCCATTCCATATAGCGGCACAACAACACAATATTGACCTTCCTCATTCAGTTTGCTCCTTTAGGTCATCTGGCACTTGATCCAAGCTTTATCAGTATGTACAATTGTAGCTAGGCTACTACAAATTGTATTTTGGGACGGGGCCAGTAACAACATGAAAAAAAGGGACGTGGTCCAACATGTATGTTAGGGGAAAAAGATTGTATGAATTAGTTGTATTCGGCTCAGATCTCCACGTCATATTAACGGACGTGTCATGAACTTGTCTACATTACTTTATTCCATTTAAAATGAGTGTACAACAGCTTAATACTTGTAAAACGTAACAT
>CM014272.1:20477044-20487242 GCA_004135705.1 Alloteropsis semialata
TGGCAAAATCATTCATCATCGTCTGCGATGGCACGGCAATGAACTGGTACACCAAGCTTCCAGGGCTATCCATCACCAGCTGGTATGATCTGAAAAGAGAATTGATCAAGAATTTCAGCATAATGGGAGACCAGGCACTCTCATATGCAGAGCTAACTCTACATCAACAGCCGAAGGAGTCTCTGGAGGACTACTTTAGCAGGTTTGTCGGACTCCGTTCTCAGGCTCCTCATATTCCTGACGAAGCCGCCAAATTTGCTGCAATTCAGGGGCTTCGGCCGAGTCCTTTCGCTCAGCACATTGCAAGGGAGACACCAGCAACACTTGGAGATCTTTATGAGGAGTTCAAAAAGTATTGTCGATCTGACAATGACAATCGAATGAGGATTGCGAGAGAAGACGTCCTGAAAAATCAGTATGATTCCCAAAACAAGCAGCATCACTACAACCAAAACCATTACCAAAACTACCAATCCCAAACCATCATGAGCGTGGAAAATTCGCCTTCGCTCTCACAAAGCAAACCCACCTTCCCAGAAAACCAGTTCCAGAATCAAAGAAATGAGCCTACCCAAAGGGGTGGAAGAACCGGTCGAGGCCGAGGAAGAGGAAGAGGTCCACCTTCGGGACCAGAGCTATTTTGTCAATATCATGGCAAAAATCACACCCATGGCACAGAGCAGTGCCGAGATATCAAAAGAACTATCGACAAACTGAAAGCAGAGAAAATCCAAGCTACCCAAACGAAGCCATTCTCGGCTTCGCCACCCAACACTCAAACTCAGCCACAAACCCAAGCTATCCAGCCATACTGCCTAGTTTATCCCTCCCTCAGCTCAAACTTTGTTCACTCAACAACCGCGATGGCGACTCAATTTTCGCCTTCACCCCAAACTTTCCAGCATTACTACACACAGACCATGTACCCACAATTCTACCCTCAAAACACCCAGCCTACCCAAAACAAAGACATCAAGGTAGAGGAATTACCACCTCCACCTCCACCTCCCCAAAAACAGCAAGACCCAAACACTGCAAATCCCCTGCCCAGTTACGGCCTCATTATGCCTATAACTGGAGGATCATCATTCGCCTTCGAAACGAAGAAGCAGAGAAAGAGTTACTTTCGCCAGGTCAACAACATCTCGGTTGACGGTCCTTACAAGAAGTCGGAATGGTCTCACATGCCAATCACCTTCATCGAAGAAGATCTCAAACTCCACAACTTTCCACACAATGATGCAATGTCGATTGAAGCCAACATCACTGGCTGGAGAATTGGAAAAGTGCTAGTGGACACAGGCAGCTCTGCTGATATCATCTTGGCAAAGACTCTCAGATCGATGACAAACATCAACCCAGATAACTTAGAGCCATCTGACACACCTTTGGTCGGCTTCGGGGGGAAGCGCACCGCAACATTGGGGAAAATCACATTGCCAGTATCCTTTGGCGACACATCAAATGCAAGAACAGAGTTCATTACCTTCGACGTCGTTGACATGTTCTTCGACTACAATGTTATCTTCGGTAGAGGAGTCATAAATACCTTCGACATCATCATAAGGCAAGCTTTCTTGTGCATGAAAATGCCAGCTCTCAAAGGGGTTATCACAGTCTATGGTGACCAAACAGAGGCGAGAAGAATTGAATATGCTAACACCCCAGGCCAGCGAAAAGTCCATGTTCTCGAAGAAAGTGATCCCATTTACCCAGAGGAGAAGCCAAAAGCTGAGAGAGACAGCAAAACTATGCAAGGGGCAACAGAAACCAAAGAGGTGCAATTGCAGCCAGATGTCTTCGATAGAAAAGTCATCATCGGCTCAGATCTTGAGCCAGACGAAGAAGAAAGACTCATCGAGTTCTTGAGAAATAACAAAGATGTCTTCGCATGGTCAAGCAAAGATTTGCCAGGAGTTGACAGAAGCATAGTTGAGCACAAACTATCAATCAGCCCTGATATGAGGCCGAAGAAGCAGAAACTGAGGAAAATGTCCGAAGAAAAAGTGAGCGCAGTCAAGGCCGAAGTGCAAAGGCTGCTCGATGCGAACGTTATACGCGAAGTCGAATATCCCAAGTGGCTAGCAAACACTGTGCCCATAAAAAAGAAAAATGGCAAGTGGAGAATGTGCATTGACTTCACCGATCTCAACAAAGCATGTCCCAAAGACGATTTCCCACTCCCAAGAATTGACAAGATCATTGATCAGGCTGCCGCAAGTGAGATGATGTCTCTCCTCGATTGCTTCTCTGGTTATCATCAGATCTGGATGAAAAAGGAAGACGAAGAAAAAACCAGCTTCATCACTCCGCTTGGTACATTTTGCTTCATCAGAATGCCAGAGGGCTTCGCAATGCTGGTACCACTTTCTGCCGCATGTCCAGCACCGTATTCAAAGAAGAACTATTCAAAACTATACTTGCATATGTTGATGACATCTTGGTCAAAAGCATCAATAGACAAGATCATGTCTCATACTTGGCAGTTGCCTTCGCTCGAATGAGACAAGCGGGTCTCAAGCTCAACCCGGAGAAATGTGTCTTCGGAGTGACCAGAGGAAAGATACTCGGCTGTCTGGTGTCAGCCAACGAGATCGAAGCCAATCAAGATAAGATCAACGCAATCCTCAACATGGAAGAGCCAAAATGCATTAGAGACGTGCAGAAACTCTCTGGCAGAATCGCAGCACTCAACAGATTTATTGCTAAGGCAGCTGAGCGCAGTTTACCCTTCTTCGCAACTCTCAGAAACGCATCAAAGTTTGAATGGGGAGAGGAGCAATCCAAGACATTCCACGAGCTAAGGCAATATCTGATGCAGCTCACGAAGCTGACAATACCTGACCCGAAGGCACCCTTACTATTATATATTGCAGCTTCGCAATCAACGGTTAGTGCCGCACTCATTGCGGAGAAGCTGGTCAAAAGAAGAAATATTCAGCAACCGGTCTACTATGTTTCTGAGGCACTGGCTGGGTCGAAGCTGTTCTATACTGAGATTGAGAAAATGATTTATGCAGTGGTGATGGCATCCAGAAAGCTAAGGCATTATTTTGAGGGGCACAATATTAAAGTGCTGACAGATCAACCACTAAAAGAGCTACTGAGTAACAAAGAGGCCTCAGTAAGAATACGGAAATGGGCTGCAGAGCTGTCAGAATACGTCGTGGATTTCGAGCGGAGGACAGCTATCAAATCTCAAGTCCTGGCTGATTTCATTGCAGAATGGACATCACCTTCGGCACAAAATGTGACCAGAGAAGAAAGCTGGCTAGTACACAGTGATGGCGCTTGGGGAGATAAGGGAGCTGGCATCACAGCGATTGTACAATCGCCTTCGGGCGTGAAAATGAGATATGCAGCGAACCTGGAGTTCTGCAAAAATAGAGACAGAAGTATGAACAACATTGCTGAATATGAAGCCGTGCTATTGGGGCTCAGAAAAGCGAAGGCGCTGGGGGCGCAGCGTTTCATTATGAAAACAGACTCGAAGGTGGTGGCAGACCACATCGAAAAAGAGAGTATTGCAAAGCAGCCTGAGCTGATCAAATACCTCACCACAGTCCGAGCAATGGAGAAAAAATTCAAAGGTTTCACAATCGAATACATCCCGAGGGCAAAGAATGAAGAAGCCGACGCACTGGCTAAAGCAGCAGCAAAGGGGGACAAGTTACCGCCCGACGTCTTTTTTCAAACACTGACAACACCTTCGATCAAGGAACTTGATGAGCAGCCAAGTCTGATCAACGCAATAAACTCAGAGGATTGGAGGTCATCTATAATGGCATACCTCAAAGGATACTATGAACCAATTGATGAAGAAGATCTCAAAACCATGCAGCAGAGGGCAAGGTCATATCAAATCATTGACAACGTCCTATACAAGAAAGGAGTCGTGGCCCCTTGGCTTCACTGTGTTTCCATCAGCGAAGGCAGAGAGATAATTCAAGAGATACACAGTGGTCTATGCGGAGCTCACTTTGGAGCGAGGGCAATTGTGGGAAAGGCAATGAGACAAGGGTTTTATTGGCCTTCAATCATCAATGATGCAACAAATACAGTCAAGACTTGCGACGAATGTCAAAAATGTGCGGCAACCAAAAAATCACCTTCGGAGCCGTCACAGCTGATAACTCCAACCTGGCCATTGCAGAGATGGGGCATCGATCTGGTGGGTCCTCTTCCAACGGCCCAAGGAAACCTCAAGTATGCAATAGTTGCAGTGGAATATTTCACCAAGTGGATTGAGGCAAGGCCACTAGCAAATATCACGGCGAAGACAGTTATCAAATTCTTCTGGCAGCAAATCGTTTGCAGATTTGGAGTCCCAAGGGAAATTACAGTAGATAATGGGAAGCAGTTTGACTGCGACGAATTCAGGCAGTACTACATGTCCATAGGGACGAAGGCAAGATTCGCATCAGTATATCACCCGCAGTCCAATGGCGCAGTTGAGAGAGCTAATGGCATCATCTTCACAGCCGTCAGCAAATGCCTTGCAAATTGCAAGAAAAAAGGGAAATGGGTAGAAGAAATGCCGAAGGTAATCTGGGCTCATAACACCACCACATCAAGAGCAACTCAATTCACACCATTCAAGCTATTATATGGCGAAGATGAAATGTGTCCTGAAGAGATTCTTCATAAGGGGCTTCGCACTCAGCAGGAAGCACCAAAAGATAGCGAAGCTATAGATAAAGACCTTACAGAAATCTACAGGCTGCAAGCAGTGAAGAACATTTCCAAGTACCAGGAAGAAACCAGAAAATGGCGTGACAAGAAAGTGGTAAGGAAAGACATCAAGATAGGCGACTGGGTGCTAAGGAAGAACCCGAGTATGCCTTCGGGAAAATTACAGAACAAATGGGAAGGCCCATTCCTAGTCGTCAAGAGTAACAGACCAGGATCATTTCACCTGGGGGATGGAGAAGGCAATGAGCTGCCGCATTCATGGAATGCGGACAGCCTGCGAAGGTACTACCTGTGAGAATCATGTAACAATTGGCTTCGTAGTCTATAAACGAAGTCAATTGATAGAGTAGATTTCCTTTCTTCCTTCAAAAAAGGTCCGTACTCTTTTCCTCACAGGGGAACCCTTACCAAGGGGTGAGGTTTTTAACGAGGCGGTGCTAATTGTAACTCGTGAAAAATATATAAACGAGTCATTCCCCAAACAAGTTGCATCGAAAGCGATTGGCTTCGACCAAATCGCTGGTATTCGATAAACCAAATAGAACTGAAATGACCCTACCAGAGGTAAGGCCAATTCAGATCTAAATCGCTTACTCTAAGGAGTAAAAGGGGCTTCGGCTCATATTGTTTTATATACACAAAATCGCTTACTCTAAGGAGTAAAAGGGGCTTCGGCTCAGATTGTTTTATATACACAAAACCCTTACCCTATGGAGTAAAAGTGGCCTCGGCTCAAATTACTCTCCAAAACGCTAAAAGGATAATCAATTCCAAAAAAGGCAAACGCGGAGACAATTCCCGGTTTAAACGCTTAACATCGCAGTCAGAGCGTGTTGAATGAAAAACACAAACTCGCTTCGGGGGGAGGAGGCGTTTCTCTCAAAAACGAAGGCAAACCGAGTTCGATCTTTTTCATTCTCCTCACATATCGCAAACAATTTTGTCTTCGCATGAATAAACATAAACTCGCTTTGGGGGGAGGAGGCGATTCTCTCTGGAGCGAAGGCAAAACGAGTTCATATTTATTCAGTCAGTCACTTTACACAAGTTCATTACATCAAGCACCATCAAAACATCTCAAACACATTTCCATAAAACTGTTCGCCAGATCTCCTAAACCGAGGAGCATTATAGACACACGCAAAGTCCCTGACATCAGGACTAATTTCCAATGGCTCTGTCTTCGGAATGCCTAGGGAAACAGCTTCGGCATTCCTCTGCCTAGCGAGCTCAACTCGATCTGAGGCATGGGCAATAAACGCCGTAAAAAACTCAAAAACATTGAACTCCGTGCGACGATAAAACTCGTGACAATACTCCAAAAAATCATGATGGCTTGTGTTTGGATAAAGTCGTTGAAATTCCCTCCATGCGAAGCCAGAAATACAAAGCGGCCCATCACGCATGGCCAACGGAGTAAGTGCAAGCATGTCATCGCCCTGAATATACACAAATGTACAAGTTCAAAAGAGCTGCCCGCTCAACAAGTCCTACACTAATTACAATTCAAAAGGTCCTTAGACCTGAGGATTGACACTTGGGGCTCCTTGAGCACTCTGGCCCTGCGAAGAAGAAGCGCCGGCTTCGCCAGTAGCGGCCGCAGTTGCAGCAGAGCTTGACCCGGCTCCGGCTTCAGCAGCTTCCTTAGCAGCAGCAGCCCTCGCGACGGCTTCAGCCTCAGCCTTTTGCTTCTTCAGCTCCTTGGACTGAGAATACAAAAGCTATCAAATAAAACAACAAAAATTAAGGATAAAAAAGAATCAAAATCGAAAGTGAGGGTAAATAACAAAATACCTTCACGAGTCGTTCTCGGATTAAATTCTGAGCCGCTGGACGACCACTGACAACCCAAAACTGCTGGTTTGGGAAATAACTAGTATCGGCAGGATCTCTGGGAGCCGGATAAGGATAGCCTTTTCGAACCAAGGCATTATAATGATCACAACCGTTATCTGATAGAACTTTCAACAAGTTGCATGAGCACAAGTTCACAGCGAAGTCACCAAGAGCCTCAACAACAGAAGGAAGCGAAGTAAATTCGTTCTCTATCCAATTAAAGAGCTTGTCCAAGCTATACTCTTTATTGGGGAAGGGAGCTGGCTCCGCACCAAACTGCCGTAAGGCTTCCTTGTATAAGCGATATAATTTCAGACCTTGCTCCCAGGCAACATCTACCACGCTTTCATTTTTCTTGCGAAGATTAAGGTTTGATGTGCGAAGCTGCAATACCCCACGCTCAAAGTTTTCACTGCGAGTCCGATATGTATCGACATCGCTCGAAAGTTTCTCCTTAGCAGCAGTCAGTGTGTTCACCTCACTTTTTAGAACCGAAACTAACTCAGTTCCTTCAACAATTTGCGTGTGAAGGCCTTCTATGGTGTCTTCCTGGTCAACAACTTAAGCTTCCAAGGCAGCAACCTTTTCCCTAAGAGAATCGGCTTCGCCAGCCTTAGCTTCCAAAGCTGTAACTTTTTCCTTCAAAGACTTGTTCTCAGCAACAATAGTCTCCTGGTCCTGGCGAAACAGTTTCTTTTCATTCTCAAGATCCTGTTTAATGTTATCAATAGTTGCCTGGATCTGAAGAAGCTCTGCTTTTTCCCTTCGCAACTTTTCTAGCTCCGCGCGCTCAGCAGCAACTAAGTTGAGGTTGGGAACCTGAGCAGCCAACTCGTTGATGGCTACAACAACCTATAATAGAATACAGCTCAGTATTACGAAATAAATGAAACGAAACTAAAATCAAAAACAAAATCACAAGACGAAGGCAATGAGTACCTTCATTCCCAAAGCCAAAATAGTCGAACATGTACTTTCAGGATCAAGTGTCTGGATAAGTCGTTGATATCCTGCAAGGAAAAAACGATGATAACACTGTTACCTTCGCAATACAGCCAAAGGAAAAAAAACCAGCTATAATCCCAAACAAAAAACACCTTCCAAATCAAAATCTCAAAGAGGCCCACCTTCACGCACGCGAGATGGCACTTCTCCCTTGCCACCTAGTAAACGAGTCTCAATCGCATTAGCATAAAACAGAGCAAGTAACACCGCCAAAGAAAAAAGCGAAGAAACAACATGAGTACCTTCGGGAAAAGGAATACTCCCACCCATATCAACATCCATATAAGACATATAAGCTGCAGAAGCGGCAGCCCTCTCAGCAGCTTCGGAAGTTTCGGCTTCGGCAGCCTCTTTCCCCTTAGCTTCGGCATCAATTTCAACTGTCCCGGCAGCATGAGCCAGAACCTCCAAAGAGTCTTGGACAGGTGGGGAAGAAGCTAAAGCCGACGACGGAGGGCTAACTGCCGTAATGTTCACAGGAGCTTCGGCTCTGGTTTCTTCAAGGCTACCCTCGTCATGAACATCCTCTGGCACATTTTCTATAATAGGAGCATCCCGAACAGGGGTATCCTCGAACATGCTAATATCAATGCCATCGTCGAATGGATTTGGAACCCTAGCGTCCTCGGCCGTTTCATTAACGCCTTCACAAGCAATATCAACATCAATCACGGGATTTCGCGCCAAGTAGTCTCCTAGCAAAGGAAGACTTGTGCCTTGAAAATAATTCCCAAAGAGAGCAATCTCACCTAAGAAAATATCATCTCCGCTTCGGGGAGCTGAGCTCATAAACCCGGTGACTGGCGAAGACGGTCGCCGCACAGAAGCTGGCGCCGCCGGGGCTGGCCGAGGTGGACGAGGCGGAAGACCACCACGCGAAGCCGAAGAAGTAGCCCTGGTAGCCGGAGCCATAGCCGATAAGGGCACGGCAGCAATTGCCGGCTCTAGGCGACGCCTTTTCTCTGCGGCCTCATGAGAGCTGCTGCTGCCTCGCTTGGCCGGAGTCGCGGATGAAGCAGCCTTCGCGACTGTTTTTCTTCCACGGCCACGTCCTCCTCCGCGAGTAGCGCGCAAAGGAGCAGAGTCATCATCTTGCTCCTTCGCCTTCGACTTCCCCCTCTTATCTTTCTTCTCCTTGTCTTTCTTGTCTTTTCTCTTCTCCCTAGAAGAAACGGGAACCTCGCATTCACCGTAAGAAATCCCCAACTCCTCAAAGACACGGTTGATTCTGACATGAACAAACTTGTCTTCGGAGCTACGATGCTCCTTGGTGTTGTACAACCCAAGAATATCATTTGCTCGTTGCTCCACCTCAGCAACAAAAGCCGCCACAGATATACCTTCGGGAAGGCGGGCTCCAAAGCGGGGAAGACAAACCTTTGTGTGCTCCTTCAAACCTTTCCATTCAACATCAAAAGGCCCCCAACCGGCCGACAGCGGATAAATCCCGCAAGCAAGGTCAGCAGCAATACCCTCTTCAATCAGGTCACGGCTGCATATCGTTTGCGAAGCCGTCTGAAAAGGCTTCCAACAATCGGAAAAACCAGGGCTGTCCGCATTGAAGGGTGGACAGGAAATAAACTTAAGCCAATCTATATGGCTGTGCAGAGGGTAAGAGATAGACTTCGTCCCATCTTCCATAATCCTCTCCTCCGAAGGCACCCTTACATAAAACCAATACCTCTGCCAATCTTTGGTCCACTTGTTCTTCTGAGCGAAGGAAGTTTCCACCTTCGCAAAATGACCCCCCGGCGGCGCCCAGTGAAAGTCACGCATCCAAAGTCTGGCGTGAATAACTCACCATCAACTTCAGATGACTTGCTTTGATTATGACCCTCATAAAGTCGAAGAAAGCCATCCACAGTAACAGCTCCCTCATGCGTCTTCACAGTCCAAAAGAACCGAAGAAGATGGCTGATGGCATTTGGCGTCAAATGATGCAGCTGCAGGCCATAAGGCGCCATCATCTTCGCAATGATGTTGTCAATCGGCATTTTTAGGCCCGCAATGAAAAAGTCCGTGAAGACCACGGCTTCGTCTGCGCGAGGGGCAGGGGTGGTATCACTGCCAGGAGCACGGCCCAACCCACAGGAAAATATCCTTTCTCCTCGTAGAACTTGATGTCACGAGTGCCAACTTTGGACTTCCCGAAGACAAGCGTCTTCTCCCTCTTATTGCTAATATCCACCAGCTCCTCTACGTCAGCCTCGACATCCTCCAGATTCTCTTCTTTGCCTTCTTCGTCACCACTGCGCTCGTCACCAGAATCTTCCTCGGCAACCGGAGTCTCCTCCTCAATCTGTTGAGCAAGCCGCTCAGCTTCGGTATCATCCAACCCAAGACGAGGAGAAACTCCCGCTCGTTGGGCATCGGGGCTGCCTTCGCTGGCCATATCAATAAGAACAGCAGTTTGCTTGGTGCGCGCCGCTGCAGGAATGATAACAATTGTCATTACCTAAGCGAAGAAAATCGGAAAGAACAAGTGCCAAAACATAAAGACAAAAATCTTACTTGTACAACAGTGGCTATCGGAAGAGAAGATAGCGTGAACACGAAAGCAAATGTCAGCTCACGACCTATGCGAGCGAAGAAGTCTCCACAGCTGAAAGCGATTGACAGCGAAAGCGAAGAAAGGTAAAAGGGGGGACCCCTTCGGTCCTATTTA
>CM014272.1:20488242-20524112 GCA_004135705.1 Alloteropsis semialata
GGTGTGCCGTGTACTAGGTGCCCTGTTCTAATGCTAACTGAGGCAAACAAAGTAGAACTGAGCCGAACTTAGATCTAATCAAGAAAAATTAAACCGAGGCTCTAAGGGGATCTTATGGTACTAAGGGTTCATGCCTAGATGCATTAGGCGACTGATACCAAATGTAAGAACTAAGAATGACTTAGAACATGAACTTGAACTGGATCTTTGCATCTAGAAACATGAACACTACTGAGAGAAATAGAATCATGACCGGCAGAGAGTGTCGGCGCTGGTACGGCCATCTTCGTGCTTGGTGAAGGGGTCGCCGGCGTCGATGTAGCAGTGACGACTGGCGGTGTAGGTGTTGGCGGCGTCGGTGTAGCAGTGTCGGCTGTCGGTGTAGGTGTCGGCGAGGTCGAGGAAGCTAGTAGGCGTTTTTGTAGATCCCGTCTCCCTTCTGGCCTCCACCTCGTCTGTCCTGGGACGGCGACGGCGGAGTGGCGTCGGCCTTCAGACAGCTCCAGCACAGCCCGGATCAGATGGGCAGTGTGGGGGGTGCGTGGGGCAAGTTGTGCGTATGAGCGTTAACCAACACGAGCCGGAGCACCCCCTATTTATTCTTGCACTGGGCGATCTGGGGCCGCAACCATGAGTTGGTTGCGCCTCCGATCAAGGCGCGAGTGTGGCATGGAGATCGGGGTCTTATCCTTTTTCCCGTTTTTTCCTTTTCTTTTCTCCGTGCCTTTTGACCATCTGAACATTATTTCCAACAATAACTAGACTGCATCTCCCCTTTCTGCTCATTGTCAGGTTCTCAAGTAGTTTTCCAAATAAGCAATATCATTAATGAATCTTGATTGAATCAGGGAGGCATAGTCTGGATGGCAATAATATAGGTGGAGGTGGCAATTAGGCACTGGATGGCATAGTCTTTCAGGATGGAACGTAGCATAATTTAGAAGGTAGTACAAATTAATAGTTCTGCACTGGGTGCTTGGCCCAGTCCCCGATCATTGTACTGCTTAGGAAACCTGGACTAATTAAGCCCAACCGGGACTAAGCCCGGTTTCTCCACTTCCAGATATAGAAAATACATGCTACATGCTCCACTCCTTGTACTTTGTGCTTGCAAAATTCTATGCTCAAAACTCGTCATCACTGCTTCCTGAGAACTATATATGGTCAAAACTCCGGCCATAAGGTTCAGAGAACAAGTTCTTCGATCTGCAAGTTCAATTTTTTAATGGTTTTCTTTTTGTTCGATGGCTAGATTCAATTTCGTAATGATTTGCTTTCTTTAGTTGTTTCCGCCCCTTACATATCCCCTGTTTGTGAGTATGTCTCGTAAGTATCTATTGCTACCTGAACCCTCGTTCATTTCTTAATAAAAGTTTGAAGTGCTGTGGGGAACTTCCACACAGTTTGCTTTTCAAACAAAAAACTGCGGAGGAGGTCTAGATGCCTACGAATGAATTATAGATGCTCTGTTGCATGGGAGCGAGGTCTCCTTTCAGGCAGATCAATTCCGTAGCCTTCCACTTGCCATGATGTATAGTAAAACGCCTACAGCTTCTATTGGGCCCATTACTATAGGAACACTGCATTCATTTGTATGGATCCACAATTCATCCACCAACTGTTCGTCCGTGGCATTGTTGAGGAATAGGTAGCAGCTAGCACGGTTGTTAGCTGTATGTCCAATTTGCCCTAAACCAACTCAAGAAATGGCACGATTACGGAAGTTTTGGACCTGAGCTTCCGCCTGCATCTTGGACATTGTGATATAACCAGACTTTCAGCAATGATCAATTCCCTGGAAATATTTTTTTAAAAGAACACCGGTGGGGGTTGCCTGAAAACTGTACTAATTGTTAAAAATGAGTAGCTGGATCATTTTACAGTCCTCGTCGCAGGACAGAGGAAGAAGAAGGGTGAGAAAATTCCCCGGAAAGGAAGGATGCCATCCACTAAATAGACCACCTGTTTACGGTGTTCCATGCGGCTACGCCCATCACATCTACTGTCCTTGCTCTACATGGTGACCGTCAGCTCAACCGACGGGTACAAGTCCAGCAGAGAGCTTCTTAGCATGATGATGGAATTCGTGAGCGACACAATCCACTTTTTGCTCTACATATATGGTGACCCTCCACCGACGAGTGCTGCTCCAATTTTTTTTTTTTTTTTTTTGGCTTCGTGTTAGCAGGCACTTTTGCAAATTGACTACAGTATTAATTAAAATAACCTCATGCTGGTTCAATATGCATGGTATTAATTCATACTATATTTTCCTTATAATATATATAGGATGAAACTTATGGCCACACATATAGCAGAACATTGATGGCACCAGATTTTAGTAGCTAGCTTAACAAATGTAGATATTTTGTGAGGACTATATATATCTACAAGGGCTCGTAGCTAAAGCATTACAAGTCTGCTGAAATGGAGACTAACTGTCTCGCTCCTAGCTGCCTCATAAATTACTATTTCCAACATACCTGTAACATATAGGACTAGATGAACTGCCTGAGTTCATGCTTCAAATACAAATTGATCCAAAGGAAAGGACCATGATTATCAAAAGGTGGCGATTCAATGGCATTATCTGCATGCTATATAGGAAAGGGAAGCAGTGGGAGTAGGAGCTGAACGAAAAGAACCTTCAGCACACGATTCAGGCTGATGAATTGACAAGTAAATTTTCCACCACCACTGAAGACTTTGCTGTCTGAGGTGCCAGCCCTCTCCAGTGTCACCACCGCGGAATTTGTGACTGACTTCGAGCGCTGAAGACCGCACGGTCATGTGGCTTCTGCAATGCGGGGTGGGCACATCAGTGGTTGGGCCGCGCTTACGATAGGAGTATTTCTCTCCATTTGTATCTCTCTCCTCAAATGCGGATGTGGCCACCCTGTAGAGAACCAAATCGAGCCTTTGGGGCGGGATATAAGGATTTATAATTAAAAGCTACTATGTTGCGCCAAGTATGATAGCGAATTTCTACTAAACAGTGGTGTAGAAGCACTAGAGTGAATTACCTGCACTTCTGTGTAAGGCATGCAAAAACTAACTAATTAATTAATAAATCTTCTTGGCTTCTGAGTCAAATTATAGAACAGGATTTGTCCCATGAACACATGGAGTTGGTGGGATATATGAGAATGATGGATTCTTTTTCGGCGCAAAAAGGAATGTGCTCCAAAGTCCGAACTGACAATTTGTGATGCATGCGTGAGAGACGATCATCAAAACTCCTTTCATGTGTCAAATGTATAGATATAATAGTATATTTATCTCAGCATACAGGTACACGTAGACTCAGTGTAGGCCATGGCAAATTTGAATTACAGTGTGAGTAAGATCTGTGACTATTGAATAATCAGAATCCGATTTGACAGTTAGGGAATGCTATAACGAGCACACACTACATATCTCTCGCACAGCACATCTATTGGACATGCACAATGTTTGGACCCCAAAGTTGAGCGGATGCTATCGAAAGGTTCCTGACACCTCCCATACCAAGCTACGATCTAGTCATGGCATTGGACAAATCGTATGTGACTCTGAAACGGGGATGTGGGTGCAGACGGGGCAGAGATGCAAGCTATGTACACATTCTTGTATCGATGCTCCTGGAAAATATTCTTTGTTTTTTTAAGGGTATTTGGTGTAGTTGAATGGTTCTAAAGGGTTCACAAGGGAAAAGAAAAGGGAAATGCTCCCATACTCAGCTTGCATTTATGGGGAAGCTTATTATATCCTTGTTTCTGAGTTTCTACTTTTATTTTTGCTTCCAAGTTCCAGCTGTGCCTGGCAGGGGAACCAAGGTGTTTTTTGTCCACTATTCAACCGCAGAACTGCACAGCAGAGCACCAATGTTCTCAGATTAAACGTTCGTTTTGGCTGAAATACAGTTATGTGGAGCAGTTGATGTCCGTTTGAAGAGAACAAAATATAGTGGAGCAGTTGTATATATACTTCTGCACGGTGGAACTAGTTTATCTAAATCGGTAGCGTACTAGTGATCTAGAAACTTGTGTCTAAAGGACTAAATAATAGTGAGTTTAAGGCAATATCTTCTTGCTGATTAGTAAAACTTGTTTCTAGGTTGGATATGCATAATATTTATCTATTGCTTCCAGTTTAATTTATTGATTAGTAAAACTTTGCATGTTGCCCCATCTTTCTAGACCGCATGTGTTCTTTCATCTCAGGCACTAGTTGTCTACCTAGCCCATAAATATGGTGAGTAGTTTTGGTCATGGCTGTGTTATAAACGATGGCGAAGAAATCGATGGAACAAGTAAATCAAACCGCAAAGGGGACACGAGATTTAACGTGGAAAACCCAACCAATGCGGAAGGGAAAAACCACGGGCGCCAGCCAGCAAGAACTTCACTATGTCGAGAGTCAGGTTACAACGCCAACGACGGCGGCTTACAAGAATATGGATCTAACTCTCTGGTGGAAACCCTAACACAGGGTAAATGAGATGTACCGTACGACGGGCCTCTGTGTCAGAAGTTAGCCTTTTATCTGTGAATTTGGAACATAACTCAACAGGCTGCACACAGCAGCTTGCAGAAATCTTGCTTGGAATACGAGCTCATGAGGAGAAGCTGGTAATAAGAAGGTCTAGTGGTGCATGGCACTTACATTGTGTGGCATATTCCATTGACTGGGATTGGGGTGCACGGGGAATGCCATAATCTGAACAAGAAAGTCACGTTCTACTGGGTTTTGAGCTGTTGGGATGGCTTGTTGAGCGCAATGAACGTCTACAGAAGACGTGCTGGCAGCTGCCGCCCAAATGGGATGCACGCATGACTGCAGAAGTTCTGATCACACTGCTGATGCAGAGGCAGTATCTAGGAACAAAAAAACATACATCAACATTTTCCCATGTTGGAACCGCCCTCTAGAATCGCTCACACTCTCTCGCCGGACAGAGGTAGAAGACGATGAGCAGGAGACACAAAAGCTTTGGTGACGAACGCCGCGGCCGACGAACGGCCTGTATCTTGGCTATTCCTTCATCTGAAAAGGCTGGTCACTGAACACAATGATTACATCCGGCTTTATAGCCATGGCAACACACCCACGCAACTATACCAAGCCTATCACCATGCGCATGAACGCTTCTTCCCGGCGACCCTCCTCGCCGAGCCACTGCTCTCCACGGGACTCGGTCTCCAGCTTGCCCCTTGTGCATGCCGTATCCCGCCTCCGTCGCCACACGCTGAAGCATCAACCGAACCGACCTCAACTACCTGATGGACTCGAACGTGAGCAACATTTTCTCACCCATCACAGGCCACTATTTAGTGAAATAGCATGTGATTGTTCATGGACACACCACTAGAAATTGAGCTTTAAGGTAGACTGCACAAAGTTTAACAAATGCATGTAATTTCTGGTGGCATGGTTGGTAGATGAATAATCTCATTTCTGCATGGAACAAGACATCACATAGGAAACATAGATTCCAGTTCAAAAACATGAACTTCTACAGAAGTTTAAAACATCATGTAGGTAGTGGTGATTAAAAATATGTGTTTATATGAGTTATTTACGAAACATCTAGAAAATTATGAAATGATGACCTGGATTCTTTGCAAAAAAACTCATGTATGAACAGTTTATCCATATTTACATGTAGAGCTATAAATAAAAGTTTGAATTATCCATTGCAAACCTTTCAATCTGTCATAGAATTTTCAGGATATGATTTAATTTAGGGCATATGTCTTTAGGTACTATTTTTATAGCATTTTGTTAAGATATATATAGATCAAATTAGACATACTAAGAATAAGTAAATATAAAATTATTTAATTGTTAGAAAATAAAGAATCATTTAAAATAAACCAAAACTCCCCATGGCAACCTATGTGAATCCAACTCATCTCACTAAATAGTAGTCCATAAATAGTTTCACGTATCCTGGACAACTGGAAAATGTGAATAATTTGGGTGTCAGTTTGCGTGATCACAATCTTACGTTTTCTCAATTGGACGACCTAGGTAGTGAGGCGGTGCACATAAGGTGTAAGAAATGGCAGGAGCTTTGGAAGCTAGGAGTGGGATACATAGGGAATGCAATCTTGAACCAGGCATCAACTATATATAATGTTGTTGCCTTTGTTGATATCTTGGATCCTCTAAGTTGTCTTAGAACATCCACCTATTCAATAGAAGTAGTAGTCTATAATTGTGCGAAACAGCTCACCTTGGTGTTGTTACTCAAAAAACAAAGGGTCACCTTGGTGCTAACTAGTTGTCCTAGAAGTGATTGTGGCAAATGGCAAAGTGTGGAAATGGGACTCACAAGTCACTATTCACTCAAGTATTCAAAACCTTTACACGTAGGGGGTGGCGCCGCTTTTATAGGGAGGCCGAAGGCATATTACATACCAACTTTACCGCTAGAAAAGTAGGCATGTCCCTTGTCACCCATGCACAAAATTTTCAAAAGGTTACAATGCCAAATTTACAGGTGTTCACACAAATTACGTGACCCAACGTGCCATACACGACATTTCTTTCTTTGCCTTTGAAAGTTGACCGGGTCTTCTTATCGCCTTCATTCAGTGTTTCTTTCCCCCGGAGTGGCTACCTCTGTTAGCTTCACAGGCTCTTCTCCTGGCTGATATGCCGAGCTGTCTCTAGGACGAACTAGAGTCAACTTGACGCGGAATGAAGGTAATGCAAGAGCCTTCTATCCTATTCCCCCTGATCTTTACCTTCGAGCCAACGTTTGAGCGCCCCCAATGAAGTAACACCGAAGGCAACCTGTTGGTTCAAGCATCAAATGAAGGTAATTAGGAATGTTAGGACTCCATCCCTAAAGGTTGGAGGATTTTTGTTATTGATCCCCAACATGCCTAAAAGGGCTGTATTCAGCGCTGGTTAGAAACTTGCTAAGACTTCCCATTCCTACATGGTAGCTGTGTAGTCATGTATGCTAGATTATTGCGACAGAATGAACTAGATATGATTTACCCTGAAGTAGTTCGCTTGGCTTTGTGTACAATTAATGCCAGGCCACTTGTCAGAGGCAACTACTAAGGATGACAGTTCATGGCTGGAACCAACAGTGAAAATGGTGTCAATGTTCACTGTCGGTTCCAGCCACGAACCCTAAGTGAAACTCTTTTTTGCCAACTGTTCCTAGGGAAACGGCGGTGATCACGAACAACCAATTATGTAGTAGTGCCATATGGAAGTTTCTGAACGCATAAAATTATTCGTATAGTATACGCTTGTTCTAGTTTTTGTTTACTATACAGGCGGTGTTCAGTTATCTTATTTTTTTAATAATACATGTTCCGTATAAACATAATACTAAATAAACTTATTTTCACGTCCAAACATGGAGTTGGCTCAGGTAAATAAATTATGTCACACTATCAGTACCATGAGCTGCCTGGTATATTTATATTTGAGCTTTATCCTGGTTGGTGTTGTTCTGATGCCGAACCCATCAAAACATGTTGACGCCCCAAATAAATGAGCCAATGCCCCAAATTCACAAAACATTGCACTGATGGAAAAGCTGCAGCCACAAATCGACGCCACACTGCACAGATCGACGCCCAGCTCGTAGCCTCTGTAAAATTGACAAGCAGCTTCCCCAATCAATGTCGCACTGTACGCATTGATGCCGAAGTGCCTTGCATCGACAGATGCAGTCCTGAATCGGTGCCATACTGCAAGAATCAACTCACTGCTGTCTCAAATTGAGGAACCATCACCCTGGAACGACGCTGACCTGCATGGGATTTGCAAAAAGGAGGAAGGGAAGGTAATAACTATCGGATGGAGATTTGGTAGCAGGTCTGCAGTGGTCAGGGAAGTACGAGAGGCGACGGCGGCGACTCGGCAATCGAGTACAGGACACCCAAATGGTGAGCTTTTTTGGCTGGAGGTTTAATTTGCACCCACCGACCAAGAGACCTGGGCAGACAAAGCAAAAAGGGAAATAAACAAGATTACCTAACTCAGCATTCTGGTGTGGACAGACAAGTTAAGATAGCGCAGCAGCTCAGTGTCAACCATACCACACCTTCGCCAGGACAAAGTACGATGTTTTTTTAATATTCTGACAATGGGCTTCTTCTGCAAGACTTATTGCAGAACCATATTCATTCCGTTCAATTTTGGAAAAAGCTAATGAGCTGGATGTTAAAGCCGAAACTATCCTGTTAAATCAGCAGGAGCTTGCTTTAAAGCAGAACATTAAGGATAGGTTGGTTCAACTCCTAAGAGAGGAAGAGATCAACTGGTCCCAGAGAGCTAAAACAACAGATCTGCTAGAGGGAGACAATAACACAAAATACTTTCAGATGGTAGCAAATGGGAAGAGGAGGAAAACTAGAATATTTAGGCTAGAGCAAGAAGAGGGGATAATCGAGGGGGATGAGAATCTAAAGAAATACATCACTAGCTATTACAAGGGCCTGTTTGGTCCCAGGAGAGACAGTAGCTTATCTCTAGATGAGACTTGTAGAGAGGACATTCCTCAGGTATCAACTTTAGAGAATGAAATTCTGACTGATATTTTCACGGAGAAGGAAGTAAGAGAGGCGGTCTTTCAAATGAAACACAACAAAGCACCGGGGCCGGATGGTTTCCCAATCGAGTTCTATCAAGTTTTTTGGAATCTCATTAAAGATGACCTAATGGCCATGTTCAGAGAATTCCATAGTGGACAACTGCCTATTTTTAGTTTAAATTTCGGGATCATAACTTTGATACCGAAACTACAAGAGGTTAAGATGATCCAGCAATATAGACCGATTTGTGTGCTTAATGTGAGTTTCAAAATTGTCACTAAAGTTTTGGCAAACAGATTTGCATCAGTAGCAAATAGAATAATCAAGCCAACACAAACGGCGTTTTTGCCTGGAAGGCACATTATGGAGGGGGTGGTCATACTACATGAAACACTTCATGAATTGAGGAGGAAAAAACAGAGTGGACTCATACTGAAACTCGATTTTGAGAAAGCTTATGATAAAGTAAACTGGCCTTTTTTGCAACAAGCCCTGAGAATGAAAGGTTTCTCTCCTCTATGGTGTAAGTGGGTT
Source organism: Alloteropsis semialata (assembly GCA_004135705.1). Classification (NCBI taxonomy): domain Eukaryota; kingdom Viridiplantae; phylum Streptophyta; class Magnoliopsida; order Poales; family Poaceae; genus Alloteropsis; species Alloteropsis semialata. The sequence continues at coordinate 20,497,320 of CM014272.1, forward strand.
GAAAGCATAGTTAGTGGAGGAAGTGTGGGAGTTAAAATAAACGATGATATTGGACATTTTTTCCAGACAAGGAAAGGTTTGAGGCAAGGGGACCCACTGTCACCCTTGTTATTCAATGTTGTAGCCGACATGCTTGCCATTCTGATATCTAGAGCTAGAGAAAATGAACAAATTAGAGGGCTAGTCCCACAGCTGGTAGAAGGGGGTTTATCAATCCTTCAATACGCAGATGATACTATATTGTTCATCGAGGACGACATGAATCAGGCAAAGAATTTAAAACTAATTTTGAATACCTTTGAGAAACTGTCGGGCCTAAAGATAAACTTTCATAAAAGTGAGCTTTTTTGTTTCGGAGAGGCCAAAGGGAAAGTGAAGGAGTATGTAGAAATCTTCGGGTGTGAGGAGGGTGCATTACCTTTTAAGTATTTGGGTATCCCAATGAATACTTGCAAAATTAGAAATAAAGATTGGGGGCTAGTAGAGGAAAGATTTCAGAAGAAGCTTAGTAGCTGGAAAGGCAAACTTTTGTCAGCCGGAGGAAGACTAGTTCTTATCAATTCGGTTTTGTCTAGTTTACCTATGTACATGATGTCCTTCTTTAGAGTACCTAAAGGTATTTTAAAAAGACTGGACTACTACAGATCTAGATTTTTTTGGCAATGTGATGATCATAAAAAGAAATATAGACTAGTGAGGTGGGGCATCCTGCGCCAACCAAAGAGTGTAGGTGGTTTGGGGATTATTGACCTAGAGGTGCAAAATAGATGTTTACTAAGCAAGTGGTTGTCAAACCTGTTGAATGAGGATGGGATTTGGCAACAGTTGTTAAGGAAAAAGTATTTAGGAGATAAACCTCTTTCTGGGTTGGGGAAAAGACCAGGGGACTCCCAATTCTGGTCGGGCTTGATGGAGATCAAAGATGATTTTATTTCTAAGGGTCACTTTAAAGTCAACAATGGTACCCAAACTAGATTTTGGGAGGATATATGGATAGGAAAGGATTGTTTGATGAAAGTTTACCCCTCTCTTTACAATATTACTAGAAAGAAAAATGTGACAGTAGCAAATGTGCTAAGCACAGTACCAGTTAATATCTCCTTTAGAAGGGCTTTAACGGGTGCAAACCTTCAAAAATGGCTACAGCTAATTGAGAGTATAATCGATATTAATTTAAATGATCTAGAGGATGTTTTTGTGAGTAACAACAATAAGAGAGGAAAATTCTCAGTACAGTCAATGTACAGGGAGATCATGAGAGAAGGAAGGACGCGTTATAAGTGCCCTGTTTGGAGGGCTAAACTGCCTTGTAAGATAAAAATTTTTATGTGGTATTTACTAAAGGGAGTAGTGCTGACCAAAGACAATCTAATCAAAAGAAAATGGAAAGGGAACAGGAATTGTGCCTTCTGCTGCAGGGATGAGGATGTACAACATCTCTTCTTTGATTGTCAGTTAGCAAGGGCAATTTGGAATATAGTTGCAATCTCCTTTGGAATTAGAACTCCGACTAGTACGGGGGATTTATTTGGAGATTGGCTCAAGCTTTGGTCTAGGAAAACTAGGAAGCAGTTGTTGGTTGGGGTGTCGGCTCTTTGCTGGGCAATTTGGCTAAGCCGAAATGAGATTTTCTTTAAGGAGAAAATACCTAACTCTTTCTTGTAGGTAATATTCAGAGCGACGTACTGGACAAGGAGCTGGGCGATTCTCTCTAAAGAGGAAGAGAGCAGAAACTTGAAAAACATGAGCTACAAGTTGGAGGTGGTGGTGATGGAGATCTTCAACAAGTTTGGTTGGAAGCAAAGGAGCAGACTTCAAGTTTAGAACATGTTTCGCTTGTAATTCTGCTGCTGTGAAAGTTCTGTATGTCTAGTGGCTAAAGCCTGAAGTCTTTTTTCATCTCTAAAACTGAGGAGCCGTAGAGCTGCTGAACAGCCTAAGTGCTGATTGTATCTGTGTGTGGGCTGCACACATCCCTTCTGGGGTGATGGAGGCCGGTTAATTCCAGAATCTAATGCAATGGTGAATACACAAGCTCGTTTCTCTAGCTGACAATGATGCATTCAGCTTAGATACTTTTAATGCTTGGCTGTTATATCACCGGATCATGCGATTCATACTCGCGTCTAGCCAGCCAAGAGAGGAGTAGGAGATAGACAAGCACTAGCTGGCACATATGCTTGTTGGGTTTCACTTTGTGGATATGTGGTGGGTCAATTCTTCATTGTGCAACTGGCACATATAATGTTGGTCCTTTGTTTTCCTCGACAGCAACAAGCGAGACTACACCCGAAACCACCAAATAATAAAGCAATGATTCCACACCACGCAGCCTGTCCCTTAGCGGCCAAAGTTGACCAAACATTGCTGACACATCCCATTCCTACTACTATTGCATTGTGTGCACAGGTGTATATAATAAGCCTAAATAATATCATTTATAATCTCTAAAAATCATAATAAGCCTAAATATGAATATCATTTATAATATCTAAAAATCATAATAAGCATAAATATGAAAATCAATTAAAGTTTCTACAAATAATCCAAAAATCTAAACAATGTCTAAAATTTGTGCATCATCTCTACACATGCAACAACTAACTATATAGTGATTCTCTATTACAAATTCATAATAAAAATAAAATTAAATCTAAAATCTCTTATTTTAATCCATTTCACAAAACACAAATTACTCAAAACATAGAGCATAAAATAGACCATACTAACCGTCAAAAGAGAGAGGATGAAGTTGCTAACCTTCTAGCGGACTTGGTTTGCAAAATCTCCAAAAGTTATGAAAAATTTGGGCATGACCTCCCCCAACCCGAGCTCAATGGAGGATGAAGAAATGAGCCATGGCTCGGGCTAGGGGAGGAAGAAGGCCCCTTTATACACAGAGCCCCTTTGTACCGGTTGGTGGCAACACCCGGTACCAAAGGGGTCAAATTGGTACCGGTTGGTGTCACCAACCGGTACCAAAGGCCACGAGGCTCATTGGTACCGGTTGGTGACCAATGTGTGCTCATAGGTAGGGCGCAAAATTATTGGCGATTGGACCCGGTACCAATGCATTGGTACCTGGTCCAATCCAACCGTGACCGAAGAGGGTGGATGGATTTAGCGTTTTCTGGTAGTGTATTGTCAGTTTATCATGGACATCCGGGAAGGTAGCTACCGAAGACTAACTAATAACTATTATAGAACTAATGTAGCACGACCCACATGGCCAGAAACTCTTATATAACTAAGTTCAATTAGAGCAGGCCATTTTTATTTAGTACATGGAAGCCAATTCAGCTTGAAGAAGCTCATAAGGATTTATGAACAATTAATGCCAGGCCACTTGACAGTAGCTCCCCATATTATTTAATTTCTTGACTCCTCAAGAATCTGTGTACGTGTTGAGGTTGTTTCATATAGATGAAACCGACCGGTTCCTGTCTCTCTTTTTAAATTTGAGCCATGTGATCATGAAATCATAATTGGTATAGTAATTAATACACATGGCGCTAGCTCCCACTGCAAATGCCCTAACGGGTCATATTTGGGGTCCAGTTCTAAAAATCATCTCTATTACTTGTTGGACTGGTATTTTTGGGGTGGTAGTTTAAGTGACCATAGGATCGGTAGTCTAGTATTTCAGGTAAAAAAAAGTTGTTCCTCTATTCCCTCTGTCCCAAACCATGCATTTTGTTTCAAAATTTCAGACACATTGGTAGTCAGGAAAAATGACCATGCTTTCCCTAATTACTCACAATAGTTTTGAATCAAAATTGCGTTGTCAGTAAATACAAATATATTCAAACAATAAATATAGTACCAATGAAACATCTAATTGGCTCCATGTGCATGACTATGTAATAGTTTGTTTGTGTTTAGCGTTGCTTAAGAAGATATACAGACATTTTAATGCTAAAAGAACATTTATTTTGGGACGGTGGTAGTGCAAATGGTTCCGGGCATAATGCATTTAACAACAAATTGTACATACAATGCTTCTCAAAGTATGTTGCATTTGTTAAGCAGATTGTTGGATTCACTACTACATAAATGATCTTCCCCAACACTACTTTCACCGCCGACTTGTAATAAGAACTGGTGGTGAAAGCCACTTTCAACGCTGGTTTGTAACATTATTTTTTTATCTTTCTTTTATTTTTTTTAATATTTCTCTTGAACTAGCAGCATGTAAGGAGCGACCATAAAAAAGTTTAGTATGATCGGACTTATGGCCTAGACTCTAGAAATTCATGAAGGTTCAACATATTATAAGAAAACAATGTTAAATATAAAGGACTGCCGAAAGTTATGAAAATTGGCATGGAGTCATTTTATATGTGTATAGCCTTCTAAAAAAATGGAACATATTTTTAGGAAATTAGCGTAAACACTGTTCACAACACATACATCTCTCGCACTCTTTCATATTTTCAAAGGAAAACGTAAGTCTTTCACACTGTAAAACATTACTTTTACTTATTTTACATGGAAATATTTTTTCACGTGTTAAGCTGCATATAAGTTGCCATGGAGGAGCTTTGAATTGTTTATTAAAATGATTTGTTATTTTTTATAGAATAAATGAATTTTTAATAATTGTAAATTAATTTTCTGCACAAAGATTTTTATATTATTTTTCTGATATTGTTCCTTTAGCTAGGAGTCTGTAATGGACAACTACAAAAAATTACAGCATGATTGGACTTTTGTTATGACCTCTAGAAATTTATAAAGATTCAGAGAGGTTAATATAGAAGGACTGCATCCTATATTCAATCACAATTGATGGTATGGTGCAGTGGCAATGCGCGTAACAAGTACAAAAAATTGTAGTGTTGGGAGGGAGAGGGTTGCTGGTTACGTAGGGGCCCTCTCCCATTCAAATATTTTTTTTTTTGCTATCACTTGATACTTTTTACGCTGTTTAATGTATTTTTTAAAATTATTTTCACCTTCAGTTTGCAAAGTCACTTTCACCACTGGTTTGTGAACCGGCGGTGAAAACCTATACATTCATAGCCACTTTTCAGCAGCACCTCGAAAACCGGTTGTGATCGGGCCTTACAAACTAGCGGTGATGCTCTTTGTTGTAGTAGTGATTAGTCAAGAGGAATCCTTGTTATCCATAACTGCCATTAAAACAACAAGATAAAACAACTCCCCAAGTTGTGATTTTGGGCAATATGCATCATTTTTAAATCTATTTAATATTCATGAGATCTATAGGATGCCTTTTTATTTGAAAGCAAAAGGAGCAGTGAATAAAGGTATATGATATACGACCCTATATTAACTTTAGAAAACATATTACAGTTAGTTATTTTTCTTTTATATAGTTTTTGACACCATTACTGAATGCTCTTATATAGTGTCATAAGGACTACTCTACAAAACATTGTCGATCTGCTATATATATGCACGATGTACAAACCAGCTCACTGATTGCAATCCCATAAGTAACGGCTTCCTTGTGTGCATCCAGTTCGTGTTTGAGTTGTTTGTGAACATCCGATTCATAGTGGATATGTTGGAACAAGCGGCAATATATGAATGGGATGTATGGGGAATACAAGTTAAATATGGAGCCAGATCAATGTGGCTACGTTTTGATCCAATCGTCGTTCCCTATCTGAACACTGCCTCCATTCTCAGCAAGTACCTTAGCTTATGAAGTGTTTTTGTTCATGAGTCAATGAACACGAGCCCCGACAACACCTATGGTGTACATGTCTCATTGATACAATTAGATGAAATCCCTACCAGCGCAACGCGGCCTGCAATGGCTGTACCTTGTACTTCTTTTGTGAAAGTTAACAGTCACTGTAGATCCTCAAAAAAGTATGATAGTACAACGTAAAAATATATATCCAGAGCTATCAGCCTTAAGATTGGCATAAGAATGAAGACCAATAAGATAACAAAAACATGTAAATATTTCAGCCCATTACATCATCAACATGATTTTACGTATATTACAATAGAAGATATGTTTCTGTACACGTCATACAGTAAGGAGATAAATATTGCTACTCATATCAATTTGCCAAATATTTATTTTCTTCCCTCCGGGTGATATCGAAATATAAGAAATATTCAACTGACCTTTTGAACCTGCAATGACAATAGAACCTGTCAGCATCTAAGTTGGAGCTGAGAAAAAAATCTGTAAATTTGTTTTGTTGTCCAGTTAAGCAATATGTTGGTGTTTTCACTATAGTCACTGCATTTTTCATGAATGAGTGAAAAAGAAATGCTGAACTATGTGCACTGCAGATAACTAGACTAATGAATATTCAGTAATTATCGAATAATTGCACTGGACACATGGATGTTAGTGGTGTAGTGATTATCCAATGAAGTTCACTTATTTCGTTCAGTTTCGTAATTTTCTAGAAATGAATATGTGTAAGCAACTGGATAGAAGGATGTGTTCTTCTTGACAAGGCTTTCACAGCCCTAAATTTGGAGCCCATCTTATACACCATCTTATACTATAAACCCTATAGTTTGGTGAAAACTTTCTGTTGCCAAGGGGTGTGCAACCTTTGTTCAGTCAAATGAATCAAACTTTTCTGTCAAATATTTAATGGCAGTGGCTTATATATGTATATCCATGGTGGAAACGTCTCTTGGAGTATAGTTCATGTGGGTTGTATCTTCTATATCAGTATACCAAGTGTCTACATATGTCAGTTTCTTCTTTAAGTGCACCTACAAAAAATCAAGCAGCGATGCTGCAAAGTGCAGCCTGGACATAGGTCCTGCCACGGTTGCACACATGCTGAGACTTCCCATTCCTACATAGTTGTGTACTCATGTATGTATATTGTTGTGACAGAGGAAGGTGAATATAGCTGCGAGTGACTGCCTATATATGGTGTGGTTGGGTAAGATGCAAAATTTTCGAAACAGAAAACATACACTGCAGAACGAATTGTAGCAAGGCAGCCTGGAGGAGGAACTCTTATTTTTGTATGTACAAGTACAACTAATGCCAGGTGGTGAGGCTGGAAAGAAATAGCCTAAACCATTCGCCAAAAGAAAGATTATAAAAGATGTACAAGGTGAACTGATTGAAAAAATAGCGTCAGGCTGTGAATCACATACCAAGCACTATGTTTGCTAAAAAAAACATACCAAGCATGATTTGAAAAGAAAATGTTATATGTGCAATATTTCCTTGTCCAATGAGTACACTGGATCAGAGGTAAATAGAAACAGTACACTGCCAGTGGAAAAATACTGTGCTAATACATGAAGATATATCAATTCAAACTACAAAGAAATGGTACACTGAAAGTGTAGAAAACCGTGCTAATATATGCCGTACCTTCTGGCTGTTGACGGTCCTTAAACGCGCCAATTGTTAACCGCAAGCGCACGGATCGTTTGTAGCTTTTCCCTTAGAGTATTCCCCCAAGGTTTATCAATTCGTGGATCGACAATGAACTACTTAGGGTTTTCCATCTAATATAATGGATCTAATCCTAGCATTAGGCATAGATTGCATAAGAGGGTGACCATGAATTTGATATGAATATTATGAATGAATCTCATCCACCCGACATGAGGTAACACGACCAAAGGTAGCACAAGCCTACCGTCTCCTAGTTGCAACTCCGGCCAATACGGTATCCAATCTAATCTCATACCATGATAAAGAGTAGTCTCTAAGAACTTTCCCATGGGCGCTGTTGGGAGGTGCGCATGAACGACTAAGGTTTCCCAAAGCTTTACCTCAAACGCCCACCAAGTGCTCTTTACTCGAAGCTCCTCCTCCTTGGTGGCCGCGCAACGACTCCCATGGTATTCGCCGTCGATTCTACACAACATTACATGTTTGTTCGACCTTTTCCCTCCCGCATGCTGTCACCACACGAGGATAATCACGCCGACTTCCCGTGCACTACTATGATCTATCCGCAAGATATAGACTAATCACCACGATTAGATCTAATTCTACTAAGGGCATATGGTAGCTACACATACGAATAGGCATGAATCATAGAAGATCAAAGTAAACAAGACAAGTAGATTGATATCACCATCGAATATACATACGCCTTGATGAGTTCAAGGCATGGCTCCAAAACTCCGCCATGGCTTCACCACGCAGGGTCAACCATGGTGGCTATGGCATGGCCTAAGCCATCTCCTAGGCAACCTCGAGGACTTGCGGCGGCCGTCAGCTTCCTTCGGTGTGTGTCCCTCTTCGCGTCGACTTATGGTAGATAGATCCGAATCTCTCCCTCTTGAGGGTGCCTAGGGGTTATATTTATACCCTAGGAGATCCTTGGGGCGTGCTCTCCCTTCCCTTCCATGAGATCCTTGCTTGGGAGATAAGCAAATTTGGTTTCCATAAGATTTGACTCATCCAAATTTTCCTTATTCGCAGCCCCTGTTTTTCGGACATCATATCTCCCACCTCCGGACTCCAAACAAGGCAAACTCAGATTCTAAATTGTGTAGTACAAAATTATCTCCAACTTTAGTATTTATGAGTTTCCTTGGAAATAAAGTTAAGATCCCCAAAACAGCACTGGAAGATAATCTGTCTGAATCCGGACTTCTCTGCGCAGCATGCATTTTGGGGGCCATATCTCCTAGCTCCATATTCCAAATTATGCTTTCCATATGTCCAAATTGAAGATCTCGATGATGGCTACAACTTTGGTATTCAATGCTTTGTCATTAGAGGCCATTTAGATCTCCGAATCTGCACCGAAAGATCATGCTATCCTGGGCTGCGTGAATATCTCTTGATCTCGTGGATAACTTTCCAAATCTTTAATTCTTTCATGGTTAAGTCTCTCATGCCCAAGGTTCATTGAATATGGACACATAGGACCATGAGTTGGGCTATAAAAGCCCGCATGGTCCATTGGTTGGGCTCCCTCCGCTAGGCTCGATTCCTTTGGGTTGTAGTTAGTTTTGGGCTTTGAATATAAATGCCCCAAATTGGGCCATTTTCCTGCAAAAACACAATATGCTCCAAAACACAACACACATACGAAAATGGGGTTATTTCAAGTGCCAAATGGTGGGTTAGTATATGAATTAGTCCAAAATCACCACCTAAATAGCACTAGAAGTGTATGTATAACGAGCGTCAACACTGGCCATGGTTTATGACAAAAGTTTTGACCATTGAAGAAAGCTACACACCGGCTGATCTGGCGATGGGATCTGACAAATAGGGAATCATCCTTATACAGCAAAGGAGCATGCAAGTTGTGTGGAATTGCTAGATGGTCATTGTCTGAACAGAGTTTTTGATGAAATGAAAGTTAGATACCCTCAGCGGTCTGCGCCCAGCAAGGGCGCTATGAAATTTAAGGATGTTGATCATCCTGGTGTTTTGCCTATTCCGAAGACTAGAGGTCATGATCATACAGGGAAGAAGTAAGGGCGCTCAGCAGGGGTCATGCTTCCGGCCGTGCAATTGGTAGAGGTCATGATGATGCCACTGAGGATGCTAGAGCTAGTAGCATAGCTACCGCCTCTACTCATTGGGGCGGCCATGGTAGGCCACAAATCTCCAAGGTTGCTTCGTCAGGCAAGCGTGCATCAACGGCTGCACTTGAGACGGCGAAATGGTAATGCCAGAGCTCGGCTTTGGCTATCACTCCAATCTCCAGCGCGCCTCCTCCGCCTGCTGCCTCGGTTACGCCTGTGATTGCTGCTCCAGCCCCAGCTCCTTCTACTCAAGCTGTTTCAGCCCCTCTGGTCGGTCCGGCTTCTTTGGGTGTTTCTTCGTCTGCCGTTGTTCCTGATTTTGCTGGTGAGTTCCTTAGTTTGGGTTTTTCTTATTTCGTCTGTGTCTTGTTTGTTCTTTTGTTTTGGATTTTGATTGTTTTTTCATTGCAGCTGAAGCCAATGTTGCTCGTGGTCCTACTATTCGCATTCGTATACTGGGGTGCATCGAAGATGATAATGACAGTATTAGCTTCACTCGCCTCACTAGTGAGGATGATCCCACTGATGCCCCCTCTACGATGCNTTCCCCCCACCAACCCACACACAATTAGATTCATCAGACAGGATCCATGAATGATGTCCTGCGCGTGGTGACCTTTCTAAAAAAAAAGCGAGGTGGTATTATGGTGATTGACGGTTGAGATTTTGCGCGTGAGTGCGAGATTTCTAAAAGATATAACCGCTTCTTTCCAACTATATCTTTGTGTTGTGTTGACAACTGAAATCTAAAGGTTCGTTGTATGCCACAATTCCATAAAAGGATTTGCAGGTTTCCTTCGGGCCGACACTTCCGATGCACAACTTCAATCCTTTGTTTGGTTTTGGGTCAGATTCTGGCTGGAAATTTTCTCCTAACCTACCCGTCTTTACCAAATTCCTTTTTTACGAGGATACTAGTTTTGTTCGTGTACCACACTCACTAACACAAGAAATCGTGTACCTGTTGGCGGTCCTTAAATGACAAATTCGACCGTCAACTGTGCCAGTGAACAGTGAAGTAATAAACACCAAACTAAAGATAAAGATTTATTTATAACTAGTTCCACAAGTTTTGCTGAATCGTTGTATACAGAGGGCCACATATGCAAACAGGGAGAAACCGTGCTTGAACATAGGAATGTACATATGCCTTGATGAGTTCAAGGCATGGCTCCGGAACTCCGCCATGGCTTCACCACGCAGGGCCAACCATGGTGGCTAGGGCATGGCCTAAGCCATCTCCTAGGCAACCTCGAGGACTTGCGGCGGCCGTCGGCTTCCTTCGGTGTGTGTCCCTCTTCGCGTCGACTTATGGTAGATAGATCCGAATCTCTCCCTCTTGAGGGTGCCTAGGGGTTATATTTATACCCTAGGAGATCCTTGGGGCGTGCTCTCCCTTCCCTTCCATGAGATCCTTGCTTGGGAGATAAGCAAATTTGGTTTCCATAAGATTTGACTCATCCAAATTTTCCTTATTCGCAGCCCCTGTTTTTCGGACATCATATCTCCCACCTCCGGACTCCAAACAAGGCAAACTCAGATTCTAAATTGTGTAGTACAAAATTATCTCCAACTTTAGTATTTATGAGTTTCCTTGGAAATAAAGTTAAGATCCCCAAAACAGCACTGGAAGATAATCTGTCTGAATCCGGACTTCTCTGCGCAGCATGCATTTTGGGGGCCATATCTCCTAGCTCCATATTCCAAATTATGCTTTCCATATGTCCAAATTGAAGATCTCGATGATGGCTACAACTTTGGTATTCAATGCTTTGTCATTAGAGGCCATTTAGATCTCCGAATCTGCACCGAAAGATCATGCTATCCTGGGCTGCGTGAATATCTCTTGATCTCGTGGATAACTTTCCAAATCTTTAATTCTTTCATGGTTAAGTCTCTCATGCCCAAGGTTCATTGAATATGGACACATAGGACCATGAGTTGGGCTATAAAAGCCCGCATGGTCCATTGGTTGGGCTCCCTCCGCTAGGCTCGATTCCTTTGGGTTGTAGTTAGTTTTGGGCTTTGAATATAAATGCCCCAAATTGGGCCATTTTCCTGCAAAAACACAATATGCTCCAAAACACAACACACATACAAAAATGGGGTTATTTCAAGTGCCAAATGGCGGGTTAGTATATGAATTAGTCCAAAATCACCACCTAAATAGCACTAGAAGTGTATGTATAACGAGCGTCAACACTGGCCATGGTTTATGACAAAAGTTTTGACCATTGAAGAAAGCTACACACCGGCTGATCTGGCGATGGGATCTGACAAATAGGGAATCATCCAGCATTTACAGATTATGTGTGCTTTTGAGCAACGGCTAGTTCATACCTTTAGGCTATGCACACCACTCCCATTTGGCCATTCCAGGGTGCTGGAGCCAGAAGAAATTAAAACGACCACAAGACAACCAAGCCATACAAGTGTATAATTGATCACCCAAAGGTAATAAGCACATTTCAAGTGAGTGATTAGTGCTAGGACATTCTAGAAAGAGAGATTGAAAGGTATTGCTTCATTGTCCGTTGTTTTTTGAGTTGGTCCCTTGTAACCTTGGTGCACCAGCCCCTTGTAGTCTTGGTGACTCGTCGGCTAGTCTTTGACCTTATGGCTTGTCGTAGAGTGGCGGCAATGACATTGTGAAGGCGATGAGAAGATCCCCACACCTTGGTGTAGAAGCTCCATAGTGAAGGCGGTGTCAAAATCTTTGGAAGAGTAGATCGATGTGAACTACTTCTCCTCTGTTACTTTGTAACCAAATCAGCTAAAAATAGCATTCCATGTGTCTTATTTGATGTTAAATGGTGTAGTGATATCAGTAAATATTTACGTTCTGGTTGGTAGCCTGTGAGGAGTTCTGGAAGCTTGGGGAAATGCATATTCTTTTCACGAACAGCAGAAGGTGATTAGAAGGTTGAAGTGGTGCCATGTGCTTGAATGGACTGTTCTGTTGCATGGAAAGGGGATACAGGGTCAGCTGCACATTGCTATATCTACCAAATACTTCTCGATGTCTCTCAACGCTATACGGGACTTCTCGTAGATGGCAGAGGACACAGTTAGGCATATGTGGTATTCTCAATTATGAAATGTTTGCGGAGCCTTGAGGATGGTGTTGTTGGGATCTCACGCTCCTATTTTAAGACATTAAGAAATGTGGTAGAGTTTATATGTTGGGCCACAGAGCATTAGCTCGATCCACGACATTCATGGAGGAATCTATGGATTCCATGCTTCACCCAAATTTCTAGTTGAGAAAGCATTTCAACAAGGCTTTTACTGGATAATTGCTCTACAAGACGCATGCAAATTGGTTACAAAATGTGAGTCGCGTACATTTTCTTGCACGTAAAACAAATAAACATGCGCAAGCTCTAAACATTATTCCCTAATCTTTGCCTTTCGCCGCATGGTGGATAGATATCCTCGGTCCTTTCCCAAGTGTTGTCAGGGTACATAGATTTCTGTTTGTCGTCACTGACACATTTTAAAAATGGGTCGATGCTTGATGTGCACATGCTCTATTCTGTAAATTTCGCAGATTAGCTCAAGGAACGAAAGAAGATGGATAAACTCCAAACCACACAACAATTTGGAACGAATTGAATGCTACTACTTCCTTGGTGTCTATGGATGGATGTTACTGACCTTTGGTTGTTTTTGGAGGGAATAGGGTCTGCAGAGGAAGAAGTCTTGATTCTCCAAATTCTACATGCTTCTTGGTGGATCTGGACTTCCACTGTAATCTTGCGGTGTAGGGACCCCTTGTGCGCTTCAAGTTACTATGCCTGAAGCCTGCACGCAGCGGGACTGAAAGATGCGGCATAATTAGTATGAGAGCTGCTGGAGGACATAGCTGGAGATGCGAATGTGAAAGGTTTGTGAGGCAGTGGCACAAGGAAGAGGACGTAGTTCCTAGCAAGTGCCAATGATAAGCCGTATAACAGGGTTTATATGGTTACCGATGGAGCACGAACCCTGACAAAAGCGCAATAGACCGATGACGTGTGCATTAACTATTGCGACTGGCAAAATTCTTTTCTTATTCATGTTTGTTTTGGAAAGTGCCCTAAATAAAAAAAATGCCTTAGATTCTCCTGGAAGCCAAAGGAAAAATGTCTGATGAGAAGAAACGCACGAGTGATCAAAAACCTGATGCGCTCGGACAGATAAGTTTAAGACCACCAGAGGAAAAAACGCTACTTTGCTTTATGAATCATACAGAGTCAGATCATAAGAGATTATTCTCGGATAAAACTCGCAAGTGTTTTTTAGTTTGAGCGACAAAACAATGATGAAAATTCGTGAATTTGGATTTCATCGTTGAACTAAACCAAGATCGATTAAATCATGCAGAATCTGAAAAGATGACCCTAAAAATCCCCAGTTGGCAGTATTAAGTGGTGAACTTGCACGTACACTCGAGATTCTTTAAAATTCGTTGTCCCAAGAAATCAAGGGCTTTATGACAATGTCGGGGATGAAGCAGCCGACTTCGAAGTATCTTTCCAAGCATATTTGTTGGTGTTGCCAGTGAGGTCTACAAGCATGCCGTGTCCCGGATCTCAATTAAGATGCGGTTGAGGGAGATGAACAGCCTGGCGAATTCCTTATCACCACTGGTGTCAGCAGCAATCGACGAGGACGGGCCGGCGTTTGATGGCCGGGGCTTGGAAACGAGTGATGCCATGTTGAGCTACGACTCATAATCCGAGAGCGCGATGGTGCGCACCTCCTTGCTCGGAGGAGACGATGCGATGCCTGGAGATGGTTCAGATGTGGTCGTCGGTGCTGCTTCCCCAACCGGTTTGACTTTGAAAAAACATATTTCCGCAACTTTCTGTAACCCAAGATACATTGAGAAATTATGACCAAAAAATCTGATTTACAATAAAAGTCAAGTTGATATAGCCCAACTAGGACTAGACAGAACTCTTATTTTGAAATGGTCTTTATAATTCTTATTGTGTATGAGTCCTGGTGATCCAATAGAATTACCTGTTGTGAAATTTTTTAGACAAACCATAGAATATCTTTTTGAAATAGACTCCTTTTTTCATGACTGCCTGTATGATATATAATGTATGTGACCAAACGAGTTTGCCCTTATGATGCAGCCAGTGCTTTCATCGAGTCTTTGACTTCGGTTGCCCCGTATATCATGTGATTCGTCGGTGGGTAGCCACTCGAAGCATAGCCAAGAGATAGGCACGCTAGCTCAATTAACCAGGCAAGCTAAACTTTACAACAAACAGTCGACGAGGCAACACCATGCGCCCAGAAATGCAGTGTTTTGCGGCGGTTGGATACTTGCTGAGACTTCTCATTCCTAGTAGATTACTGTGTACAAATGTTTGTTATATTATTGCGACAGAATGAAATGAATACATATACTGCTAACTATATATGGTCTACGTGTAGATGGAGTGGGGGACTGCTAGTTGTCTAAATAACAGAACTGCCAAAATGTAAAGTTCTCGTAGCGATATTTTTTGGTACCAAATCTATGTAGAGCGCTTGCATTTGTGTACAATTAATGCCAATCCACTTGTCCGATCGAGGATAACATGGTAAAGTACACTATGTAGTCTAGCTTATGTACAAGCATAACATGGTAAAATACCACTATGGACCACCAAAATAATGCAAATATACTGAAAACAGCTCATGTATCTCGGGCAACCAGTCCAATTTTGTGCCGCCGCTTCATCTCTAACAATAAGTATGAACTACTATCTATTTCAGATTAGTTTTTGGTCTATAGTGATATTTTACCATATCGCCTTAGGACCATCAACTAAATAGATTATATAATGTAGGATGGAAACAAACACCCCTTAGATGGGAGGAGCATAGTAATGTTTTAATAAATATGCGTTGGTTGGTTTCAGGCGAATTTAACTCCTCCCATCTTTAAATATTTAATGCTAGCGTTGATGTCGGAGCTGCCTTGCCAACCGGCCCTGCATAATAACTAAGGCCAGTCTCAGTGCACAGTTACCACGTCTAAAAAATAGGTAACTGTGTCTATGGGTTTCATGGGGATGAAACTCCCACATGATGAACCTCCTCTCCTATCTCTTCATAATGGCCTTGCCATGTCAGCAAAATTTCTGATGTGACATGTTATTTAATGCTGATAAAACCCCAATAGAGACTGTCCTAATGCATACGCCATACAGAGAGAAGTTGGTTTAACTCAAGCTAGACCATAGTCCAGGCCAGAACCCCGAAACTTGTTGAAATTTTCACCAGAACAACAGAAAAGATCAGAAGGACCGGTTGGAAAAAACAAGATGAGGCACTTAAATGGCGAGTCCATGTTGCACTGGTTAGATGGGAGGAGGTAGTAATATTTTAATAAATATGTAAAGGTTGGGAACGGGACGAACATGGAAAGTAAGTCTCCATTCAAAATACACTGCTACAGTGTCATCGTGTTGGCTTCGAGCGCGTGTGGGCTTCGAGCGCATGTGGCACACATTGACGCATGCTGCTTCTGAATGCAATGAGGCATCTACACTGCTGCTGGACAACGTCTAGTGGTGGTGAAGTTGATTAGACGACGTCACATATTTCAAGGGTGCGTACGTAGTTGTAGCTTGCCATCATAATTGCTCATCAGATTTATCATTTCATTACATTTTGAGAGCAATTCTTATTTCATTACTTATCACTACTGGAATTGGTATGTTTCCCTAGGGCCGAAATCCTAGAAAAAGGTTTCTATGGACAAATTCAATGGGAAATGCCAAGTGCCTTATGGAATTGATAGAATACCCTGGGAAAGTTTTCGCTATGAAATTGCAAACCCTATGGAACTTTTTTAGAACAAATAGAAAAGACGTTGGCCCCACCAACGCTCTGGGTGGTCCGTTGCTGGCACCCGCTCGTGTGCCCCACGCCCCCACCGCCGCCGCTAGCCCGCCCACCTTTGCTTCCCTCTGCGCAGCCCAGCGGAGCCGCAGCTCCAGTGCACCCTCCACGGCGTCCCCCCACACAACTGAGAAAGTCTCATCGCTAGTAGTCATGCGAAAGAGGAGGCCCGCTGCAGGAGATTTGCCCCCGGCGGCGGGCGCCACACTAGCCCGGCGAGGCCCGCCCCCCCGGCGCCGCGTTGTCTCGGCGAGTGCCGCGCCCAGCTCCTGGAGACGCGCGTTGGACCGGCGAGATCGGCCCCCGGCCTCGGCGCCGAGCTGGACCGGCAAGCGTCACCATCGACTGTGGGCGCCGGGCCGAGGCCGGGTGAGGTCTGTCCTTGGCCCGGCGAGATCCGTCCCCAGCTTGGTCATCGCGTTGTCCCAGCGAGCACCCCCACCGGCCGCAGGCACCCCTGTGCTCCACTGTAGCTTTTGCATAGGAAAGAGAGGATGAGAATGGGAGAGAGAGTAACAGAGGGAGAGAGATCTCTGATAAGGATGAGGATAAGAGAGTGATGAGTGGAAGTGGATTTTGAAATTAAACACAAGGGTGATTTCCCTAGGAAAATGATGGATCCTAGATACAATCGAGAACTCTAGGAAAATAGAATTACTAGTTCTGAAGAAAATCACAGGGAAGAAATCTTCCCCTGCGAAACTTTAGAAAACCCTAAGAACCACTGCCACAGAATTATTTTCACTGGCGGATTGTAAGGCATTTTTACAGCCAGTTTTGAACCAGCAATGAAAATCATTTTCACAGTTGGTTCACGTGACAAACTGCATGTGAAATGAATTAAAATATAACCGGAGAAAAAAATTTGACTTTATGGCGGCCACCATCTCCTCCACCCCAGCAATTTGTTTGCACTTCTTCCATTTTTGTGATTCGAACCCGTGACCTCTTCTTTTGCGCCTACCTCATCTTACAATGCACCACACCATTAGTTATGACTAAGGAAGGGATGCAATCCTTCACATTAACCTTGAAAATCTTTATAAATTTCTACAGGGAATATCTTAGATCCAATTAGAGTGCAAGTTTTTTTTTGGTTGTTCCTTACATGCTCTTGGTTCTAGGAAAAATATCAAAAAAATAATAGAAAAATAAAAATAGGTGTATGTAAAATCAATTTAGTTAATAAAAATAGCAAATCATTTTTTAAAAACTTCTAAACTCCTCCCTGGCAACTTATATCAATATAAAGCATGTAAAAACAATTTTATATAATATTTGCAAAAACTGTTTTAGGGTGTAGAGACTTGAAAGTTTGCCTTAGATGTATGAAAGAATGTGAGATATGTATGTGTTTGTGAACAATTAATAGTCTAGTTTTCTTGAAATGAGTTGAATTTATTATGAGAAGGTTATACACCTATAAAAGGGCCGCATGACAATTTTGATATTAGTTTTAGATATTATTATTATTTTTACAAGTACACCTGTAAATTAAAGTGTGAATTATCCATAGCAAATCAATTACTTTTTCATACATTTTTTAGGATTTGATCTAAGCTAGAGTATATTTCATTAGATACTATATTTCTAGTATTTCTTAGGAACTATTTGAGATACATGTAGTTCAAAATATAACTATTGAGAATAAGTGTCTAGAAATTCATTTAATCGTCAGAAAATAGTAAATCATTTCAAACAATTTCAAAACTCCACCATGGCAACTTATATCTGGTATGACACATGTAAAAACTAAGTCCATGTAAAATGAACAATAATATTGTTTTAGGGTGTGCAAACTAGTCGCTGTTGCACTTCTTTAATATTAATATGTTTAAATCTTCATGATTTTTTTGTAGAGACCACACCTTAGATCCAGTTAGGCTGAAATATTTTTTAGTTGTCCCTTATGAGCTCCTAGTTCAATAAATGTATGAGAAAAATAAAATAAAAATAAAAAATTGGTGTGCATCTATGTTGGACTGACTGCTCCAACTATTCTTCTGCTATGCTGCGTGTCTAGTGGTAACGATCCATGAAATTCTTGGTGATGCGGCAGATGTATTGCTAGAGTAGCATACCCATTACCCTCAAAGGGCATGCTGAAATTAAGCTCACATGGTGTAGCAGAAATTTATTGGAAAATCAAATGTCCATGCAATAGTAATTAATGCCCAAGCTTGCTGTAGTCTCATAAATATTGCTGAGCACTATCGTTCTTCTGACTACTGTAATGCTGTGGTAGGAAAGGATAGAGCCTACAGCCTGCTTGTGGTTGTTGAAGGCAGAATATTCTACATTCATAAAAAAGAAACAGAAGCATTGAGGCCAGCCTCCTCTCTGTGCAGATAATGTGGGTCTGGGAGGTGTTAGGAATACACACACCAGCCATGCCTATATGTAATGTGAACTCTAGATCCATATATTTAGCATGACACATTTGGGATGGAATGCAAGGTGCAAGTAGTTAGGTAGCCACTCATAGCTCCAATGAGAAGAAACATCGAGGCAAATGTGACCTCGATGCACCCATGACACATCAGAGCAACGAAAGCCACCGACCGCACAACATTTCTCGATGGCCTTACCTAGCTCAGTAAAGGTGAATAGTTTTACTTTGCACCAGCTGAGCAAAATGAACAACATACTGAACATCCACCGGGTTAACACCAGAAACTGCTTACTAAAGCCGCGCTTTCTTGCAAGTCCCAGCTGATGTTCACATCAGGTGGCTATGCCTCGTTGTGCAATGGGTAAACTCAGAGTAGCAAGAAATTCGTTGCAAGACACAACACAAAATGAACAAGCACGGTGGGCAGTTGCAATGTTTCCTTGAGCCAAAATGGTAAGAATAAAATTCATTCACACACATAGCTCAAGTGTTCGCAAAGTCCCAGAAGCATGCATACTCAGTTGTCAACCTTGTATGCTAAAACATTGTTTCAGCTGATGCAAACATAATACTGGCAGAACTTGAAAGTGGCTGTGGTTTCCCCCTCAGATAGTAATACAATGTTTTTCCATTCAGATAGAACTTTCTTTGATTCATAAAGGGGAGCCAATTTTTAAAGTTTTTCTAGTACCACCATAAAATGTTTAGGTCTCAAATAGCACTATAATACATTAGTCGCGTTCATTTTTCCAATAGAAAAGAAGAAACCACATCAATCTCTTGTGTGATAGGCTAAAACGCACTACACATTACCATAAATTTTCATTAAACAAAAAGAGACCTGCATGAAGCCACTCGGAATCTGGAAATTGATCCAATAGAGATAAGAGAGATAAGAGTCTTAATGGGCCTTCATCATGGAAGCCCTTTAGCACCATCTATATAAGGAGGGGCTGGGCTGTGGGCGCAACCACCACACCACAAACCCTAGCTAACGTCCCTTCACTCGCCCATGCTGAGGCCCAAGTCAGGCGCGTGGTGCTTGCACATGGGCGCACAGTGTTCCATCTATGTACGTTTCAACACCGTGGAGCACTGCTGCAGCGCTTATTGGCTATGGAGCAATGAGGTTTCTGCTGAGCGAGGACAAGGAGGAGTCGATTGTTATCTACTACTTCCTCTACAACGACACACGTCTACGTTGGACTGGCTGCTCCAACGCTTCTTCCACTGTGCTCACGTCTAGTAATGATCAATGAAACCTATACTAACAAGTTTATTTGGGTGATACGGTAGATGTATTGCTGGAGTAGCATACCGTTGCCCTCCAAGGGCATGCTGAAATTAAGCACACATGGTGTAGTAGAAATTTGTTGGATAATCAAATGTTCATGCAATAGTAATTAATGCCCTAACTTGTTGTGCTATTATATATATTGCTAAGCACTATGGTTCTTTTACATGGTGTAGTAGAAATTTATTGGATAATCAAATGTTCATGCAATAGTAATTAATGCCCTAACTTGTTGTGCTATTATATATATTGCTAAGCACTATGGTTCTTTTGACTACAGTAATATTGTGGTAGGAAGGGATAGAGCCTAGAGCCTGCTTGAGGTTGTCGAAGGCCGGGATATTCTACCTTCATAAAAATGTAACAGAAGCACTGAGGCTAGCCTCTTGCGCACACAATGTGCGTCAAGGAGGTATTAGGAGTTCACACACCAGCCATGCTTATATGTAATGTGAACTCTGGATCCATATATTTAGCATGACGCGGTTGGGATGGAATGCAAGGTGCAAGTAGTTAGGTAGCCACTCGTAGCTCCAAAGAGAAGAAAGATCGAGATAAATGCGACCTCGATGAACCCGTGGCACTTCGGAGCAACAAAAGCCACCGACCGCACAACATTTCGGGTGGCCGGCGGCCAAGGATTGGAGCCAGCCCTGCTTTAGTCACCAAGCAAACTCCTCCAGGGACATCAGAGAGCTGAGTTCCCCAATGGAGCCAGATCAGACGATGCCAGCAAGGCCCGTATTGGCCGAAGCGTGGCTTTGACGCTACCAGCAACACCCACTGGCATCGTCAAAGCAAACAGTGCCTGAGCAGTGAAGCAGGGGCCACCCATTTCTCCGCTCGACGCCTCGCTACAGCTTCTGCTTGTACGAAAAACAAATTTCAACAGTCTTCATATTATTATTTAATACAAATTTAGCATATGCCATCATTTGCCAAGTATTAACATACATGAAACAAAAGTTAGATGGTGGTACATTTTTATATCCACGGTACTGAATTGAGGTTATTTTGGATAGCGCTAAACAAATGTGGTGCGGTTTGGTGAAACATTATCTAAGTTCTAAATACTAGTAACCATCTCACTACTGGATGTCCCCTATATAAATGACTGGTTTCTACATGTAACTTGCCAAGTAAGTGTTCCAAATTCAATTAGTTCCAGGATGATCTGCCGTATGGGAATGGGGTACATTATGGGAAATTCGATCATTGCGTAAAGATGCCTTCCAGCGTGTATAGTTGAGTGTGACTGTTGTTAGCAACAGATCCGGCACGTAACCCGTTGCTGGACACGTACTAGTGCCTTGACTTGTCCTGTGGCCTCCTTATTGCATCGGAAAGTCTACGGACAATTATTTGTGTTAATCGTGCATCTTACACCATGAACAGTCAGCATCTTTGAGCACGTAGAAGGCTCTATAGTTCCTAAAACTCAAACGCATATGCCCCTATGACTGCATTTCGCCGGGTGAATGAAGAACATATTATGTCCAAACTCTTTCCTTAATGAACCATTTTTTGGATAAATTTGCCTCTATCTTTGATTTGCCGCAGCTTGTACGTGCCGCTGATCAGAACGACCATGCAAGACTCATGGGCACCTCTACCTACTTGATGCCCGTGGACGTCCAATGCCAATTGTTCCTGCAAGCTGGCAGTGAATAGATGGAGTAATTGCTGTTGTTCAATAAGTAGACCGTTGCATGAAATTGCGAGCACACATCTGCATTAATGTATTTGCATGTCGAGCATGGCCCGCACGGAAAAAACTATTATTATGTTATGAAACCTTATGTCATGAACTGTCATGAAAATCATGATCATGAAACGGCCTTATGAATGTATCTGCCCTGGCCACTGATGAAACTTATGGCTAATCTACATGCCCGTCTTTTTTATAAACCATGTCTGGATCGTTTTATCCATAGCATGATTGTGCTATATGGGCGATACATCAATGCGTGCACAAAAAATGGTTAATAGCGTAGTAATGTTGATAGAAAATATGTTCTTATTGGTGTCTGGCCGGAGGATCAGTAAATATATATACTGACATTAATGTCCAAGCTACCTTGATCACTGCCCTTGGTTATGTCATTATAATGTGCGAGCCACCTTGCTCACTGCCACTGGTTATGTCATAAATAAAGTGGGCAGTGGCTTATGCCTCGTGGTTGGGACAGCCGCTGTTAAATTATTGGCAGCAGCACATGAGATGACTGATTTTATGGCAAACGTTTGGTGCTACTGGGTTTAGTGCTTGGGAATGAAATGTACTGGGAAACAAATGTGAACCACAGAGTCTTGTGCTACTGGGTTTAGTGCTCTTGTGTTTTTGCTCGAACCTTTGCAAGGAAGGCGCACCGATTCCATGTCAATCGATGGTGACAGGAGACGAAACAGCAGTCTCCATTGCCAGCTGGCAACTGTGTGGGGACCCCACAATGAGTGGTCAGCTCTGCTGGATGACCACAACATGCACCACGGTTACCAAAAAGACGACCCGCTCTGTCCAGATCTGTTGAAATGAGATACCAGGCATGTCCCTAAAATTCCGTTTCACTTTCCTTCTCGGGCTCGAATTCTTCTGAATGGGTATAGTTTTGTGGCAGGAAGCCCGGCCCCCAAATATTCGCCATATTTTCTGTAATATTTGTCGATATAGTATTTGCTCAAGAGCAGTATAATTACCACGAAATAAAAAAATAACAGCTGGTCCGTGAAGAAAATAAAGTCATGCATTAATGTATTTTGCTCCTTTTGTGGTATTGCTAGGAGTATCAGCCAAATGTTAATGACGGTAAATCATGGTTTTTCTAATCACATAGGGACTATGCCAATAGGAAACTAGCATCCATCGTCTTTTGACACCTTTGAATGTATTTGCCTTAGCCAATAATGAACTTTTGGGGTAGTTCTACTGAGAACAGTATTTAGCACCTATGATGAGACGTACCGGGAAACCAATCTGAACTACAGAATATAGTGCTACTGTGTTTATTGCTATTGTGTTGAATTTAACTTTCAATGGACAGTCCATAGATTCCATGAAATTTGCTTGGAATAGGAGATGGCACAGCATCCGCCGGTGCCATCTTTGTAATTTGAATGTGCTGCTTGGACTGGCACAAAAACATGTACCAACACTTTGAACTGATAAGACAAAAGCTAGTTCGTGAAAAAATAATAAAGCAATGCCAAGTTATGCAGCTACATCAATATGTACCAATAAATATTATGTTGCTGGCTTTTAAATTAGCCCGATCAGCACCATTCAGAATCGCAAACCTTATCATCATCTGCGTAGAATATCTGGGATCAGAGCTCGCCTACTTTGTGTTTGAAATTGGAATATTCCTATGTCTCTGCTATGTTGGAATGGGATACATTGGGGGAATACAAGCTGAAAATAGGTTTGGCTTCCATCCTGGTTTAGGGTGATTATCCGCGAAAGAACTGCACACCGCTGTTCTATTGGATTACACACAAACCCAACAATTCCGCATCTTTGGGCCCCTTCCATGGCACACCCGAGTTCTATCTGAAAATCATGCATATGGACGTATGTCCCAATGAATTTGCATTTTCCATAGTGAAAGACGAAATGCACATCCTCTTCGTGGCATGTGGCACGAAATGCCTGTAGCCGGCAAGCACTGTAAGAGTACGTAATCATGCACCAATTATGCGTGCAGCACAGAATGTTAGAATGTTAGTAGACTAGTATTTGTTTAAGTACGAACAAACATACACCATTTATAGCGGCTGGGCGCTAACCCAATCAAAAGTACACTTTCCTGGTTGGCCTTGTAGCTAGCTAATAAAAAGGGCAATAGTTTTATCATGTAACACTCTATTTCGTTAAAGCTGTGCTTGCTGGTTCCGGTAGCACATGCTGTCCACATGAGCTGGCCAGCTGGCTACGCTGTGTTTGTAAAACTATGCTTAATAGTCAGAGTACTCTCAAAACACCAAAAAAACAATCAAATGAAAGCTTAGTTTATAAGCAACATTGCATTGAAATTAAAGGATTCCATGCGTGGTCCATTGATCTGATGTTACTCAACATCGTTTCGTTGAGATGATTTAGAAGATACATCTCAAAATCCCCTGTTGGACGTAATGCATGTACCAATACACACACATTACATCGAGGATATCATGCACAACAAGCGGCCACTGCCCACCACGGAAGTCGTCAAGCTCCCGTAAGAGTGTAGCATATCATGCACAACAAGCGGCCACTGCCCACCACGGAAGTCGTCAAGCTCCCGTAAGAGTGTAGCACTGTTATACTCAACCGGTTTCCCAAGAAGAAGAAAGATGATTGTTGGGTATTAGCCGAAGCCAAGAGACCCAAGCAACAACCGAGACAGAGAACAATGACAAGCAATAGTAAATCACTTATCAATATTCTCGGGAATCAGCCCTTTACACGTTGGTGGGAGGCCCCCTTTTATAGGGAGATCAAGAGGCACTTTTTACATTCCCCTTATACCCCTGGAAATCAGGCATCATGCTCTAGACTAAACAACTTAAACTTTCCAGGGGCATTAGAGTATATTCATATGTCCTAGTGTGAATGCGTAGACCAGTAACTCCGTCTTTGACTCGGTTTGGACCTGGTCCACGCCACCTTCACCGCGCCTCCAGTGACCTTCATTGCCTTCACCACCTGGTGCATTCCCGTCGGCTTCACCATCAAACGCCTGTTCGGCATAGCAGTGCCTTCTCCCGTTCGGAGAGGAACGGACTGCCATGCCATCACCCAACCTTGCCTCAAGACCTGTAAAAGTGAGCCGATCATATGCAATATTTGATCATTACCTTCGCATCCTCATAAAGGCGAGTTAGGGTAGCGAAGGCAATGGGAGACCATACAATGCCTTCGCGTGGGCTGCAACTCGTTCGTTGATACCGGAGGCGACGCATTGCCTATCGGTGTCTGATAACCCAGCGAAGGCAATGGCCTTTTAACCGCCAACGGCGAAGGCAAATGACTTGGGACTACAGGCAAAAAATCGGGTGAAGGTGTTTCCTGGACATGCCAATCCCCCAACAGTAGCCCCTCGCGGACGAGGGCTTTCTCCAACAGGCCGATGTCCTCGAAAACTTAGGATTGCCTTCGCCTGTTCCAGAGAAACGCCTCCTCCCGTTGGAGTAAGTCCCGAGTCGTTGTCTTCGCTCTGGATTTGGCCTCGCATCTCTTGTTTTTTCTGATTTTTCACTTATTATTTATTTTTATTTGTACTGTCTTTTGGATTTTTCTGGGCCTTTTCGATTTTCGTGCTGCAGTAACGGTCACTTTTTTTACTGACCTATAAATAGGACCGAAGGGGTCCCCCCTTTTACCTTTCTTCGCTTTCGCTGTCAATCGCTTTCAGCTGTGGAGACTTCTTCGCTCGCATAGGTCGTGAGCTGACATTTGCTTTCGTGTTCACGCTATCTTCTCTTCCGATAGCCACTGTTGTACAAGTAAGATTTTTGTCTTTATGTTTTGGCACTTGTTCTTTTCGATTTTCTTCGCTTAGGTAATGACAATTGTTATCATTCCTACAGCGGCGCGCACCAAGCAAACTGCTGTTCTTATTGATATGGCCAGCGAAGGCAGCCCCGATGCCCAACGAGCGGGAATTTCTCCTCGTCTTGGGTTGGATGATACCGAAGCTGAGCGGCTTGCTCAACAGATTGAGGAGGAGACTCCGGTTGCCGAGGAAGATTCTGGTGACGAGCGCAGTGGTGACGAAGAAGGCAAAGAAGAGAATCTGGAGGATGTCGAGGCTGACGTAGAGGAGCTGGTGGATATTAGCAATAAGAGGGAGAAGACGCTTGTCTTCGGGAAGTCCAAAGTTGGCACTCGTGACATCAAGTTCTACGAGGAGAAAGGATATTTTCCTGTGGGTTGGGCCGTGCTCCTGGCAGTGATACCACCCCTACCCCTCGCGCAGACGAAGCCGTAGTCTTCACGGACTTTTTCATTGCGGGCCTAAAAATGCCGATTGACAACATCATTGCGAAGATGATGGCGCCTTATGGCCTGCAGCTGCATCATTTGACGCCAAATGCCATCAGCCATCTTCTTCGGTTCTTTTGGGCTGTGAAGACGCATGAGGGAGCTGTTACTGTGGATGGCTTTCTTCGACTTTATGAGGGTCATAATCAAAGCAAGTCATCTGAAGTTGATGGTGAGTTATTCACGCCAGACTTTGGATGCGTGACTTTCACTGGGCGCCGCCGGGGGGTCATTTTGCGAAGGTGGAAACTTCCTTCGCTCAGAAGAACAAGTGGACCAAAGATTGGCAGAGGTATTGGTTTTATGTAAGGGTGCCTTCGGAGGAGAGGATTATGGAAGATGGGACGAAGTCTATCTCTTACCCTCTGCACAGCCATATAGATTGGCTTAAGTTTATTTCCTGTCCACCCTTCAATGCGGACAGCCCTGGTTTTTCCGATTGTTGGAAACCTTTTCAGACGGCTTCGCAAACGATATGCAGCCGTGACCTGATTGAAGAGGGTATTGCTGCTGACCTTGCTTGCGGGATTTATCCGCTGTCGGCCGGTTGGGGGCCTTTTGATGTTGAATGGAAAGGTTTGAAGGAGCACACAAAGGTTTGTCTTCCCCGCTTTGGAGCCCGCCTTCCCGAAGGTATATCTGCGGCGGCTTTTGTTGCTGAGGTGGAGCAACGAGCAAATGATATTCTTGGGTTGTACAACACCAAGGAGCATCGTAGCTCCGAAGACAAGTTTGTTCATGTCA
>CM014272.1:20524337-20553493 GCA_004135705.1 Alloteropsis semialata
AGCCTTGAAGAAACCAGAGCCGAAGCCCCTGTGAACATTACGGCAGTTAGCCCTCCGTCGTCGGCTTTAGCTTCTTCCCCACCTGTCCAAGACTCTTTGGAGGTTCTGGCTCATGCTGCCGGGACAGTTGAAATTGATGCCGAAGCTAAGGGGAAAGAGGCTGCCGAAGCCGAAACTTCCGAAGCTGCTGAGAGGGCTGCCGCTTCTGCAGCTTATATGTCTTATATGGATGTTGATATGGGTGGGAGTATTCCTTTTCCCGAAGGTACTCATGTTATTTCTTCGCTTTTTCCTTTGGCGGTGTTACTTGCTCTGTTTTATGCTAATGCGATTGAGACTCGTTTACTAGGTGGCGAGGGAGATGTGCCATCTCGCGTGCGTGAAGGTGGGCCTCTTCGAGATTTTGATTTGGAAGGTGTTTTTTGTTTGGGATTATAGCTGGTTTTTTTCCTTTGGCTGTATTGCGAAGGTAACAGTGTTATCATCGTTTTTTCCTTGCAGGATATCAACGACTTATCCAGACACTTGATCCTGAAAGTACATGTTCGATTATTTTGGCTTTGGGAATGAAGGTACTCATTGCCTTCGTCTTGTGATTTTGTTTTTGATTTTAGTTTCGTTTCATTTATTTCGTAATACTGAGCTGTATTCTATTATAGGTTGTTGTAGCCATCAACGAGTTGGCTGCTCAGGTTCCCAACCTCAACTTAGTTGCTGCTGAGCGCGCGGAGCTAGAAAAGTTGCGAAGGGAAAAAGCAGAGCTTCTTCAGATCCAGGCAACTATTGATAACATTAAACAGGATCTTGAGAATGAAAAGAAACTGTTTCGCCAGGACCAGGAGACTATTGTTGCTGAGAACAAGTCTTTGAAGGAAAAAGTTACAGCTTTGGAAGCTAAGGCTGGCGAAGCCGATTCTCTTAGGGAAAAGGTTGCTGCCTTGGAAGCTAAAGTTGTTGACCAGGAAGACACCATAAAAGGCCTTCGCACGCAAATTGTTGAAGGAACTGAGTTAGTTTCGGTTCTAAAAAGTGAGGTGAACACACTGACTGCTGCTAAGGAGAAACTTTCGAGCGATGTCGATACATATCGGACTCGCAGTGAAAACTTTGAGCGTGGGGTATTGCAGCTTCGCACATCAAACCTTAATCTTCGCAAGAAAAATGAAAGCGTGGTAGATGTTGCCTGGGAGCAAGGTCTGAAATTATATCGCTTATACAAGGAAGCCTTACGGCAGTTTGGTGCGGAGCCAGCTCCCTTCCCCAATAAAGAGTATAGCTTGGACAAGCTCTTTAATTGGATAGAGAACGAATTTACTTCGCTTCCTTCTGTTGTTGAGGCTCTTGGTGACTTCGCTGTGAACCTGTGCTCATGCAACTTGTTGAAAGTTCTATCAGATAACGGTTGTGATCATTATAATGCCTTGGTTCGAAAAGGCTATCCTTATCCGGCTCCCAGAGATCCTGCCGATACTACTTATTTCCCAAACCAGCTGTTAGTTGCGAAGGCACTTTTCCTTAAGCAGTTTTGGGTTGTCAGTGGTCGTCCAGCGGCTCAGAATTTAATCCGAGAACGACTCGTGAAGGTATTTTGTTATTTACCCTCACTTTCGATTTTGATTCTTTTTTATCCTTAATTTTTTGTTGTTTTATTTGATAGCTTTTGTATTCTCAGTCCAAGGAGCTGAAGAAGCAAAAGGCTGAGGCTGAAGCCGTCGCGAGGGCTCCTGCTTCTAAGGAAGCTGCTGAAGTCGGAGCCGGGTCAAGCTCTGCTGCAACTGCGGCCGCTACTGGCGAAGCCGGCGCTTCTTCTTCGCAGGGCCAGAGTGCTCATGGAGCCCCAAGTGTCAATCCTCAGGTCTAAGGACCTTTTGAATTGTAATTAGTGTAGGACTTGTTGAGCGGGCAGCTCTTTTGAACTTGTACATTTGTGTATATTCAGGGCGATGACATGCTTGCACTTACTCCGTTGGCCATGCGTGATGGGCCGCTTTGTATTTCTGGCTTCGCATGGAGGGAATTTCAACGACTTTATCCAAACACAAGCCATCATGATTTTTTGGAGTATTGTCACGAGTTTTATCGTCGCACGGAGTTCGATGTTTTTGAGTTTTTTACGGCGTTTATTGCCCATGGCTCAGATCGAGTTGAGCTCGCTAGGCAGAGGAATGCCGAAGCTGTTTCCCTAGGCATTCCGAAGACAGAGCCATTGGAAATTAGTCCTGATGTCAGGGACTTTGCGTGTGTCTATAATGCTCCTCGGTTTAGGAGATCTGGCGAACAGTTTTATGGAAATGTGTTTGAGATGTTTTGATGGTGCTTGATGTAATGAACTTTGTAATGTGTAAAGTGACTGACTGAATAAATATGAACTCGTTTTGCCTTCGCTCCAGAGAGAATCGCCTCCTCCCCCCAAAGCGAGTTTATGTTTATTCATGCGAAGACAAAATTGTTTGCGATATGTGAGGAGAATGAAAAAGATCGAACTCGGTTTGCCTTCGTTTTTGAGAGAAACGCCTCCTCCCCCCGAAGCGAGTTTGTGTTTTTCATTCAACACGCTCTGACTGCGATGTTAAGCGTTTAAACCGGGAATTGTCTCCGCGTTTGCCTTTTTTGGAATTGATTATCCTTTTAGCGTTTTGGAGAGTAATTTGAGCCGAGGCCACTTTTACTCCATAGGGTAAGGGTTTTGTGTATATAAAACAATCTGAGCCGAAGCCCCTTTTACTCCTTAGAGTAAGCGATTTTGTATATATAAAACAATCTGAGCCGAAGCCCCCTTTTACTCCTTAGAGTAAGTGATTTAGATCTGAATTGGCCTTACCTCTGGTAGGGTCATTTCAGTTCTATTTGGTTTATCGAATACCAGCGATTTGGTCGAAGCCAATCGCTTTCGATGCAACTTGTTTGGGGAATGACTCGTTTATATATTTTTCACGAGTTACAATTAGCAGCGCCTCGTTAAAAACCTCACCCCTTGGTAAGGGTTCCCCTGTGAGGAAAAGAGTACGGACCTTTTTTGAAGGAAGAAAGGAAATCTACTCTATCAATTGACTTCGTTTATAGACTACGAAGCCAATTGTTACATGATTCTCACAGGTAGTACCTTCGCAGGCTGTCCGCATTCCATGAATGCGGCAGCTCATTGCCTTCTCCATCCCCCAGGTGAAATGATCCTGGTCTGTTACTCTTGACGACTAGGAATGGGCCCTCCAATTTGTTCTGTAATTTTCCCGAAGGCATACTCGGGTTCTTCCTTAGCACCCAGTCGCCTATCTTGATGTCTTTCCTTACCACTTTCTTGTCACGCCATTTTCTGGTTTCTTCCTGGTACTTGGAAATGTTCTTCACTGCTTGCAGCCTATAGATTTTTGTAAGGTCTTTATCTATAGCTTCGCTATCTTTTGGTGCTTCCTGCTGAGTGCGAAGCCCCTTATGAAGAATCTCTTCGGGACACATTGCATCTTCGCCATATAATAGCTTGAATGGTGTGAATTGAGTTGCTCTTGATGTGGTGGTGTTATGAGCCCAGATTACCTTCGGCATTTCTTCTACCCATTTCCCTTTTTTCTTGCAATTTGCAAGGCATTTGCTGACGGCTGTGAAGATGATGCCATTAGCTCTCTCAACTGCGCCATTGGACTGCGGGTGATATACTGATGCGAATCTTGCCTTCGTCCCTATGGACATGTAGTACTGCCTGAATTCGTCGCAGTCAAACTGCTTCCCATTATCTACTGTAATTTCCCTTGGGACTCCAAATCTGCAAACGATTTGCTGCCAGAAGAATTTGATAACTGTCTTCGCCGTGATATTTGCTAGTGGCCTTGCCTCAATCCACTTGGTGAAATATTCCACTGCAACTATTGCATACTTGAGGTTTCCTTGGGCCGTTGGAAGAGGACCCACCAGATCGATGCCCCATCTCTGCAATGGCCAGGTTGGAGTTATCAGCTGTGACGGCTCCGAAGGTGATTTTTTGGTTGCCGCACATTTTTGACATTCGTCGCAAGTCTTGACTGTATTTGTTGCATCATTGATGATTGAAGGCCAATAAAACCCTTGTCTCATTGCCTTTCCCACAATTGCCCTCGCTCCAAAGTGAGCTCCGCATAGACCACTGTATATCTCTTGAATTATCTCTCTGCCTTCGCTGATGGAAACACAGCGAAGCCAAGGGGCCACGACTCCTTTCTTGTATAGGACGTTGTCAATGATTTGATATGACCTTGCCCTCTGCTGCATGGTTTTGAGATCTTCTTCATCAATTGGTTCATAGTATCCTTTGAGGTATGCCATTATAGATGACCTCCAATCCTCTGAGTTTATTGCGTTGATCAGACTTGGCTGCTCATCAAGTTCCTTGATCGAAGGCGTTGTCAGTGTTTGGAAAAAGACGTCGGGCGGTAACTTGTCCCCCTTTGCTGCTGCTTTAGCCAGTGCGTCGGCTTCTTCATTCTTTGCCCTCGGGATGTATTTGATTGTGAAACCTTTGAATTTTTTCTCCATTGCTTGGACTGTGGTGAGGTATTTGATCAGCTCAGGCTGCTTTGCAATACTCTCTTTTTCGATGTGGTCTGCCACCACCGTCGAGTCTGTTTTCACAATGAAACGCTGCGCCCCCAGCGCCTTCGCTTTCCTGAGCCCCAATAGCACGGCTTCATATTCAGCAACGTTGTTCATACTTCTATCGCTGTTTTTGCAGAACTCCAGGTTCGCTGCATATCTCATTTTCACGCCCGAAGGCGATTGTACAATCGCTGCGATGCCAGCTCCCTTATCTCCCCAAGCGCCATCACTGTGTACTAGCTAGCTTTCTTCTCTGGTCACATTTTGTGCCGAAGGTGATGTCCATTCTGCAATGAAATCAGCCAGGACTTGAGATTTGATAGCTGTCCTCCGCTCGAAATCCACGACGTATTCTGACAGCTCTGCAGCCCATTTCCGTATTCTTACTGAGGCCTCTTTGTTACTCAGTAGCTCTTTTAGTGGTTGATCTGTCAGCACTTTAATATTGTGCCCCTCAAAATAATGCCTTAGCTTTCTGGATGCCATCACCACTGCATAAATCATTTTCTCAATCTCAGTATAGAACAGCTTTGACCCAGCCAGTGCCTCAGAAACATAGTAGACCGGTTGCTGAATATTTCTTCTTTCGACCAGCTTCTCCGCAATGAGTGCGGCACTAACCGTTGATTGCGAAGCTGCAATATATAATAGTAAGGGTGCCTTCGGGTCAGGTATTGTCAGCTTCGTGAGCTGCATCAGATATTGCCTTAGCTCGTGGAATGCCTTGGATTGCTCCTCTCCCCATTCAAACTTTGATGCGTTTCTGAGAGTTGCGAAGAAGGGTAAACTGCGCTCAGCTGCCTTAGCAATAAATCTGTTGAGTGCTGCGATTCTGCCAGAGAGTTTCTGCACGTCTCTAATGCATTTTGGCTCTTCCATGTTGAGGATTGCGTTGATCTTATCTTGATTGGCTTCGATCTCGTTGGCTGACACCAGACAGCCGAGTATCTTTCCTCTGGTCACTCCGAAGACACATTTCTCCGGGTTGAGCTTGAGACCCGCTTGTCTCATTCGAGCGAAGGCAACTGCCAAGTATGAGACATGATCTTGTCTATTGATGCTTTTGACCAAGATGTCATCAACATATGCAAGTATAGTTTTCAATAGTTCTTCTTTGAATACGGTGCTGGACATGCGGCAGAAAGTGGTACCCGCATTGCAAAGCCCCTCTGGCATTCTGATGAAGCAAAATGTACCAAGCGGAGTGATGAAGCTGGTTTTTTCTTCGTCTTCTTTTTTCATCCAGATCTGATGATAACCAGAGAAGCAATCGAGGAGAGACATCATCTCACTTGCAGCAGCCTGATCAATGATCTTGTCAATTCTTGGGAGTGGGAAATCATCTTTGGGACATGCTTTGTTGAGATCGGTGAAGTCAATGCACATTCTCCACTTGCCATTTTTCTTTTTTATGGGCACAGTGTTTGCTAGCCACTTGGGATATTCGACTTCGCGTATAACGTTCGCATCGAGCAGCCTTTGCACTTCGGCCTTGACTGCGCTCACTTTTTCTTCGGACATTTTCCTCAGTTTCTGCTTCTTCGGCCTCATATCAGGGCTGATTGATAGTTTGTGCTCAACTATGCTTCTGTCAACTCCTGGCAAATCTTTGCTTGACCATGCGAAGACATCTTTGTTATTTCTCAAGAACTCGATGAGTCTTTCTTCTTCGTCTGGCTCAAGATCTGAGCCGATGATGACTTTTCTATCGAAGATGTCTGGCTGTAATTGCACCTCTTTGGTTTCTGTTGCCCCTTGCATAATTTTGCTGTCTCTCTCAGCTTTTGGCTTCTCCTCTGGGTAAATGGGATCACTTTCTTCGAGAACATGGACTTCTCGCTGGCTTGGGGTGTTAGCATATTCAATTCTTCTCGCCTCTGTTTGGTCACCATAGACTGTGATAACCCCTTTGAGAGCTGGCATTTTCATGCACAAGAAAGCTTGCCTTATGATGATGTCGAAGGTATTTATGACTCCTCTACCGAAGATAACATTGTAGTCGAAGAACATGTCAACGACGTCGAAGGTAATGAACTCTGTTCTTGCATTTGATGTGTCGCCAAAGGATACTGGCAATGTGATTTTCCCTAATGTTGCGGTGCGCTTCCCCCCGAAGCCGACCAAAGGTGTGTCAGATGGCTCTAAGTTATCTGGGTTGATGTTTGTCATCGATCTGAGAGTCTTTGCCAAGATGATATCAGCAGAGCTGCCTATGTCCACTAGCACTTTCCCAATTCTCCAGCCAGTGATGTTGGCTTCAATCGACATTGCATCATTGTGTGGAAAGTTGTGGAGTTTGAGATCTTCTTCGATGAAGGTGATTGGCATGTGAGACCATTCCGACTTCTTGTAAGGACCGTCAACCGAGATGTTGTTGACCTGGCGAAAGTAACTCTTTCTCTGCTTCTTCGTTTCGAAGGCGAATGATGATCCTCCAGTTATAGGCATAACGAGGCCGTAACTGGGCAGGGGATTTGCAGTGTTTGGGTCTTGCTGTTTTTGGGGAGGTGGAGGTGGAGGTGGTAATTCCTCTACCTTGATGTCTTTGTTTTGGGTAGGCTGGGTGTTTTGAGGGTAGAATTATGGGTACATGGTCTGTGTGTAGTAATGCTGGAAAGTTTGGGGCGAAGGCGAAAATTGAGTCGCCATCGCGGTTGTTGAGTGAACAAAGTTTGAGCTGAGGGAGGGATAAACTAGGCAGTATGGCTGGATAGCTTGGGTTTGTGGCTGAGTTTGAGTGTTGGGTGGCGAAGCCGAGAATGGCTTCGTTTGGGTAGCTTGGATTTTCTCTGCTTTCAGTTTGTCGATAGTTCTTTTGATATCTCGGCACTGCTCTGTGCCATGGGTGTGATTTTTGCCATGATATTGACAAAATAGCTCTGGTCCCGAAGGTGGACCTCTTCCTCTTCCTCGGCCTCGGCCGGTTCTTCCACCCCTTTGGGTAGGCTCATTTCTTTGATTCTGGAACTGGTTTTCTGGGAAGGTGGGTTTGCTTTGTGAGAGCGAAGGCGAATTTTCCACGCTCATGATGGTTTGGGATTGGTAGTTTTGGTAATGGTTTTGGTTGTAGTGATGCTGCTTGTTTTGGGAATCATACTGATTTTTTAGGACGGCTTCTCTGGCAATCCTCATTCGATTGTCATTGTCAGATCGACAATACTTTTTGAACTCCTCATAAAGATCTCCAAGTGTTGCTGGTGTCTCCCTTGCAATGTGCTGAGTGAAAGGACCCGGCCGAAGCCCCTGAATTGCAGCAAATTTGGCGGCTTCGTCAGGAATATGAGGAGCCTGAGAACGGAGTCCGACAAACCTGCTAAAGTAGTCCTCCAGAGACTCCTTCGGCTGTTGATGTAGAGTTAGCTCTGCATATGAGAGTGCCTGGTCTCCCATTATGCTGAAATTCTTGATCAATTCTCTTTTCAGATCATACCAGCTGGTGATGGATAGCCCTGGAAGCTTGGTGTACCAGTTCATTGCCGTGCCATCGCAGACGATGATGAAAGATTTTGCCAACACCACATCATCTCCCCCTGCCGAAGCTATTGCAGCTTCATAACTCATGAGGAATTGCTTGGGGTCGGTGAGGCCATTATACCTTGGTAGAGAGATTGGCTTGTATGAAGGCGGCCATCTTGCCAATTGCAAACTTTCTGAGAGAGGGCAAGTGCGGTCAATTGGACGTGTATGCAGCACCTGGAAGCCAATTTCCGATGTGGAAATGTGATTTGTTCCAGCACTGCCGAAGGCAATTGGATCGTTGAGTTCGGCTTGGAGTTGAGCAACTTGTTTCTTGGCTTTTTCGAGTTCTTCTCGGAGCTTTGCAGCTCTAGAACCAGTGGAGTTCAGTCTTCTTTGCTTCGCTTGCCTCAGCTCTTCCAACTGCTTCCTGACTTGCAGCAATTGATGTTGCTGTTCCACTTCCTCCTCTTGCATTTGTTGCTCTAGTTCGAGCTGTGCAGCATCCAGCTCTCTCTGCTGCTCGAGGCGTCGAAGACGAAGCCTTTCCTCAAGTCGGTGCATTCTCTCCTCAGTGGTAAGGGTTTCTTCATCGATCTCTTGATCATCAAGAATAGCTTCGGTTACTGGTGGTAGGCTGATTTGTAGGGTTGAGGGTTGAGAAGCGGCTTCGGTATGAGTGGTGTCTTCAACGGTGTTGGTTGGTTTGGTTGGTTTGGTTGGCTTTTTGGGTGGCATGGTGGTTATCGTGGGTTTTGTTCGTGCACTGCACAAACGGTGGGCGCCAGTTGTTGGGTTTAAGCCGAAGCCAAGAGACCCAAGCAACAACCGAGACAGAGAACAATGACAAGCAACAGTAAATCACTTATCAATATTCTCGGGAATCAGCCCTTTACACGTTGGTGGGAGGCCCCTTTTATAGGGAGATCAAGAGGCACTTTTACATTCCCCTTATACCCCTGGAAATCAGGCATCATGCTCTAGACTAAACAACTTAAACTTTCCAGGGGCATTAGAGTACATTCATATGTCCTAGTGTGAATGCGTAGACCAGTAACTCCGTCTTTGACTCGGTTTGGACCTGGTCCATGCCACCTTCACCGCGCCTCCAGTGACCTTCATTGCCTTCACCACCTGGTGCATTCCCGTCGGCTTCACCATCAAACGCCTATTCGGCATAGCAGTGCCTTCTCCCGTTTTGAGAGGAACGGACTGCCATGCCATCATCCAACCTTGCCTCAAGACTTGTAAAAGTGAGCCGATCATACGCAATATTTGATCATTACCTTCGCATCCTCATAAAGGCGAGTTAGGGTAGCGAAGGCAATGGGAGACCATACAATGCCTTCGCGTGGGCTGCAACTAGTTCGTTGATACCGGAGGCGACGCATTGCCTATACATGTCTGATAACCCAGCGAAGGCAATGGCCTTTTAACCGCCAACGGCGAAGGCAAATGACTTGGGACTACAGGCAAAAAATCGGGTGAAGGTGTTTCCTGGACATGCCAATCCGCCAACAATGATCCAGGGTGTCCCACGATCACATGCTCGATTGAGACACAATGCTTCAACAACGCATGGTGCCACCTTCGGGCAAGCGCCAGTGTGATGCCCATGGTCGTCTTCGAACAATTGAACTTCACGCACCTATCACCGACGCCAATGCAACTCTGCAAGAATTACAGATTGGCAATATTACTGTCTCCACACCTTGTGATCTTTTGCCTTTGTTTCTTAAAGCCAATGAATCATGGTTGAAATATACATCCTCTCGCTAGTTTCTAGGTGATAGAACCATCCACCACCTTCTTGATCAAACTATGAAGTGTGTTCACCAATATTGCATATTGATTTTTCAGAGCATAATCCATAGCTTCCTGAAAAGATTGCCTTTCACCTGGTGTGAGTTTATCACCAGATCCTTCTCCCACTACAGTTGGCGTTGGCAACTTGGATTTGAGAATTGGCCCATGCCGAGCCATAATGAAAGATTCCAGGTCACTAGAATTATCTTATTTGGATCAAGATCTTGATTTTTTGCCATTTTGAAGAAACTTTGTTCTTCGTGTCCTACTAGGCTTGCCAAAAAGTGAATTGATGCAAAAATGGGATGATGACCTTGACGTAAGAAGACACGCAAAGGCTAGGGAGATTTGCTTTACTCTGGTGAAGGCCCTAAATCTCGAGGTTCATGACGTGATAGTCAATTTGACCCAAAATTTACGGGAAATAACATAATACTAGTGATATAAAAGGAACTCATTGGCTGGGATCCCCGAATCATTCCAACATGATATCGGCCAAGGGGTTCGATGTAAACAAAGGAAGCATTGACTAGATTTCTGAATCATGAATATAATTCAATTTAAATTATTACTCCCTCCATCCCATAATATAGCTATGTTTAGACGTTTTCAGACAAATTATAAAAAATATTAAAAGGTCTAATATGCCCTTCATCAAATTGTCTCCGGTGCATATGTGTGACATGAATGCGGGCATTGATTTGTGCATGGTGCGATTGATTTCCATATATCCAGCCTTGGAAAAAGAAAGTATGTGCATGCACCTTAAAAATCAGAAATTTATGTTGTGGCCATTTATTTCAAGAGGAAGGAATGTGGGATCGAATGCTTTAATCAGTAAAACATTCAAAATTTGTCCCAAATATAGCTACATTCTGAGTTCCAACAAATGCTTTAATCAGTAAACTGTCCCACAAATGTTTAACATAGCTATATTCTGGGACGGAGGGAGTAAAAAAATAAGCCATCGACCAACAAAGCCGATCTGAAAGTTGAGTCGATATTAAGAATGAATTTTATAATGGGAACCATATATTTCCTCCTTTTGATATTGGGCCCTCTACCACCTTGGTCTGCATGTCAGTGGTTTTCAATGCCTCTACAGTTCCCCAAATGATATATATATAATCGTAGATCTATATGCAATACAACTATGTCAACATGGATTGGTTGATATATAAGCCAAATATATTAATTATTACATCATTGCCTGTAACATATCCACTTGCCCAGCACTGGCTTTAGTTTCCAAATGTTGGATGCAAGGTGAATATGGGATCAAATGTTGGTTGTTGTATTGCAAGACCCACCACATGGGAATGGGATGCACTAGGAATATTAGATGTACATTGACGTCGTGGGTAGCTGGGTTCAGTGCGATTGCGATGGCAGTCTAATACTTAAGGGCGCTCGCCAGTCCAATCTATGCTGGTTACTACTGAAGAGGGTGCGGTCCGAGGTGATAGAATTGTTCACCTTGGACGCAGAATGTCTGAGGAAGGGGCAGCAGGAACTGCTGCTCAATTGGATGGTGCAGGAACCCAAGTGTCGGTGTTCCGTGACTCACATCTTCACCACCCAAATTTTTGAAGGAACAAAAACCAAGCCCATATATACGTTCCCATGAAAGTTTTCATCAGCATAATAAGCCAGCTGTTTGCAGGCTTGTTTTCGCACATGTCGCCTCCTGGTTGGATCAACCACTGTTAATTTAGTAATCTTGTTACAACACTATACAATATGAACAGGCAAGCATGGATTGATGATCAGAAAAGGCCTTTTGATTACGTACATAAGTAGAAAAGAGCTTGATCAATTGAATGCTTAGACTTCAAAACTTTTCCTTGAGACTTGACCTGGTTCACTTTCCTAGTACCAATATTGGGATGTTTGGGTTCCATCATTTTTGAAAACTTGCCTGGTTGAATTTTCCGGTGCAGTAGGGTGAACCGGCTCTTGCTTCGACTAGAAGGTGCATATATACTAGCCTGGTTGATTTTTCTGGTTGCTTATGGAGAGTGAAATTTTGTAGTAGTAACTCTAAAGGTTTATGTTCCATCAGTAGTTTTACTTCATATAGACAACCTATGTTCCCAACGTTGCATCCTAGTTGTATCAGCTATAGCCAAATAAGTAATCATGTGAGAGACGGGGTTTTAATTCACAAATTAACTTCATCAATGGTAGGCCTAGACTTCACGACTTCCCTTTGAGACTATACCTTGCTCTTTCCATGTACCAATCACGGAATGCTTGTGTATGGACATTTTCAGACCCTCCTGCAAAATGTCTGGTTGATTTATCCTGTACAGTAAGGTGATTAATGGAATGCCCCTCGAGTGTGGATTTTTTTTAGTTGTAATTTTGAATGTTAATGTTGCACAAGGAGTTTTACTACATATATAATATTGCTTTTCCCTGTATCTTATAATTTTCCATTGCAGCCATTGGTTCACTGATCACAATAGTTTTTCCTATTATGTTGGACCAGAACATTTTAATTCTCCATTACCAATTTTGTTATATATCTAATTTGAGCACACAAACTAACTCATTGTTGTACTGTGCCAGAACTTGTCCAATGTATAGAAGAAGGACTTGTTGTGGCACTACATAGACATGGACATCCTATTCATTGCTGCCCATAGTAAATGCTGGTAGGAATGTATAATAGCCATGTTCTACATGCATCTTGTTCCATATGCAAATGCATAGCCTGGGCCAGCTAGATGTTTTTATATTGGTCTGTTACAGAAAGATCGCCAAGAAGATTCAGTTAAGCATTCAGAACGATTGCAGTTGCATGGTATGACCCATTTTTCTGAGCTAGAGATGCAGATGGAACATATGCACCCTCAACTGGTAGATCGATTTGATGACATTTGATTCACTAGAGTTGCTTTTTATACTATAGAACCTGCGGCATCTACCATCAAAGCCAACAGCCGGATGCTGATTACCATTCAGGCAATGTGATGGGGTAGGAGACGACTATGCGCATGTCAAAACAACGTGCTGATTACCTGGCATGTGTAGTACTCTAGCAATATATATACAGGACTGGTCGGTGAAGCACTGCTATTAGGCAACCCTATAGATAAAAGCCGTTCAAATTTTTCTTCCACAGGAACGGAGATGGTGCGTGGTATATATTGTCCCATGTTTCCTGTAATATTGTACAGGATCATAAAGTTACCTTATTTTTCTTCACCTCCTTAAAGAAGTGACCTGTGTCAATCATGCCATATTGTACTCATTCATCCATTTCCATGAATGATGATACATATGGCTTGCCATGAAGGACGACACTTCCACTTTCACCGTATCTATCTAACTAGATGTTTGAATTAGGCTACCCAATGACTAGGATGATGTCCATAGAATTAAATAAGCTGCCCACCTAGGATAAAAGATTATGAGGCAAGTGAGTAAAACAGAGAAGAAAACTGGGTCTTCCATGAGACATGGTTTGTACACGACATCCAAGACATAATGAGAGATGAATGGTATTAAATTTGTTTATGAAAATAGTAGTCTTTTGTATTGGAGAGGTAGTGTCTACCACTAGTTTGTTGATGATGTGAAGCTTATGGAAACTATGGGTAGCGTTTTGGATTGGGGATGGCCTTAGTGGAGCATTAGGCTAGTTGCCGAATGTAGATTGTCGTACCATACCAATATGCAAGGGCACGGCCATACCAATATGCAAGGTTGTTGATTCACTGGAAATTGGTAAATTACTGAAAATAGTAGCTACGTGAGAATCCAACCCATCTCACTAAATAGTAGCCCATAAATAGTTTCACATATCCTGGACAATAGGAAAATGTGAATAATTTGGGTGTCAGTTTGCATTGTCACAATCTTACGTTTTCTCAATTGGACGACCTAGGTAGTGACGTGGTGCACACAAGGTGTAAGAAATGGCAGGAGCTTTGGAAGCTAGGAGTGGGATACATAGGGAATGCAATCTTGAACTAGGCATCAACTATATATAATGTTGTTGCCTTCATTGATATCTTGTATCCTCTAAGTTGTCTTAGAACATCCACCTATTCAATAGAAGTAGTAGTCTATAATTGTGTGAAAAAGCTCACATTGGTGTTGTTACTCAAAAAACAAAAGCTCACCTTGGTGCTAACTAGTTGTCCTAGAAGTGATTATGGCAAATGGCAAAGTGTGGAAATGGGACTCACAAGTCACTATTCACTCGAGTATTCAACCCTTTACAAGTAGGGGGTGGCGCCGCTTTTATAGGGAGGCCGAAGGGCATATTACACACCAACTTTACCCCTAGAAAAGCAGGCAGTCCCTTGTCACCCATGCACAAAATTTTCAAAAGGTTACAATGCTAAATTTACAGGTGTTCACACAAATTACGTGACCCAACGTGCCGCACACGACATTTCTTTCTTTACCTTCGAAAGTTGACCGGGTCTTCTTATCGCCTTCGTTCAGTGTTTCTTTCCCCCGGAGCGGCTACCTCTGTCAGCTTCACAGGCTCTTCTCCTGGCTGATATGTGGAGCTGTCTCCAAGACGAACTAGAGTCAACTTGACGCGGAATGAAGGTAATGCCAAAGCCTTCTATCCTATTCCCCCTGATCTTTACCTTCGAGCCAACGTTTGAGCACCCCCAATGAAGTAACACCGAAGGCAACCTGTTTGTTCAAGCATCAAATGAAGGTAATTAGGAGTGTTAGGACTCCATCCCTAAAGGTTGGAGGATTTTTGTTATTGATCCCCAACATGCCTAAAAGGGCTGTATTCAGCGGTGGTTAGAAACTTGCTGAGACTTCCCATTCCTACATGGTAGCTGTGTACTCATGTATGCTAGATTATTGCGACAGAATGAACTGAATATAACAAATACAGCTGTGTATATATGGTGGACAAGTTAGATGGAGAGGGCGACTAGTTGTCAAAACAACATAGCTGCAAAATGTAATTCTCTAGTAGATAATTTTGCTTACCAAATTTACCCTGAAGTAGTTCGCTTGGCTTTGTGTACAATTAAGGCCAGGCCACTTGTCAGAGTTTACTGCTAAAGATGACAGTTCATGGCTGGAACCAACGGTGAAAATGGTGTCAATGTTCACTGTCGGTTCCAGCCACGAACCCTAAGTGAAACTCTTTTTTGCCAACTGTTCCTAGGAAAATGGCGGTGATCACGAACAACCAATTATGTAGTAGTGCCATATGGAAGTTTCTGAATGCATAAAATTATTTGTACAGTATACACTTGTTCTAGTTTTTGTTTACTATACAGGTGGTGTTCAGTTATCTTATTTTTTAATAATACATGTTCCTTATAAACATAATACTAAATAAACTCATTTTCACGTCCAATCATGGAGTTGGCTCAGGTAAATAAATTATGTCACGCTGTCAGTACCATAAGCTGCCTGGTATATTTATATTTGAGCTTTATCTCTGACGGTTGTACAGTGTACAGTGTATTCCTCTTGAATAGTACCGTCAGCTGGTAAGAAACTAGTAAAACAACAAGATTTTCTTTTCACAATACATGCCAAATCCATGCGACAAGTTGGAAGAAATCATGACATATTTTGCACCTCTGGTATCAGCGTCGTTAA
Source organism: Alloteropsis semialata (assembly GCA_004135705.1). Lineage (NCBI taxonomy): Eukaryota > Viridiplantae > Streptophyta > Magnoliopsida > Poales > Poaceae > Alloteropsis > Alloteropsis semialata. Next base: position 20,539,761 of record CM014272.1, read on the forward strand.
ATTTATCCCTAATTTTTATACAACTGAGGTCAACTAGCATCTAGAGCTTAACAATCTTGCGTCTACGTATCCCAGATTGTCAACCGTCTGATTGCAACATAGCAGCTTGATCTATTGATTTTATCCCTCCATTATCTTATAGGGGACACGCCTCATTTGAGTGTTGTTTGAGGTGGTGGTGTCTTCTTTGATGGTTTGCGACATACTACTGTTTTGCCGAACCATGGCTGATGGATGAATTGGCAAACATTGTTTCTGGCTGATGATACAGCCAGGCTTCAACATGTCTTTGTGTCCAGTTCCCAACATGTGCCTCGCTTGATTCAGCAGCGCATTTTTTCATTTTGAGTAACCATCTAGCCACACTGGTGCTGTAGCTTCTATTGTCGGTATGTATATACCGCACGTCCAAATCCATGACATGGCTCTGTTTCCTAGGATGGCAGCCAGCAGAAAATCTTGGGGCCATACTACACATTGGACCAATGAACGATGAGGCTAGTGTATATCGCGCAATCGAAAAGTTGGTAACCACCAACGACCAGAAATTGCTGACACTTCCCATTCCTACTATAGCTAGTTTGCAGCATATGCATGATAGTTGTGTATTTTCACAGACAGACAGACAAGAAGATAGATACCGTAGACAGACCATATGGTGTGTGGGTAAGTTGAAGAAATGGTCTAGTTGTGGAAACAGAACAACCGCACATTCATATGTAGTGAGGCACAGCCCAGCTCACATGGAAGCCAAACTCCGTAGTACCTGTAGAGATATTTATTGGCAGATAATTTATTTTGTTGTATGTAAATTAGTTGTCATAATATGGTGCGTGAATACAGTTAATGTCTTCCACGGACTTCAGTTCCTGTATTAATGCTGCAACTAGCGCACAACATTTCCATAATTTTGGCCTTTACCATATAGAAAATGTTGTGGATAGAACCAGAAATAATGTAGACGCACACGTATGTGCACTATATATCCTAGAACTAGAACTGAAGCAATGCTAGGTTCGTCAGTCTAGTTTTTAGCGCAAAATTAGCTTGTTGATTCCCCTATATTTTTTTGCACTAGAAATATACCACGGCGAGGTGGTGAACCGGGCAAGCAAGCTCCTGGACTTGATGTGCACTCACATGCACTAATTTCTCGTATTTTAACATCAAACATATAAATCCAGAGACGACCATGCCATGGGAAAATTATTTTTAACACAACAAGTAATGAACCGTAAGTCATTTCTGAAATTAAGTTCCACATTACTTTGCTTGTTCTTGAAAAAGTTTGAAGACGAACAAGTTCCGTTAGGTAGGTAGCACACACATGGATGTGGTCACATGAAGAAGTAGTTAGTGTGTCAAAAAGAGAGTAATGGCAGTCGATGGAGATCTCTACGAAGTATGTTATTTGGAGGTGTAACCGCATGAATAATGTTGCAATTGAAGGTGGTCTCCTGGCTGGGGTATGGGATATAGTCTTTGGAATTTGAGTTCAATTAAGACGCGTGAGCTGCCTTCTACCTGGTCCTGGTGGAGGTATGCATCACATTTTGAAGCTTTGTTTGATTGTATTAGGAACATTTTCTTTTACACAATATAATCTGCAGGCATGCACTTGATAGTCTGTTGTGCATTGTTTTTTTAGTTTAGGCTCCTCTTTATTTCCCATTCTTTGTAAGTATGTCTCTCACCTGTGCGTGCTTTGCTATTGATAAAAATTGAAAATGAAATTATGTAGAGAACTCCCCCACAATGTTCTCTTCAAAACGAGTCTCGCTTTTGTACATAGTACTTCCCTTTTCGTAAAAATATAAAATAAAGTTATGTGGGGAACTCCCCAGCTGTCTGCTCTTAAAAAAAGGAATCGCCGTTAAAGAAGTGCAATCTCTATAGTTATTCTTTTGACATCATTCTTTTTGGGAGGATTCAGTTAACTTCGCATTGGAACTGTCTGTAACCCAAGACAAGGTGAAAGATTATGGCTATTAAATCTGATTTATTTTGAACGTCATCTTGATATGGTCCAACTAGGACTAGACAAAATTTTTATTGATAACGCCTTGATCATTCTTCTAGTGAATGAGTCCTGGTACCATGATCCAATAGAATGACCTTTTGTGATTTTTTGATTAACCTTAAAATTCCTCACATAGTTTTTTTTCTGCTAGCTAAAAAAAGGCTCTTTCTTGTATGACTGCCTGTACCATAAATGCTTTAAGTGACCAAACTTATTTTCTTCCGGATGATGCAGCCAGAAATTTTATCGATACATTGACTTTGGTTGGTACGTATATCTGCAATTCATGGCTGCGTATCTGCTCGAAGGAGCAGCCAAGAGATGGGGACGCTAGCTTGCTGACACCAGACAAGCTAGTTGGAGCACAGATGCAATCCGTGAGGCTATACCATGGACCCAGAAGGGCTGTGTTTTCTGGAGGATGGAAACTTGCTGAGATTTCCATTCCTACTAGCTAACTGTATACTCATATCTGTTAGATTATTGCGGCAGCCGGCAGAATGAAGTGAATACAATAAATACGGCTGAGTATATATGGTGGACGAGTAAAATGGAGCTGGGGACTAGTTGTTAAAACAACATAACTGCATAATGTAAAGTTCTTGTGGAGATACTTTTGGGTACCAAATTTACCCACAAATAGCTCGCTTGGTTTTCTGTACAATTTATGCCAGGATACTTTTCAGAGGCTACTACTAAAGAATTCCACAAACATTAGTTCGTGTGTTGGTGCTACAACTAGACCAAGCCACAATGCAACCCACTCGGTACTTCTTTTCATGATGACCCCACTCAGTACTTCAGTTCTCACTCTATTGCTAATAATTAATTTGACTGTATCGCCACAGGACACCGGGTGCGCATGAGTGAGGACAAAATATGTAGAAAAAACTTGTGTTGGTCTGTGAGAGAAGTCTTGAGGTACTCCCTCCGTTCCAAATTAGAATTCGTTTGACTTTTTTGACCTCAAGTTTGACCGCTCGTCTTATTCAAAAAATTCATGCAAATATAGTCAAATTTAAGTCACTCTTGCAGAACTTTTATTAATAAAGCAAGCCACAACAAAAAATATGATATTTTGCACAATTTTTTGAATAAGACGAACGGTCAAACTTGAGGTCAAAAAAGTCAAACAAATTCTATTATGGAACGGAGGGAGTACTAGAGAGCTCTAGGTGTAAGCAGGACCGACCCCGGGGGCCAGGACGTTACACATGCATTGATGCATCATAAATGAGGTACAATACGTTTTCTGAACCAACCATAGGTTCATTTGCATGTGCCTGTTTTCATTGACCATATGCATGTGGGGCCACATTTGTTTCTCCAAGAATGGTTGAGACATTTTTTATATATCGGATAAATATGAAGTAGTAACACGCATTGCTCTATACTAGTCTCTGTCTATCCCTGGTGGAGACGGTGGACTACTTGGTGCCCTCAGTACATGGCAGAGATGTTGAGCTCTCAGGAGATGATATTGCTATTCAGTTGGTCAATAAAGTCAGGACGCTCTCAGGCGATGATCTTGCTATTAAGTTGGTCAATAAAGTCAAGACAAATCTAAATGACCTCCTCTATTTGATATCTATTTGTGATGCATCGTTTTGGATAAGAACGATTATGAACATACTTGTTAAAGACTGCCATGAACCTCTCGATTCACGAAATATTCTCGTACTCCTTGTGTATGTTTAGTCCTAAAGGGTAAACAACCTGTTTTGTTTCATTTCTTGTAGCATGCAATTTGTTATCCATCAAAAGTATCTTCTCTATGTGTTTAGTAACTCCCCAAATCCCTTATCGATACGCCATTTGTTTCCTTCAATTCCAGCAAATACAACGTACTACTCATTTTATGAGTCCCTCTTCGCAACCTGGGTAAAACAATTTGTTCTAATCATCTAATATGCGCTAGAACTTAATCCTCTCCTTTTCATTTTTACAGCCTTTCTCAGCATCCCGCAACATCAAACAAAGATTTTTAGTAGGCAGGGGCGAAGAACTTAATCCTCTCATGTTTTCATCCAAATGGAGAAAACAAAACAAAGTTAGCCTTAAAGAAATGACCATTTCTCATTCATAAAATCTAGGATATGCATTAGAAAATCTTTTAACCAGTGCATCCCGGTAACCGCGTTAGAAATTCTTGTTGGTATTTCACCCATGAGTATTCAATGGCATCGTTATTTATATTTTCCCAAAGGATGGCATTGGTGTAAAAGAGTTTAACAAATACACATAATTGGTATTACGAATAAGCTATGGACATATTTCATGCAGGGGCACATGATATGGAATAAGGTAATGCGACAAACACACGCTTCTGTCCAATCTCGAGAGTAAAGAATAAACCTAACATTAACAAGAGCAAGGCATGAAATGATGAAAGGGTGTCCTAGATGTACTACTCAAATTAGCACATGTTATACAAATACACACAGACATTATGGGGAGACTGTCAGACCCTGGTCTGCCAAGGCGAAATAGCTTTCAAAAGTCATCTGCCATATCCTAACATGGGGGCTTACAAGGACGGACATGGCTATCTCCATACGCCACCTACCCCTACAGACTACCAAGCAAAAAGAAAAGATAAAAAAGAAAAAAAAAGACCTTAGTACTGGCTAGTGTTAGGCCACCCTTTAGTATCGGGAAGGGAGTTCCATGCCGGATACTAAGGGGTGTTTAGTTTGGAAAGTAAGTTTGTGAAAGAAAGTTTTCAATTCTAAATTGGAGATTAGGAGGACTAAACATGATCTAATTATAAAACTAAATACACGGATGGACGGGAAATCGCGAGACGAATCTATTAAGCCTAATTAATCTGTCATTAGAGATTGTTTACTGTAGCACGACGTTGTCTAATCATGGCCTAATTAGGCTCATTAGATTCGTCTCGCAAAGTTACCGGGGGGTTATGGAATGGGTTTTGTCATTAACATACGTTTAATACTCCATGCATGTAAGATTCCCTTTGATGAATAGTGAAGTTTCAAAGTTTCAAAACTTTCACCGGTATCTAAACTGGGCCTAAAGGGGTTTCTTTCCCGTCCGGTACTAAACGGGGTTTCTCTACCGGTGGCAGTTAAGAACCATATGCAATAAAAGGTTGGTTCGTCAAGTACATCTTAGTAATTTATAGTCTACAAGTACTAATATATTGGCTGTCGGCGATGCACCACCTGCTCATTTGCTACTATAGCCACTCCCATCCAATATACTACTGTACATAAATGTCTACTTCAACATGAAACATATTCATGCAACGAGATTATACTTATGTACTATTGTAGCTGCTCTTACTATCCTGGATGGCACCGATACGAACTTGCTGCCTTCTTCTTGTAACCCTAGATGCTCAGGGGGAGAGAGACCAAGTTCCTGGGTGTGGGACGCACGGGTAAAGCAAGATATAGATGACGGAGTCCACTTGTGCTTGTACTCAATCATTTCAGAAAAGGAGGCAGTGGCATCGAAGGGACTTGTGAACAATCAGAATCTGCTGGGGTTGAAAGCTTCTCTTATAACATTCTAGAGGCCTGGACAGAGACATGCATGTACTGATGTACAGGGAAGGGACAACCATGGTTTATTTACTGCCTGAGTTAAAAGTAGGATTGGATTGTAATCATGGCCAAGCCGGCGTAAATGGGCCTGTGCGCGAAATCCTAAAGCGGGGCCTAATAAGCTAGTGAAATCGAACAATAAAATAATGAAGATGATATATTGTATTATATAGATACAATATGGTTCATCTCTGGCAACCTTGCAACAACTACTACTAGAGAAACCGTCATTGGTTTTGGACATTAGTCTCACTCCTAGGGTATACGAGCACTCAGTCCTTTCATTTTCTCAGTGGTGTTATCCATGCGAGCAAATCAGGCAGATTCATCCACGTGTGCTTCGGCTTTCATCCAGCGGCAGCTCGCTCATGCATGAGGTATGGCACGGCGAAGGCACATATTATCTCCAATAGGCTGAATACTGCTGACAGGGATTGGGACTCGTTAACAACCATGTAAGGTGACTGGGCAATTTGCTAGAAGGCCCCAAATAAAATTGTCTTGCCAGGATCACACCCACTTTCTCGCGTTTCCAAATCTACAAATCAGCTTCGAGGCTATTACCAAACCTGCAAATCTGCAAGCCCCAGTTCCACCACGAACTTCTAAATGACCTGAAGTAGCCAACGGGGAAGTTTAGATGTTGGTAATTGTAATGCAGGATGGTAGGACCCACCACAGGAATGAGATGCACAGGGAATACAAGGTGAACGTGAACATCGTGAACCGCAGGGTTCTGTGCGATTGCATTTGCAATGGGATCTTCACGCTGCTTGCTGGTGCTGTCTATGCCAGCAGCCGCTACTAAGAAGGGTGCTATCCAAGCTTACAGATTTGTACATTTGCACATATATATATATGATGTGGAAAACTCCCATGGTCGGTACTTGACCCATAGCGAGTGAATTGGTAGTGGTGTCACTCGCGTGAAGCAATTCACTCTTGGTTCCGCCCACTCTTCTGTATGCCATGTACGGTTGTGAACAAAACCAACATATTGATCTTTCCTTCTCAGAACTGCAGCTCATAGTTGGCGTTGTGGCTGGAGGGCATTTCAAATAGTTTGAAGTCTACCTGAGAACAATTTTTTTTCATGCTTGTCCAAAATTATAAATGGTAAATCTAAGTATCATTGATGCAAGTACGACAAGGTAGGTGAGGCACTATATATATAGATATGCTGGAACATGATAACATGTAGCATGGAATGGTATACATACATTCCAACAAATTAAAATTGGAGTACATGAGGAGGTCAACGCAATGGCGGCTACATGCCATGTTCTACTAGCTATGATGCATGGGAAACATGAGCATAACATAAACACTTATCAGCTAAAATGTACTGACACTAGTAGAGAACTGGACATCTTTTAGTCCCGGTTGGTACCAGCACCTAGTACAAAAATCTGCAGGACTTCTAGTCCTAGGTGGTGGTACCAACCAGGGCTAAATTAAATGTCACTTTTAGTACCAGGTGGAACCAGTGACTGGGACAATAGAGTGTCTCGCGGGTGGCAAAAAAATCCTAGCCACGCACTCTCGCCTAAAATCCAAAGCGTGTGAGCAGCAGCTCTCTCTCTTCTCTGCCCTTATCTCTTCACTTCTTTGTCTCCACATCTCTTCAAGGACCAGCAACTCTCTTCCATTCTAATCTTATCTATTCACTTTGTCCTCTCTTTGCAGCAGATATAGTGTTGCGGGGAGCGAGCTGCCAGAGTGGACAAGCTGTCTGGCGCGGTGTGCAGGCAGCCATCCTTGCCAAGGCTAGCTGTGACCTGTGAACAGCTGGCTCAGGCGGATGGGACGGCTCGTGGATGCCAGTGTGCCTCGCGGATGCTTGCGCGGGCGGGCAAGGCCAGGCGGCCAGCACAGCCAGGTCGGACGCTCGTCCGTGTAGGCAAGTGGCTGGCGGCCGGCGAGTTGCTCTGATTTGATTTTCCTGTTTGATTTGTATGATTCGTACTTTGGTTTTTATGTGGTATGATGGTTATCTTGATTCGTGGTATTAAACATATGTATATGTTCCATTTGTACTTCAAATAGGCTTCAATTTTGTTCTTGGGCTCATAGGGGTCTTTTGGAGGTAGCTGGAGAAGCTACCTGAGCTGAGATTTTGGACATGGTGGAGCAGATCCTTTTATTTATTTTGGAGAAAACAATGGGTACTGGTTGGTGTTGTTCTGATGCCGAACCCATCAAAACAATGTTGACGCCCCAAATCAATGAGCCAATGCCCCAAATTCACAAAACATTGCACTGATGGAAAAGCTGCAGCCACAAATCGACGCCACACTGCACAGATCGACGCCCAGCTCGTTGCCTCTGTAAAATTGACGAGCTGCTTCCCCAATTAATGTCGCACTGTACACATTGATGCCGAAGTGCCTTGCATCGACAGATGCAGTCCTGAATCGGTGCCATACTGCAAGCATCAACTCACTGCTGTCTCAAATTGAGGAACCATCACCCTGGAACAACGCTGACCTGCGTGGGATTTGCAAAAAAGGAGGAAGGGAAGGTAATAACTATCGGACGGAGAGGGAGTAGCAGGTCTGCAGTGGTCAGGGAAGTACGACAGGCGATGGCGGCGACTCAGCAATCGAGTACAGGATGCCCAAATGGTGAGCTTTTTGGCTGGAGGTTTAATTTGCACCCACCGACCAAGAGACCTGGGCAGACAAAGCAAAAAGGGAAATAAACAAGATGTTTTTTGGTGAGGACAGACGAGATAGCTCAGCAGCTCACTGTCAACCATACCACACCTTCTCCAGGACAAAGTTGACAATGGGCTTCTTCTTCAAGACTCATTGCAGAACCATATTCACTCCGTTCAATATTGGAAAAAATGGGCAACCGTTCCCATAGTTCAATGCAATGCTGAATAGACAATCTTGTTTCTCTCACTGACAATGATGCATTCAGCTTAGATACTGTTGACGATCAAAATTGGCATAAGACAGCTTGACAGGAAAAACCGATGGAACCGGATTCAATAACCGGTGGAACCGGTTTGGCTACTGTTGCCCGTTTGACAGGACAAACCGGTGGAACCGGTTTTCCCCGAGTCCTAGTAGGTTTGGACTCTTTTGGAGATCCGTGTGGATTACGACTTGTAAAAGGATTTCCTTGCGGGGCAAGACCTCCCCACCCTATAAATATAAAGGGTCGTGGCTGATTGAGGGGTTATCCAATCGATCAAATACAAATTACCTTTACTTTTTATCCCTTCCAAACCCTAACTTTTCCAACCCCTCCTGCTGTTCGTGCTTCGTCTCTACGGCGTTTGACGACGTTCTGAGTGGCCTGCCGATCTCAGAACAACCCTAGGCGCGCCAGCCCTGACGGGGTCCCTCCCGGGCCGGCGTTCGTAGGTCGACGCAGCAAACCCTAGAAAACCGGTTTTACCGGTTTCCCAAACCGGTTTTACCGGTTTTGGCTGGGCGTGCTGCAGGTGATCGATCCGTTGCGGATCCGCGCGTTCTAGCGCATATCTCGGTGTGTTGGCCAGAAAAAGCGTCAACACATTTTTGGCGACTCCGCTGGGGAAAGAGATCTTGGTTTATATAACCGGTCTACCTAACCCTAGCCAGATGGAATCTATTTCAGATCTGGATAAGGACAATATCGTTGTGTCCTCCATGGAGGAGCTCGACGAAGAGGAGCGTCAGAAGTTTGAAGCAGCCCAAGAATTTTTCAAGAATCAATTTTTGATGGGGCTGAAGAAAGATCGCCAGGGCACAGTATCAAGAACACAAGACTTTATGATGCCCGCGTTCAAGATTGATAATCGGAAGGTTGAGGTAATATCCACTGTAAGCATTCCACCGTCTACTCCGATTGTTCAACCTGCAGTTACTTTTGATTCTGTACAAAAGAGATTAGATCTTTTATCTGCATTATCAAAAAGGATGGATAGAATAGAAAAGGATAAGTTGGTAGATTCATCTTATTATTCACATAATATACCAACTATACAACATGAGAATATGCATGCGAGTTTGTCGGCTACACTGGGAAAAACACCTGAAAATCCATTGTATGGTATGCCAACTAAATTTTATTCAGAACAAATACCGCCGCTACAGCATGTTTCACCAGCCACGGTGAAACCAGTTTTACCAATTCTGGAAACCGGTGGAACCAGTTTTGTTGCCACAGCTGGACAGCAGCCAGGACCATATGTTACGGCTCCTCTTTCGGTAGTCCCTAACCGAAATATAGAGGTGGCTAATCATTCTGCTTATATTGAGACATATACATCACCCTCTGTACTTAATCAAAACATTAATTCTAGAGAGATTTCTAATGATGTGTATGATCAATATTTACGGCAAAATTCTTATTGCATGCCTCATGTTGTTCAAGCTCAAAGTATAGCCACAGAGCAATCTGATTTAGCTCGTTCAAAGTTATATACTGAATTTTATAAAATGAAGGACGAGTTAGATTGTAAGATTCAGGATAAGCTTAGCATTGATGTGAATAATTCTAGATTATATCAAGAGCCGTACTCTATTGATTCTAGAATACATCAAGGATTAAATTTGACAGATCTAACATCGGTTAAACAACAAGAGAGTGAATATGTTTCTGAATATATTGAGAGATTCAAAGAAATAAGAAACCATTGTTATGATTTGTCAATTTCTGATAAAGATCTTGCTCGTATTGCTTTTAATGGTTTGAGATCTGTTATTAAAGAGAGACTTGAAGGCTGTGAATGTCGTTCAGTTAATCAAGTACAAATAAGAGCCTTAGTTGTTGAAAACCGAATGAGGAATAATGAAAATGTTTTTGGATCTCATCAGTCTAGTTTACATGTGAAAAATAATAGTTTGGACGATGAGAGAAAAGGCGATTATGTTGCTGAATTAGTTTGGCCTTCGGAAGATAAAGCATTTACATGTTCATCTCTTAAGCTGATTCCTAAGGATCGGCAAGAACAAATGCGATTTAGTTTTGATGTTTCTAAATGTGATCGTATATTTGATGAATTGTTAAAACATGGGAACATCAAGATGTCTCACACTATACCTCCACCTGAAGAATTGAAGGGGCGTGCATATTGTAAACTTCATAATTCTTTTTTGCATGCTACTGTTGATTGTAATATATTCCGTCGGCAAATACAATCGGCCATAAACCAAGGACGATTGGATTATCATGAGAAGCCAACGGATAATGTTTCTCTTTCTGTCAACACCGTTGATGTACAGCAACCCAAGATTTTGGTTCGGCCACATCAAGCTAAATCAACCAAGGGGAAAAATGTCGTCATCGGCGAGGAGAGCCCTAAAAATTTGAAAGGGAAACAGGTGATCAGGGAGGTGGTGTCTGAAAAGAGTCCTGATGGCAGAGAGATCTTCAAAATCACTACAAGAACTTCTGGACTCGGGGGGCAAGAATCCTCGCAAAAGCCGTTTGAGTCTGCTGTGCAGACAAAACCGGTTCCACCGGTTTCAGAAACCGGTTCCACGGTTTTGGGCAGCGCAATTCCAAAGCAGTTAAACCAAGGCGCCCCGAGACTAGAATTTCAAAATTGGACTTAGAAAAAGATCAGGAAAGATGTGAAAAGAAAAAATTAACCTTTGATCAGCTATTGTCCAAGTATAAAAATCAAAAGGCCGTTACTAGTGATCGGCCGGTAAAAAAGGGAACATGTTCACCTATGCGTCGTGAGAGACATGCTTCATCTGGGAAGGGAGCTATGCAGCAGGGTGATTTTGTCAAATTGCATTCTCTTCATAATTCACATCAATACATGTCTTGAATTCCTTCAACTTCTTCTAATTTTCCATATCCGGCATGTGATTTTAATAATATGTGGTGGCCATATCATCCTATGTTATATTCACCTTTTTATACAGGGTGTGATGCATTTACTAAGCCAGTATATGATGGGATGTTGCATTCTAAACATGACCGTTTGATATCTTGTCAATCAGGTCGAAAGCACCAGAGGAAATCCGGTGAAACCGGATTGCCAAACCGGTTAAACCGGTTTTCCCAGGGAAAATAGGCAGCTCCTTCAAAACAAGTTTACCGTGTCAAGAAGAAGGAAGGAGAGCTGCAGAATAAAGATGATGATTTGGGTAAGTTTACTGGTGATGATGCCACACAAGTTGGGAGCAATGATGTGATTTCAAAGGACGACGACAAAATACCAATTGTAAATGACGATAAGGTTGAAACGTCGGTCCAAGAGGATGTTGCTGCTGTTCATCGTAAGAACAATGAAATTGGTAATACTTCTAAATGTTTCTTGCCAAGATGGTGTCCTTCAGGTTTAACTCGCACACAAAAGAGGAAGTTGCAGCGGCTCCGATTTCAGGAGATTAAGGAGAAGGGATTGGAGAAACAGAAAAATAAAAACTTGAAAAAAGATAGACCAATGATTCCTCGAAGGGAGTGGAAGATCAAGCCCGGTGTTTGCTCAGCAGCAAAACCGGTGGGATCGGTTTCAAAACCGATGGAACCGGTTTCCACGACAACAGAGACAGATTTGGTTAATACAATGCAGATTTCTCCAATTCCTAATATTTTTGCTCCTGATTCAATTTATTATGATGATAAGTTGTCATCGGATTCCCAGAATAAGGACGATGAACAATTTTTGGATTATGAGCTATCCTCTGAGCATATGGATGTTAATATTGATGAGATGGATTTGCCTTCGGAGGAGGGGATGGCTTATTTTAATTTTGGGCCACAAGAAGCTACTTTTCAAAAGCCCAAAGATAGTGATGATCATCTGAAAGCTCTATACATGAAAGGTTATATCAAAGGAAGACCAATTTCTCGTATGTTAGTTGATAGTGGGGCAGTTGTCAATTTGATGCCTTATGCTTTATTCAAGAAATTGGGATGTTCAGATGATGAGTTGATCCAAACTGATATGGCTTTAAGTGGTGTGGGAGGAGATGATCCTATAAGTGCTAAAGGAATCGTTTCTATGGATCTCACTATTGGAAGAAAGACATTGGTTGCTGCATTCTTCGTTATTGAGACCCAAGGTAAATTTAGTTTGATTTTGGGACGTGATTGGATACATGCAAACCAATGTGTACCTTCTAGCTTGCATCAACTTTTGATACAATGGATGGGCAATAAGCTAGAGATTGTGCATGGTGATACATCGGCTTATATTACAGCTGATGGTTTTATTAAAGGTGTGCACGGTGACTTTAAGTGCTTGACAGGTGTAGACGTTTCACATTGTGGATTCATACGAGCTACACGAGGTGGTTTTATTCTTTGTCATGATAAAGCCGATTGAAGATTTTGCTAGAGATGGCCGATAGTTTTAATATTGCCCTTAGAATGAAAAGGCCGATGGATATATGTTAAACATCGCCCTCAGTGTTGTCTTTGTGCTTTTATGTTTTCTGCTACGTAAGTTTTACCAGAAAACAGGGGGGCATATGTTGACGATCAAAATTGGAACAAGACAGCTTGACAGGAAAAACCGGTGGAACTGGATTCAATAACCGGTGGAACTGGTTTGGCTTTGCCCGTTTGACAGGGCAAACCGGTGGAACCGGTTTAGGGAACCGGTGGAACCGGTTTTCCCCGAGTCCTAGTAGGTTTGGACTCTTTTGGAGATCCGTGTGGATTACAACTTGTAAAAGGATTTCCTTGCGGGGCAAGACCTCCCCACCCTATAAATATAAAGGGTAGTGGCCGATTGAGGGGTTATCCAATCGATCAAATACAAGTTACCTTTACTTTTTATCCCTTCCAAACCCTAACTTTTCCAACCCCTCCTACTGTTCGTGCTTCGTCTCTACGGCGTTTGACGACGTTCTGAGTGGCCTGCCGATCTCAGAACAACCCTAGGCGCGCCAGCCCTGACGGGGTCCCTCCCGGGCCGGCGTTCGTAGGTCGACGCAGCAAACCCTAGAAAACCGGTTTTACCGGTTTCCCAAACCGGTTTTACCGGTTTTGGCTGGGCGTGCTGCAGGTGATCGATCCGTTGCGGATCCGCGCGTTCTAGCGCATATCTCGGTGTGTTGGCCAGAAAAAGCGTCAACACNCAGGCTGGCACTGGAGTGAAGCAGATCTCCCTGGTCTTCTTGTGTTGACCGCTGAGGATACGACCGCCGATTTTCCGCGTCAACAGCGATATTCGGTGTGTTGGCCAG
>CM014272.1:20557085-20575697 GCA_004135705.1 Alloteropsis semialata
ATGCAGTGTATGCCTCTGCAATAGAGCCTTCAGGTCTTGCTTGATTGCGGACGAAACGCTTAAAGGTGCCCAATCTTCTCTCAATGGGATACATCCATCCATACTGAACCGGTCCCCTAAGGAGTGCCTCATCAGTTAAGTGTACTGCTAGGTGAACCATAACATCGAAGAATGCAGGAGGATAAATTTTCTCCAGCTTGCAAAGGATGATTACAATATCGTTCTTCATCTGGTGTAGTGCATCAACCTTTAGTGTTTTCGAGCAAAGTTGTCTGAAAAATGTACCCAATTCAGCAAGTACTTCATATACATCTTTGCGCACCAAACCACGAAGGCCCGCTGGTAAAATACGTTGCAGCATTATATGACAGTCATGTGTTTTCAGCCCATGCATTGATCCTCCTCCCTCCATATTGACACATCTTGATATATTGGAAGCATAACCATCTGGAAATTTAACATTGTTCACAAACTGCAAGAACTTCTTCTTTGCTTCAGGTTGTAGAACATAACAAGCTCTGGGCTTATTTGAGTCTTCCAGCAAATGAAGCTCTTTTCTTATTCCTCTGTCTTCCAAATCTAGTCTAGCAGCGATTGTGTCCTTCGTCTTATTTGGAGTATTAAGAAGAGTGTGCAAAATGCTTTCACATATGTTTTTCTCTATGTGCATAACATCAAGGTTGTATTGTAGCTTCAGTTTTGACCAGTATGGCAAATCATACAAGCTAGCCTTCACATGCCAAACTGGTTCTCCTTCACGGCGGCGTTTCCTTGATTTCTGCTTATCTGGATTCTTGCCTGGAACATAGCAAACTTCATCCAACCTTGCCATGACCTCGTCTGCACTATATTTCCTGGGCTGCCCTCTTTTTTCATGCCTGCCATTGAAAGATTTGTTTTTCCTCCAATCATGGTCATTAGGGAGATAACGTCTATGGTCTATGAAACCAATTTTGTTTCTAAGACATTCGGAGCATGGATTCTCATCACAATGCACACATGCGAAGTAACCCCTAGTGGTTCTGCCTGACATGGTACCTAAAGCAGGGTAGTCATTGATGGACCATATAATCGCTGCACGCAGATCGAAATCTTTGCCTTCATATGCATCATAAGTACGGACACCGCCCCAAAGAGTAAGCAAGTCTTTTACCAAAGGCTGCATGAACACATGGAAATCTTTGCCTGGTGATCTTTTGCCTGGAATTAGTAAAGCAAGCAAATAATTTGATTGGTCCATACACATCCATGGTGGCCAATTGAATGGAACCAATATCACTGGCCAGATGCTGTATGAATTGGTCATCTGACCAAATGGGTTAAATCCATCAGTAGCAATGGCTAACCTCAAACTGCGGGGATCATCTGCAAAAGACTTGAAAGTATCATCAAATTCTTTCCAAGCTTCTCCATCAGCAGGATGTCTCATTTCATTCTCAACTGGTACCCTCTTTTCCTTGTGCCATCTTGCATACTGTGCACGCTGCTTTGACATAAAGAACCTTTGAAAGCGAGGAATTATTGGAAAGTAACGCAGGACCTTGCGAGGAACTTTCTTTCTGCCCTCCTTGTTTACTTTCCATCTTGTGTAGCCACAAACTGGGCAATGTTGATCCTTTGCATGGACATCCCAAAACAAGGCACAGTCATACTTGCACACATCAATTTTCTCATAACCAAAACCAAGCTTCCGGAGTAGAGCTTTCACTTCGCTGTAGGACTTAGGGAGACCAGGCACATTTTTCAAAGAATTCGATAGCAACTCAAGGAATGCATCGAACCCCGAATTTGTTATCCGATTGTACACTTTTATATGCAGCAGTTTAATAATGAAACTTAACCTAGACTCCTCGGTGCAACCTGGATAAAGCTCACGCTTTGCCTCCTCCAGGATCTGTTTGTATAAGTTACCACCAAAGCCATGACTTGCTGCGGTGTACAAATCTTGAACCAACCCTGCAACTCCACGTGCACTATCTTCTATGACATCTTGAGCTAGACCTTCATCATCAAGTGGGGGCTGGTCATTTTCATCCAATAACATATCTTCAGTACCAACACCATGTGTGCCATCATCATCTTGTCTGTCGTCATCTCCCTCTCCATGGTGAATCCAACTTGTATAGCACCTACTAAAACCATTGATGTGGATATCCTCCTCTACATCAGCTTGACGTTTTTCTTTTAGGTTCAGGCATTGACGGCATGGGCACTTGATTTTCTCATCTGCATGAAATCTATTTCTCACATGTTGCATGAATTGGTCAACACCAGCAATATAGGCCGCATCAAATGGTAAGTTCTTATAAATCCAGCTTCTGTCCATCTACCTAGATAAATTGAGGTGCCACAATGTTACAAAACCATCACCTTGTTACAAATCCAGGTTCTATCCATCAGGTTGTGCAAAGTTTCAAAAAAAAACTCACCTTCTACAATGGCCCGAGAGGCAGCTGCTGCTAGCTCGGGGTGGCTGGCGAGCCTCCAGCAGGGTTGCCCGGTGACCCTGCTGCACTAGTGGCCGGCGAGCTACCACCTGGTGAGCAGCAGGTGGGGCCGGCGCAGATCCAGCAGAGCAGGCCGCAAAGGCTCCACCAGGCCTGCCCGCAGAGGCACCACCGCGGTGGCCCGTGCCGAGCCACCACCTGCAGCTTGGGTCGCGAGGGGCGGCGGTGGCCTGGAGCTTGGGCCGGCGCAGATCCAGCAGGGCGAGGCTGGTGGGCGGGAGGGGCGGCGGTGTGCTGTCACCGGCGAGGCAGCAAGGTTGGGCGGGAGTGGGCGGGAGGTCTGATTGTTATGTCGGCCACAATGTTTGAATGACAAGTGGGCCCTGCATGGTACTTAGCCATTCTGGTTATGAGTTCATTGTACAACTGGGTTTCTCTTTTTAATCCATGGTAGGTTCAAACGAGTTTATCTCCCACATACATAGTCCAAATTTGATGATTTTTTTTCTAAAAATTTGTAAAATCATGATCTGTCAATGCATAGAGGTCATTGTGGCCATAGCATTATATGAAAAAGTATGGACAATTCATCATTTCAATTTCAAAAAAACTGCCAACTAAACACTATAATTTGAAGCCCCCAATTTCTTCAAATGAAAAACTCATGAATACGAAAATATCTCAACTCAACAATATCTCCACACTTTATTAAGGTCATTTTTCCATCCGACGAAGTTATATAAACCTTGTTCACAAATTTGTGAGAGTGATAACTAAACACTATAACTATGAGAGTGATAACTAAAATTTGTGAACAAGGTTTATATAACTTCGTCGGATGAAAAAATGACCTTAATAAAGTGTGGAGATATTGTTGAGTTGAGACATTTTCCTATTCATGAGTTTTTCATTTGAATTTTTGAAGTACACCTAAATTATGAATTAAGTTCGAAAAGTTTCAAATTCAAAATTAAAACTGTGCAAACAAAGTCTAATGCCAAATTCACCATTATCAAGATTGTAGATCTCATTGCATTAAACAGCTTTGTTTCAGACATTTTTTCCATTTGATGTAATTTAAGAACCCAAAATCCCAATTTAGTTGCTAATACAAACAATGTGTCACTGACATGGCGGGCCCATGGGCCAGACCAAATTTTGGCCTCCTTGTCCAACTATCCCGCGCGCCACGCAGCTCACCGACAAATGGGACCGACCTCAGGCGCCCCGCCCTCCCCGCAAAATCCCGCTCGGCCGCCTACCTAGCCACCAAGTCCCCCAAATCCCCCAAATCCCCCGCGCCGCGCCGCCGAGCCCCCAAATCCACCAAGTCCACCAAGGCCACCGCGCCGCCGAGCCGCTCTACTCGCCCCCAAATCCGACTACGACCTCCGCCCATCCCGCCGCCGCAGCTCCGCCTCACCCCGCCATTCCGCCAGATCCGTCCATTCCCAGTCGTGCCGAGCTGCCCTCCCCTCAACCTCCTCGCCATGGCCTCGTCCGACCTCCCCTCAACCTAGCGCCGCCGCCAAGCGCACACCGGAGGCCGGAGCTGCTCATCCCGCCTGTCTGCCTCCCTCGCCGTCTCGAACTCCGGCGACTACTGGGCCGCCTCCAACGACGACGCCGCCGCCGCCATAAGCAAGGTACTCCCTTCCATTCTTTAGTACTTGCTTTGGGTGGTGGAGGAGGGAGAGAGACACTGGCGGAGCCACCGAGCGACTGACCGGGCTCGTCGCCTGAGTTCAAATGAAAAAATCTTTAGTAATTGCTCCATTCCAAATTTCGGATGGAGAAAGAACCTTGTTATTCTCTAGTTTATCTGCCTAGCTTCCATCCCCCCTGCTTTTAGTCTGTTCCAAATGAATGTTTCTCTTCATAGCGGTGTTTTAGTTCTTTTGATGCTATGTATGTTCAGCAGAGCACTATGAATTCCAACACATGTTCAGTTGACCATATACTTTGTTTCCTGCTGACCATATACTATGTTTCCTGCTGAACATTGTGATGGGATAAATGACTCGCTTTAACTTTTTTTTTACAGAAACTGAATCCAGTTTCTGCACTTTCTTCGTTCCATCGTAATAAGTATAAGAGGACATGAAAAAAACACAGTATGAGCTGGAGAGGGACAAGAGAGTTAAGGACATCCAGGATGTTTTTAGCTCATTAGGTGTCTCTGTGGCAGCACAGACTGTTAGGGATGCTTGGGAAAAAAAGGGCAAAGGGAAAAGCGTAGAGTCTGACACATCAGAATCTGACATCGATTATCATCCTACCTCTGAAAATGATAAGCAATCTGACAGTGTTGATGATGATGACGACCTCATAAATGAGGTCAATACTGAGGTGAGATGTATTCATAGGCCACCCAGCAGCTTTTTTGAGTACATGGTCATTGTAGTTATTTAATTAATCTAATGTTCATCTTCTTAACTTATAACATGTATGCATGTTTTCATTGCCAGGTAACCAAGATGGTTCCAGGAACTCGTCCTCAACAAAAAAAGCAGCAGGCGGCTGCCAACCAGGAGCCACCACGTACACCTAGATTCACCAGGCAGACTGCAGCCATGTTGTCGCCTGGTGCAAACCCTGATGCAGGCCGTCCGCCACCTAGGCCAAGAGGAAACATAAATACTAAGAAGAATTTGACAGCCAGCCTCAACAAAAATGCCATTCCTAGTAGCAGCCATCCCACTACAAGCGCCACCAACACCATAGATACTACAAGCACACTGCCTAGTACTCCCAATGTCACCAGGGCCAATGCAACCAACTCTTTGCCAGGCTCAAACATAGTGCATAGTCCTCCTAGATTTACTAGGCGTAGTGCAGCTATGTCCACACCTGGTTCTTTCATAGTGCCTCCTACCAGACCCACTGCTAACCTATCTGAGGAACCTACTCGCACAAACACTGTTCACCAAGCTGTTCCTACTGACAACTCACCAGGTGGACAAAGCTCTAGGCAAAGCAATGACATCAATGTGTGGGGTGAGCAATTGGATGCTGCTACTTCAGAGGGACATACAACTGAAGGAGAACCAGCTGATCACTCAGTTGCGGGTAAACAATATGGGTTTCATAGCATTAGTTCCTACATTCAATACCTAGAATTGCTACTGCTATATTGAAACATGTATATTATTATTTTTCAATGCAGCGCAAGGAAAGAGGAAGCGTGGGCTGACCGTTGGTCATGGCTTAGAGAAGTTGATTAATAGAGGAAAGAAGCTCGTCATCGAGGTTGCTGAAGGGAAGAAAAGACCTGAGGTCCCACTTCAGGCTGCGAAGCTGGCATCAGAATGTGGTGTTGCGGTTAGAGACAGCCTGCCTATCTACAAGTCTTGGAAAGACTATGATAATGATGAGGCAAAAAAACATGTATCAAAAGTTCTAGGTGTTGTGGCGGTGAGTTAGCTATTTCATTCTTCCAAAAATTTCCATGCAATACAAAACTGAAGCTTGTGGAACTTGTTTCTAATGTTTTATTTCTATGGGTTCAGTCAAGGTTGGAGGTGGATGTTAAGAACGATGGACCAAGCAAAGCTGCATGCACTGACATCATTAAGAAGACAGTAAGGCAGCAGAGGTATCACCTTAAAAGGAAGTACTATGATAGCTCAGTATCAAAAGAACAGCTGCTGGCCAGAGATCCTCCACCTAACATGAAGAAAGACGATTGGACCAATTTGGTTGAGTACTGGTGTGACGAAGATAATCAGGTTCTTGTCTTCACTATCTGGTTTCTTAATATGCAATGCAGATTGTACATGTGAATGAAACCTCTCTACTGCATTTGTGGTGCAGGAAAAATTTGCTAAGAATAAAACAAACCGAGGCAAAGTGCTGCTTCACCAAAAGACTGGATCTAGGTCCTATATTGCTCATCGATATAGCCTGGTAAGTAGACTACCAGTCTGTGCATTCCAATTGTATGGAACTGTGTGCCACTAAAAGGTGTAGTGTTTGGAGACAAACCTGATTGCCTGATGTCCAGGTTGCATTGATGCATGGATCACTACAACACACTATTTAATCCGTGACGGAATGAATCTGTCGTGGATTGTCGATTTTCCGTCGCAAATTAATTTCCGTGACGGTTTCAGATTTCGTTATTGATTGAGCGTCATTGATTAAATCGCTCGACGGTTCTTAACAAACCGTCACGGATTGAACAATCCGTGACGGAATCTGACCGTCGTAGAATAGCCCGAAGCCCACTCAGTCCAGCCCAAAGCCCAATTTTAGCGACGAAAATAACCGTCACGGATTGCTGATGACGTGGCTGCCACGCGGACGATGACGTGGCTGCCACGCGGACGATGACGTGGCTGCCACGCGGACGCTGACGTGTCTGCCACGCGGACGATGACGTGGCTGCTTGTGTGGACCATGACGTGGCTGCCACGTGGACGATGACATGACATGCTGGCGTGGATTTTTATTCGTGGGCCAATTTTGGAAGTACGTCACTTTCGGCCCATAAACATTTCTGTTCACCATTCAGCCCATACAAATTTCAGGAAACAATGATTTAAGCCCACAACATTTCAGCCCAACCAATCACAATTCACATAATCAACCAGCAAAATTAACATGATAATCAACCAATCTGGTAATAGTCAACCAGCAAGATTCACCAGCAGAATTCATATCAAATCCATCAAAAATTATGCAAACAATCTCAAGTTTCATCTTGCATAACAAGCAAGGAAAGCATTAGGAAATGTTAATGGCTTCACCAGGAGCCCAAAAAGCTAAACTAGGAGCTCAACCACACGACCAGGCACAGCTCAACCAGGAGCTCAACCAAAGAATGACTGACAGCAGCTCAACCAGCAGCCCAGGGTGGGCAATTCTGCATGTTTTAGTCCTCCAGGGTGTGACGCCATCTTGCATCTGCGAGCAGCACCAGAAGCAAAAAAATAAGGCAGTGAGATAACCAAAAAAAATGCAAAACTGCACCAACAAGCTTTCCAATGTACTGAGTTTCAGCCACAACAAAACAATGTACCCATAAGCCCATTTTAAGTGCATAAATAGGAATGTTCCTAGAAAGAACAGCAACAACACTCTTAACAGTGAACTAGTGAATGTTCCCATTTGAAGTGCCTAAATAGGAATGTTCCTAGAACTAGTGTACTAGTGACAGTGGTTATGGTTATGCATCGACTTCTGCAGATGGTTTTGCAGCTGCTGTACCCCAATGTGGATTGACAATGCATTTGCCGAGCGGGGAGCCTCAGATCTCCTAGGGAAAAAGTAGTAAATTAAATGTTCTATTTTGAACACTGGTTCATGTCTTGCATGGTGGAAAAATGAGAAATAGACACAGTTCTAAACAACATTGTCTAAACATTTACTATTCAGGTCTTCAAACAGGAAAGCCTTCATGAAAATATTTGGTGGTCATTCATAGAGCTCAGTGATAAGTGAAATTTACTAAATGGGCAGTCAAGAATGGATGACATATACTGATATACTAGACAAGCATATTAACAAAATATCCATGACAATGGCAAAACAGTGTGTTCAGAACCATGTACTGACTAAAATGACGCGTATTGTTTTCTTATTACTGTTGCTACACTGATAAAAAATGAAAAGTGCTTCGGATGTGCTGAACAAAAGTGGAAACTCTTCCCTGTGCAGCAATCATAACCACTAGTTAATTAGCAAGAAAACAGCAACTTTTGTCATTAGGATGGTGAGTTACCGAATTTTAGTGTCAAGATATTTGTAAGCACTAGTTAATGAAGTAGTGAACTTCCATAGAAGTGGAGCTTTTTTAACCCCAGAACAGCAGCTAAAAATTTTAGCAGTGAACTACTGAACTGTAGCAGTGAACTAGGTGAGCCAATCAACATAAGATAGGCAAAAGCTTATAGACAGAATCTGATATACCATTAATTCAATCAGCTGCGAGATGTTGACCAAACCTCCGCACCAGTCTTGCTTCAAACTCATCTTGCTGCCGCTTCATCTCCTCCTTGTCCCTTAACCTTGCCTGCTCGGTTTCCAGCGCTTTCCTTTCCAATTCATTAACTTTTGCACGCAGATCAACATTTGCCAGCTTCTCCACTTCCAGTTGTGCTTGAACTTGCTGTAAACTGGACCTTGGCCTTGCAGTCTGGATCCCCACATTCTGAAGGAACATATTCTTCTTGGTCTTTTCATCAAGTACAGCAGCTACAACCTCAGTTGCGGACTTGGGATCTTCACCTTCTCCTGGTGTTGCTTCCAACTGAGCTTCCATTTCATCCTAGCAACAAAGCAGCAAAGAATGGTCATGACCTTGAAACCGTCTAACAAATGGAAAGAACAAAAGAGAGCTGACTTACGATAACCAGTTGAACATTAGGCGTGAAGCCTTTTTTTTTCTTGCTGAAGTGGCACAACTTGAACAACTCAAACGCATCTGGTTCCTTATCCTCAAACTCACCTCCCTAAAAAAATGTTTATATGGAGTAAGATTACTTGATTGGCAACAACACTTGATAGCAATAATGTAAGAAACAGCAAGTTCACATAAACAGCAAGTCCATTTAAGAGACAGCAAATTCATTTAAGAATCAGCTAGTTCGCATTTATCATTTATATTAACTACCAGCAAGTTCAATCTTTGAACAAAATTGAACATTTATATTAAAGCAAGTTCACTTGAACTACCAGCAAGTTCGCTTGAACAAAATTAAACCGCAAGTTCACTTTGAACAAAATTAAACATTTACTTTTAACTACCAGAACAGATCTTGTAAACTTATGATAGTAGAAGAATTTATATTAACCACCAGAACAGAACAAAATGGATATGCAAGCAATTGACATTTACTATTGACATGGCTAACATACCAAATTTTCTACAAAAACCGGGTAGCTACATGAGCCTGTTGTTGAAGGGAACTTGACATTTGCCCGGTTTTCTTTGTTCTTTTGGCATTGCTCCTGCATCATATACACAATACAAGTTATACAAGTGCCAAAGTATCATGTACATAGCAAGAGTTGGTTTTCATACCATTTTTTGGGTTGTACTCCATGATTCCACAAGCTTTAGCCACTCGTCGTCACTTGTCGCTGTCACAGGAGAAGTTTTGCTAACCAGATGCAGTGGAAAAGGGTCAAAATGTTCTACCTTCAACCTGTGTCTCTCTTGGCGAATTCCATTTTTCAACATTTCGATGCAGCCATGGTAGACAACAGGATCTTCTGTGTTGATGTCAAACTTTGCCTATTCAGATCAGTAACAGACACAGAATTAGTACCATTTCATCAACTTAACATAACAGTAAGCTTGAAGACATGTCTAGGCAGAGTATGCGCAGTTCAATAATGAAGAAAAAATAGACACACGGAATACAAATAGCAGCAACTTATTTTCATGTACAAGCCTACTAGCCATCTTAATATGGTCCAAACATTGTACAAATTGACGTGGCAACATAATTTGGGTCCCCAAACCTGTCATAAAAATTTCAAGTGATTTCGATAAAGGAAAAATCTACATTGTTTACAAATCCCTACACCTCTCACATAGTTTCCTACAATGTTACTTGAACATTGAAGTTTTCCACACTTCACAACATGTTCGAGCTCATATGCATTTCAAATTTGAACATAACCTTGTGTTCACCTTAATATTATGAAATACGAAGTTTCGGCGGCTAAAGGTTGTGGAAAACAAAAAGTTTTCTATGTTGTACTTATAAGAAACAAGATAAGGCATCTAAATAAGATTCGTAAATGGAAATCTATACTAAAAATGTCATTGATGAAAAGATGGTGATTTTAGAAAAAATTAGAAAAAAAACCATCAAATTTGGCTTACGTATGATGGAGAAATACTAGATACAAAATTTGATTGCAGATTAAAAGAAAAAATTAGAACTATTCACGTGTGTTCTTCATTGCAATAAAACTGGCCCAATCATGTGTTGCCATCTGGTGGGCTGGATATCCTAATGATAAAAGGTAACAAATGGTTTCGTTGAACAAACACCGCAATGGTTCAGCGGTAGTGCTTCTGCCGCGCGAGCCGGACGTCCCAGGTTCGATTTCCCTCTGTGACATTTTTTTTGCTATATATAAATAATAAAAAGCAAATTTGGCAAAAAATTGGGTGCGCCCCAGGCTTCGAACCCGCGACGTCACTGTCGCCAACTCGCTGGCTTACCATTGCACTACTCAAGAAAGTTCGTTCAACCTCCACGTACAAATATACTTAAACACGTTTTGAAGCCTAGCCAACCATTAAAGCCTCGTCGCCTCCTCTTCCCCCACCCGCCTCATCCTCTTCCCCCACCCGCCGCAGCCGTGCCTCCTCTTCCTCCCTCCCTCGAAAAATCCGGCCTCACCCGCCGCGCCTCCTCCTCCTCTCACCCACCGCGCCACGGAGGATGCCTTCCCGGAAGCGCCGTGGTCTGGTGAATCTGCAGAACCGAGATGCGGTTACCGGCCGTTGGTTGCCGGGGAAGAAGACGGCCGCGGCGAATTTGGGCGTGAAGAAGCCGGCCGCGGGGAAGAAGCCGGCCACGGGGAAGAAGCTGGGCGCGGGGAAGACGGGCGCCTCCTCTTCCACTCGCAAGAAGTGGGCGGTTCCACCACAGCTGCGGAAGACCCGCCGCGGTTCTCCCTCCTCGTCCTCATCAAGCAGCCGCGCTTCTCCCTCCTCCTCAACAAGCAGCGTAGAGGCCGCGGCTACGGAGAAGTGGAAGGCGGCGGCTACGGAGAAGAGGAAGGCGGCTACGGAGAAGGGGAAGGCGGCGGCAAGAACAGAGATGGTAATTGTTCCTTTGATCTCGCGGTTCTAAGCCCTAGGGTTTTCCTCTGTCATAGTGGTAGTGCTAAACAATCGACTTGAAATTGAACCCATGAATTGAGCTGGATCCTGATCATATTCCATGTATTTGAAATGGCATTGCAAAGGGAATAAATGAGTGGATTAGGAATCTTACATTTGTTCTGGCTTCCATGTATTTGAAATGGCATTAGAGTTAACTGCTCAAAGGTTATGCTATTTGTTGCTCAGATGTCCAATATGTCTAATGGCTTCCATGTCTATGATAGATATCTAATGCTTGTTCTTTTGATGGTAAATATCTAAATTTTGGTTCTTTTAATGGTATGGATCCAATTTTGCCTTTCTAGAACTATTGCTGAATTTAAACTCCTTTCAGTAGCTTATGACTTCAGTAGCTTTGAAACAGCACTACTTTCAGTAGCTTATGCTTTTTCCCTGAGGCTCTATCAAAGCATACCAGACTATATAGGATAAGCATAACTCTTGTGCAGCATTTATTTTCAGCTTGACTAATATTTTTCATCTTCTACATCTTGCAGCATCACATGAGCTTCTGGGACTTGCACAATGCGGTAGCTGCATCACAAGGGAAGATCAAGGTAATTGAGAAAGAGCTTGCAAAGGAAAAGGCCAGGAAGAAGGTGGCAGCAGACACACAGGTGAAGATCAGTGCACTTAAAGATGAGCTTGCAATGGAAAAGGCCAAGAAGAAGGAGCTGCATCATGCACTGATAAAGGCGTCGAAGAAGGCAAGAAACATCTAGATGATAGTTGAATCTAGGTGGAGTGTCCCAAGTTTTGGCCATGGCAGTAGTGGATGGGACACACTGATTTTGTCCATCTGTTTACTCTTGACTGTCATTTAGGTGTCATGTCTTATGTATGAACAAGCCCTCTCAACAGAGTGGATGGAAGATGGATGATCTGTAGGTGCTATGTATGATCCTAGTCGTGATGTGTCATATAGGATAAGAAACATATAGGATAAGCATAATCACATGCTGCCCTCGTCTTCCATCTCCATGAACCGAGTCTACCGTGCACCTACACTTTTCCAACGGCTACTTAAGCACGGCGTATAATACGCCGGTGATCAAAGAACCATCGGCGTATCATACGGCGTCAACGGTCATAAACAACTTGACTCGGCCAAAACATATACGCCGCTGGCGGCGTATCATGCGGCGCACATTTTCCTCGAAACCATCCTGACATGTCACTGAGTAACATGTACGCCGATACAACGCCGTCCTCGGCATATGATACGGCGTGTTGGTTTTTGCAAACATCGCTTGAAGAGCTTCATGCGCGACAACGCCGTATGTTCCGCCCTGCGTAAGCACAGTACCGGCGTATCATACGCCGTGGCCTTCCTTCGGGTTTCTTCACGCGCCGTTGCCTTCCTGAATTGTACGCCGTATCTGGCGTATCATACGCCGTGCGCTGAGTATTCAAAACTCGTCCAATTCAAGTGCTTTGAGTTTTTGGCTTGGCTTCAAACTTGATCATTGATATGTTTGGGATGTTTTGGGCTAGGTTTTGGTATATGTGCATCTAACTCAAGTATTGACCTAGCTTTGATGAAGCTACTAACTCATTGACCCCCTAAATAGTACGGTCTATCTAGAAAACTAGAAACCTAACTAAACCAAGTGTTTGTGGTTTACCAAATCCACTTGCCACAAGATTTGCGTAAAGTAAATGCGCGATAAATAAAAGACAATAATTAAACAAGCATTACTTAAGCAAACCACTCACAAGGTATATAGACATGTCAAAACACAAGCACGCTCAAGATCCAAATAACATGTCCATACACAGAAAACACATGAAGAAGCAACACACTCCCTCCCAAGCTCCCCCTATCTCTAACTCCTTTAAATAATTCTTTGCTTCGTTATATGATTTTGGTAGTGTATTGTTTTCTGGGAATGCTTCAGCCAATATCTGCAATATTGCAGTGAAGGTAGAATTGCTTATCCTGAATAGTGACTTCATATGAAGGATCTTTACCACAAAAGAGAAACTTGAAAATTTGGTACAGCCAGGATAAAGCTGACGCTTTGCCTCTTCCATCACTCTTTTGTAAAATGACTCTTTGTCATGAGGTTCTGCTGATGCATCACCATCCTCATTCTCTGCATCCTGTCTTGCTTCTTCTGCTGCAGCATGTAGGTCTCCTAAAAGCCCTTCCAAGCGATCAACGCTGTCATCCTCACTCACTTCTTCACCAGGTATGGAACTAGCAAGATCAGCACTGCCATCATCTCTCAGATTTTCCCCATAGCTGGACCCAGCAAGATCAGCATTGTCATGGACATCAATAGGGTGCTCAAGAACATCAACATTGAAGCCCTCTCCATGATGAACCCACCGACTATAGCTACTGTCCATGCCATGCATCAAGATGTGCTTCTTCACAAGAGACTGAGGATGATACTTCTGATTCAGGCATCTAGCACACGGGCACCGGATTTCAACATTCTCACTGAATTTTCCTTTAACAAAGTTCATAAATCCTTTGACACCATCCATGTATTCAGGGGTAAACAATCTGCCATGAAGCCAACTTCGATCCATCTAATCAAGCATTGCAGCAAAAAACACAAATTAACAACTTTACACCAATTCAAATATGTACATTCAACAAATTTCAGAAAATTTCATACCTTGCCCTTAGCTGTAGTGTCACTGGATGCCTTCAACGCCTAGGATGCTTCAATGGAATTGTGGCAATGGTGCTCCTGAAACTCAACAACAGAAATCAAGTTTTAGCACAATGCTCTCTCTTCCTCGCGCTGCTCTGTCTCGCGCACGCCGTGGAGCCACTGCCGCACGACCCTTGCTCTGTTGACCCTGTGGTTGGACGGGTCGACCGGCTTGCAGGAGGGGGCGAAAGCGGCAGCGGAGGCAATGGCGTGTAGGAGGACGCGGCGGCGACGGCGTGGCGGCCACTGGTGGTGGGGTAATGGTGGCGGCCGTGCGGGAGGACGCGGCGGCGACGGCGTGGCGGCCACCCGTGCCGACGGCGGTCAGCCACAGCACGTACTGGTACGTCTTGTGCTTCCTCTTCTTCACCACCGCCGCCGCCGGCTGAGGAGGAAGAGCGCCGCCACCACCAGCAGAAGCAGCAGCAGCTACCCAGTCGAAGTGGGGCCTGACGAGGACGACGAAGCCGAGGAGGAAGCCGGAGACGAGGCCGCCGATGTGCGTGAAGTTGTCGACCCGGGGGAGGATCCCGAGCGCGAGGTGGTGGGGATAATGGCGGCCTGGGGCCGACGTCGCACGGCGGCGAAAATGGCAGGCGGCGCCGTCGGCGGCGGAATGGCGATCTGAATCGAGGAAATGTCTGTGTGGCTCTTGTTGTGCAGTAACCAACATGTTTTACAGTACAAATAAAAGAACTTCTGAACTCCAACGCAAACCTACTTGTAGCTCAGTGGTACGCCTTTCGCTTCCTAAAGCCTAGGTCGTGGGTTCGAGTCCCACGGCCGGCACATTTTTTTGCTCCCGCGCGAATAAAACACGTGGACGGTGACGTGGCTGGCTGACTGGGCGCCGCGCGAGGGTGACGTGGCCGGGTGACTTGGTGCCGCGCGAGGGTGACTGGGCGTGTGACGTGGCCTCCGAGCTGTATCTGTTTGCTATAAATATAGTGAACTGAGTAGCAAAACAACAATGCCATCGTAGCCCAGTGGTGAGGCTCAGGCTACTCGAACCGAGCGGCCAGGGTTCGATTCCTAGCTCCGGCAGTTTTTTTGTGGTTTTTTTTCTTTTTTTTTGGTTTTTCCATTTACCAATTAATAATCTACGACGGTTGTTGAAATTCGTCACAGAATTTGGGCCCGAATCTGAGCCCGAATGGGCTATTTACACATCTGCGACGTTCTCAGACTTCGTCGCGAAAATTCCGTCACAGATTCTGGGCTTATCTGGGCTAAGAATAAAATGCTGACGTTTTCTGAAACCGTCGCCAGGATTCCGTCACAGATTAAATAGTTTGTTGTAGTGGATGCATCATATCTGTGTTGTTGATTTTGATCTATGTCCAGGTTGCATTGGTGCACATTTTTTTCTTGTCGATGGCCAACTGGGAATCAAATACATTTGAATATTCATTGGCAAAGCATGTACTAATTAGTTGACTATGCCACTGATTGAAATTGTTGTTAGCATAATACATATGGAGGCAGATATTTCTATGTTCTGTTTTGGATACATTATTTTGGCATCTTGCTGTTGTCTTGATAATGAATAATTTATGCCTTAACTTATATCCCATGCTTGTCTAGCCCTCTTTTTAGCTTCACAGATATCATTGTAATCCATTTTTTTTGCATGTTGCAGAGGCCTAAGTACAACAACATGGAACCCGATCCTGTTGACTTCTTTGGGGAGTGCATGACTAGTCCGAAAAGTGGTCGAACTCCTCTTGCAAATGAGATCTATGTAAGTTACATACTCATCAGATACTTGAACTGTACATAATGAAATGACTGATTCAACAACGATGTATGTCCTTTTTATTAAGTGGATTCATTCTATGTAGGAACATATGGTTCAAGAGAAGGAAAGAGAACTAGAAGATGGAGAAGAACAGAAGTCTCCCTCCAAGATTGTTGCTGATAGTCTCAGCCAAATCAGTCGGTCATCCACCTTCCTTCCAAACATTGGTGTCGCTCGAGGGTCCAAGACTTTGCCTTCCACACAGGCCCGCCTACAAGCTCAGTTTGAAGCCACACTACAAGCAGAAAGAGAGGAAGCTGCTAGGAAGCAGGAAGAGTTGCAAGCACAACTTCAAGCTCAGCAGGCAGCTCTTGAAGAGAACCAAAATTTGCTGCGGCAGACCCAAGAGGATGTGAAGGGGATGAATAGCAAGTTTGAAGAAACTAATGCACTACTGCGAGCTGTGCTCAAACTTCAGAAAGATTGAGGTAGGTGCTCATGCAGTTTGTGTTGATGATGCCTTTGCCAGAGCTTAAACCCTTGCCAGAAGACCAAACTCTATCTGTTGTGATGTTGGACTTTCTTGCACTGTGTGATGGAACCTGTGTGATAGAACTTATTTGCATCTGTTTCATGTTAGAACCTGTATGATGGATTCAAACCTATGTGATGGAACCTGGAACTTGTGATGTGTTTTACCTTATGATGGATTTGAACTTGTGTGATGGTTGTGTTATAATCTGGAGTGAATGTATGCTGCTGTGATGAGATTGTTTGGATCATATCTGTGATATTGGTTACATATTGGTCGTCATTGAATGCAAGGATCGTCTCTAATGGTCTGTAACTGCTTAAGGTAGCATGACACAGCCATGTCGTCACAAAATGTTCATGATTATATAGGACGCAATGGTGTCGTCACAAAATGTGTCACAAGAAGTGTAAAAACAGGTTCAAGGGAGACCTTTTGTGACGGTTGGTGAGGTATTATGTGACGACATAGATCACCAATATATGACAAGAAAAATCGTCATCAAAGGCCCAACAATATGTGATGAAATTTGTGACGTAACAAAAGCGTCACAAAAACTATGTAAACCAGGGTCCACAGGCATGGCTGTGGTATTCTGTGACGCGTTGACTGATTTTTATGTGACACTTATCACTGTCATAAAAAAACAATATATGACAACACTGGGATACCGTCACAAAAGGTCTGCACATTTTGTGACGATGACCAATGTTTTCGTCACACGGTACCTTTAGCGACGGTCGTTATATGACGACCGCCGTGACGGTCGATTTTCGTCACAAGATACTTTTTATGACCAATTCTGTACTTTACATGACAGTTTTGTTTTGTCTTCAAAGCCAACATTTTTTGTAGTGAGCACGCGCGTTACCAGCAACAACTCCGACGCTACCACGACAAGAACGTCCAGCAACGGGATTTCAACATTGGTGACCTCGTCTTGCGCCGAGTGCAATCCACAGCAGGCGTTCACAAACTCTCCGCCCCATGGGAAGGCCCGTTCATCGTGACTTAGGTCATATGTCCGGGTACTTTTCGTCTCCAATACGAGGATGGCACCGAAGTCCCACACCCGTGGAACATAGAGCATTTACGCCGATTCTACCCTTGAAAAAAGCTATGTATCACGAAGTTCAATAAAAATATATGCTTTGTCCATTTTATAAATACTTTCCCTGCAAAACCACTCGGTATTACTCCGTTCCCGAATAGTTCCTAACTAAATGCTGTGTAACCGGGCCTGGAACGACGCCTAAGCCTTCTACACGTGCACGGGATCCGCTCTCGACGTTATGAACTTAGGATAAGTGAAGCAAAGGGAAAAGCACATTTTTGCAAAAGAACTACTCGGACAACATCAGAACATATAACAAAATGTCTAAACATTCTTGTTTTACTCGTTTCTGACTACTTATATACACAAAGTCTATCCTACCCTGTTTCAGCTTGCAGGGTCCTACTCAAACTTGAGAGCCTCGCCGACCCTCTCGGCGATCGGGCGAGTCAGAGCCAGCGCCTCGTCGACCTGCTCCGTTGAGGCGTCCGCCGCCACTCCATCGCCAACCGGTGCAAGGTCGATCCGTGGGTAAAGTGTCCGAACACGCGCTAGGGCGTCATTCGCACACACCACCGCCGACTCCTTGACCACATCGGTGATCCGAGCTGGTGCACTCTGTAGACGGGCCACCAGGGCTGTTGGTTCACCCTCCTCCGGGGCCACGGAGTCCAGCAGATCCCTCGCCGCCTCGTTGACTTCCATCAGGGCGGATTCGCCGATGCCAGATCTTGCTCCAAGCCTGTTATGATGTGAGCGTTATTTTGGATAGTATACATTGCCTGGAGCATCGTCATGTCCGCACCTTTTCGGAACTCCTGCTCCGTCTTGAGCTTCCCCGCCAACACCTCCTCCGACTGCTGCAGAGTTGCATTCGCAAAACGCAACTCCTTCAGCTCCTTGATGTGGCGGTCCCTCTCCATCTCCTTCTCTGAAAAAGCAGGGAAGCACTCGGTCAGGATGAAAGGAACAAGGCGAAATCTGACGACTCAACAACTACTCGGGAAATACAAGGAGAAGGCCTTACGGTGAAGACTGAATCGATGCTCCACAATGGCGTCGTTCAGGCTCTTCTTGGCGGCGTCACGCTGGCGCCTGACCCGTTTGAGCTCCGCCTCTATCTCCGCCGCACGCCGGAGCGCCGACGCCACATCCTGGGTCTGCCCAAGCCGCGACTGCCGGAGCGTGGCCAACTTCTACAACCACTCGCCAAAGCAAAGAATTCAGACAACTCATAAAGAAGAAGAAAAGACAAAGGAGACAATTGAGGAGACTAACCGTTGCACAGCGCCGAGCGTGGTCGACGGCAATCTGGAGCTCGGCAATA
>CM014272.1:20598390-20631958 GCA_004135705.1 Alloteropsis semialata
CGGCCGGCCGTCGCCCTCGATTCCTCTCCCTCGGACGCCCCCGCTTCCCCCTCTCGGCACCTATATAAGCCGCGGCAATCCACCCCGAGCATCCCCGTCTCATTCCCGCTCCAAACCCTCCACCAAAGCCCCCGCCCAACCTCACCGGAGTAGCCCGAGGACCGCCGCTCGCCGCCGGCCCTCTCCGGCGCTTCCCCGACGTCGGTAAGCCCCTGGGTGAGCTCCCCGTGTTCTCCTCTCCCTCCCTGTGCTATTCCCGCAGCTCCCCGTGCCCTCTAGCTCCGAACCGGAGCTACGCCGGCGAAGCTCCCGCCGCGGCGGCGCCGCCCCCTGGAACCGCCGCCGGGCGCCCGACCCCCCATCCACCGTCCGCGTTTGAATGGACGACTCAGATCAGATCCCAACCCGAGTCAAAACAACACATACCGGTCAACACTGGCCATTTTGCAAAAGAGCCCCTGCACTTTCGACAAATCAACCCGCAGTCCACCTCCTATACAAAATATTTATATCCATGCCCTTTCATCTTCTGTTTAAGCCCCTGAGCTTTTGGATATTAGAACCCGCAATCCTCCCTGCTCTTTTTATGATTCTAACCCTGTTGTCTAGGTTTATTTTTGTTTTAGTCCTCGGTTTTATTACAAAACAACCCGAAAACATAGGATTATTTGCATATTAGTCCCTGAACCTTGTAATTAGTGTATCTTCGCCGTTTTAAATCCGTTTTGGACGATTTTCGCGTTCACGCGATCGTCTCTGCGTAACCTTTAGTTCTAGGTGTTTGTTTTGTGCTTTTGGTACTGTTTGTTGTTCTGTTTTATTTATTTTGTTGTATGCTTGTGTGTGATCGTGTAGACGTCCCGTTCGAGGAAGGCCAGGAGCAGCAGATCGAAGAAGAACAGCAGTTTGTAGAGGAAGGCAAGTGGCCTCCTTCTTCATATTCTTCAACCCAGTAACAACATTTTACTCACATTTACTTTTATGTATTGCATTAATTTGATGGGATGCCTATTCATAGGATATACCTAGTTTTTATTCCCTAAACCTTGATACACCGGGTTTAATCATCCTTGATGGGTAGAAATGCTTAGTTGCTTAATCTTGGGATGGTAATATCAAACTTTTGAATATGATAAACATGGTTTTATTTGTTGCTATACTTGGTTAATTACAAGATTATCCTGATTAAATGGAACATGGAGAACCACCCAAGAAAACAGTGCAACCACAGTGTTATATGGCTCTAACCTTAGCTGATTAATTAGACTTGGGGTTGACTAGTGGCCTTACCGAAAGGGCAAGGAGGGGGACGGTGAAGGGGTCATAGCCCGGTCCTCTTGGAGGAGTAGCCTTTGCTAAGGTACGGCCTCATTAGGGAGGGTTATGGACCTCACCGCGGCCAAAACTCTAGCGGGCTGCTAGTTTAGCTTTGAGTCTTTGGAAAGGCTTCGGAGTGAACCCCTAGCCACTCACCTCGGAAGTGTTTAAGGGCCTTGCAAACCCGGGCGACATGGGGAACACGAGCTGTGGGTAAAGTGTACAACCTCTGCAGAGTGTCAAACTGATATATCAGCCGTGCTCACGGTTAAGAGCGGCTTGGACCCTCACATGATAATTGAACCTAAATATGATATTAAATTATGGTTTCTTGGTTTTTGGATAATTTGTGGGTTCTCTCTTGCTTAATTGGGTTGGTATAAACTTATACCTAGTAATTAGGTGTTCACTAATAAAATGTGACCAACTAAAAGTGCTAACCGCATGAGCCTGAAACCCCCCTTTGATGGCCTTGCATTTTTTTCCCCGCTTGCTGAGTACCAACCATAAGTGTACTCACCCTTGCTAAAACTGCTGTTCAGAAGAAAATGAGGACGTGTAGTACTTCAGTGACTTCGAAGAGTTCTGAGGCTTTGCGTCAACCAGTCAAGCCTGTGGAGAAGTCGTGAAGCTTCTTTCGTTTTAGGTTGTCGGTGAAACGGTTAAGACCTTCGTGTCTGTTATCGCTGAGTGTAATAAGTTATGTACTCTCTTTTTGTTCGTTTTGAACACTGCCTTATGATATTTTCACTGATGACGTCAACATATGTGTGAGAACGGATCCTGGCACACATATGCTATGCATTCGGTTTTGTCCTCAAAATCGGGTGTGACATGCGAGCCGCTAGAACAAACAAAAAACAATAAGCAAATGAAACAGCAAAAAGACAGAAAGGAAAAAATGAAGGAAATCATAGAGTACAAAAAGCAAAAACTTACTCGTAACGAGAAGAAAAAGCCAAAAACTTGAGATTCAAGAGCTTCCAAAGCAAGCGAAAGCGTCAAACAGAAGCTAAGTGAGAAAATCACCAAGCGAAGCAAGCGAAATTCTACCCCCCCTTCAGTCCTATTTATAGAGCGGTAAAATCTGACCGTTAAAAATCTCGAAAAACGAGCCAGTGCTTCAAATTCAAACAAACCGAAGCAAAGTTACGGCAACGGTACCAAAATTCAACCATTAAGAAACACTAGGGGGCTTTCTCCAACAAGGAGGAGGCGTTTCTCGGGCTGGCAAGCAATCCAAAGTTCGTGGAGCTCGGCCTGTTGAAGAAAGCCCTCGTCCTCGAGGGGCTACTGTTGGGGATTTGGCCCGCCGACAAACGCCTTCTACTTGTTTTGTTCTCTCTCATGCGTAAAGGCAGCAATGGACAAAGGAGCTGAAGCCAATCAGCTTCGGTTACTCTGTAGATCCCTAAATTGGCTTCGGTCAGGAATATTAAACCAAAGCTAATCGGCTTCGGTCATCACATCTAGCAGTGTACCAAAGCGGATTCATCCCGATTGTACTAGAAGCCAATTTGGTGAAGTATTGATACTATTGAGTGTCAAAAGCAATGATTGAGTCATTGGATAGCTTCGGTTTGCTCTATATTGCAGGTTTTTAGAGAAACCGTTGGCTTTCAGGAGCGAGGAAACGGCTTCGGTTGGTCCTGATCCGGACTAAGCCGAATGAAGAGCTAAAGAGCTCGGTCTCGCAAGCGAAGCAGGTGAAGACCAAGTCCAAGCCAAGTCAAACACGGTATTACAAGTCTACACATTCACATGGGGAGGAGTAAATGTACTAAAGTACCCCTGTGCTGTTCATGTTGTATGGTCTAGAGGGGATGATGCCTGGTTTTTGAGGGCAAAAAGGGAATGTAAAGACCCTTAACCTCCCTATAAAAGGAGGCCCGTCTCCCGCATGTAAAGGTTGTTGATTTCCGAGAACACTGTTGATAAGTAATATATTGTTGCTTATCCCAGTTACTCAATCTCTTCCGTTGCTTGGGCTTATTGGCTTCGGCTATTATCCCAACAGGAATGAATACTCTGAAAATATTGAACATCTGAATGGTTTTACAAAGAAAAAACTCATATATTGTTTATGGATGCCATCAACAAGGTATGAAAGCTATCCAGTAGTACACGTAGTTTCTATTGGAGTGCACGGTCCTGGGTATAGTTGTGCCATGCATGCGAAACTTTTGTGCAGGAATTTTGAACGTGTTAGCCAATTGAGCAGAAAGTGTGTGACGAGGATATGTTTCTCACCAGTGCGCAATAATCGACGGTGATGCGATGAAGGAAGGTCATGAGGATGAATCACCATCCAGCAGGAATTCATCTGGACGGCATCTGTGGCAACGCTTCCACTCTGGGAAGAAGACTCTCGGCCACAGCCGCAGCTTGGTACAGAAATGATGAGACTCCAAGAAGATGACATTGAATTCCATCCTTGAATTGCCTGCTAGAGGGCAAGATGACATGGGAAAGCAATCTGCTAGAGCGCAAGTGCAAGGTTATAGTAGCAGGAAATAACCATGAATAGATCGTTGTGGATCACGTCTTATAATGCAGTAGGTCTGCTGTCGTTCATGTCTCTAGTGTTGTGTGGGAATATGGAGAGGTGGAGTGGAGGTTCCATTTTGCTAGATGGTGGGCATGAGTGCTGATGGAAAATGCAAAATACAGTCGACATGAATGCAACAAACCATCATAAATTATTTTTAAAAATTTATTTCTCTATCTAAATTGGCTAGAAATCAATTAAAGGCAAGATGGAATTTTCGGATGTGACAATATTTTGCAGGTGTATAATTCATCACCAACCAAACTATTTGTATAGCCCTATCATAAAATAAGCTTACTATATAGTTTGGTGATTACATCTGTGTGCGACTCTCAACTTTGTTTCGCTACATCTATGATAGCAGAGGACAAGCTTACTATAGTTATTTTGTTCAGAGAATGAAGAGGGAAGGTCCTGATATAAGCGAAGCTGATATTCAATTGCCTCGTTCTGCTTAGTGCTTACAGTAAGCTGATTTAATCTCCTTTATCCTTACTTACTGAGGATAATGTTCGTTGTGTAATGTAAGCTAGTGTCTCAAAGACTGAGCTCACCGCAGTTGAAACAACATACAACAGTCGAAGCTCATGATATGACAGGAACCTATGCAAAATCAGCTCAGTCCGGTACTTGTTTACATGTACAAAGCCATGATTCTAAACTACATGTACACTCATCAAAAATTTCTTTCACAAATCATTTGCATGAAGTGGTCACGCTCTCCTCTGGTCTGTTTCTGCCCCGTTCAACTATAGCTTGCTACTTTGATAGCCAGTAGACTTATTTTTATTATATATCCATAATTATAATTTCCTGTGACCCAAATAGTTTTATAGTCCCAAAAATATAGACATGGTTAACATCATCTTAATGATTAATCGTGTCAGTCATTTCCATTGGGAGTTCGGCTTCTGGTGACAGTACCCGACTTCCCGCCCGAAGTAACACAACAGCACTAAGACCAGTATATTTAGACTGCTGTTTGTTAGCCCATCTTAGGAATCCCTCAATCACTCAACATCTCACTGGAACCGAAGGAAGAAGATGAAAAGCAGCTTCCGGACGACGAAAGCCGCGGCCGCTGCAACGGCCTGTATCTTTGCTTTATTCAATCACAAACGAACTCAGCAAACAAACACAGGCAAGCGCGGGGCCACATGTAGGCCAGGGATGTCACGGAGCTAACTCCACGCTCGGCGGCCTTCACGCCATGACTAATTAAGATTTTCCACATCCGTGGCATGTAGAACAGTGAGTCGAACGAACCGAGCTAATTGCTTCACGCTAATGATACCACAACCAATTAACGGTTCAGCATGAACTCTCTATGGGTTGAGTGGAAACCGTGGGGGTTTTCTGCATCATGTGCAAGTGCAAGCAAACTCAGCATGCTAGAACACAGTGTAGAAGTTCATGACTCATTCCCCGTGCATCCAACTCGTAGGATATAGAACTAGCAATGCAGTTGCGCCATTTCGGGCTATCATTGATCAAAAATTGTTACAAGGAAGAAATCTTAGGAGAAAAATAGCTAGGCCTCTGAGGCTATATATAATGTTCCAGCAATGAAGCTGGGGTAATGTAATAATTGAATACTGTGTACGCTACAACGTAGAGGCCAAAAAATTTCATTATCTAAAAAATATATAATGGTTCAGCAACCAGTTTTTGGAATAGTATGTTAACTATTAAGTTAACTAACAAGTTACGCCAAAAGTACACCAGTTGCTATACATTTTTGTATTTACACTTATGGCCATCAAATGTCGTGATTCATCCGTAGGTGTGTCTTGAACCAGGGGACAATTGATGATAAAGAGAAGCTGTCAGTTATTGTGACATTAGGAGGACAGACGGTTCCATTAATGAACTAGTGGATTGATCCGTACCAACATGAATCACAGACGTAGATGAGTTACAGATGCAGCTCATCCATTAATATTGTGTTGAGTCAATGGATTAGAAATTGGGTCCTAGTCAAAACCTTGTGTTGTTTGATTAACCGAGTGCCGGACAATCATTCTACGTGTGACATATGTTAAAGCTGTGTTGTCAAATAAGTCAGGAAAGATCATTCGTGGATGATCACTGCAGTTTTCTGCCAGAATTCTACAAAAAATGAAATGCACAAGAGAAGCCTTCACGTGTGGTGTGCACAACACTAATTACTGGCAGTGTTTTTATGGACAAGTTTTTTTTGTCATAGTACTGTCAGTGTCTTTATCGAGAAATTATTACTGTCAGTGTGACTAATAAAACCTTGTAACAAGTGAAACTAAAGTAATAAGATTTAGTGCATGCTAATCTGAAGTTGATTGGTAATGATGTCTAAAACCTTTTCTACAACATGCCTGAATTCAGTATACTGATGCACTTTTCGCACTCCTTTTAAAAATAGTCTATATTAGCAGTCTAGATTCAAACATTCCTATAGGTATGAACCCATGCTATAAAGATACCCATAGTTTTGCAAAGTAAAAAAAATATTATTGTTTGACCATCATATATTGTACTAAACCCCATTAGTAAGGGGTAGTATAGTAATTTCACTAGGATGGAAAATGAAATTGGAGATGTATAAAAATATATCAAGGATCAAAATGATTTTTTTCAAAATATAAAAAAATTAATTACACCATTTACATTTTTCCAAAATACCCAAATACAACCATCTACTCACTGTATACAGTTAAAGTCTCCAGTAATATACAATTAATCTCAATCATATGATCTTTTTTTATACTAGTCCTTATTAGGCACTAGCATAGATTAATCTGGAGTACTGTAAAAGAACTCCAATTGTATTGGCAGTTGATTTGATAAAGTAACTGGCAACCCATGTATTCACATTCATGGATGCTAAATAGAAATCATGGATTATGCAGTGTTCATAATTGGACATTGAATTTGAACTGAACCTATATAGTTAAACAAAAGTATATTGTTTGGACTGAAACAAAGTAAAGTATATTATTATTGGCAAGAAATCTTGTTATTCATATTTATTGTGCATGATGCTTATCTTAATATCCAAAATATGTGTACCGGCAGCTGTATACGCATGGATGAATGCAGAGACTACAGTTAGCTAGGTGGATCGCGATACTCTCTCTTGGCATGGACAATGAACGGAGGACAGTTAGGGTTAAACACGCCAAGCTACAAACGCCAAACTATTTATCATACTAATAGACAGGTTGTTTGGGACTAATCAATAATCATACAGTCGCTAGCATCAGGTTGTCCAAGAGACAACCACGAAGTCACAACGACACAGTTATCAAAGCCGCCTCATCTCAGAAGCCTGAATGGTTTTCCACTTACCTACTGGTGAAATTGAGGTGTTTGCTCTTGGCATATACATAACATAGGCTGTGGTGTTGCACAAAATCCTTGTGCCACTAATGACACTGAACTATCCTGCATGGAAACTCAATGTTCAGAGCGTATTCCCCATGTATCCCATTCCCATATCGCATATTTTGCAACATTTGGATTAAATACGGACTTGGCGAGTCCCTGTTTATGTAGAAAACAGTTATTTTTTGTCCATGGAAGAGAAATATGGTTAGACGTATTTAGCAGGTATGCAGTGGATCACCAAATGGACTATTCATATAGCCCTCTCGAGCATTTTGCTAACAAATCTACTATCATCAATGTTTTTCTACATATATGTTAAAAGGAGGACAGATGCTGGAATGGTCTGAAACAACCAGTCGACTTGGTTTGTTTGGACAGCGAAGAGAGAGATAATGTTAGATAATGTCTCAAAGTCTGAGCTCACTGCAGTTGATAAAATGTACAATAGTTGCACATGGCTGTAACCAGTATACAAAATCATTGTTAGCAATCCACCACTAGTTTAATTGTACAAAGCAGAACTTCTAAATTTCGGTTACATTTCATTTTGATGAAATGGCCAAGCTGTTCTTGTTTGTTAGTTCCCCGTTCACTAGCTTGTATGACATCACCAAGTGAAATTTGCAAGTTTTAGGATGCACAATGGTCAGGTTTAATTCTGTTCCTCGTTCACTAGATTGCTGATGAGACCTGGCTCATTCATAAAAAAATGACTAGGAATGGATAGAATAAGAATCAGAAAATTGTAGCAGCTTCTCAACATAAATTTGTCAGGTGAAAGAAGAACATTCAACGAAACTAATGAAATTGATAATATATAATGATGATAACAGTATGCTGCCCAAGACATCTTCATATTCCTACGTAAAGCAAAGGTGTATGTTTGGTTTTAAAATGTGGTACGTCCAAGAAACCTTGACAACTAGGACCAAGTTGGTGAAAATAAGGGCTAAAGTGAATGGTTACGAGAGTTAAGAAAAGACTCGTGTCGGCGTCGAAAACGGCCGACTAGTGAATGTCGTGGATTGCATGCTAAGGCCCGGATGGTTCGCGAGAGGACACAAGGGATTATACTGGTTCGGGCATGAACGCCCTATGTCCATTTCGATGCTGCTCGTGTTACTCGCGTTGCTCGTAGTAGGGGTTACAAGCGATCGAGAGAGGGAGGGGCTCCCAAGTCTCTGTGAGCGTGTGTGCGTATGTGGGATGTCGAGTGAGGTGGGCGAATTGTGGTCCCCCGGCAAAGGCGACCCCCTTTCCCTTTTATAGTCCAAGGAAAAGGGCCGGGTCGGGTACACAGTCGGATAAATAGGAAGAAGATCCTGAGGGGGAGAAAGGAAAATGCCCAGGGGGTCGGGCAAGCCTTAGCCTCTCTGCTTGTCGCCGTGTCCTGTCTTGGGGATCGTGGTGGATACTCATGATGAGCATCCTGTAGGCGCGTCAGTGATATTTGACATTTCTACATCGTTTGTCAGAGCTCCATCACTCACTTAGGGGAAATGATGATCGAGTTAGGGTGGAGTGTAAGACGGGGCCATCAGTGTTCTGGCCCTTGCCTAAGGCTGGATGCGTGCTATGCAATGTCCCGTCATTCGTTTATGATGGGGCGGGTGCTGAGCACGCCAATCCACCATAATTGGTTTTAGGCTAGGTAGGCTGGCGTGTCAGGCGTGCGGCGCCCGTCCTAGCATTTAATACAGGCAGCATTCCATCATATCCCGGGCCTGCCACGTCTGACAGGCCCAACCCCTCGGTCATGATGGCTTGTTGACCCAGAGGAGGTCGGGCGAGGCGAAGGGGGAGGCCGGTAGACCCATACCCGACGTGGGTCGGGCGAGGCGGACGTCCTCATCCGACCCTTCCATGAGGTCGGGCGAGGCAGACGCGTTTGTCCATTCCCGGCTTATGCGATCCTGGGGTCGGGCGGCGTGGGATGTGGTGCGCCAGCCCGTGGTTGGGCCGCGGCTGGGCCTCAGCAAGGCTGGCGAAGAATTTCGATTGCTCCGTGGCCTGCCCATGGGCTGGCCCTCTTCGGATCAATGTTTCGACACTCGGGCTTTAGACACCCCGGATATCTGTATCCAACAGTAGCCCTCGAGTCCCTGCAGAGGTCGTCATGACCTGTGGGGGGACTCAGCGTTAAAGTCACCTTAAGCTCTGTCGTGGGTACACGCGAGCGCACCCACCGGGTGTAGCCCTCGAGCCTATGAGCTCGAAGTCGGGGACTCGTTCATAGGGTGAAGCCTTGAGCCTTTGTCGTTTCTTTCACCGGGAGCGCGCGAGCGCACCCGATGGATGTAGCCCCCAAGCAGCTGGGCGAACCTTGGCGTTCGCTCAGGTGCTGAGTCTGGTCCGAGCGGTCGCGTCGTCGCTCAGAGTCGTCATTCCTTTTCAGGAAACAGGTGCCGGTCCTTGCCATCTGCAGATAGGCCTGCATCTTGCGTCAGTACTCGCAGCGTGGCGTGCCGGCCACGCTCGATTCTGACCCGTTTGGTCTTGTCGGCCTTTTTTAGGCCGTGCCGCCACTATTTCTCCCGTGGGAGCTTCTGTCCTTTTTGGACCGGCCGTGTGGTCACGCCGCGTGGTTAAGTTCTGTAGCCCCCGAGCGGGGCTTGGGCAAAGACGCCTCTTGCTATAAATAGGGGCTCATGCTTTGGCTTTTCGGGCATCTGATCTGGTTTCTCCCTCTTCTTTCTTTTCGATGGAGCGGACTTGCGCCGGTATCGTCCGAGGGCATCCTCCAGAAGGTGGGACCACAAGCCCGGGGCGCTGAAGCCAAAAGAATCCTAGCGAATCACGGGAGTCAAGGTGCCCGGCACGACCTCTGCTTGATGCCGTGCCGGCTCCGGGCACGGCGAGCTCGGCTTCCACACCTGCCACTTCGGAGGCGGTGGTGTGGCGGGCTGTCGTGTGCCACTTGGGCCGCCGGTGTTGACGATCCTCCCACTCACCCCCTCTGGTACCCGCCTTGTGGGTCTTTCCAGAAGGGTTCGAGGTCGTGGTGGATCGTTGGTGCCGCTCTCCGCATTCTCGGTTGCGGGTCGTCGTTGCCGACACAGCCCCCAACAGCTCTCTGCCCGCTTTTCTGGGGTAACCGTTGTCGGCGCTACTCATCGTCAGGGGCGGAGATGGCTCAGAGCCGGCCCTGGTGACCGGCTCGTTGCCGGGGGCCATGCCCGTGCGCCTTCTCCCTTCCGGGCGTCTTTTGGGGGAGAGAAGCCAAAAGAAAGCCAACGATCTTTGATTGCATGGCCTCCTGCTTGGTTTAGGACTCCCCCTCCCCTTAGATGCCCGCGATCGCCACATAAGATTGGTGATTCCCGTTTGTATTTCTCCACGACCGCGTGCCGTGTGTATTTTGATTTCATTTATGAATGAAAATGTTGTTTTTGATGGCGTGTTCTGCGACCGTGTCGTCGGTCTCTTGTTTGCGATTCCGTCCCCGTATGTGTCCCGAGACCTGTGTCCGGACGGAGGATCGTTTCGTCTTGTCTGCGCTTTCCCCTCACGTTGTCCTTGCGATAGG
Organism: Alloteropsis semialata; assembly: GCA_004135705.1. Classification (NCBI taxonomy): domain Eukaryota; kingdom Viridiplantae; phylum Streptophyta; class Magnoliopsida; order Poales; family Poaceae; genus Alloteropsis; species Alloteropsis semialata. The sequence goes on from CM014272.1 coordinate 20,609,145, forward strand.
ACAGAGGGTAAGAGATGCCTCGCACTTTGCCACGCAGGCCAAAGTACGGCTCCCGTTGAGTTTCAAACGGGTAGGTTCGAGTGAGGCCCGACGCCCCTTCGAGGGAGAGTCACCGGATCAGCTTGTGATCGACCCCAACAAATCCCCGGCGCCTAACCCCCTTAGTTCGGCGCCTAACCCCCTTAGTTCTCACGACTGTTCGATAGGCCACGACGGCTCATTGCCTCTTTGCGGTAAGATACATGGGTCGGGCGCTTCTGGGCTCAAACGTGGGTCGGGGTGCCCTGAGTGCTCGTGCACCAGGGTACTGGCTGCTAGCGGGCCCACCCGTTCCTGCCCCGCACTTGGATGACGCTCCGGAGCAGCCTTCGGACCCTCCGTGGGCTGGCCTTAGAACTCCTGGGCTATTTTGGGCCTCGATTGGGCCGCCCTAGCAAGAGGGTTTCTTACCTTTTGGGCACGCGAGGCCGCCCGGAGACGGACCGTCGCGGGTGTACATTGCGTCGGGTCGTGGCATGGGGAATGAGGGGGTCGTGGGCAGGGAGACACAGCGCGTTTCCCGGGCATGTCCCATTCCCGCCCTCTTAAATATGGGGGAAGGGCCGCCCCTCTTCTCTCTTACACTTTCTCGTTTGCCTTGCTTTCCATCTACTCACGCGCCATGCCCTCTCCGCTTGCCTTAGCCACAGCAGTTTTTCGCCTCGCCGCCGCCGTCACCGTAGCGCTTCGCCCCTGAGCGTGCTCCTGCAATGGGGTCGTGGACATGTTCATCGGTGGTCAAGGCTCACCTTACTCGCTTGGTGGAGAGGGGCCTCCTGTGCCCGAGGATGGAGGCGGTGGAGTGGATCGTCCCCGGGCCCGAGGATAGCCCGCAACCTCCACCGGGCTACATCGTCTCCTTCCTCCCCTTCCACAAGTGGGGATTGGGGCTCCCTCCATACGGTTTCATCCACGGGGTCTTGCATCACTACAAGTTAGAGTTGCAGCACCTTAACCCGAACGGGATCCAGCACATGGCGGCATTCGTCGCCATGTGCGAGGGTTTCCTCGGCGTCGAGCCTCACTTCGCCCTCTGGAAGTGGCTCTTCTTCATCGACATTGTGAGGAAGGACGGGGAGCTGCAGCCCATGGGATGCGCCGGCATTCGCCTCTATGGCGGGAAGCAGACATCCGAGTACCTCCAACTTCGCCTCACCGATTCCAACAAGGGGTGGCACTCCTAGTGGTTCTATTTGAAGAACGACCCCGACGCCCCCTTCCCGTTCTACACCAGGAGCATGATTCTTGAGCACCCCGACCTGTGGTCGTGGGGCCCAGGAAAGGACGAGAAAAGGTCAGTTCCCGACGTCCTGAAGGGGGTCGGACTTTTGAAGCGATGGAAGGTGACTGGCGCGGGGGTGATCGCGGCGTATCATGCTCGCCGCGTTCTCCCGCTTATGGCACGCCGCCTGCAGCTGCACCAGATGACGCCCGAGTTGGATTGGGCCGGGTCGGCGACGTCCCGCGAGCCGTTGTCCGAGGGCGAGATCTGTCGGCGCCTTCGCGACACCATGATTCACGGGGAGGTGGCCTAACCGATCTCGGATCACCCACCCATGAAACCCGCCAACGGGTCCATCACTGTAGTAAGATTCTTCAGACTTTATTTTTTCTTTTTGCCATGAACATCCCATTTGATTATCATCCCTACCACAGGGGCTTCTCAATTACGTCCCATCGCGTCCACCTTTGCCCGAGGACGTCCAGCGAAGGGCGGAGAACCACGAGCGCACGGAGGAGGAGCGGCGGAGGGCCCAGGCCACTCGAGAGAAGAAGACGGCCCGAGTGCGGGCCAAGGACAAGAAGCAAACGGAGTTCTGCCACCGCCGTAGCTTGGCGCTCCTCGACGAGTAATGGAACCCGAGTATGGGGCCTTTCGTCGATAAGGACGCCGCTGACGAGGAGGATGACAATGAAAGCCTGCCGGGGTTCTCCGAGCTGGAGACTGAGGAGGAGGAAGAGTTGGCCGAGGGATCCGAGGAAGGCGCCGGCAGGGGAGGCGACGGGTCTCCCAACGATTGGGAGGAGGCAACACACGAGGACGACCCTCCGAGCCGCGACCGGGCAGCGTCGTTCGCGGCTGTTGAAGGCGCCGACTGCAGGAGGGACATCCCTCTCCGAGACTTGAACATCGCGTCACTGCCTGCTTCTCCGCCCCGAGTTCAAGTTGAAGACTCCGCCGGGGAGGGTCGGTCCCCGGCGTCCCCGAGGGCCAACAGGGGCAAGCGCCCGAGGGCCGAGGACGCGGGGTCGGAAGAGCCGCCCCAGAAGAGATCGTTCCCATCGACGTCCAGATGCGTTACTCTTAGTCCATAGTACTATTCTCTTTCTTTTGTCATTATCAAATTCTAAGTCCTTTTGTAATCCAGGTCCAGAAGACGGCTTGTCCACCTTGCCTTGGCTCCCAGGAAGGTGCACACACGACAGGTGGTGGGCACCGCGTTGGGGATGGGTCTCAGTTTCGCCGACCCTATAGTGCAGGCGGCACTTGGGTTGGCGGGCACGGGCGGCCAGTCCAGTGGTTTGCTTGTTGTGGGGATCATGCCGCCAGGTTCGCCTAGTCCCGTGGTGGGGCCCGGTATTCATGCCTCGGGCGCAGAAGGCAGAGCCGTGCCCGAGCTCGATGCTCCAGATGCCGGGCTCCTATCCCCCCAGCTGTCTGTTCCTGAGATGGCCGCCCCAATGTTTGATGGCTCAGGCGACCAGGGGCTCCTGGTCCAGCAAGAGGAGGACGCTGCATTGCGCAGCGCGCCTGGGGATGGGCTCTCGGTGGGTGATCTTACCAAGGCGGCAGGGGCGCTGTGTCCTCACCCGCCGTTGATGGAAGCGCTTCAGAGACGGTGTTTGCGGTCCCGGAGGAACAGGGCATGCTCCCTGGGGTAGGACATGTCCAGATCCCAACTCTGAATGCGGGGGCCGCCGTGGGTCGCGAGGTGATGCGTTTGGGAAGGGAGGCACCCGCCTTCGTGGGGGCGTCCTCTCCGATGGGCTGATCGGCGGGACCCCACTCCACGGTCTTTACGTTGGACGACGGCGCGGAGCAAAATGACTGTCGACAAATCGAGGCCGGAGTCAACTCGGTGGTCGGGGCCCTGCACGCTGCCCTGAACACGCTCCAAAGCGTGGTTGTCCCTGCCGGCGAGGTGAGTTTTTTCCGTCCCTCCGAGTTTTCAGTTTTTCCTCGAGAGGGGACACGTCCTAATCTTTTCCCTTATCTCGCAGTCCCTAATGAGTCATAGCCGTGACAAGTCTGTCTTCCTCCGGTGGGAGAAGGGCTCGGTCGGCCGCCGAGAGGGCGGAGTGTGAAACAGTGGTGACTCAGGTGGCTGCTGCCCATCGTGAGGCAGAGGAAACGCATGCTCGGGCTCAGGCGGTGTCAGAGGAGCAGCTCGACGCCGTCCGACAGGAGGTTAATGCTATTCACGCGTGGGCCTGGGAGGCGCTCGTGGCGCAGTTGGCCGCCGCTTGCCAAGAAGCTGATGTCGCCCGAGCGCGTGCCCAGGATGCGTGCGAGAACGCCGAGGACGCCGAGGAGAATAAGAAGGATGTGCTTGCGTCGTGCGCTGCCAAGTCAGCCTCTCGAGACGCGGAGCGCCGTCTGCTGCAGGACGAGCGAGACCGCCTTTGCGCCGAGCGGGACCAAGCCGTCAACGCCTTGCAGCAAGCGCGCAAGGAGCTCATGGAGGCTCGGGCGACTTGGGACGACGCTCTCCGGCTCATCGGCATCCGGGACCGGGACTTGACAGGCGCTCGTGCGGCCTTGGAGGTCGAGAGGAGCGCCCGGATTGAAGCCGAAGGTGTCACCGCCGATCTGGCAACCGCGGTCGTGGGGGATCAGGCGGCGATCGCCCGCCTCCAGACCGAGCAGCAGCAACTTGAGGCCGCGCTGAAGATGGAGGTTGACGAGCATACCGCCCTTCGTGCCGCTGCCACCGCCGCACTTGGCGGCCTCAGGATGAGGACAGAAGTGGGGTCAAGCTCGCTATCGACCCAAGTCTCCCGGATCCTGACCCGGGCGCGGGCCTTGGCGGCGGACGGGCTATTCCTTGGTGTGCAGTGAGCCTTCATCGTGGCCTGCTCGCATTACGACCAGATCGGGCTGGAGTTCCTCGCAGAGGGTTTTGCGCCGGGCTGCACTCTTGATGAGGTGCGGGCATGGGAGGAAGAGGTGGCCTCGCTGGCGGCGACCCTGGCTGCATCAACACAAAGAGAGCGGGCCGTGGACTCTTTAGTTAGTTTGTTTCTTTTATCATTCAAACTATTCCGAGCCCTTGAGCTCATTTTTGTATCCAAACTCATGGCCGAGCAGGAGATGTCCCTAGGTCGGCTAGATTTGGTTTTATCGTGTTGAACTTATGATTGTACGTGTCAGCCCCTGAGTTCTTTTTCGATTTGGTGTTTTGTTGGGGCCTTCCGCGAGGTAAAGCAGGTTTGGCGCGGTTGGTGAGCGTCTGAGCCATTGCCTTCATGGCCTTTTACTCTCTACAGTTCGACCAACATTTCCTATCCCACTCTTTCCTCGGTCTGCCCTCACCAACACACACAGTGTAAGAGAAATCGGGCGCTGACAAGATCCGGTGTCCCAGGCGACACTGGCTAGCCCCTGAGCGACCTTCGACCCCGTGTAACGGGGTCGGGGGTTGCTACCAAGTGAACGGGGTTGTGTGAAAAGTATGTACGATATTGACAAGGAGTTTTCAAAGGTAAAAGCGATGTAGCTGTTCGATGTTCCAGGCATTGGTGAACTCCTCACCATCGGCGTTCTACAATTTGTATGATCTGGGTCGGATGACTTGGGAGACAATGTATGGGCCTTCCCAAGGAGATGAGAGCTTGTGGCAACCCTTGTTGATTTGGACAAGTCGTAGGACCAAGTCTCCAACCTGAAATGCGCGTTCGCGAACCCGGCGGCTATGATATCGCCGTAATGCTTGTTGGTATTTGGCAGAGTGAGCCAGTGCAATCTCCTGAGCTTCTTCTAGCTGGTCGGCCACGTCCTCTAGTGAGGATTGGTTACTAGCCTCGTTGTAGGCGTGGACCCTCGGTGACCCGTAGTTGAGATCGGTCGAGAGAATGGCCTCCAAGCTGTATACCATGAAAAACAGAGTGAATCCTGTTGCCCGACTGGGCGTCGTCCTCAAACTCCAGACCACTGTGGGCAGTTCCTCAACCCATAGGCCACCGAATTTCTTTAGTCGTTCGAAGATTCAGGGCTTGAGACCTTGAAGGATCATGCCGTTAGCGCGCTCGACTTGTCCGTTAGTGTGGGGGTGGGCTACAGCCGCACAGTCCACTCAGATTTGGTATTCATCACAAAATCACAGGAATTTCTTTCCAGTGAATTGTGTACCATTATCTGTGATGATGGAATTTGGGACTCCAAAGTAGTGGACGATATTGAGGAAGAACTTAATTGCCTCCTCGGACTTGATTTGTGTAATTGGACGGACCTCAATCCACTTGCCGAATTTGTCGATTGCAACCAGTAAGTGGGTGAAGCCCCCGGGCGCCTTCTTGAGGGGCCCAACCATGTCCAGCCCCCAGACCGCGAATGGCCACATGATGAGGATGGTTTGGAGGGCTTGAGCCGGGAGGTGTGTTTGCCTTCCATAGAATTGGTATCCTTCGCAGGTACGTACTGTTTCTGTGGCATCCCGCAGCGCTATCGGCCAATAGAACCCTTGTCGGAACGCATTTTCGACGAGGTTATGAGGTGCGGCGTGGTGGCCGCATATTCCTCCGTGTATGTCTACCAGCAATGGCTTCCCCTGTTCGAAGGGGATGCAGCACTAGAGAACCTTCATGTGGCTTCGTCGGTAGAGTTCCCCTTCTATGATTATATAGGACTTAGCGTGATGCGCGATGCGCCAGGCCTCGGCCTTATCCTCGGGGAGCTTGTCCCTTATAAGGTAATCAAGGAAGGGTCATCGCCAGTCTACGAGGTCGGCCTCGGTGGCTTCATCCAGGCTAGTGATCGCTAGGGCCAACAGGTTGGCCAAGGCTTGGTCAAACGGGTCGGCGACGTCCGTCGAGTAGCTAACTTGCAAAACCTCCGTCGTGACTGGGTCGGTGCGTCGCTAGCCCCCGAGCCCTGGGTGGGAGCGAAGGCCTGGGTGGGCAGTGCCGCGCTCGTCGGTTCTGAGCTCGGGACACTGACTGATGGATTCTGCTGATCGCTAGCAAAGACACCTGTCGGGACTGGCTCCCGACCCGACGCTTTCTTGGCTAAGTCATCGGCTGCTTCGTTGAATCACCGTTTGATGTGCCTGAGCTCGAGGCTATCAAACTTGTCCTTGAGCTTCCTGACTTCTCGGCAGCATGCGGCCATGGTCTCACTTTCGCAGCTTCACTCTTTCATGACTTGATCGACTACGAGCTAAGAATTGTCTCTTATTTCGAGGCGTCGAATTCCCAACTCCAGTGCAATTTTCAGGCTATTGATGAGTGCTTCGTATTCGGCCACAGTATTCGATGCCAGGAGGTGAAGGCGGACTACGTACTTCATTCATACTCCCCGTGAGGAAACAAAGACCAGCCCAGCCCCGGCTCCTGTCCTGACAAGCGACCTGTCGAAGTACATGATCCAGTATTCCCGATTGGCTGGGTCTGGCGGCAGTTGAGTCTCCGTCGATTCGGCGACAAAGTCAGCCAGGACCTGGGACATGATGGCTGTTCTAGGGGAGTAGGTGATCCCCTGACCCATCAACTCAAGCGCCCATTTGGCAATCTGACCGGTAGAGTCGGGGTTGTTGATGATCTCTCCGAGAGGAAACAAGCTTACGACTGCAACCGGATGCGAGTCAAAGTAATAGCGCAGTTTCCTCTTGGCGATCAGGATGGTGTATAACAGCTTCTGGATCTATGGGTACCGCATTTTCGTGTCGCTGAGTACCTCACTAATGAAGTACACCGGGCGTTGAACCTTGAGGATGTGTCCTTCTTCCTCCCGCTCTACGACGAGGGCTGCACTCACGACGTGTATCGTTGCCGCGATGTAGAGTAGGAGTGGTTCTCCTGGGGTCGGTGGGACCAAGATTGGTGGCCTTGTTAGGACTACCTTGATCTGTGTAAGAGCCTCTTGGGCCTCTTGGGTCCATGTGAATCGTTCGGAATTTTTCAGTAGGCAATACAAGGGGAGGACTCGCTCGCCGAGCCTCAAAATGAATTGGATAGCGCGGCGAGGCATCCCGTGATCTGCTGTACTCCCTTCAAGTTCTGGATTGGGCCCATCTTGTCAATGGCCGTGATCTTCTACGGGTTGACCTCAATCCCTCGTTGGGACACAATGAAGCCAAGCAGCATCCCTCTTGGCACCCCGAACACGCATTTCTCGGGGTTGAGTTTGACTCCATTCGTCCGGAGTTTGTCGAACGTCTTTTGGAGGTCGGGCATGAGTTGGTCAACTTGTTTCGACTTGACTACGATGTCGTCCACATATGCCTCTACAGTTTGCCCGATGAGGTCATCGAAACACCTGAGCATACATCGTTGGTATGTTGCCCCGGCATTTTTAAGCCCAAACGGCATCGTCACATAACAGTACGAACCGGACGGAATGATGAAAGAAGTCGTGAGCTGGTCGGACTCTTTCATCGCGATCTGATGGTATCCAGAATACGCATCAAGGAAAGAAAGGGTTACGCACCCCGAGGTCGAATCGACTATCTGGTCTATGCGTGGCAGGGGAAATGAATCCTTGGGGCAGGTTTTTTAAGACTCGTATAGTCAACACACATTCTCCATTTCCCGTTCTTTTTTTGCACAAGAACACTCGGGGTGATACACTCCTCCTTGATGAACCCGGCTGCCAAAAGCTTTGCAATCTCCTCACCGATAGCCTTCTGCTTCTCGTTGTCGAAGTGGCATAGGTGTTGCTTCATCGGCTTGGAGACAGGGCGAATGTCTAAGGAGTGCTCAGCAACCTCCCTCGGGATGCCTGGCATGTCCGAGGATTTCCACACGAAAACATCGATATTCGCGTGGAAGAAATCGATGAGCACGCTTTCCTATTTTGGGGACAACTTGTTCCCGATCCAAGCCACCTTCTCCTTGGCGTTGACCGGGTGGAGCTGCACCTCCCTGGTGTCCTCTGTCGGCTGGAAAGACGTCGTGCCACGATTGGAGTCCGGAGCTTCCTCCACTAGACGGGCTCGGATCGGCGCGAGCTCTTCCACGGAGGCGATGGTCGCCGAGGCCAGCTCGCAGCTTTCAGCTTCGCACTGATAGGCGCACTGGAAGGATGAGCCCACAGTGATCACCCCCTTGGGCCCAGGCATCTTGAGCTTCAAGTAGGTGTAGTTGGAGACGGCCATGAACTTCGCATAACATGGTCGACCCAAGATGGCGTGGTAGGACCCATGGAAGCCCACTACCTCAAACGTGAGGGTCTCCGTCCTGAAATTGGACGGGGTCCCAAACGTGATGGGTAGGTCAATCTGTCCCAAACGTGACGGGTAGGTCAATCTGTCCAAACGTGACGGCCTGCTTCACGGGGACAACCCCGTGGAAAGGCGCCCCAGTCGGGTGGATACGCGCCCGGTCAATGCCCATCGCATTCAGGGTGTCGGCGTAGAGGATGTTGAGCCCGCTCCCGCCATCCATCAGCACCTTGGTGACTCGCTACCAACCAATGATCGGGTCGACCACAAGCGGGTATTTCCCTGGCCTGGGAATGAACTGCGGGTGGTCGTCACGGTCAAAGGTTATGGCCGCCTCTGACCATCGGAGGAAAGCTGGCATGGCCGGCTCAGCGGCGAACACCTCGCGGCGTTCCACCTTGGCCCGACTCTTGCTGACCGAGGCCTCGATGCCACCGAAGATCATTAAGCATCCATCGGGCTATGGGTAAGGGTCGGCCGCTATGTCTTCCGCCCCCTCGGGTCCCTTGGAGGTCGGGTCGGGCTTTCGCTTCCTCGGTTCCACCCTTCGGGTATCCCCAATCATGAATTTCTTCATGTGGGAACACTCTTTGTAGAGGTGCCTTACTGGATACTCGTGGTTAGGACAAGGTCCGTTCCACATTTTCTCAAAGTGACCGGTCATTTCTCCCGCCGGGGGTTTGACCCCTGGCTTTCGTTCGGTCGCCACGACCGCGGCGACGTCGGCGTCCTGGCGCCATGCCTTGCTCTTCTTCTTCTTCTTGTTCGGACAATCGGAAGGACCCTCATCGTTCTCCTCGATGCGCTTACCCTTCCCCTCCAAGGGGTGGTAAAAGATCGCCCCAACCATCTCCTCGCCAGAGGCATGGCTCGTTGCTATGTTAAGAAGATCTTTTGCCATATAAGGGCTTTTGCGCTCGAGTTTGTGGACGAGGGATTTGCAAGTTGTCCCTGACAAGAAGGCACCAATGACGTCGGCGTCGGTGATGTTAGGCAGTTCGTTGCACTGCCAAGAGAAGCATCGGATGTACTCCCGGAGAGTTTCTTCCTGCTTCTGGTGGCAGTTCTTGAGGTCCCACAGGTTCCCCGGGCGAGCGTAGGTCGCCTGAAAGTTCCCAATGAAGACCTCACTAAGGTCGGACCAGATTCGGATCTGGCCGGAAGGGAGATTTTCGAGCCACGCCCTGGCCGAGTTGGCCAAATAAAGTGGTAGGTGACGGATGATGAAATCGTCGTCATCTGCTCCCCTAGCTTGGCATGCGAGTCTGTAATCCTCGAGCCATAGCTCAGGGTTAGTTTCCCCAGCGTACTTGGGTAAGTTCGTCGAGGCGCAGAAGCGTTGGGGACACGGCGCGTTCCTGACCCTAGAACTGAAGGCGCGAGGTCTTGGCGCGTCCGGGCTTGGGCTCCGTTCTTCCGTGTCGTCGTCGTAACGGGCACCCCAACGAGGGGCGTGAGCGCGCTGGGGCTCCCCGTCGTCCTCGACCGGCTGACGACGGCGCGCGTTTAGTATGTTGCTGGCGTCGCGGACCGGGCCGAGTCGTCCACGGATGGGGGCCGCCGGCCGCCCGTTAGGACCAGGGCGCGGCTGATGGACCGATCTATTCTGTGGGTCATGGTCGCCGCGGTCGTGCGGGGCTGCGCCGCCGCCCGCTTGATGAGCTCGCCCACTTCGCGCTGAGCTCTTCGAGCTTCTGGTGTGATAGCATCGGGAAGCCCTTGTAAGAGTGTCGTGGCTGCCGCGATGTTCTGGCTCGCTCTCATGAAGCGGGGTGGTCCCACGATTTGCCGCTGAACCTCGCGAGCACGCCCGCGTGCCGGTGCCTCAGCGTCGCATTGCTGGAGTTCGCGCTCGATGCGCGCTTGCTCCTGATTCATGCGTGCGTGCTCCTGCTCGACGCGAAGCCGCTCCTTCTCCACGCGCGCACACTCTTGCTCCAGCCGGCGCCGAGCATCCTGAAGCTCCTGCCTTCAGGCCCGCGCCTGATCGGGGTGCGCGTGCCGAGGCGGTTCGGTCGCGTCTCTCCCCGCGCTTGCGGCAGCAACGCTGGCCGCGATGGGGTGGACTGCGACGGCGTCAACCACAACGGCGTTAGCCGTAGTGTTGTGCACTGGCGGCTGGCTGGAGTTGTCGTCACTTGCTTCTCCCAGCGCCCCGTTGGGGGTGTCCACCATAAAGCATTCGTGGGAGGGGTAATGGCTCTCGGCGATCAACTCCATTTCGGACGTCCCCGACGAGCTGTCGTCGAGCAAGTCGAGAACCGACTCCGAAGCATGGTCAATCATCCCCACGAACTCGTTGTCCGCGGGGGTCCGGCGCATGTTGCGGACTAGCAAGCGGGAGACAGTCTCCCCTGTGTTGTCCAAGCCGAAGGGCACCACGTAAGGCGGGGCGAGGGCTAGCGCGTCCGGGGATAGTGGTGCTCCTCCCGCAGGCTGGGTTGTGACGTTCGCCAGGGCGAACATGACGCAGCGCGTGTCCTTCGGGGACGGCCGTGGTCCCAGGAACGTGTTGAGCTGCCTCCAAGGGTCCCCTCCATCGGAGTTCGTGGGGAACTCGCGGGTCTCTGGGGCGCTCAGTCGGATACTCGCGAGGACCTCGATGGCCGCCGCGACATCAATCTCGGTGTCGACGGCTGTGGCGGTGACGGTGACCCGCTCCAATGCGTCATCACCGGTGGCGACAAAGTCTAGGCTCCCGAGATGTACGTGCGTCCTGAGGGACCAGATCGAACCGTCACTGGCCATCCGGAGACTGAAGCAAAAAGACGAACACGCAAAGTCCCCTACCTGGCACGCCAACTGTCAGCGTCCAAAACGGCAGACTAGTGAATGTCGTGGATTGCATGCTAAGGCCCGGATGGTTCACGAGAGGACACAAGGGATTATATTGGTTCGGGCACGAATGCCCTACGTCCAGTTCGATGCTGCTCGTGTTACTCATGTTGCTCGTAGTAGGGGTTACAAGCGATCGAGAGAGGGAGGGGCTCCCATGTCTCTGTGAGCGTGTATGCGTATGTGGAGTGTCGAGTGAGGTGGGCAAATTGCGGTCCCCCGGCAAAGGCGACCCCCTTTCCCTTTTATAGTCCAAGGGAAAGGGCCGGGTCGGGTACACAGTCGGATAAAAAGGAAGAAGATCCCGAGGGGGATAAAGGAAAATGCCCAGGGGGTCGGGCAAGCCTTAGCCTCTCTGCTTGTCGCCATGTCCTGTCTTGGGGATCGTGGTGGATACTCATGATGAGCATCCTGTAGGCACGTGATATTTGACATTTCTACGTCTTCGTCAGAGCTCCATCACTCACTTAGGGGAAATGATGATCGAGATAGGGTGGAGTGTAAGACGGGGCCGTCAGTGTTCTAGCCCTTGCCTAGGACTGGACGCGTGCTAGGCAACATCCCATCATTCGTTTATGACGAGGCGGGCGCTGAGTACGTCAATCCAACATCATTGGTTTTAGGCTGGGTAGGCTGGCGCGTTAGGCGTGCGGCGCCCACCCTAGTATTTAATACAGGCAGCGTTCCGTCATATCCCGGGTCTGCCACGTCTGATAGGCCCAACCCCTCGGTCATGATGGCTTGTTGACCCAGAGGAGGTCGGGCGAGGTGAAGGGGAGGCCGGTAGACCCATACCCGGCGTGGGTTGGGTGAGGCGGACGTCCTCATCCGACCCTTCCACGAGGTTGGGCGAGGTGGACGCGTTTATCCGTTCCCGGCCTCCGTGATCCCAGGGTCGGGCGACGCGGGATGTAGTGCGCCAGCCCGTGGTTGGGCCGCGGCTGGGCCTCAGCTGGGCTGGCAAAGAAATTCTGTTGCTCCGTGGCCTGCCCATGGGCTGGCCCTCTTCGGATCAACGTTTAGACACTCGGGCTTTAGACACCCCGGATATCCGTATCCGACAACTCAGAACAATGAGCATGATCAGGCAGCACCACCAACCAGAAGCTCATTTTCCATAAAACAACTAATTGTCAACTGAAGATAATGGTAAGCAGCCGCTCATATAACTCTGGTAGCCTACCTAGTCAAGGATCACTGTCATTTGCGCAGCTATGGTGCATGCCGAAGTCATCGTCTAGCAACTGCATCTCAAGAAGTTTTATTTTCGGTATAAGTGACTATTTTGAAGTCTATATCTCAAGAATTCTGTTTCATGAACCAAGCCGACACAATAGCACTAAGCCGATGTAACACCCTAAATTTCATCACAATAAATCTTAGCAACCCTTGCAGAATTTTCTAGTATTTATTAAGGCTCTAATAAATTTCTAGGAATTAATTGGAATTTATTAGGATTTTATGCAATTTAATAACTAATTATTAGCTTCAATAAGTTCTTGTTGCATTCATGCTGGTGCATTGATTTTGGTACTGTTTGCAAGTCAAAGAGAGTTTAAATTTATTTAAATTCGGATTTGATTACATTTGTGTGAGCTAGTTTTGTAGTTTTTAGTTTAAGTCTAATAAGCCTCCCTGAACTCTAGGACAGTCTGGTTTTTGTCCCTGTAGTCTTCCTCAAGTCCGGTATTTGCCCCTCAACTCTTCGGCCCATTTCCTCGTGCTAGCCCGCTGCCCTGCCTAGGACGTCGAAGACGCCCCCGCTGCAGCCCACCTTCGCCGCTCCCTCCTTGTCTGGCTAACCGATGGGTCCCGCGTGTCGGGCTCATCTTCCCCATCCGACCGGGACTCGGGAGAGCCTGAGCTCAGGCCGGTATTCCGCGTCGCGTCCGTATCGTAACCACCCCGCGAACTCCGGAGCCTTAGCCCCTTTATAAGCTGCGCCGCCAGCCCGCGAGCCCCTCCAACAACCCTAGCGTCCTCGCGTTGGAGCATAGCTGCTGCCGCCGCCGCCCTCGGAGGTCACGGCCGCCGCCGCCCCCGGAGGTCACGGCCGCCGCCGCCTCGGAGTCGAGCATCCACCGCCCGTCCGCCCTCAAGAGCGCCACTAGGAGCTTTGCAATCGCGTAAGGATTCTCCTCGAGCTATTTGTTTACCTGGAATCTTCGATCTAGTGGCTAATTGCTCGCCGACGTTTAACAGCGCCGCCCGGAGCCGCCCACGTCGCCGACTCGCCGTCACCGTCGCCCGAGCCTCGACCAGACCGTCCTAGGTGAGTTCGCAAGGTCCCCAGCTTGCTCTAGGGCCAAGCCCCGTCGTAATTGGTGGTCTGTAGCGCCAATTTCGCGTTACTCCGGCGAGTTCGCCGTCCGCCGCCGCCGTCCCTGTTTAGCGCCACCGGCAGCCGCCTCGTTGAATCTAAGCCGTCCGATCTGCAGCCAACGGCCTTAGATCTAGGTCAAACCAGAGAATACTGGTCAGCCCTGGTAGATTTGATTAAGAGCCCCTTGGTTTCTTTTGAATTAACCCGCCGTCCTTTTGTAGTTCAAAATATTTACGCTTTGGTCCTGATTTCTTCGGTTTAGGACCCTAGTCTTTCAAAGATTAGAAGCCGCCGTCCTATTCTACCTTTTTGCACCTTAGACCTTAGGTTTCTAGACGTAATTATGTTTTAAGCCCTCGGTTTTCACAGTTGTGCACTTAGGTAGTTCTAGTAATCGCAGATTAGCCCCTGTTACCTTGATTTAGCCATATCTTTATCGTTTTAGCTCCAAATTAAGTGATTCTTTCGCTCACGTGATCCTTAGGACATGTACAATAGATTTATTCTGTTGTTTTGTTTTGTTGTCAATGTTTGGTGTATTATTTCTTATTTTGTTGTATTACTTTCTTGTATGTGTTCGTGTGATGCGTTTAGAAGGAGAGCCGTTCGAGGAGGAAGGAGCAGTACTTTGAAGACTTTGAGCAGCAGGAGCCTTTAGCAGAAGGCAAGTGTCCTTGATCATATTTATCCCAAGGATAATCATACTATTATCACATTTACTTTTATGTCATGCATGGTTATAATATTGATGGGACCTATTTTAGGGATGTGCCTAGTTCTTGTTTACCTTAATTCCTTGCATAACCTGGGTATTTAATTATTGTTGGGTAGCGTTGCTTAGTTGCTCTACACTTGGGTTATGGAGAACATTAATGCTGAACTTTATGAATATGTGATATGCTCATTGAACGGTAAACAAGATCATACTTTTAAATGGAACATGGAGTGACCACCCTAGAAAACAGTGCAACCACATAACTAATGGGCTCTGGTCATGACTAATTAATTAGAAGAGTTAACTTGTAATAACCTTACCGAAAGGGCAAGAGGGGTTGCATTGATGGGGTATAGCCCGGTCCTCTTGGGAGTATGCTTTGCTAAGTAACTCGGCGATTAGGGAGGGTTATGCTTTGCTTTGACTTGAAACCTTAGCGGGGTGTTGCATGTTAATAATTTTTTGTAAAGGTCATGTAATGTTTCTCTAGCCCCTCACCTAAGGAAGTGTTGAAGAGACTCATGACCTCAGGCTATATGAGAATACATTATGTGTGGGTAAAGTGTACAACATCTGCAGAGTGTAAAACTTATATATCAGCCGTGCTCACGGTTACGAGCGGCTTGGACCCTTTCATGATAATTAAACTCCAAGTTGAATTAAATCATGGTTACTTTATGAGCATTTATTTCTATACTTTATTTGAGTTGGTATATACTTATACTTAGTTAAGCTTGCTAATTAAAACATGACCAATTAAAATTGCATAATGCTTATAGCCTTTTGCCATCCTTGATTAAAGCCTTGCATGTCATATTTATTATTACTCCACTTTGCTGAGTACCAATCATATTGTACTCAAACTTGTTTATCTGTGGCTCAGAGGGTGACACTTGTGGAGACTACATCGAGGAGACTGACGAGTTCTAGGTGTGCGTTCCACCAGTCGACTGCCTGTGGATGGAGTTTATTCAGTCATTAGTTGAGACGTTTATTATATTGGCTAAGGATATTATTTGTGGCTTGTAATAATGTTACTTAACTCTCTTTTGATACGTTATACATTGGTTTGCTACTGCTAATGATGTCATCATGTGTGTGTGAACAGATCCTGGCACACATGTGACTTGCTTAGTTTTATTCTTCAAAACTGGGTGTGACAGCCGACTAGTATCCTGACATGCCAATACTGGAACAATTTTGTCCACTCCTAATCATCGCGGGTCCATTTAACAATTATGCATGATTAAGTGCTAGCCATGCCAGACTACACACTCTATTTATGCAGAATAGTAACATTTATGGTGCTTCACCGGCCACATTTACTCACAACTTAAAGCCAAGTACTGTTAGCCCACTTATATTTTTTCATGCAAAAACATGAGTCCATGACACATGATTTCTAGACACAACGAAGTCAAGGAATTTTGGGCTTAGCCCATTAATAAATTCAGAAATTCCTAATAAATCTCAAAGCTCCATGTGGGCATGAGGAAGTGGTGCATATATTTTAGTCCCACAAATAGCCGGTAACATATTACTTTCCCAGCTATGAAGACTTTTAAATTTTGCATCGATCGCCAATTCGCTTGATTTGTCAAAGCAAGCCCCGTGCTTGTGACATATATCATGGTGTATGAACCTGCACAGGTTGGCACAAATGCCATTGATATCTTCTTCGGTGAGGTTCTTTATGTTTTAGGGAATGAAGGTATCTGAAATAAAAAATATATGAAAATGTTAGGTATGACTAGACATGCTATATGCAATTAATATTATTATAATCATTACTTATATTTGTTACAGATGGAAGGACCAACACCCCATATAGTAATATCCATTACTTATATTTTGTTCGTTCAATTAGTTATATTTTTCTAAATTTAAGATACATCTAATATATGTCTTCAACTCTGTTAGATGGCTTCGAGATGTAGTCGAATCCTTATATGGTACTTCTTCTTTGGTGCAATCCACGATCGTACGTCGAACCAACACGGACATTATGAAATTAACAATATATTCTAAAATAAGTGATCGCCAAGATATAGACATGACCATATCTGTTGTGGCTAGTGGTAAGGAATCACCTAATATGTCGAATTTTGAAAAAAAAGTGCAGTTGAAGCGTGCCTAGCACAACTTTTGGACAATGTGTACTTTGTGCTAGACTATTAATATATATTTTCGGATAAAAGCGCTTGAGGAGGGTGAACGGAATGTAGCTGTGTATGGTGGAGAAGCTTGCACACCTACCCATTACCAAAATGATACGATTATGTGACAACTAATGATTCTTTTTAAATATTTATGTAATGTTTTCTAATGATTTTCATCTCTTGTTGGATTATTTTGATCAGATGACATTTGCTGCAATGAGCATTACTGCGATTGGACTCGTTACGGTATCAATTTAGGGATACAGTAGAATGCAGTAGAGATGGCAAGTGGCAGTTCTATATTGATGTTTTTCTAGCCACGACTCTACCGTCTATTGCAGCGCACTAAATCATCGATGCGAAGTGATCGGCAACACACTGATTCATGCTCTTGTTTATATTGATGAACTCCTAGGCTATAAGATTGCAGATTTTAACTACATCCAGTATCTAAGGGTGCGTAGCTAGTAGATCGATGCCAACACCGATGCATTATATGATGGATGTTTGTTAGACTAATATTGTGTTGTCAAAATAATATTGTGTTGTAAGAATAATATTGTTATGTAAGGCTTTTTCTATGAGTTGGACTTGTTATGGAATAATAATTTTATGTTTGTTTGGTCTGAATATAAACATGCATTATAAACTTAAAAATATTTACATATTTAACAATATTGCTGTTTAGACCAGGCATATCTCTATTTGTGCTGGTGGATCGCCTAGGTGGCCCGCCAGCACAAATGGAACTATGATGGCGGTCCGTATGCTACAGTAGCTAACCATTTGTGCTGGCGTTGGCCAACATGAAACGTCAGCACAGTACATACATGGGTGTTGCTCAAAATCGTTTCTGTACTGGTGATGTGTGCCTCGTGCAGCCTACTAGCAGATGGTAGCTAGCCTACTCACTAGCGTGAACAAATGATGAAATAACGAAATGCACTGTGGCCACCATGGTTCCAAAGTAGCCGAAGCAATGCTAGGTAAAAATTACAGCTAGGTAAAAATCAGTACTTAATTAACCCCATAGCCCAATCGCATTCCATTACAATGAAGCATATAGCTAGCTATGTGGGGTTAATTAATGGCTGTCGAGATAACTAATCCCCCACTTAATGTCTCGACAGCCATTTTTTTCATGGCTCTTCCAAATTTCCTTACAAACTTTCTTCCATTCAAACAAACAGAATACAGTAAGGTTTACAGTATTTGGCGCTGGTTATTCTACTTCAAGATTTAACTTACTTATGGAGATTCGATGATGTTTCACAAGTAGGAGTTATAATTTATACTATGTGGCACAGTTAAATTAGTACATCACGGTTTTACACAGTGCAAATCAACAAACAGTTCATAAAATATTAAGAAAATTATCCAGGGGCAGTGTTATTTTTTTGTGCGAGAAATTGAGTTCTTTTGTTAATATCAGTGTAATTTGTCCTGCACCCATGTTAAATCTGCAGTTATATCAAGAGTTCATGTTCAAGTACTACAATATCAAAAATATCAGGGAAAGGAAAATGAATCAGAAGATAATGTTTTCAAGACCCCCATGTCTAACTTGTGCGATTAGTATGTTACTTCTCATGAAAGAGAAAACAATGGCGATTTGACTATCCAATTAATCTAATTTGAGTTAATTATTGATATCAATGACAATTGATTAGCATATAATTCAACAAATGTATAACCTTGAGTTTACATAATTCTCCAAAATAGGTTCATTAGTCATGTCCTTAATCTCATATCCAACAGTGGATCCAACCAGATGAAAAGACATCAATCATCACCACCACCAGTACAATGTCACTTCTGAGGAGAACTTGCTGTCATTCAAAAGAACATGATAAGCAAGTAGAAGAACCTAGAAAACCAAAAGGATTCTAGCAACATCCCGCAAAAAAATTATCTCAGATTCACAACAATCAGAATGATATGAAGGAAAAAACCGATGATATTCACATAATTATCTACTTGTGCTACGTCAGTGGAACAACATGTGTTTTTGGAGGCAAGTTGCAACATCGGAGCTCTGAAGTAATCATAAGAGCATTCACTCTGCAGTGCACCTACACCATGCGTGGCGTCACCACCAACGACCCAAGGAGGTCATTTTCTATGGTGTAGCTGTTTCTTAGACTAGGTGCTATGTTACGTCGATCTCCTTCACAAGAATATGAACATTGGATGGCATCCTACCCAACGAAGATGAAGGGAACATGCCACTACTATTGCTATGTTGGGCTAGCTAGACAGCTTGCCAAATGCGATGCTTACACTTCTAGCTACCTTGGTGCATCATGCAGTCGTGCAGAAGCACAAGCTCATCGAGCTCATTGAGGTTTCATGGCAATTGTACATGCAGTATCCATGTCAACAAAAAGAACAAAGCTAAGTATCGTCAGTCTATGAAATTGAGCTTATTTTTCTGGTGCATTCCATTCCGAGGCAACAGGACTCACAATGCAAGGTTCTCATCGGTTCCTCCAGGGTAACTAGTCATCCAGGCAAGAATTTTGCAAACTTCGGTACAAACCACGAGCCATACCATTCATTACTTATGAGCAAGCAAGACCAGATGACCTAGGTGGCTCCGAGTTTAAGTACAGAACCTATGATTACTGCTTTACAGGCTACCAACCAGCTGACCATATCTTGTAACATTAAGATGTGCGCTATCAACCTTCTAATAAATTTTACTGCATACACCGGTGCATGGTTGTTCATATATTACTTGCATGTTACAAGCCAGATGATCCAATAATGGTTCATAAAACGAGGAACATGCAACCGAGACATATTTCACAAGGAACAAGTGCAAATAAATGTTTAGGAACGTGCACATATTTTTTTTGACACTAGGCAATGCTTCATGTGGGTTTAAGTTGTCTAACCATTCGCCATGTAAGGTTTTATTGTTAGAAAATGTGGTAGGCTACTTGCTATCACAAAATAAACGTAACCGTGTAAACATGATCACTTGCGAGTCAAGGATCATGGATCGTATACCTTCCAAAGACTTGGCAATATACTAGTAGTCGATGGAGTTGACATGAAGGAAGTAGTTGTAAGGCCTTACAAATTGCACAAATGAGGTGCAGGTCCACGGATGTCCACACATACATGGTTGGAACCATTGGGTGAGTGTGTGCTAGCACTGATGATAAACCCAGTAGAACCGTATCCACCGGTTTGGCATGCTTTCCCCGTGCGTCCCATTCCCACCTCAGTATCACCACTAGCTTCTCCTGGTCATCATGTTTTCCGGGCAAGAATTCCGCAAGCCTCTGCTAGTAGCCATCAACCACAAACTGCTCAGTCTATTTATGGGCAAGATAGTGCAGATGAGCAAGCCAACTAGGATATCGGGCAAATGATATATATTTATTGTTTGACCAACCATGAACCGTAACAATTTTACTCACAATATTAACAAAGAAAGGACACCGCGCTTGGCCATATATTATATCAAAATGTTCTTACTCAGAGTCTCAGACACTGCATTGCCAAAAACCTCCAAGCAAAGGATGCGGCATCACGTTTGCATCAGGCCAAATTCAGACAAGAAATGTGAATGTTGGTACGTTCTAAGAAAAGGATCCTGACCTGTGTTATGCATTCAGATTGCGAAGAAAGTTCCAAGGGGGCTGGTAAGACCAGACGAGGTGGTGGCAAAATTTCGGTAGCTATTTTCCAAATTCAGACAAGACTTAACTTCGAATGTCAAATTGAATTCTGGCCGAAAAATTACCAGCAGGACCAAAATTCACCAAATCCGGTGAAACCCAGTAAAATTCAACACTCTGGCGACAGTAAAATAGAAACCAATTACAAAATCAGTACCCAGTAGAACTGAACTAGTGGTGGTTGTGGCTAGAGGTGGGCAAAAATAAACCGAAGCTGAACCGAACCGAACTAATTAACTGATTTTGTCCTTTTTTGATTCTTGTTGATTGGCTTGGTTCTTGTTTTCCAGTAGTTGTTCGGTGTTCTGCATTTTTATCAGTTTTTATGTCTCAAAAACCGAACTCCCCAATCGACAGAACAAGGGGAGGCAGCAACTGTGGGTTCTACATCAGGGCCCCTATTCTTGTTGTTCGTCATTGTAACTATGGCGATTAGTCGTTTCGTGCTAAGAGCTTGAACTTGTTATTCCTCTTTGCTTCAAAAGCAACTGAAATTTCAGATTGCACATCTCTACTTTGTTGATTTTGTTCTTCGATTCACTTGGAGAGATAGACTTCTTAGCGAGGTCAATCAAATTGATTCACTTGGTTGATAACGCAGAGTTATAATCATGTCTGATTTGGTGTCCAATGGAGCGGTCGTCATAAGAGATATCCCCATTGGCAGTCTTCGTTTCTCCATACCCAAATAATCCTCTCATGAGATAAATAATCAGCGAAATGATGAAAGCACTCCTCAAATTCCAGGGTTGGGATGAAAGGGTTCCAGATGTTTCCCAACCCCAGATCTCCAAAAAAAAAAACAATGCACATAACATGAAGCACTACCAAATTAACCACAATTCCCTCTCCTCTTCTCTAGATGTGTGTATTAATTAATATTTTGTGCCCGGCAAATGCAAACATTCCTATCTTTGTACGTGATAAAATTACTGGCCAAATCCCTCTATACTGTGTAGGGAAGTAGTAGCCCTAATGTTAGACGGCACATGCCTTCCATGGATATTTTAGGTTCCACAGCCCTATGCCATATCTTATATATCACACACTGAAAAAACGAGTAACAAATGAGAAGCTGAGGGCCAGATCCATGAGCCTGTCAAAAATATACCTAACATCACATAGTATATTCCAGCCTTCAACTAGATGCACCTCGTCTGAATGTGAACCTCTTTATAACGTGTGGCCGTTTGAAACACCTAGCAAAATATAACCCTTTAGTAATGGTTGAAGAGACCAACCGGTAAAGCATTCATGGCCAAAAAATAATATTTAAATTACGGGGAGTGTGTCTCAAGTCACACCTCGCACCATTTTTCCGCGGAAATGCATGACACCTGTGGCCTCTGTACTGCAAACACCACCCAAACCTACTTATTTGCAGAGATGCCCATCTCAGTCGTCCCGGCAAGCATACCATGGCATAAGTTAAAGCCGCTGCAAATTTTGGCATCATCATAAGCACTTCTCAAGTATATATGGTTGATCGTATGTCCGAATTATTTATTTGTCAGCTAGTAGTGGAGAGGGGCATGTTGTACTTGAGGTCTAGAATCTGTATAATGCTTCACCGACCACTCTTTACCTTACTAGAATGTGTCGTACGCAAGGAAAACCTACTATAGTTTAAAATTCCTATAACCATGCAAGGTTGCTAAAGGGAACGTGATTTGTAATATGCAGAATGATTTTTAGAATACAGGGGAAATAATATGTTTTGAGATTTATGACATTTTCTAGAAAGGGAGTACTGTATTACTCAACTATTGACATAGTACAGATTTACACTTATACATGATTTCGCAGGACAATAAAACAATGACAGAATTGGCAACAAAATGCATGTCCTCTTCTATATATGTTGAAAAAGCTAAACTTTTCTTTGGACCAAAAAACATAGAACATTAATTTTGGAATATTTATTCAATGAAATATCACGAAAGGCGATAATTTTGGTGGGCACAAGAAAAAATATCTAAAACTTAAATTGAAAAGACTAGTTGCAAATGACAGACAGTTTGGGCAGCGCATACTGCAGGACGAACTCGATCGTCATCTGTGGAATGCTGTCCATCTCCGACAAACACTTTGACGGTGTGTCTCTTAAGGCATTTGCTTGGCTGGCAAAAGTGAATGTGCTGATGGATCGTCAATCTAGTAGCAAGTAGCCCGGACTCTGGCAATGCCAGCAACAAATGTGACATAAAGCAAGTGTTTTGTATGGAAGCCAACAATCTCTCAACTGTGACTGTTATTGAAGGAAATGTAGTAAAAATGAGACAGATTCACAGATGCATTCGGCATCTATGAAGATAAAAAGAAGTGAGGCGAATGGACTGCATGCAACATTCGTTAATATTTAATACTAAGATAGTGAGAAGTCAAAAATAATGGGGTGTCTTGTGCTTTCGTTGGCTTTGGGCACCAACACATGAAGCAGTGTTTGTGCAAGTAATTAGCATTTTCTACCTTTGCCTCTGACAAACACAGAGAACTACCCCATAAAATATATACATACATACATACATACACACACACACACACACGAGAACTTTTGCAGTACACAAAGAAATACACCTACCATACTAAATTTTATCTTTGCAGATTGCTATTTTAACACATCTTACCCAACCAGCATATGTTACATAAATGTCCAGTCTGACGTAGCTGTATTCA
>CM014272.1:20632958-20661344 GCA_004135705.1 Alloteropsis semialata
GTCCAAGAAGCATGCCTCATGAAGACCACATGTAAAATGGGTCCAAGGTGTCGGGATCGATCCTCTCTCTCTGTGACTCCATGATGAGATATCAAACATGTTGTTTGATTTGTATTCCCTATTGAATCAGATGAATCGTACCGTCATATTGTGCTATATAGTCTGACAGTTGTCTGTGCCCATAACACATTGTCGATGAGTGACGCAGACAAAGTTGCTCGACAGCTTCATGCCACTTCTTCAATGGCTTGTTGGATTACTGGCATCTCATGTGAACTCCATTTCATGCTTCTTCTTGCATGGGCCTCCAAGATTGCGACTAGGCACTAGGCAGCTAGCCGATAATCATAAGCGTGGTCATGGCCCAGCCCTAAAATCATGGCGCCAAGATCTGATTGCACAACAGCCAGCTGAACTAGTGTGGCCCCAGATCCTAATTGACATGGGGTCCTTGTGCCGCTTCCCCTCCAAACCGCTCAGCATGACTGAATAGGCGATGCCCAATACAAGCACCAAAGCCGCGGTATTGACGCCTTGACGGGCTCCAGCACACGCTAAACATTTGGCCCCTTCAATATCTTGAACCAAAATGCACGCAACATCCGTGCTCATGACCTTGTCCCCTGCCAATCATCCCACTTGACCGGTCCCCCAACTCTTTCCTTCAGCTATATATGTTCAGGGTCAAGTCTCCTCCAAGCACCATCACTAGCAGCTTTACAAACAAGGCATTGCAAGATCAAATAAGAGCTCCTCAGTTTCCAGCCAGAGAGAAGAAAGGAAGAACTGACCATGATCAGTGCCAAGAGGGTTGCTCAGCTGGCCAAGAAGTGGCGAAGGATGGCAGCGTTGGGGAGAAAGCGGCTCTCCTGGGGGGCAACAAAGGAAGCTGATGAGTGCTGCACCTCTGTTGCAGGCAAGGGTCATTGTGTTGTGTACACAGTCGACAGGAGGCGGTTTGAGGTTCCATTGGCTTACATTGGTACAACAGTCTTCGCGGAGCTCCTGCAGATGTCCCAAGAGGAGTTTGGCTTCACAAGTGATGGGCGGATCACGCTTCCTTGTGATGCAGCAGTCATGGAGTATGCCATGTGCCTTCTCAGGAGAAGCGCCTCCGCAGATGTAGAGAGGGCATTCCTGAACACCATGGGAATGCCATGCCACTATACAAGCTGTGGGGCACCATCTCTAGGAGTTAGTCAACAGGTTGCTGTTTGCAGCTCCTAAATGTATGTATAGTAGCTTAGTTTAGGTAGTAGGAAAAACAAAATTGTATGCAGAGCCCTTTGATCCTGCAAGCAACCGAGGAAGAAGTAAAGGAGCAAGTTAGAGCCATTTCTCTTTCTATTTGTACATGTACTTCATTCGAGAGAGAAATGATTCATAAGATTTTGGGAATTCTGGGTATCAAACTTGTGCAATCTTGGGACTTCAGATCCAAAGGTTACTGCACCTGGCACCAATGCAACTATTACACACAGCCATCAAACCCAACTCCCGCCAAGCCAAGCCACGCCACGCCATTATGGGTCCAGCCCTCAATACTGAACCCATAGTGAAATCACAGACAGAAAAGGGAGTTGGGATTTGGAGAAAGGGTAATGCCATAGCTGAAATTGTATAGCTGTAGGAGGAGGACTATGAAGCCTGCAAAATTGCTAGTATTCAGGAACCTGACTGATCTGTGAGACTGTGACAGCATACACCTGAGGCTTCTGCTTTGCAACACTCAGTGGGCAACAAACAAGTAATGCCCAAGCCGTGCTCACGGTTACGAGCGGCTTGGACCCTTTCATGATAATTAAACTCCAAGTTGAATTAAATCATGGTTACTTTATGAGCATTTATTTCTATACTTTATTTGAGTTGGTATATACTTATACTTAGTTAAGCTTGCTAATTAAAACATGACCAATTAAAATTGCATAATGCTTATAGCCTTTTGCCATCCTTGATTAAAGCCTTGCATGTCATATTTATTATTACTCCACTTTGCTGAGTACCAATCATATTGTACTCAAACTTGTTTATCTGTGGCTCAGAGGGTGACACTTGTGGAGACTACATCGAGGAGACTGACGAGTTCTAGGTGTGCGTTCCACCAGTCGACTGCCTGTGGATGGAGTTTATTCAGTCATTAGTTGAGACGTTTATTATATTGGCTAAGGATATTATTTGTGGCTTGTAATAATGTTACTTAACTCTCTTTTGATACGTTATACATTGGTTTGCTACTGCTAATGATGTCATCATGTGTGTGTGAACAGATCCTGGCACACATGTGACTTGCTTAGTTTTATTCTTCAAAACTGGGTGTGACAGCCGACTAGTATCCTGACATGCCAATACTGGAACAATTTTGTCCACTCCTAATCATCGCGGGTCCATTTAACAATTATGCATGATTAAGTGCTAGCCATGCCAGACTACACACTCTATTTATGCAGAATAGTAACATTTATGGTGCTTCACCGGCCACATTTACTCACAACTTAAAGCCAAGTACTGTTAGCCCACTTATATTTTTTCATGCAAAAACATGAGTCCATGACACATGATTTCTAGACACAACGAAGTCAAGGAATTTTGGGCTTAGCCCATTAATAAATTCAGAAATTCCTAATAAATCTCAAAGCTCCATGTGGGCATGAGGAAGTGGTGCATATATTTTAGTCCCACAAATAGCCGGTAACATATTACTTTCCCAGCTATGAAGACTTTTAAATTTTGCATCGATCGCCAATTCGCTTGATTTGTCAAAGCAAGCCCCGTGCTTGTGACATATATCATGGTGTATGAACCTGCACAGGTTGGCACAAATGCCATTGATATCTTCTTCGGTGAGGTTCTTTATGTTTTAGGGAATGAAGGTATCTGAAATAAAAAATATATGAAAATGTTAGGTATGACTAGACATGCTATATGCAATTAATATTATTATAATCATTACTTATATTTGTTACAGATGGAAGGACCAACACCCCATATAGTAATATCCATTACTTATATTTTGTTCGTTCAATTAGTTATATTTTTCTAAATTTAAGATACATCTAATATATGTCTTCAACTCTGTTAGATGGCTTCGAGATGTAGTCGAATCCTTATATGGTACTTCTTCTTTGGTGCAATCCACGATCGTACGTCGAACCAACACGGACATTATGAAATTAACAATATATTCTAAAATAAGTGATCGCCAAGATATAGACATGACCATATCTGTTGTGGCTAGTGGTAAGGAATCACCTAATATGTCGAATTTTGAAAAAAAAGTGCAGTTGAAGCGTGCCTAGCACAACTTTTGGACAATGTGTACTTTGTGCTAGACTATTAATATATATTTTCGGATAAAAGCGCTTGAGGAGGGTGAACGGAATGTAGCTGTGTATGGTGGAGAAGCTTGCACACCTACCCATTACCAAAATGATACGATTATGTGACAACTAATGATTCTTTTTAAATATTTATGTAATGTTTTCTAATGATTTTCATCTCTTGTTGGATTATTTTGATCAGATGACATTTGCTGCAATGAGCATTACTGCGATTGGACTCGTTACGGTATCAATTTAGGGATACAGTAGAATGCAGTAGAGATGGCAAGTGGCAGTTCTATATTGATGTTTTTCTAGCCACGACTCTACCGTCTATTGCAGCGCACTAAATCATCGATGCGAAGTGATCGGCAACACACTGATTCATGCTCTTGTTTATATTGATGAACTCCTAGGCTATAAGATTGCAGATTTTAACTACATCCAGTATCTAAGGGTGCGTAGCTAGTAGATCGATGCCAACACCGATGCATTATATGATGGATGTTTGTTAGACTAATATTGTGTTGTCAAAATAATATTGTGTTGTAAGAATAATATTGTTATGTAAGGCTTTTTCTATGAGTTGGACTTGTTATGGAATAATAATTTTATGTTTGTTTGGTCTGAATATAAACATGCATTATAAACTTAAAAATATTTACATATTTAACAATATTGCTGTTTAGACCAGGCATATCTCTATTTGTGCTGGTGGATCGCCTAGGTGGCCCGCCAGCACAAATGGAACTATGATGGCGGTCCGTATGCTACAGTAGCTAACCATTTGTGCTGGCGTTGGCCAACATGAAACGTCAGCACAGTACATACATGGGTGTTGCTCAAAATCGTTTCTGTACTGGTGATGTGTGCCTCGTGCAGCCTACTAGCAGATGGTAGCTAGCCTACTCACTAGCGTGAACAAATGATGAAATAACGAAATGCACTGTGGCCACCATGGTTCCAAAGTAGCCGAAGCAATGCTAGGTAAAAATTACAGCTAGGTAAAAATCAGTACTTAATTAACCCCATAGCCCAATCGCATTCCATTACAATGAAGCATATAGCTAGCTATGTGGGGTTAATTAATGGCTGTCGAGATAACTAATCCCCCACTTAATGTCTCGACAGCCATTTTTTTCATGGCTCTTCCAAATTTCCTTACAAACTTTCTTCCATTCAAACAAACAGAATACAGTAAGGTTTACAGTATTTGGCGCTGGTTATTCTACTTCAAGATTTAACTTACTTATGGAGATTCGATGATGTTTCACAAGTAGGAGTTATAATTTATACTATGTGGCACAGTTAAATTAGTACATCACGGTTTTACACAGTGCAAATCAACAAACAGTTCATAAAATATTAAGAAAATTATCCAGGGGCAGTGTTATTTTTTTGTGCGAGAAATTGAGTTCTTTTGTTAATATCAGTGTAATTTGTCCTGCACCCATGTTAAATCTGCAGTTATATCAAGAGTTCATGTTCAAGTACTACAATATCAAAAATATCAGGGAAAGGAAAATGAATCAGAAGATAATGTTTTCAAGACCCCCATGTCTAACTTGTGCGATTAGTATGTTACTTCTCATGAAAGAGAAAACAATGGCGATTTGACTATCCAATTAATCTAATTTGAGTTAATTATTGATATCAATGACAATTGATTAGCATATAATTCAACAAATGTATAACCTTGAGTTTACATAATTCTCCAAAATAGGTTCATTAGTCATGTCCTTAATCTCATATCCAACAGTGGATCCAACCAGATGAAAAGACATCAATCATCACCACCACCAGTACAATGTCACTTCTGAGGAGAACTTGCTGTCATTCAAAAGAACATGATAAGCAAGTAGAAGAACCTAGAAAACCAAAAGGATTCTAGCAACATCCCGCAAAAAAATTATCTCAGATTCACAACAATCAGAATGATATGAAGGAAAAAACCGATGATATTCACATAATTATCTACTTGTGCTACGTCAGTGGAACAACATGTGTTTTTGGAGGCAAGTTGCAACATCGGAGCTCTGAAGTAATCATAAGAGCATTCACTCTGCAGTGCACCTACACCATGCGTGGCGTCACCACCAACGACCCAAGGAGGTCATTTTCTATGGTGTAGCTGTTTCTTAGACTAGGTGCTATGTTACGTCGATCTCCTTCACAAGAATATGAACATTGGATGGCATCCTACCCAACGAAGATGAAGGGAACATGCCACTACTATTGCTATGTTGGGCTAGCTAGACAGCTTGCCAAATGCGATGCTTACACTTCTAGCTACCTTGGTGCATCATGCAGTCGTGCAGAAGCACAAGCTCATCGAGCTCATTGAGGTTTCATGGCAATTGTACATGCAGTATCCATGTCAACAAAAAGAACAAAGCTAAGTATCGTCAGTCTATGAAATTGAGCTTATTTTTCTGGTGCATTCCATTCCGAGGCAACAGGACTCACAATGCAAGGTTCTCATCGGTTCCTCCAGGGTAACTAGTCATCCAGGCAAGAATTTTGCAAACTTCGGTACAAACCACGAGCCATACCATTCATTACTTATGAGCAAGCAAGACCAGATGACCTAGGTGGCTCCGAGTTTAAGTACAGAACCTATGATTACTGCTTTACAGGCTACCAACCAGCTGACCATATCTTGTAACATTAAGATGTGCGCTATCAACCTTCTAATAAATTTTACTGCATACACCGGTGCATGGTTGTTCATATATTACTTGCATGTTACAAGCCAGATGATCCAATAATGGTTCATAAAACGAGGAACATGCAACCGAGACATATTTCACAAGGAACAAGTGCAAATAAATGTTTAGGAACGTGCACATATTTTTTTTGACACTAGGCAATGCTTCATGTGGGTTTAAGTTGTCTAACCATTCGCCATGTAAGGTTTTATTGTTAGAAAATGTGGTAGGCTACTTGCTATCACAAAATAAACGTAACCGTGTAAACATGATCACTTGCGAGTCAAGGATCATGGATCGTATACCTTCCAAAGACTTGGCAATATACTAGTAGTCGATGGAGTTGACATGAAGGAAGTAGTTGTAAGGCCTTACAAATTGCACAAATGAGGTGCAGGTCCACGGATGTCCACACATACATGGTTGGAACCATTGGGTGAGTGTGTGCTAGCACTGATGATAAACCCAGTAGAACCGTATCCACCGGTTTGGCATGCTTTCCCCGTGCGTCCCATTCCCACCTCAGTATCACCACTAGCTTCTCCTGGTCATCATGTTTTCCGGGCAAGAATTCCGCAAGCCTCTGCTAGTAGCCATCAACCACAAACTGCTCAGTCTATTTATGGGCAAGATAGTGCAGATGAGCAAGCCAACTAGGATATCGGGCAAATGATATATATTTATTGTTTGACCAACCATGAACCGTAACAATTTTACTCACAATATTAACAAAGAAAGGACACCGCGCTTGGCCATATATTATATCAAAATGTTCTTACTCAGAGTCTCAGACACTGCATTGCCAAAAACCTCCAAGCAAAGGATGCGGCATCACGTTTGCATCAGGCCAAATTCAGACAAGAAATGTGAATGTTGGTACGTTCTAAGAAAAGGATCCTGACCTGTGTTATGCATTCAGATTGCGAAGAAAGTTCCAAGGGGGCTGGTAAGACCAGACGAGGTGGTGGCAAAATTTCGGTAGCTATTTTCCAAATTCAGACAAGACTTAACTTCGAATGTCAAATTGAATTCTGGCCGAAAAATTACCAGCAGGACCAAAATTCACCAAATCCGGTGAAACCCAGTAAAATTCAACACTCTGGCGACAGTAAAATAGAAACCAATTACAAAATCAGTACCCAGTAGAACTGAACTAGTGGTGGTTGTGGCTAGAGGTGGGCAAAAATAAACCGAAGCTGAACCGAACCGAACTAATTAACTGATTTTGTCCTTTTTTGATTCTTGTTGATTGGCTTGGTTCTTGTTTTCCAGTAGTTGTTCGGTGTTCTGCATTTTTATCAGTTTTTATGTCTCAAAAACCGAACTCCCCAATCGACAGAACAAGGGGAGGCAGCAACTGTGGGTTCTACATCAGGGCCCCTATTCTTGTTGTTCGTCATTGTAACTATGGCGATTAGTCGTTTCGTGCTAAGAGCTTGAACTTGTTATTCCTCTTTGCTTCAAAAGCAACTGAAATTTCAGATTGCACATCTCTACTTTGTTGATTTTGTTCTTCGATTCACTTGGAGAGATAGACTTCTTAGCGAGGTCAATCAAATTGATTCACTTGGTTGATAACGCAGAGTTATAATCATGTCTGATTTGGTGTCCAATGGAGCGGTCGTCATAAGAGATATCCCCATTGGCAGTCTTCGTTTCTCCATACCCAAATAATCCTCTCATGAGATAAATAATCAGCGAAATGATGAAAGCACTCCTCAAATTCCAGGGTTGGGATGAAAGGGTTCCAGATGTTTCCCAACCCCAGATCTCCAAAAAAAAAAACAATGCACATAACATGAAGCACTACCAAATTAACCACAATTCCCTCTCCTCTTCTCTAGATGTGTGTATTAATTAATATTTTGTGCCCGGCAAATGCAAACATTCCTATCTTTGTACGTGATAAAATTACTGGCCAAATCCCTCTATACTGTGTAGGGAAGTAGTAGCCCTAATGTTAGACGGCACATGCCTTCCATGGATATTTTAGGTTCCACAGCCCTATGCCATATCTTATATATCACACACTGAAAAAACGAGTAACAAATGAGAAGCTGAGGGCCAGATCCATGAGCCTGTCAAAAATATACCTAACATCACATAGTATATTCCAGCCTTCAACTAGATGCACCTCGTCTGAATGTGAACCTCTTTATAACGTGTGGCCGTTTGAAACACCTAGCAAAATATAACCCTTTAGTAATGGTTGAAGAGACCAACCGGTAAAGCATTCATGGCCAAAAAATAATATTTAAATTACGGGGAGTGTGTCTCAAGTCACACCTCGCACCATTTTTCCGCGGAAATGCATGACACCTGTGGCCTCTGTACTGCAAACACCACCCAAACCTACTTATTTGCAGAGATGCCCATCTCAGTCGTCCCGGCAAGCATACCATGGCATAAGTTAAAGCCGCTGCAAATTTTGGCATCATCATAAGCACTTCTCAAGTATATATGGTTGATCGTATGTCCGAATTATTTATTTGTCAGCTAGTAGTGGAGAGGGGCATGTTGTACTTGAGGTCTAGAATCTGTATAATGCTTCACCGACCACTCTTTACCTTACTAGAATGTGTCGTACGCAAGGAAAACCTACTATAGTTTAAAATTCCTATAACCATGCAAGGTTGCTAAAGGGAACGTGATTTGTAATATGCAGAATGATTTTTAGAATACAGGGGAAATAATATGTTTTGAGATTTATGACATTTTCTAGAAAGGGAGTACTGTATTACTCAACTATTGACATAGTACAGATTTACACTTATACATGATTTCGCAGGACAATAAAACAATGACAGAATTGGCAACAAAATGCATGTCCTCTTCTATATATGTTGAAAAAGCTAAACTTTTCTTTGGACCAAAAAACATAGAACATTAATTTTGGAATATTTATTCAATGAAATATCACGAAAGGCGATAATTTTGGTGGGCACAAGAAAAAATATCTAAAACTTAAATTGAAAAGACTAGTTGCAAATGACAGACAGTTTGGGCAGCGCATACTGCAGGACGAACTCGATCGTCATCTGTGGAATGCTGTCCATCTCCGACAAACACTTTGACGGTGTGTCTCTTAAGGCATTTGCTTGGCTGGCAAAAGTGAATGTGCTGATGGATCGTCAATCTAGTAGCAAGTAGCCCGGACTCTGGCAATGCCAGCAACAAATGTGACATAAAGCAAGTGTTTTGTATGGAAGCCAACAATCTCTCAACTGTGACTGTTATTGAAGGAAATGTAGTAAAAATGAGACAGATTCACAGATGCATTCGGCATCTATGAAGATAAAAAGAAGTGAGGCGAATGGACTGCATGCAACATTCGTTAATATTTAATACTAAGATAGTGAGAAGTCAAAAATAATGGGGTGTCTTGTGCTTTCGTTGGCTTTGGGCACCAACACATGAAGCAGTGTTTGTGCAAGTAATTAGCATTTTCTACCTTTGCCTCTGACAAACACAGAGAACTACCCCATAAAATATATACATACATACATACATACACACACACACACACACGAGAACTTTTGCAGTACACAAAGAAATACACCTACCATACTAAATTTTATCTTTGCAGATTGCTATTTTAACACATCTTACCCAACCAGCATATGTTACATAAATGTCCAGTCTGACGTAGCTGTATTCATGTGGACCCTCTAGTCAAAACTCAAAACATTTGCCTGGACACACATTGAATCAAAAATATAAGCAATTTATGTTTTCTCTTTACGAAAGCATAATCTCCTATGTTCCTGACTCATGGGACCCACTGGTGGCACATGATTTCGTTGTCTCTACATAAAAATGAATTCTCCTGTGTGGCAGACACGTGGACTCTCTAGTCATTACAGATAATTTGGGCACTGCCGACGATGCGCGCGACGCGCGGGCGATGAGGCGTCTTCCCCCAACCAATATTTACTGTCGTGTCCAGAGATTGGCACACGCTTTTGGCTCCTCTTTAGTCATTATGAAAATTTGGACTGGCCGCCTAAACCAAAACATACACAGCCCGCTAGAATCTGAATTCCCCCACCCCAAAACTCCTCCTAAACCAGTGGCGGATAGTCGTCCGTCCCACTTCCCCCCAAAGCCACCGGCTGCTGCGTCCTGCACCTTTCACTTTCCTCCAAAACCAGATTGATAGGTGGTGAGGGGAACGAGTTGGTGGCTCTGGCGACTCCATCCATGACAACTCCTTCCAGTTCTGGACCGGCAACTCCATCCAGTTCTGGACCGGCAACTCCATCCATGACAACTCCTTCCAGTTCTGGATCCGGCGATGCAGCACAGCAGAACCCAGGACGACGACGTCAGGTCATAGAGGAAGAAGCCGAGGTGGAGTTAGATGATACGGCGGTTGCTCCTCACCTCAGGTTTGTATCCCGCCTCTAGCGACAGCTAGGGTTTCTGCACAGACACTGCGGCGTGCAATATGTTTCTGCATGTAAGGCCTACTTCTAGGGTTTGTGCAGATGGATTGCCTTCGATAGTCATATATGCTCCCTACACCTAGAGGAGTTAGAACAGGTGGCAGTGGATTTCTACAAAATGTCATTTGAAGCCTAGGACAACCTGCAGCCTGAGTTGGTCTGTCAGTATGTTCCAAGGAAAGTGACCGATGAAATGAACGAAACTTTGGACCTTCCATTTTCGGTGGATGAAGTTGAAAAAGCCCTTTTTATGATGGGTGCGAAAAAGGCGCCAGGAATGGATGGGTTTACAGAAGGTTTCTTCCAAAAACACTGGAACCTAGTGAAGGAGAGTGTTACTGATGCAGTATTGGTTTTTTTGAATGGTGGAGATATGCTGGAAGAGGTAAATAAAACTCTTTTGATTCTTATTCCTAAGGTTGCTAACCTTCAGGAAATCTCTCAGTACAGATTAATTTCACTATGCAACTTGCTCTACAAAATTTGCTCGGAAACTATGGCTAACAGACTCAGAGAATTCCTGGATGAAATCATCTTGGAGGAACAAAGTGCTTTTGTTCCTGGCCGGATGATCACTGATAATATGATAATTGCTTATGAGTGCATCCATTATTTGAGGAAGAAGAGGGGCAAAGAGGGAGTTTGTGCAGTTAAACTTGATATGGCAAAGGCTTACGACCGGGTGGAGTGGAAATATTTACACACAATCATGGAGGTTCTGGGCTTCTCGGTCAAATGGTGTGACCTAGTGATGAAATGTGTTACTTCGGTATCCTTCCTGGTATGTCTGAATGGTGCATTTTCGCTAGAGTTCAAGCCACTAGGGAGACCAGGCAAGGGGACCCGATATCGCCCTATTTGTTCCTGTTGTGTGCCGAAGGCTTATTGTGCATGCTGAAGAACAATGGACCCATGTTCTTATCAAGAGGTGTGCGAGTAAGTGGACACGCGCCCTGGATCTCACATCTTTTATTTGCAGATGACTGTTTGATCTTCGCGCACGCTTCCAAGCGGAGTGCGGAAAGAATAGATACAATCCTAGAGGACTACAACAAGGGGTCTGGGCAGCTTGTGAATAAACAAAAATCTGCCATTTTCTTTAGTGACAATTGCAGCGAAGAATCCAGGCATGAGGTGCGTGAGAGCCTGGAGATTACTACTGAAGCTTTGGGTGAAAAATATTTGGGGCTACCCATTGCAGTAGGTCAAGTTTCTGACGGAGCGTTTGGATATGTAGCGGACCAAGTAAGAAATTTCATGTGTGGATAGGGAGAGAATACTCTGGGTTGTGCAGGGAGAGAGGTCCTTCTGAAAGCAAATGCTCAAGCAGTGCCAACCTATCCTATGAGCTGCTTCAAGCTTCCAGCAAATGTGTGTCAAAGAATGACATCATATATCTCAAATTTTTGGTGGGGAAGTTCAATTGATGCACATAAGATTCATTGGCAGAGCTGGCCTAACTTGACAAGATCAAAGGAAGGAGGGATGGATTTCAGGGACCTCACTTTATTCAACAAGGCCATGCTGGGCAAGCAAGGCTGGCGGCTCATGACCAGGCCAGAAGCACTGTGCACGAGGGTGATCAAGGGTAAATACTTCCCAACTAGTAACTTCTTAGTTGCCACTAGGAAGAAGAACAGCTCAGATACATGGAAAGCCATGTTGCATGGTCACGACATTCTTCGGCGAGGTGTGATCAATCGAATAGGCCCAGGTACATCTATTAATATATGGGAAGACAACTGGATACAAGGGCTACGTTCCCTGAAACCAATAGTTCGACTGCCAGAGGCAAACGTGACAATGGTCACTGAGCTCTTCATGCCGGGGAGTAGACAGTGGAATGGGCAACTTGTCAGAAATTCTTTCATTCTCATGGATGCAGATGAAATCCTAAAGATGCAGCCAGGTAGTATGATGGAGGAGGACATTGTGGCATGGGCCTTTGATAGAGCAGGGACATATACTGTCAAATCAGCTTACAAAGTTCTAAAAGGAGACCAGACAGCTAGAGTACTTAATAGAAATAATGAAGGTGGTGCCTCTTCTCGGAGTGGACAATGGTGGAAGGTACTATGGAAAATGAAAATTCCACCTAAAATCAGGATTTTCTGGTGGTGGGCAATTAACAACTATATGCCCTTCAAGGCAGAACTGAAGAGACGGCATGTGCTACCTGAAAGCTTCTGTGAAGTCTGTGGGGAGCCATACGAGGACTTGTTTCATGTGGTCGTAGAATGCACGTGGGCTAGGCGCTTCTGGACGGCGAAGGAGATTATGGGCATGAAGTTGCCAAAATTGCATAGTCGTACATGGACAACAGACCTACTAGCGGGGAAGATATGCACATTGGAGGAGGCTGCGGTGTTTGTGTGTGGAGCTTGGTCGCTCTGGGCTGGTAGGAACACCCGTAGACATGGCCGAACCCAATGGAGGCCTACTACTGCTGTCAAGCATGTTGCTTCTATGCTAGAAGACCTGCTATGGATGGATATCAAAAGTGATCATTTGCCATTAAGACCGCAAGCAGTCTGGAGACCTCCAGAAGAAGGATGGGTGAAAGTAAACTCGGATGGAGCATTCAACGAGCAAGGGTAGCACTGGATCTGTTTTGCGAAACAATGTCGGGGAGGTCTTGGTGGCACAGGGTATATGGTAGGACCATCTTCCTGATGCTCTAACAGCAGAAGCAGTTGCTGCACGAGATGGTTTGTTGATAGCTGTGGCACTTGGTTTTAACAAAGTGGTGTTAGAGATGGATAACAGCTCACTTGCACAGCTTTTGCAATCTTCGGATGGCGGAAGGTCACAAGTTTCTGGTTTATGGCATGAGATCCGGGAGTTAGGCAGGAGTTTTATTTCTTTTTAGAGTCATGTTTGTAAGGCGTGAGGCTAATTCAGCAGCACACTGCTGCGCGAAGAAACCTACGTCATCCAGTCGAGTTTGTACTTGGTTTAGTCGCTTCCCGAACTTGCTGTTGGAGCTGACTAACCGTGATTGTAATCCTGATGAAATGTAATAAAGCTCTCGAGATCGATCTGCCCTAAAAAAACAAAAAAAAAGAGATGAGCATATGTCAATGTCCTGCCATCAGAAGGTCCCCGATTCCTTCACATGACAATTCCACGTGGACCGAAAGCATTTATTCCTCAGAACTGGAGAGTTCTCGGGCCTTTAAAACGATTTCACTCAACATAATAATAAAAAAAGCTAGTAAAGCACTACTATGACGTCGCCGGTCATCTGGAATAGAAAAGCTCGCGGCGTTGCCACGGGTGGCCAGTGGACGTGCCCGTGGTACAGTGGTTTTTTGCGTGTGAGCGTATAATTGTTTTTATAAATGAATTGCAAGAGCACGTTAAATTTAAAAGTTCGCTTCGTGGAAAGGTTTTAGATTTGGAATGTCGAGTAACTTTTCTTTTGGAGTGTATCTTCTTTTAAAATGTCAAAATTTGTCCAAGAAAATTAGAAAGGAGCTTTGAATTTTAAAATTTGCTATGTATGAAAGTTGTAGTTTTCAAATTTGGAGCAATTTTTATATTGAATTTTTTATTTCAAGGCGTTTCGAAGTTCGGATGTTAGCTGTAACGGGTGAACTGTAAAAGAGCAAACTTGTTGCTTTTGTAATTTTGAGCAACTTTTATATTCAACTCTTTTTAATTTGAAGATATTTCGGCGTCCGAATCGTGTGTGTATGAAAATTGTAGGTTCTGAAAATTGGAGCAACTTTTATGTTTAAAAGTTTTTAATGTGAAGGCGTTTCGGTGATCGGATGTTAGACTAAACGGGTAAACTGCAAAAGAACAAACTTGTTGCTTTTGTAATTTTGAGTAACTTTTATATTCAACACTTTTTAATTTGAAGATGTTTCGGTGTCAGAATTGTAGGTGCAACAGATCACATATAAACATTTATGCAAATGAATTATGAAAATACTTTGAATTTAAAATTTTGTTTTATAGCAAAGCTTTAGATTTTGAAGTTTTGAGCAATTTTTTGAATTGGACACTTTTGAATTTGAAGATGTTTCGGTGCCTGAATCGTAGGTACAACGGATTACATGAAAATAGTTGTGCAAATGAATTACGAAAGCGTTTTGAATTCAAAAATGTGCTCTCTAATAAAGTTGTAGATTTTGAATTTTTGAGCAAATTTCATATTTAACACCGTTTGATTTGAGCACGTTTTGGTCGTCAAATTGTACGTATAATGTTGATTGTGGAGAAGTAACGAACTGAACATGTTGTGGTGTAATTTAAGTAAAATTCGAGGGTTTTTCCAAAATAAATGTTGAGAGAGGACGAGGACGGCGGGTTGATTTCAAAAAACCTCAAGGTTTTGTTTGTAAATTTACATGGGCCAGAGAGATTGGACTGCGGGTTAGTTTTGGTAAAGTTGTGGGTTTTTTCGCAAAACAATCTGAAAGAGGAGGTCGGAGGGCAAGTTGATTCGTGCGAAATTCGAGGGTCATTTTGCAAAATGACCGGGAAACGTCCGATCTGACCGTCCGCGCGGCCAATCCGACGGTCGGGAACGGCCGCGCGATATGGCCCCATGAGAGGCCAATCCGACGGTCGGGAACGGCTGCGCGATATGGCCCCATGAGAGGCCAGATTTTGTTGCGTGAATGGTAGATTGAGATGGTGTTCGATGCCGAGTTTGGTTGTAAAGTGGAGATGTACTGTACTTCTAAGTGCATATAAATCCCACCCCATTTGGAAAAAAAAACACTAAGCCTGGGTCAGTCGGTTCAGTGGAAATCGGAAGAACCGAGAAAGCTGGAAGATCCTGTGTGTCCGGTGACACGCCGACCTCTCTAATTTGCGGGTGCTAGTCGTTTCCGGAATCATGCCCCGGCCCTACCGCTTCCAGTTGCTTCGTCCCCATCACTTTAGTTCCTCGCCACAGCGTGCATAAAAGCCGGCTGCCCCCCATCAGTTGGAGTAGACGCAGGGAATGACAGGACAGCAGGCGCAGAGTGTCCCGGTCCCGAGCCGAACCTAGCTTGTTCAGAATCTCATCTCAGACACGGTACTGTACGCTCGGTCGGCGCCACACCATGTTCTCCGTGCTGGCTCGACGCGCTGCTGCCCCGCGCTGGGGTGCGCAGGGCTCCTTCCGGTCGCCCTCCCGCCCTCGCTCCACCGCCACGGCCGACGGCTCGGTCGCCGGCAAGGCCAAGGCCGCCAAGCCATGGTAGGCATGCCCTGGACCTGCCTGCTGCTACATACCGTTAGAGAACGTACATATTCACAGGCCGGCCCGGCCTCTTCGACGACATATACGCAGGGCCGACTACGTGCCGGTGTATGGGGCCCTGGGGGCGACCGCGTTCTCGGTGACGCTGGGGCTGGGCACGGCGGCGCACGAGCTCGCGCACGCGCCCAACGTGCGACTCGACAAGAAGAAGCGCGAGACAGTGCCGGAGGTGGCGGCGCCCGACCTGGCCCTCGACGAGGCCGAGCGGTTCCGTGGCAGGTCGCTCTTCCGCAAGGTCGCGCACGTCGTCCTGGACGACCGCGACGTCGCCGCCGGCCCCGTCGCGTACTACCCGTTCCCTTCAATTCTTTTCTTCTAGCTAGTGATCTCGATCGATGTGCTCGCTAAGGTTCGTTGATCATAGAAGGAACTTGCTAGCAACTGATGGTGATCGATTTGCTTGCTGATGTGTGCACTTAGGAGGAAGAAGGCGGTGACGCTAAAAGACGCCGGCGTGGACCCGCCGGGGATCGAGCAGAGCAGGGAGGAGGTCCTCCGAAACTTCTTCAAGAGGAGCGGCAACTAAATGCTTGTAACTAGCTAGAATCCTACTACATCTATGGTTAGCATCTAGAATCTGCTATATTTTTCGAACGTACGGTGTGTTGTAAATTAAGTAACCAGAAGAAGAAAAGTAATAAGATGGTAGTGTCACGTAGGGGTTACGTATAAATAGTCTGGTAGGAAGGCACAGATCCATCAGTCATGAATAAAGAACCTGAACTGTTACGATGTATCTGTTGCAGTGTTAGTAACCTTTTATGTTAATGATGCATTTACCTTTCATCTTTATTATTTGTACCAAAATCCTCGTTATTTCGAAAATCGGCATTCAAATTTTATATGTAAGTAGCTGTTAACACCTAGGATTGTTTTGACTCTTCCTATACTTAAATCGCCTCTTTTTTTTCGCTTGATTTCAGTTAACAGCCAACGCCGTAGAGGTCTGGAACGCGTAACAACTCTCGAGGGGTTATGTTGAAAATGGAGTGTCCCTAATACCCACTATGTCGAGGACAACAACGAAGCTTTATTGCAACACAACAAAGTGTAGAACACCTCCTCTTCAGTGGCTATCCTAGCACTCACCCTTCTATCCTTCACCCTTACTCTCATCTACCATGCTCATGGATGGTATGGCATGACAAGGAGGGGTGTCTATTTATAGGCTTAGGGAGCTCATAAGGGGATGACAAGTGTCTCTCTTCTAGAGTGTTACTAGGTTCTACACTTCTCTACAAGTCATAAGAAAAAGTCTCTAGAAATTTTCTACATATTTTAGCCTTCTCTAATTTATTTTTATGCTAGTTCTAGAGTACTTCATGGAAGATATCTCCATTCTTGCATGGTGGAGAATACTCTAGAAGTTGCCTTGCCTTCATTCAACACCCCCCCTCAAGGCAAACTTATTTCTAGAGTTGTCTTGCAGACCATTCCGAGTGCCCCTCGAAACTTCTCGAACTTTGCCTTGCTGAGGCTTTTTGTGAGGATGTCGGCAGCTTGCTCATCAGTCTTCGTAGGCACCATCTCAATCACTTTCGAGGACCTTTTCTCTTATGTAGTGGTAGTGGACTTCTATGTGTTTGGTCCTTGCATGAAAAACTGGATTTTCTGCTAGGCGTATAGAGGATAATTTATCACAGAAAATCCTTACTTGATAATCCGTCGACTGATGAAGATGCTCCATCAATTGCTTAAGCCATGTGCTCTCTTGTGCTGCCATTGCTGCTGATCGATACTCTGCTTCAGTACTTGATATTGCCACAGTAGGTTACCTCTTGCTGCACCACGATATGGCTCTCGATCCAATACTGAAGAAGTATCCTATGGTTGACCGTCGCATGCCATAATCTATAGCGAAGTTGGCATCGCAATATCCCATCACCTGGCAATCCTCTGTCTTCTTGTATAGAATAGCAAAATTGATGGTGCTCTTAACATACCTGAGGATACGCTTGACTGCATCAAGGTGAGGCTTCTTCGAGTTGTTCATGTATCGACTAACCACTCCAACTGGATATGAAATATCTTTGCAAAAGGTTCATGGCATATTTCTGTTGACCCAGAAATAGCACTTCTTTTGTGCGCTCCACCTCAAGTCCAAGGATGTGCTTCAACTCTCCAAGTTCCTTCATTTGAAACCGGACCGAGAGATTTTCTCTTGTCCTTTGTATCTCCTCGGAGTAGTCCCCGGTGATGATCAAGTCATCAACATACACTAGAACTATCGCTAGTCTATCATCCTTGGTCTTCACAAATAAACTAGAATCCGATGGAGCGACTTCAAATCCACTTTGAATAAGGAACTCACCGATTTTCCCATACCATGCTCGTGGAGCTTGCTTCAAGCCATAGAGATCCTTCTTCAATTTACATACGTACTCGGGGTGGATCTTGCTCTCAAAGCTCTTGGTTGCTCTATATAGATATCCTTGTCAAGCTCACCATGTAGGAATGCGTTCTTCACATCCATTTGCCACAACTTCCAAGACTTCCAGGCGGCTAATGTGAGCAAGAATCGAACAATTGTGATCTTCGCAACCAGGCTAAATGTTTCTTCATAATCAAGCCCGTATTGTTGAGAGAAACCCCGAGCTACAAGTCGGGCCTTATACCTCTCAATTGAGCCATCTGGACAAGTCTTTACCTTGTAGACCCATTTGCAAGATATAGGCTTTACTTCATTTGGCCTTAGCACTAAATTCCGTGTCTGATTATCATTTAGTGCCTTAATCTCTTCCTCCATTGACTTACACCACTGAGGGCATTTTTCTGCTTCTTCATATGAAGATGGCTCAATAGGTATAGATTCATCAATAAGGGCAGCACTAGCATAACTTGGATTAGCCTTGAACTGCCTTGTTGTTCTCCTTAGCTCTTGAACAGGCTCAACAAGCTCCATTTGTTGTGGTTGAGGGTCCTCCGTGATTGACTGATGAAGGCCTGTCTTCCATGGGCTCTTGGCTTTGCTTGGCGAGGCCTCTTTCTCTTTACTGGAGTTGGTGCCTCCCCTTTCTCTTCTTGGATTTCTTCTGGAACCTCCTCCAAACCATGAGAATCAGGTAACTCGACCTTTTCAGGTGACCACCAAGCAGAAGCTTCATCAAACACCAAATTTCTTGAGGTGTGGCACTTTCCTGTGGTTGGGTCGCAGCACTTGCATCCTTTCCGTGCGTCATCATATCCAACGAAGATACACCGAATTGCCTTTTTTCTCAAACTTGCTCCTTAGGTGATTGGGCACAAATACATAGCAAACACAACCAAATACCTTGAGATGACTGACCACGGGCTTCACCTTCCACAACAGTTCATGAGGTGACTTGAATCCCAGCTTGGGTTGAGGTAGCCTATTAATTACATAGGCTACTGTTCTCATACACTCAGCCCAGAACGTTCCAGATACATTCTTAGCATGCAGCATACTCCGACAAGTTTCCGCGAGATGGCGATTATTGCGCTCCACTACTCCATTTTGTTGTGGAGTATTGGGGCAAGTTAATTGCCTTCTTATCTTGTGCTCCTTAAGATAGATGGTGAACTCATTTGATAAATACTCTCTTCCATTGTCAGTATGAAGACACTGGATTTTCATATCAAGTTCACCTTTATCTTCTTCTTGAACTCCTTGAACTTTGTGAAAGCCTCAGATTTTTTCTTTCATGAAGTAAACCCAGACGTACCTGGAGAAGTCAACAATAAATATCACCATGTACATCATCCCTCCAATAGATATTTGTTTTACTGGGCAAAAAACATCTGAATGTATGAGCTCCAATGGCATCTTGGACCGACGATGCTCTGACTCCTTATATGGAAACTGATGAGCCTTGCCATACTGACACTCGGCACAAACCGTGTCTGTTCGGATGTCCACTCGAGGAAGCCCTTTCAATACTTGCTTCTGCATCATCTCCTTTAGTTTACTATAGTTAACATGCCCAAGACGTGTGTGCCAGAGATCACCGGTCTTATTCCTCCGAGTTTTGTCCACATAAGCGGACTCGGCAGAGAGGACATAAACCAAATCTCTCCTCTTTCCTTCCATGATAGGTGTGCCAATCACCTTCATTCTCTTAAAAATTGCCACACCTTCTGGGCCAATGAGCACATGTTTTCCTTCTGCT
Organism: Alloteropsis semialata; assembly: GCA_004135705.1. Taxonomy (NCBI): domain Eukaryota; kingdom Viridiplantae; phylum Streptophyta; class Magnoliopsida; order Poales; family Poaceae; genus Alloteropsis; species Alloteropsis semialata. Next base: position 20,652,816 of record CM014272.1, read on the forward strand.
GTCAATTGAGGGACTGATAGCAGATTCTTTTTTAAACCAGGAACATGATAAACCTTCTCGAGTTGGAGTTGTTGAGGAGCATACCTTGGAACAACTGCTTTCCCAACATGAGAGATAGATAATCTCGAGTTGTCTGCCATCAGCACCACTCTTCTTCCCATGTAGTCGGCCATGTCCTCCAGCTTCTTGTCATCACTGGTCATGTGGTTGGAGCACCCGGAGTCGATGATCCAATCCTCCTTAGAATTGATCATTTGATCGGTTGTCGCTGCAAAAGCATGTACCTCCATGTCCTCCTCCAACTCGTCTTCTTCAATATCTTGAGAAAATCCAGCTTCAACATCCCACTCTTCTTCACTAATGTATTCTTGTTCCTTTTTCTCTTTTGTGGTGGTGGCCACATTGCCTTTAAAGCGTCTTCTTGGTAATCGACACTCTCGAGCAAAATGACCTTTCTTACCACAATTGAAGCATCCATCATTATGCTTTCTTGGTTGTTGTTGTTGCTGGTTTTCTCTTCCATGGACTCCCCCTGAAGAGCTGCTTCTCTCCCTTGGGTGATGCTTGCCACCTTCTGACCACCTTGACTTTGGTCTTTGTTGACCCCGAGGTGGGCCTTTCTTCTTGCTTGTGAAGAGTGCCTCTTCTTCTTCCTTCACAGTAATGTTGCCCATCTTCTTGGCTAAATCCTCCTAATTAGCCAACAAATTTTCTAACTCCACAAGTGAAGGCTGGGTAGGCCATCCCCTCATAGCGGCCATAAACCCATGATATTCGGGTCTAAGGCCATTGATTATAATTCTTCTCATACGAGCCTCACCAACCTTCTCATCCGGAGCAAGCTCGGATATCTTTCGGCAAATAGATTTTACTTTTGTAAAATATTGACTAATAGTCAAGGTGCCTTGAGAGATACCTGATAATTCCTTTTCCAAGAGTTTGAGGCGTGCTTCATTTTTCTTGGAGAATAATTTCCCAGAGTCTCCCATGCTTCCTTCGAGGTCTCTGGATCTCGGATGTGCTCCAATAGGTCCTCCTCAATAGTTGTCTTTAGCACGAACATGGCCTTACCGGCTTTGATGCGCCATTTCCGCAAGGTATCGGCTCCCTCCTTCTTCGAAGAATTGTTGCCACTCTCCTTTGGTGGAGGCACTGTTTCGGCGCCCACAACGACCTCCCATAGGTCTTGACCTTGTAGGTATGACTCCATGCAGGTATTTCAATAGCCATAGTTATGGTTGTTGAGCTTCTTGATCCCACCACTTGCACTAGCAAGATCTGCCATGGTAACTGACACCCGGCGTCAAGTTAGCTTTCTTGGTCTCGGATCAATGAGCTTCACAGTCCCAGACTGTGCACCGACAGTGTCTCCTCCTAGCGCCTTGATATTGCACCGAATCCAGCAAGCACCCTGTGCTTACTAGAAACCTCCTCCAGATGGTCCCAGACCGCCCAGCTCTGATACCCATTGTTGGAAATGGAGTGTCCCTAATACCCACTATGTTGAGGACAACAACAAAGCTTTATTACAACACAACAAAGTGTAGAACACCTCTCTTCAGTGGCTATCCTAGCACTCACCCTTCTATCCTTCACCCTTACTCTCATATACCATGCTCATGGATGGTATGGGCATGGCAAGGAGGGTGCCTCCATTTATAGGCTTAGGGAGCTCATAAGGGGATAACAAGTGTCCCCCTTCTAGAGTGTTCCTAGGTTCTACACTTCTCTACAAGTCATAAGAAAAAGTCTTGAGAAATTTTCTACATATTTTAGCCTTCTCTAATTTATTTTTATGCTAGTTCTAGAGTACTCCATGGAAGATATCTCCATTCTTGCATGGTGGAGAATACTCTAGAAGTTGCCTTGCCTTCATTCAATAGGTTATTATTAGTTTTTCCCCTAACGCAAAGTTAGGGTTTCGTCTTTCCTCGGGCGGCGGCGGCTGCTAGAGTCCACTACCCAAACTCTGATCGTGAGACTGGAGAGAAATCAAGCCCAAAGGGAAGCAAGATCATCGCGATGACTCCTTGGTGTCTGCTCCCAGGATGGGCTCGGAGGACCATTCGAAAGCCTCGGAGCCCTATCTTGAGGAGCGTTTGAAGAGTTTAAATCTGGTTGGAGAGGAGGAGGAAGATCTTGATTTCTTGGGGGAGATGAAGGAGCTGATTAAGGAGGTGCGCTGGTTGGGTATATTCAGGACACCACTAAACCCTACATGCTTTACTTAGTATTGGGGATTTGAAAGCATCGGGGCCAGATGGTCTACATGTTTTATTCTATAAAAGGTTTGGGTGTATGCTTGGGAATGATTTGGTGGCTGAGGTCCTTCAAGCTGTTAATTGGCGTATGATCCCGGAGGGCTGGAATAGGATGTCAATTGTCCTCATCCCAAAGGTGGAAAACCCAGAGCAGGTAACACAATTTTGCCCTATTAGTCTATGTAATGTCGTCTATAAGGTGATCTAAAAAATGTTGGCTAATCAATTGAGAGTGATTCTTCCTAATATCATTAACGAGCACCAAGTGTTTTTGTTCTGGGCCTGTTAATTACAGATAATATTCTCCTAGCATATGAGTGTGTACATGCAATAAAGAGGAAGAAAGGAAAATCTGGTCTGTGTGCTATAAAATTAGATATGCACAAAGCCTATGACAGGGTGGAGTGGTCTTTTCTTGAGCGCATTATGCTGGAGATGGGGTCTGATCAGTGATGGGTGCAACTTATTATGGCCTGTATGTCTTCTGTGACTTACACAGTCCGATTCAATGGTGCTAGTACAGAGGAGTTTGTGCCTAGCTGGGGATTGAGACAGAGGGATCCTCTATCCCCTTACCTGTTCCTCCTGGTGGCTGAAGGCCTCTCTTCAATGTTGAAAGGAGCTGAAGAACGTGGGGAGGTGGATGGCGTTTTGGTTTATCGAGATGCTCCACAGATCTCCCACTTACTATTGGCAGATGATTCACTTCTACTTATGAAAGCCGATTGCAAGAATGCTGAGTGTGTTAAAGGGATTCTTGATCGGTATTGTGAAAACTCGGGTCAGATGCTGAGCGAAGCGAAATTGAGCATTTTCTTTTCAGATAATATAACCATGGACATGAAGGCTGAAGTTTGTGAAATTTTGAGCATCATGACTGAGTCCATGTCTGATAAATATTTTGGACTCCAGGCTTTAATTGGTGTTGACAGAAGTGACTGCTCCTGGCACTTGATCGATCGGGTGCGAAAGAGAATCTCAGGGTGGAATGAGAAGCTTCTCAGTTTGGGAGGAAAGAAATTTTTAATTAAATCCATTGCTTAGGCAATTTTTGGTGGCAGTTAGCCCACCAGTACATCGTGAACCACAAACGCACGGATCGTGTGTAGCTTTTCCCTTAGAGTATCCCTTCAAGGTTTATCAATCTGTGGAACATATAATACAAGATCCAATCTAACTAGCATAAAATACTTGTCTTCTTAGAAAGGCGATTTCAGATCTAATCTATTAAACACCAGAGGTAGCAAGAGAGAGCAAGAGATAACCGATCTAGAGCAACCTAGACCTTGCAAACCAATTCATAGAGCAAAGAGCGAAGTAGGATAGATGTGTATGTCATTAAAAGCATCTTTAAATCATGACCTCTGGTCAAACCCCTGAAACCACCCACCTTACATAGGATCAGACCCTGTCACGATCCTCCCTATCGGTGCAGGTAACTTAAGGGCATGTTCACGAAGAACGTGTCATATCTCTTGGTAGATCCGGTATGAACCTCTAGCAACCATGGCTACAAGAACGCCCCAAGCAATCTATCTCGAGAATAGATTGAGAAATAAGCAAATCCAAGAAAGCACAAAAGATCATGAAAGAGGCACTTGATCGCTAAAGAATCGGAAACACATATCAACTTCACCATGAATGATTGTACATCACAAGATCTCCACCGGGATCCTACCTTGATCTTGATGATTCTAGTTCTAGAACTCCGACGTGGATCTTCCTCGCAGGGTTCCCACGTCGGCTAGGTCAAACCCTAGACAACTTACACGGCCCTCGGCTCTCTGAAAGGTGTCCCTCTAGGTTCTCTTCTCCTCGGCGGCGAACAGAAAAATTCTTCTCCCCATAGGGACTGGTATGGGGGCTATTTATAGCCTAAGGAAACCCTAAGTCAAAGGGGAGGCCGAGGCGGCATAGGAAGGGGCTGGGCCAGCCGGCCTGGCCTCTTTTCCTGCCACCTCGTGCCCAACTTTCTCCCCAAGCCTTCTTGTTCCTTCTAGAATCTTAATTCTAATGCATGTGGGCTCAGGACGTCAGTTGCTTTGAGACATAATTGGGTCTAGATAACTTTCCAAATCTTTGATTAATTCACTTTGATCCCAAAGTCTTCCGGCATTATCTTTAAGTCTTAGCCTTTACACATCTTTGGAGGTTAGTTCACCATAGATAAGCATGAACGGAATCCGAGTCATATTAGGTTCTTGGCCTTCATATTTCTCCTTGTTGCACATGATCTTGGTCCTCGTCCATAAGTTCTCCAAAGTTGCTCAAAAACCTACATAAACATAAATCCTCCAAAAATACATGCATATGTGAAAACGGCCCGGTTAGTGGGTATGATCAATAGTTTAGATGTGAAATTCATGCCATTATTGAAGCTCAGCAGGGGTATAATGGTGTCATTAACGAGCGCCAACAAACTCCGCTCCTCAAAACCCATCTGGAATATGTGTATGTGTATGGCTTTATCTGGAGCTTGATGTAATTGCTCGTGTAAACTCTCAGCTCATCTTGTCTCTTGAACCTACTAGAACTTTTCATCCTTTCTTTCTCTCATATGAATATGTGTATGGCTTTATCTAGAGCTTGGAAAGGCTAGTCCTAGCAAATATATTATAATCGAGATATTATTAAAACAAGAAAAACTTCTTATGGATTTACCGAGACTCATCAAAAAGGCCATGGAAAATAATTGCTTTGTGGAGAGGGGGAAAATGAAACACGCACATTTGAGATGGTGGACATGTGCAAATGGCAAAGGATGATCCCGTGACACAATCAAAGTTCTCGTTATCGGATTGCACATGGTTGGAATATTGAGTATGGTCACACAGAATGATCCACGACCCTTCTTGATCTAGGACCAGAACCAAAAGAAGCGTCCCGTGACACAAACAAAGTTCTCGTTATCGGATTGCACATGGTTGGAATATTGAGTATGGAATTGTCTTCAAGGCACTTGGAATAATGAAGCTAAAAGAACGGAGGAGCATTTTTGTTCTTTTCCTTTTCCTCATATATACATATATTTTCTTTTTCTTGCTTTTCCTTTCTTTTTCCTTTATATTTTTCTCATTTTTGCTCCTCAGAACTTTTGGCAACAAAATATTTACTCAGCAGCAAAAAGTCAGAGATAATGCGATGACACCTTCCCTCCATGCCTAAACGATTGCTCGTCCTCGAGCATAGAAGTGGGGAACCAATTCGGCTACTATGGTAAAAGAAATTCTAACTTTTCCGAAGAAAATCACTTCGATCTTCGGGGAGGTTTTCGAATGCCTCCAAATATTTTATTTGAAAGGTGCCAAAGATCCTTCTCCATTTTCTTCGAGATTGTAGTCCATACTCAATTATAGGTTGTCGTCAAGGAGGTAATCACAAAAAAATAATTTAGTGTTCATGGGTGGATATCCAGCGAAGTTTGCGAAATTTCTATAGTAGAAATTCACAATGCATGGATAGAAAGGCTAGCAAGAAATAGATACAAGAAGGAATGGCCATCTTCTTAGTCTCGAACTAAAGAAATAAATCTTGGGTCAATTCACCCGAAAATAATTCTTGCACAACTATGGTTCAACATGATATAAATATTTAGGCTTTGTATAGGTGGAGCAATCACAAAAGGTATTAATGACAAGGTCAACTCAAACAAATAGCCATTGATCCATTTAAAAGAGAGAGCAACAATGAAATATGGGTCAAAAATTATCTTAACCTCCACAAAAGATTGAGCCGGTATTAAGCCAATTTTCAGATCATGTGAGGGAGAGCATTAGTCTAAACATGCATAAACCAAGCACAAGAGTTAAACAAAGCGGCAATGATCATCATTTTTCAACATGGCATAAACTATCCATCATCACAATTAACCATACCATGAAAGCATAGGTGATGCATTTATCTATCATGGTGGTGAAAATAAAACAAACAACTAACACACATGCTGAAAAATAAATAAAACAGAAAATGCTACGCACACCCAAGCTTGCTGTCGGATACCAATACTAGGGGTATCCAACGACAGCGATTAAGAAATTAAAATCCCCGACGACATATGACATCAGGCGAGGCACCTCCGAGTGGTTTGGAGCCCATCCGAGTGGTTTACAGGCCTGAATACAAGCCATTTATTTTTGTGAAGGAAAACGGCCAAAAACAAATAGCATGTTACCTAAGCACGTCCGAGTGCTAGCATGCAAGTCCCTGCACCACGCCATGCATACGTGAAGCTCGACATGCTGCACGACGTCTGCCTCGGCTGCTCGCCCGACAAGTTGGGCGTCTCGCCCGGCAGGCTGCCGCTCCGCCCGACAAGCTGCACATCTCCCCGAGTACTCTCCGTCTCACCCGACTACTTGGCAGGAGCCGCGGCGTCCGTCCCGCCCGAGGTCGCCCGACAAGAACCACGTCTCGCCCGACGAGCTGCGCGTCTCGCCCGACTACTCGGCAGGAGCAACGGCGCCCGCCTCGCCCGACAGGTCTCCGTGCCCGACGAGCCGCACCATTCGCCCGACCAGTCTCCGTCTCCGACTGGTTCGACTCTTCGCGACCAAGCAACCACCGGGAAGACCGAAGCACCCGAAGTCAAGCTACTACACTGTGCCAACCACTCCCTGACGCAACTGACACCAGCAGGACATGGCTACAACGCTCGGAAGGACGACGGACCCCACAGCATGGGCAGGCACGCCTCCTTTTTTCCCGTTTTACCCTTTGACTGTACTTCTTCGACAGCCTTCCCTTGAACTATAAAAGGGAAGTCTGGGCCTCCTGCGAGGGGCATGGACTCTTTTCCTCCTCTCTCCTGGGCCTCCTACGGGAGGCAGGGAGCCTCTTTTCTCTCCCGAGGAGTACTCTCCCTCGACCTTCTTCCTCCAGCCAGTCACTGGACTGAGCTCGATTCACGCACCAGAGACTTGGGAAACTCTCCCTCTCTCGCCCGCTTGTACCCCCTACTGCAAACCAGTGCAAACAACACGAGCAGCACGAACTGGACGTAGGGTCTTACACCCCAGGGGTGGCCCGAACCAGTATAAACCCCCGTGTCCTTTTGCACTACCACCCGAGGCCCGACGCGCGCTCCACGATCCTATTATTTGCCGGCGGTAAAGAACCCCGACAGTTGGCGCCCACCGTGGGGCCTTTGCGCGTCACGTCTTTTTACTTGCAGGTCTCGGGTGGCCAACCACGACGACGGTGGCGTCCCCGATGGACGCAACCGCGGCGACGACGACGGCGGCGGCACCGACGGCCGCGACGACGACCACAACGCCGTCAACCGCGGCGACGACGACGGCGGCGGCACCAACGGCCGCGACGACGACCACAACGCCGTCAACCGCGGCGACGACGACGGCGGCGGCACCGACGGCCGCAACGACGACCGTAGCACCATCAACCACGGCGACGACGGCGGCGGCAACCCCAATGACCACAACAACACTGAGGGCGGCAACAATGCTCCTGGCCTTCTGGATGAACCGAACAAGGCTCGGGGGCTCTGCCTACCAGGCACACCCAGTACTATTCTGTATGCAGATGCATGCATGCGTATGCATGTGCATGCAAGGATATCCTTTTTAACCAACGCATGCACGCCTTTTCCAAATGTGTCGCGTCTCTCTGTTTTCTCTCTCGAATCAGCACAGCACAGGAGCAGGCAGTAGCATTTATCCCAAAGGCCTGCATGCATGTCCGGCCAACCAGAGTGGGGCGGAGCAGGCAGCAGCAACTCAGTCACCCCCGAGAAGTTTTACGACTCGCCCGACAAGGTCTTCGCTCGACATCATCAACGGCGACCGCGACCCCGACAACGGCAGCATCAACACCACGCGGCCGCGCACCCGCGGCGCAGCAGCAGTGGGCGACCCCCGCGAGGAACACCGCGGCAGGACGACCGTGCCCAAAGTCCGCAAATGACCTCAACTAACCTGTAACAGCTTTTTGTTTTCATGATCTCGCGCAGGGCCGCCACGGCGAGGCACGCCCCCGAACGAGCGTACGACACAACGACAGAGAGAGCTGCAGCGCCGACCGACGTAATCACGTTGGCTACCAGCTCCGCCCCGACCAGCGCCCGCTCCACCGACCGCCGCCCGACCTCGACTCCGAACGACTCGGCCGCGCCTCCAAAGGAGTGCGCCGCCCCGACCTCGACTCCGAACGACTCGGCCGCGCCTCCAAAGGAGTGCGCCGCCCCGACCTCGACTCCGAACGACTCGGCCGCGCCACCCGTGGAGTGCGCTGCCCCGACTCGGATGGCTCGCTC
>CM014272.1:20662344-20679624 GCA_004135705.1 Alloteropsis semialata
CCTCGCTTTACGCAACGCTTTTGCATTACGCTGTTTTTTGCAGCTCGGCATGGCAAGTTCCGGTAAGCTTACCGCAACTCCTACATACAGGGAACGACACCTTTTGTCTCGCCCGACCTCGGCACGCGGGGTCAAGCATACGCATATGATCAATTTCTGAAATGCGCTCTTCGAACTCTCTAAACTAAGCGGCTCCCGCCGGCCCTAACGACCCCTCGCAGCCCTGCGCTCGGGGGCTGGGCACCGGGACGGACGACTTCGACAGTCGACCTGACAGGTGATTCCAACGGGGGTTCGAAGGCTGGCCCGTCGAAGGGTTCAACAGCCGCCCTCGGGCACCTTGTCGAGCGAGGGGCGGTGAAGGATGGGTCCCAGCGGCCAGTACTCAGGCGCACGAGCGCCGCGAGCGTCCTGAACCGCGTTCGAGTTCTGGTGGAAAGGAAGATCATGGTTTTTCCTCCGACGGAAAGGCAACGAGCCGCTGGGTCCGGTCGAACGGACTTGGTAACTAGATGATCTCGCCACTAGGAATTTGAGGTCGATCACCAGCTGATCCATTGACTCCCCACCGAAGGGGCGTCAGGCCTCACTCGAACCTACCCGTTTATAGCTCAACAAGAATCGTGCTTCGGCCTGCGTGGCAAAGCGCGATGCATCTCTTACCCTCCTTCCTATCGCACGGGAAGCGTGAGGGGAAAAACGCGAAAAGACGAAACGAATCCCCGTCCGGACCCCGGTCTCGGGACACACACGGGGTCGAAATCGCTAACAGAGACCAGCAGCGCGGTCGCATAATTCGCAACAAATCACTACACAAACGCCATAAACCTGCGAGCGAGTGTACCACTCGCCCACAGGCTCGGGGGCTACACCCGGCGGGTGCGCTCGCGCGCCCCCACCGAAACTTCACCGCTTTCTCGACATCACGATAAATTCAGCCCGCAAGCGAGTCTACGACTCACTCCCAGGCTCGGGGGCTCCTGTCGGATACCAATACTAGGGGTATCCAATGACAGCGATTAAGAAATTAAAATCCCCGACGACATATGACATCAGGCGAGGCACCTCCGAGTGGTTTGGAGCCCATCCGAGTGGTTTACAGGCCTGAATACAAGCCATTTATTTTTGTGAAGGAAAACGGCCAAAAACAAATAGCATGTTACCTAAGCACGTCCGAGTGCTAGCATGCAAGTCCCTGCACCACGCCATGCATACGTGAAGCTCGACATGCTGCACGACGTCTGCCTCGGCTGCTCGCCCGACAAGTTGGGCGTCTCGCCCGGCAGGCTGCCGCTCCGCCCGACAAGCTGCACATCTCCCCGAGTACTCTCCGTCTCACCCGACTACTTGGCAGGAGCCGCGGCGTCCGTCCCGCCCGAGGTCGCCCGACAAGAACCACGTCTCGCCCGACGAGCTGCGCGTCTCGCCCGACTACTCGGCAGGAGCAACGGCGCCCGCCTCGCCCGACAGGTCTCCGTGCCCGACGAGCCGCACCATTCGCCCGACCAGTCTCCGTCTCCGACTGGTTCGACTCTTCGCGACCAAGCAACCACCGGGAAGACCGAAGCACCCGAAGTCAAGCTACTACACTGTGCCAACCACTCCCTGACGCAACTGACACCAGCAGGACATGGCTACAACGCTCGGAAGGACGACGGACCCCACAGCATGGGCAGGCACGCCTCCTTTTTTCCCGTTTTACCCTTTGACTGTACTTCTTCGACAGCCTTCCCTTGAACTATAAAAGGGAAGTCTGGGCCTCCTGCGAGGGGCATGGACTCTTTTCCTCCTCTCTCCTGGGCCTCCTACGGGAGGCAGGGAGCCTCTTTTCTCTCCCGAGGAGTACTCTCCCCCGACTTTCTTCTTCCTCCAGCCGGTCACTGGACTGAGCTCGATTCACGCACCAGAGACTTGGGAACTCATCCCTCTCTCGCCCATTTGTACCCCCTACTACAAACCAGTGCAAACAACACGAGCAGCACGAACTGGACGTAGGGTATTACACCCCATGGGTGGCCCGAACCAGTATAAACCCTCGTGTCCTTTTGCACTACCACCCGAGGCCCGACGCGCGCTCCATGATTTTATTATTTGCCGGCGGTAAAGAACCCCGACACTTGCACACAAAGAAGAGAGAAAACTCAAACCGCATGTGCGAGCAATTTATTTGTAGCCTTGTTGCCGGTTGTTGTCCTTATTTGTGCTAGTGGCTCTCGTAGTATCCTTGGTCATAGTACATTTGTCTAGCACCACCTTGGAAGTCTTCCGGTAGAACCATGTTTAGAAGGCCCAGTTGATATGAAATGTTCAAAGTGCCTTCCTCCAATGAATCCGTCCTTTCCTGGATGACGTCTGCATCTCCCAAGTCTCTGTTCACATATGCTCCTATAATTCTTGCGCTTCACTGTGGTTGAGGTAGGTGAGCAAACTGTGCTCCAAATGAAGTATCCGGTGCTCTCCCTTGGCATGATGGCGGTACAAATGTTGTGGCCGCGTGTAAGCCGGTGGTGGAGGCATGTACGCCCCACTCCGCCACTCTGGCACATTCTCCCATTGTTGCCCCCAACCTTCAGGAGGTCCTTGAATGCTTGACGCATTTTGAAATTCATTCCTCCAATAATCGGAGCTGGCGGGTGGCACTTGTGTCTCCACGTCCTCTTCTTGCTGCACCGGTTGATATGATGACTCACCGATGGTCCTTTGTTGGTATTTCTTACGATCGCAGATAAATCCGCAAGTGTACGGATACTATTGTAGCTTTCACCCGGAAGTATTCAGGGTATCGAATCCAGAGGGAAAGCGGTTGTTGAAAAGAGTAGTTGTCCATTGCACTCAATCATAACACTATTAATATACCAAAGTCTAACAAGGGGTAAACATTGATAAATGGGTAGTGTGACACACAGAAGATTCATTGATTAGAATATATAAGACTTAGCTAGTATAAAGATCCTAGAAGAGAACAAGGGATTCTATATACTTCTCACTTATAGGTCTCAAGAATACAAGTTTAAACACTATGCAAGCTTAGCAAAGGGATACATGTTAGAGGGCATATCGAGGTGTCAGGTGATTACCTCGTCAAGGGACGGCACAAGACTTCTTATCATAGAGGCCTAACATCTGCTCCTGAACGTGGAGGATTACAAAGGACGGATAGGGTTGTCATCACCTACCGCCTACCTCTACTAATCCGTGGGGTAGCGATACCCCCAATGATATTCCATATTCCAAACACCATGTTTGCAATATGAAATACAACTCTATCTATTGTACAAATAAATAGAGCAACCTTGCGGCACATTGGGCCAATGCCATAACATGCGTCAGCTGAACTAAGGTGCAAGACATATAACTCATATACTAAACAAATAAGGCAAAACTGAGGCATATAACTACAAGCAAGATAAGAAGTACAAAACTGAGCTCTAAGCTTACCGAGACTCCTTCGGAAAACCCTTAAGAAGCTCTACTACAAAGACTAAATTCACTACTAGACTAAGACTAACACTTGTAGCAAATGGAGCTCTTCTTCTGGTGTGTGTCGATGAAGAGGCCGAGGGTTGGTATTTATAGCTTCCATAGGCAATGTAGAGCGGGCCAGTGGCGGTTGAGGCCGTTTGACCCCAGGCCCAGGTCGGCCGATGCCGGGAGGTCGGCCGACCCTTGGATTTCACAGACTCAAGTGGTGCCCGGTCTGGATGGATTCCTGGAGACCGTGGGAAGCACCCATCAAAGTTGAGCGAGTTTGGCGCAAATACTAGGTTGGACGATGCCACAGCATCGGCCGACCTGGCACCGACTCCTCTCGGGCCCATCTTCATCTGGGTGACTGCAGAGTGGGTCTTCATGATGGTTCCAGGTGGGTGGCCAAATTTGAGTACGTTTAGATGTGTTGGTGGGCCCCTCAATCCATGTGACCTCCCCTTGGGCCATTCCCATCTCTTGGATCCTACTGCCATGGAATCAGCGGCTAGGATGGTCCTTGAGTATGCTTCTTTGCTGTGGCCAAAGATGGGCTTCATTAGGCTCGGGCCCAAGTCGGCTGACCCAGGCGGGTCGGGCGACCTGGCCCTGAGCCCGTTTTGCCTCGTATTTCACAGGTGGCCTCCTGCATACACAGTCACCAAAACTTGTAGAATTGATTAGATATAAGCCCTATAGCTATGGTGATTGCATGTTTTTATGTCAAAATTGACGGTATGAGAAGTGCATTAATAGCCGTTAACAAGCTCCCCCACACTTAGCCTTTGCTCATCCTCGAGTAAAGTGTAAGGACTAAGGTGGAAACCATGACTCCTTCTGATATGAAGCTGGCATATAAATTATTCCAATCCATACTTGCACTTGTGAATTTTGAAGTGTCTATCATGTCACCTTGGATGGTTGAGGAACAGAACGGCCTTGATTCAAGTCATCTTGAACTCTTCTGTTAAGTAACTTGGATTTTTGATAAGTTTTCAAAAACATAACCTCACTTAGTTCCTCAAATGATTCTCTCAAATCACTCAATGTGTATGATTCTTCATCAAGGCATTTCTTTGCCTTCTTTCACCCTACTTTTAAAAGGCATATTTGCATCACATATATTGCAAAGTCAAAGAGTGGATCCAAGAAGAAAACAATTCATACAATCCAATCAAGATGTGCATGTGTGGAACAATGGAATGATAACTCCTTTTTGTATGATCTCTCTCCTCTTGAATTGATTTTGAGAACATGGCTATATATATATATTTTATAATACTTGAGCCTTCATGTGCCCACTTTTTTTTTCTTTTTTTTACTCTTGGACCTTCATGTGTCCATAATCTTTCTATAGCCCATGTCTCTTTTGCAATAATACTTGCAAAGTTAGGATAGTAGTCAATAGAGTAGATGTGGTGTCTAGTCTTGCGATTACCTTAGATTACGCCTAGTAGCATGGATTGTTGTGGTAGCCTTAGGTGGTGATAGCCCTGACGACCTACGTAGTCCACCACATGAGATCCACTAGAGTACAGTAGGACCATTACTTGGCTTGCCTAGCCCCCTTCTCATCCCTTTTCATGGTTAGGATGGTCGAGCGTCCCGAAGCAAGCACTATAGTAAAAGCCTAAGCTACCCTGCAATTATCCAGAACCCTTAGAAATAACCCTCTCCACCTCCTACACCTGTACCTCTTCTCTCATCCTTGGTCATTTTTTATTCTAAACTAGTATACACATGTCTCCTGTAGATTCGATACCCTAGAATACTCCCGGGTGAAAGCTACATCGGTATCCGTATGCTTGCGGATTTAACTGTGATCGTTAAAAATACCTACAAACTTTCTGGAGCCATTGCCGAGGAATGGTTGTTGTACTAGTTTTGAACCGAGTTTGTCCATGTATCCCCATCCATACAACCACACCTACCACATGGACTCAAATCCTATCAATCAGTTTTCGGCTCCAAAGGGCGAAAATATCTAGAGCTTCCACCCTCATCATTACCCATCCACACACCTAGCTATAAACTTCGCCCCGCACTCATAGCCATGGTACGGGAGTAGTCTTTTTCAGGAATAGAAGAGGAAAATCCATACACCCACCTATGCGGTTTTGAGTAGTTATGCTCTTGCCTGGTCATTTCTGGCATCTCGCAGGAAACACTGAAGTGGAAGCTCTTCCCGTTTTCACAAACGAGAACGGCCAAACGATGGTACGCTCTAACCGTAGGTAGTGCCAAAGGAGATTGGGAAGGACTGCGAGATAAATTTTGTCTAGCTTTCTTTCCGGTCTCCCAAATAGTCGACCTTCGATTATAAATCCTAACCTTTCGGCAAAGGGAGAAAGAAACCTTAGGAGCAGCCTGGGCCTGATTCTTAAACCTAACCATGTTTGGTCCTGAACTCGCTATCCCCGAACCTATGCTTTTGCAGCATTTTCGTCGAGGCCTTAGTGAGGAATCCACTTTCCTTCTCGACATTTATTTAGGTGTCTCATTCGTTCATTTGACACCCAGTGAAGGAAAGGTTGTTCTCAACACAATACTTGAGAATACCCCCTTTACTGGTGTCTTTGACGAATTCCCTGAATGAGAGGTTGAAGAAATCCCAGAGCCAAGAAACTAGGTCTTAGCTATCGACTGTACACCCGTGACTTCCTTCCTTCCCGAGCTAGTAAAAGAAAAGCTTCCCGTGAAAACAACCCATAGTTCGGATACGAAGGAAACTCATCCCATAGACTTTATCGGTGAATTTGATGATGATCTTTTCTTAGACTTTGGTAATACCTCGAATTTACCAATCCAACCCAAATGTCAGGCATGCAGCCTTCTGCTTCAACAAGATCTTAGCCAGTCAGATAAACTCATTCTCATAGAAGACCTAAAACACCTGTTAGCAGTTATGAGTAGAGAATGGCTAAGGGAAGCTGAGGCATCACCCAAGGTAGTCTGACTTTTTATGCCTTCAATCCATGATTTCTACCAAATACAGGGGTTCATGATGGAAGTTCACTACAACCCAACCTTTGGGATAAACATTATGTCAAAATCTCTTGCCCAAACACTCCTTCCCTACGCGGCCTTAACTCCATCCCAAAAGCTTTTGCGAGATCCTTATGGGAACATGTTGGAGAGCTACGGTGCCGTTAGAACGATCCCCATTGTTTTTGACGAGGCCGAGGTTTTCTTGGACTTTCATATCTATGACGGTCTGGACATACCTATTGTTGGCGGTCGTCAATGGTACGCTTTTAGTGCTGATTTGGTGTTGGTTTCGGACTAATTCATATACTAACCCACCACTTGGCACCTGAAATAACCCCATTTTCGAATATGTCCTGTGTTTTGGAGTATATTGTGATTTGGCAGGAAATACGACATATTTGGAGGAGTTTGACATGGACCTAAGAGCATACATGGATAGGGCTTGAGGAGAGAAGCCGACACGTGAAAGATGAGAGCATGAGAAGCCGACGAGGGCCTAGGCCGGCCGGCCTAGGGCCTATTGGGCCGGCCGGCCCAGCACATATTTGGGCCCAATCGCCCCCAACTTTCTCTCCAACGCGTAGAAGACTAAAACCCTAGTGCCTCCCTCGGCCGTCATACACCAGAGACGCCTATAAACACCCCCGGAGTCGACCAAATCAAAGGGAGAGAAGATTCAGAGAGATCCAGACCCGTCATTAGAAGAAAACACAAGAAGAAGGCGTCACCGGAAGCCCTAGCCGTCTTCCGGGCGCTGCCACAAGTTGGAGGACAGCGAGGAGTTCACCCTTCGCCGGAGGCTTCCACACCATGAATCGTGACGTCGTGCCTAGCTTCATGGGGTAAAGTCCTTGTTTGTCCATGGGGTTGTAAGGAGATCTTGATTTGTAATTGCCGAATCCTTTTGTGAGATCAATCTATCATGTTCTTTGTTGATTGTACCTTTCATCTTAATAGCTGGCCAGCATTGTTATGGGTATGCGTTGCTCGTTGCCTCGTGCGCCTAGATCACGTCAACATGTCGTGACCCCATAGTTCAATAGTTGAATACCCTTGTGTAGTGACAGTATGCGGGAGGGAAAGTGTTGAGCTCGGTTCACGCCTTTACCTATGGCAGATTAGATTGGTTCTTTCTCGCTCGGCGATTACGTTTCAAAGTGATCCTAGACCCTATGGACAAATGCTCTTCATATCTTGTGCACACCTTATCTTCACTCACCTAACGTAGACTTGATTAGATTGTTTTACTTTCATATTCTTACTTTCATATATCATTTGATAAAAGAATCTTTTGCTAACATTATTAGTGCTTAGTTTAACATAGTAATCCCTTGTTCCGTAGATTGATAAACCTTGGGGGAATACTCTAAGAGAAAAGCTATACACGATCCGTGCGCTTGTGATTCACAAATTGACACACTTAAGGGCCGTCAACACCTATTATTATAGGCAGCCCACCATGAAACTCTTCCAAAAAATGCCTAGAGGTAGCCTAGCCTTACAAATAGGGAAGTTGTTGACACCGGAATTTTGCAAGAGTAGCCGCTTCAAGCCGATGGAGTCAAAGCAGAGGTTACCAAGTCAAAGATAACTGTTGGCGGCCAGAGCTAGCCAATATACGAGGAAGCCGATGGAGGACGCGAAGCCGATACTACCGAGTCCGCATCGGAGAGAAGTTCAGCGCCGACAAAGGGGACCCACACACCATGAGAAGGGCATTGTAGAGTCCCGTTTTTAGTAGTTTTTACCTTTCTACTTTAAGTAATGTTTTGTACTGACTCTCAAAGTCGTATTTGAGTAGGAATCATAGCTTAGGAGTATAAATATGTAAGAACTATGCCTGAAAAGGCCAACTATTAGTCAATGAAACACAACTTTTCTGGCTCAACGCATCGAAAACCTTGGGAGTAGGAGTAACGTAGATCTCGACGAGCTCTTCAGTAAGCAGGGTTGCATTATCTTTGATCTCCAGTTTGCTCGTAAGTACCGTCATCCTATCAAGTGTTCTAGGCTTTACTCTGAGGCGCATCGCCCTTTTTTCATCTAGATCGTTTAGTTATCAGCTTCTAGCTCGCCTCATGAAGATGACATCTTTCTTGATGTGTTAGAACCACCTCTACCCAGCCCTGGTTATGCTGTATCGGCTAAAATCTTGTATGCTTTGTCATTTAAATACACTTAAACATGCTTAATCTTTGCTCGCTAATGACAAATCTGTTATATCGGCTTGATATAGTATAACCTTGGCCTTTACCAGAGTTTCTTTATACAAATATGTTGTTGCATCTAGTTCTATCGGCCAAATAAGAGCTTTAACCTGTCGCCCTGTTGCTATCGCTGTATCGGCTAATGTTCAACCGTATAGTGATGATGCTAGGTTAATTCTTTTATTAAGCTTGATGGCTCTCTGCTGTATCAATTTACTTGTGTAATTTATCTCTCTTTTACATATCGTCTAGTTCCCTGCATGTTTTAAATACGTGTTTTTAGCCGATGGCTACCTTGCTATGTTGTGCTCCTTAGCCGATGCGTTGACTAGAACTGTTCAGGATTTTGACTGATAGTGCCCCCCGTGCTACTGATGAAATCCCTTGTCAATTGCAGGTCAAATTGACTGGCACGTTCCGAACCTCAAGATTGTTAGGACCTGCACTGGAGCTAAGTAGATCTCCTAGGCCTTCACGTGTAGGCACGACACAGAGGCTTCCTGTGCAACTTTTTTGCATCGACACGCCTCTTGGCACACCCGGTGGGACACGATACAAAGATTTTTCAAGACGCCAAAGTCAGAGGAGACTCTACCAATTGAGGTGACCATGGACAATTTGAATAAAGAACAGAAGAAAGGCATTGAAGAGGCTATAGAAAAATACAAGAATATGTGCCTAGCTTCTTTTGGTCTGACTCGGCAAGGATCAGTTCAGAAACATCCATTATCCTTGCCATGCGAATTTAATACAATGACAGCTCGTGATAAAGAACACTTTCAAGATTCAATGGATAAATCCGTCAATACTGCCTTGATCAATCAGTCAGAAGTGTTGACCAATACAATGCTCAATGTGGTCAGGAAGATGATGGATGGCACTTTCATGCAAGAAGGCCCAAGAGGACCAGCATACAAGAACATTTGTGCATCAGGGTCTAGAACAAAAGATGGAGGTCCACACACACCATTACCAGCTCAAAACACAGGAAAGTCACCTATGCTCCAAATTGTACCAAATGCAAACATGGAGATTCCACCTGGATATCATGAGACAACAGATTTTGGAGGACTTAAAGGAGGTGAACCCAAGATATATCTCACGCCAAATGTCTTTACAAGGCCAAACACTGAACCTCCTATTAATAATTGGGTGGATCAAAGAGCCGATGTGATTCAGAATCAGTTCGGTTTGAAGCCAAGAGAGCAAACTTACATGTATAGGCGCCCATATCCTGACTGGTTCGATCGAGTTCCACTTCCTCACCGATACAAGATTCTAGAATTTGCTAGATTTTCTAGGCAAGATGACATCTCTACCTTGGAGCATGTGAGCCGATTCACGATTCAGTGTGCTGAAGCATCTACAATTGATGTGCTGAAGGTTCGGTTCTTTCCCATGTCTCTATCTGGAGAAGCTTTCACTTGGTTCTCATCATTGCCTCCGAATTCAATCACAAGTTGGGCTGAGTTGGAAAAGCAGTTCCATCAATACTTCTATGCTGGTGTACAAGAAATAAGAATTACAGATCTAACAGCATTGAAGCAGAGAACAGATGAATCGGTTTTAGTATTTGTGCAAAGATTTTGTGAAGTAAAAAGCCGATGCTATGGACTAAAGCTGTCCGAAGCTCAGTTTGCCAATCTGGCTTTTCAAGGTCTTGCTGCACCTATCAGAGAGAGACATTCTGGTCAAGACTTTGAGAACCTTGGACAGTTGGTTCAAAAGATATCGACTCATGAAAACCATATCAAGAATTGCACAGAGACAAGTATCAGAGGAGGATTGCACGTGTACAAGTAGATTCATCAAATTCTGATACTGACAATGAAGCTGAGATTGGAGTGGCAGAGAGGACTAAAGGCAAGAAGACTATTTCATGTCCTTGGGTCAAAAGTAATCTAGAAAAATATGACTTTGATGTCAACAAGGCTGAAAATATCTTTGACCTGTTATTGCAAGAGAAGATGCTCACTCTCCCACCAAATCATACAATTCCACATGCTGATGAGCTCAAAAAGAAGAAATACTTCAAGTGGCACAACTCTGTGTCTCACCACACCAATAAATGCAAGGTGTTTCGTCAGCAAATTCAGATGGCTATCGAGCAAGGCAAGATCAAGATTGAGGAAACTAAAAAGCCAATGAAGATTGATGGACACTCAGCAAATTCAGATGGCTATCGAGCAAGGCAAGATCAAGATTGAGGAAACTAAAAAGCCAATGAAGATTGATGGACACCCCTTCCCTACAATCCATATGGTGGAAGTGAATCTCCCAGAGAAGGCCAAAGTTCTCACATCTGCTAGAGCCAAGCAATCTGGAGCAGTTGATCCTGAAGCACATATTACAGTCGATGAGATGAGAAATAGGAGCCATCAAGCTTCTAAGTGCCGATACGAGAAAGGAGAAAGCTCTGGGCATTATAGAAGACAAAATCTGCATATCACATCTCAGTTTCTACTCAATAAATATTGTCGACAGCAAGAACAACGGCAAGAAGAAGAAAAGAGACAAGCTGCTTATGAGTTGAAGAAGAAAGAAGATAACAACGGCAAGAAGAAGAAAAGAGACAAGCTGCTTATGAGTTGAAGAAGAAAGAAGATAAGTCACATTCGCAGTGTTCTTTCTTTAGATTCTGTTAGAACAAGGGATTGAGATTGCCATCTATTGACAGTTGTCCAGAGTGTAGTGCCCAATACGAAGATTATAGGAAATCAAAGAGGCAATGCTCTGTTTATGATCATAACGGCTACCAGCGCTCTAAGTTTGACAAGCATGATCAGTTTCCACACAAAACCAGGGTACCAATACACGATCGCCTTGACTATAGCAGAAAAGAAGAAATTATATCGAGGAAAATGTCAGGAAGAATTCAAGATGGTGTCCTGGTGGTTTGACAAAGACTCAGAAAAGGAGAATTCAGAGACTCGGAGACAGAGAGTTACAAGAGGAAGAACACAAGAATCCAAGCCGATCCAAAGTCTGGCGCGTCAAGAGAAAAGCCGATGATGACCTGATTCCATCAACTGGTATAAATATGGTTCTGATTCTTCCAGCTAAGTATAAATCAGGCTATGAAAGTCAAAGTGATGAAGAAGAAGAAACAGTAGCAACTCTGGGCCCTCAATCAAAACAAGCTACATTTGACAAACCAGAGAAAGATAAGTATCGGCATCTCAAGCCCTTATATGTCAAAGGTTTTATTGATGGAAAGCCGATGGCAAAGATGCTGGTCGATGGAGACGCTGCAGTAAATCTAATGCCTTACACCACGTTTCGCAAGATAGGCAAGTGCCAAGAGGATCTGATCAAAATTGAGACGCTCAAAGACTTTGGGTGCAATGCTTCACAGATTCGGGGGGCATTAAACGTTGAATTGACAGTTGGCAGTAAGACTTTGGTTACTACATTCTTTATCATAGATGGAAAAGGATCATATAGCTTACTCCTTGGCTGAGATTGGATTCATGCCAATTGTTGTGTCCCTTCAACAATGCATCAACGTTTAATTCAGTGGTATGGTGATGATGTTGAAATTGTCCAAGCCGATGGATCGGTAAGCATTGCTACTGCCGATTATCAAGTCTGGGAATTTGAAGGGATTGAGTGTCCATCTGGAAAAGCATGGGAAGGCGATTTTTTCAAGCTGTTGGCTTTGAAACCTGTTCTGATAAACAGCGCCAACACAAGACAAAAGCCGATGATGAAGACATCGACTCAGAAATAGCCGATACTATATGTGTCGCCTTTAGAAACAAACAAATTGTAAACAGCCGATACTACTTGTATCGCCTTAAGAGCAATAATATATATATATATATATATATATATATATATATATATATATATATATATATATATATATTCATCTTACAGCGTATGGTGTTTCGAAGACAGCCGATATACAAATCGAGCATCGATACAGATGCACAAAAAGGAAATAGAGGATACAAAAGCAACTGCATCTTAAAGGGTACAAAGATAGTAAACGCTGCACATCAGCACAGCGTTGTTGCCAAAGGAGAACTTGAAGAATCATCCTTGAGACTGCATCTACTGAAGCATCTCACGGATCCTCTCCTTGTGTCTCCATCGGCTATCCAAAACTCCACTGCTGATAGACTACAACCTGGTGTCATGTGCTCGTCTCCCATATGCCTCAACAGATAACCTGTTAGAGACTGGCACCAGAATGCCCGGGCGGAACATTAGAGGTATGAGCAGGAAGAGGATGTGGAGGGAAGGAGCAGCCGGAACAGGATTGTGACACACGGCCACACCCTGAGCTCTTGCTGCACTCACGGATACTCTCCTAGTGTCTAGTCATTGAAGCTAAAGGAAAGAAGAAACCAGGCCATTGGGGAAGAAGATTGATGAGGCAACCAGAAGACTTCATAGTTGGATGTGTGGACTAGCTCTCGGTACATCCCTTTTTATAGCAGAAATCTCCGACAGAGAGAGAAAGCAAGGATTAATACCAACATCAAAAATATTGGACCTATCCATCACGAGTGAACTGTAGCTTGGCTGTTTTCATAAGTGCCACTACTGAAAAGCAGATAGAGACACATCAAACATGAGAAGTCACCATCAGGTCCAATGGCCGGCAAAGCCGATTCTCTGAAGAATCGATTCAAAAAAAAAGAGAGCAGATACTATAATTAAAAGACAGACACTGATCACAGAAGAAAATCAAGGAATAAGCAAGAACTGATTGGATAATCAGCAGCAAAATTCAATGCGCAGGAACGTTGTAAGTTCAAAATTACAAGACATCACAAGAGTTTCACTTTCACATCGGCTTAATCACGTTCTGAATGGCCTTAATTGCACGAAGATGGATTTGGTCGACTTCAGCAATAAGCCGATTGTCATCTGCATCTGAGCCAGAAATGTTCTTGATATCCTTCTTCAACTGCATTGTCTGACGGACTTGAGCAGCCAATTCCTCCTTGACCTTCATGGTGGTTTCAGGAAGCTGATTCAGTTCTTCTCCCTTGGTCGTGATCAAGGCACGAACATTGTAACACCCTAAAAATTTCTTTTCTAATATAGTAATTAATTTGCTAGCTCTTGTGTGTGCATTCACAAAATTTAGGCAAATAAAAACCTTTTTTAGTAATTAAAATCAACCCTAGGTTTAGAAACTTGTTTGTGCATTTCATGCCGATGCATCGTTTTCTTGTATGAGTGTTTTGTGTGCTAGTCCTAGAGCCCGGAAAACCCAACCCTAAGCTCGGCCTGTTTTTGTTTCTCTTTTCTTTCTTTCCCAGAGTCCAAGAACCCGACCCTAAAACCCAAAGTCCAAAACCTACCCTACCCTTCCCGGAATCTGATCCAAGTCCAAACCAGGGCCTGATTCTCTCTTTCCGAAACCCAGAAACCGATCCAAATCCAATCTAAATCCAACCCAGGGCCTAAAACCCTGTTAACCAAATCCAGCCCGGTCCGTTTCTTTTTCCTTTCTTCTTCCGTTTTCCCTTTCTCCCCATCCAAACCCAGCCTGACCAAGTCCAGCCCTTTTCTTCCCACCGGCCCATATACACACATAACCCACGCACGTAGGAAGTCAGCCAACCCTCAGGCCCTCACGCACGCAGTTCCCGTCGCACCAGAAACCGCGCCCCCTTCCCCTTCCTCGTGTCCAGGTGCCGACGCTCGCCGACGCTCGAACCCGCCCCCCTTTTCCATCTTTCTGCGTCGCGGAACTAGAAGACATGGGACCTCTTCCCCTCGCGAGAAACAGAAGGCCGCCCCTTCCCTTCCCATTCCACTGAAAACCGAAACCCCCTTCCCTTCAATTGTTCTCAGTGGCAGTAATGGTGAGAATCAGTGGAGCACCGAGCTGCCCCTGTCCCTTCAATTCCGGCCACCAGTGCCCCTCCTTCCTCCTACAAAAGCTTGGAGTAGTTCCCCCGCCAACCTCCTTTACCTCCTTTGCTCTCCAATTTCCCGAAGGCAGTCCTCTTCTCGCCGGATTTCTGGACGCCGGATTTCTGGACGCCGGAGTTCGCTACGGTAAGAGCCATCGTCCACCGTCGCCATCGACCTTTCCGAGCCCGAGTCTCTCTGACCTCCCCTCTTTGTTTCCCTCTGGTGTGCAGGTCCATCCCCGGAGTACTCGACGCCATCCTGAACCGCGAACCAAGGTCCGGACCTCCTCTGTGCACACATCCGCCCGCTGGCCTCCATTGCCGCCCTGTGTTGCTGCTCGGTTGGAATCGAGAGCGCCCATCTCGAATCGCGTTGCTGTCCTCTTTCCCCTGGGCTAAACCGTTCGCGGAACGGTGGTCCGTAGCCCCTGCGCTGCCCAAAAGCCGGCGAGCTGCCGCCACTGCCTGTGCAGCGCCGCCGCCCCTGGTTGCCGTCGAGCAGAGACGCTCGAAGGGACAGAACAGGACCGAGCACACCGAGAAGAAAACAACTAGAGCCATCCTTCTTTTCATGAACGGCCCAGATTAAAACATAGGATACCTTTTCGTTTTTGTTAAAGAACCCCTGGTTTATCAGCAAATCAACCCGCAGTCCCCACCCCTGTGTTGCAAAACTTCTCTGCTACTCCCTGCAAGCTAGTGTTAATTGCGTATAGGTCCTCCGTTTATCGCAGGATAGTCCTTTTTCTTGTTTCTAGTGTAGTTTATTCATCCTAGCTCCGATTAGAGTGATTTTCGCGTTCATGTGATCGTAGAAATGCGTAGATTAGTTTTCTATCCTTTTTTGCTTCTGTTTATGCTGTATGGTGTACTGTTCTAATAGAATTATATTTATTTGCATGTAATGGCATGTGTGGATGTTTGTATGGTGATGGAATGCATGTTTAGAGAGCGAGCAGTACGAGGCCGGTTTTGATCAAGACTTTGAAGACCCGGATCAGCAGCAATACTTTGAGGAAGGCAAGTGTAACATGATTTATCCTTGATACCTATTCACTTATTAATCATGTTATTCATTCATGCATGTGTCTAAATTTGTTAAACCTTTGGAATGACTAGATTTATAAATCCTATATTCCTTGATCACCCTGGGTTTTGCATATGGGTAGTTTTGTTAAGTTATGCTATACTTGCAAACGCTAACGATCATTGTTAAATGTTAATATTGATTAATGATATACTTGGAACCTTATTAAAATATGCTTTTTAGCAACTTGGTTTAGGGAGCTTGAGCATGTGTTTGGATTGCTCTAAGCGTCTCTCTTTAAGGTTCCGATTCTTAAAGCGGCCACCCAGGAAAACCGTACAACCACAAGGATCAAATGGTTCTGGTCTTGACTAAGTAAATTGTACAGCTCTAGCTTGTCTAAGTGGCTATCTGGCTTGACTCGGAGGAGAGGGCCAGGAGCGGTGGCCTCGGTCTGTCTCGGATGGGCTGACATTTATTTTGGTGGGAGCAGGGAGGGCCTTTGGGTCCCTCGCTTGTCTCGGATGGGCTGATATTTACTTTTGGTGGGAGCAGAAGAGGTTCACACTGCCACTAGCTGCTAGGGTGTCTTTTGAAAGGTCTCGTAGTGAAACCCCGTACCTGTTTTTTGGAGGTACACTTGTCTATGACAAAGGGGAATCGCGACTTGTGGGTAAAGTTGTACAACCTCTGCAGAGTGTTATGATCTGATATATCAGCCGTGCTCATGGTCAAGAGCGGCCTGGATCCTTTTCGAGCGGTTCCTTGTTTTTCGGATAAATGGTTTAATATGATGTTGTTCGTTAATTATACTTCACATGTTTCATAATGTGGGTTTCAACTGGGGTTGTCATATAACTGTAGTAATTCAGGTTAATTCTAAAAGTAATCAACTAAAAATGCTAACTGCAGTTTAAACCTTGCATAGCCTTTTAAGCCTCATTTAATCATGTTATGCTTGCTAAGTAAGATGGATTACTTACACTTGCTTCATATCAACAAAATCCCGGATGGGTACTCAGATGAGCCGCCTATGGATGCTTTTGTCTTCCCCGAAGAGTTCCCGGAGTTCTAGGCAGTGCAGTCCCCCAGTCAGAGTCCCTGTGGAGGCTCAGTGGATTTAGATGCTTACTCTTCCGCTACTTTGATAAACTCGATAATAATGTAATGCCTGTGATGTAATGACTTTATTTTTGTTTATGTTATCGAGCACTGTTTTTCTTTCTTTGATATTCATTTCTGGAGCTATATGTGTGTTAAGACTTCCTGGGTACACATATAGTAGCATTCGGATTTTCTTCGTAAATCCGGGTGTGACAGAGTGGTATCAGAGCAGTGCTGACTGTAGGATGCGCAGCCTAGTTTAGAATGGTCGTTTAGAGTTTGTGCTTTAAACTCCTTGTTTTATTTCATTTTGATTTGACCTTGCTTATTTTAATTATTGATTATATATACCTCATTTTATTTATTTAATCTATTCTTGTTTTGCCTTGTCATTAATTTATTAAAAATCTTTACTTATACTTCTATCTTTATCTGTTGCAAAAATTTGACTCTTTCCTTTGTTTTCTTTTTATAGATGGCTCGCACTAGGAAGACTGCCCGCAAGAGCACCGCTGGCCCACCTGTCCAGGCAGCGCACCCAGCACCAGAGCCCCAGGAGGAGCCAGCACCAGTGGAGCCAGTACCTGTGGAGCCAGCACCGGCGGAGCCCGAG
>CM014272.1:20680624-20691103 GCA_004135705.1 Alloteropsis semialata
CGTGGCAACGCCGCGAGCTTTTCTATTCCAGATGACCGGCGACGTCATAGTAGTGCTTTACTAGCTTTTTTTATTATTATGTTGAGTGAAATCGTTTTAAAGGCCCGAGAACTCTCCAGTTCTGAGGAATAAATGCTTTCGGTCCACGTGGAATTGTCATGTGAAGGAATCGGGGACCTTCTGATGGCAGGACATTGACATATGCTCATCTCTTTTTTTTGGTTTTTTTAGGGCAGATCGATCTCGAGAGCTTTATTACATTTCATCAGGATTACAATCACGGTTAGTCAGCTCCAACAGCAAGTTCGGGAAGCGACTAAACCAAGTACAAACTCGACTGGATGACGTAGGTTTCTTCGCGCAGCAGTGTGCTGCTGAATTAGCCTCACGCCTTACAAACATGACTCTAAAAAGAAATAAAACTCCTGCCTAACTCCGGGATCTCATGCCATAAACCAGAAACTTGTGACCTTCCGCCATCCGAAGATTGCAAAAGCTGTGCAAGTGAGCTGTTATCCATCTCTAACACCACTTTGTTAAAACCAAGTGCCACAGCTATCAACAAACCATCTCGTGCAGCAACTGCTTCTGCTGTTAGAGCATCAGGAAGATGGTCCTACCATATACCGTGTGCCACCAAGACCTCCCCGACATTGTTTCGCAAAACAGATCCAGTGCTACCCTTGCTCGTTGAATGCTCCATCCGAGTTTACTTTCACCCATCCTTCTTCTGGAGGTCTCCAGACTGCTTGCGGTCTTAATGGCAAATGATCACTTTTGATATCCATCCATAGCAGGTCTTCTAGCATAGAAGCAACATGCTTGACAGCAGTAGTAGGCCTCCATTGGGTTCGGCCATGTCTACGGGTGTTCCTACCAGCCCAGAGCGACCAAGCTCCACACACAAACACCGCAGCCTCCTCCAATGTGCATATCTTCCCCGCTAGTAGGTCTGTTGTCCATGTACGACTATGCAATTTTGGCAACTTCATGCCCATAATCTCCTTCGCCGTCCAGAAGCGCCTAGCCCACTTGCATTCTACGACCACATGAAACAAGTCCTCGTATGGCTCCCCACAGACTTCACAGAAGCTTTCAGGTAGCACATGCCGTCTCTTCAGTTCTGCCTTGAAGGGCATATAGTTGTTAATTGCCCACCACCAGAAAATCCTGACTTTAGGTGGAATTTTCATTTTCCATAGTACCTTCCACCATTGTCCACTCCAAGAAGAGGCACCACCATCATTATTTCTATTAAGTACTCTAGCTATCTGGTCTCTCCTTTTAGAACTTTGTAAGCTGATTTGACAGTATATGTCCCTGCTCTATCAAAGGCCCAAGCCACAATGTCCTCCTCCATCATACTACCTGGCTGCATCTTTAGGATTTCATCTGCATCCATGCGAATGAAAGAATTTCTGACAAGTTGCCATTCCACTGTCTACTCCCCGGCATGAACAGCTCACTGACCATTGTCACATTTGCCTCTGGCAGTCGAACTATCGGTTTCAGGGAACGTAGCCCTTGTATCCAGTTGTCTTCCCATATATTAATAGATGTACCTGGGCATATTCGATTGATCACACCTCGCCGAAGAATGTCGTGACCATGCAACATGGCTTTCCATGTATCTGAGCTGTTCTTCTTCCTAGTGGCATCTAAGAAGTTACTAGTTGGGAAGTATTTACCCTTGATCACCCTCTTGCACAGTGCTTCTGGCCTGGTCATGAGCCGCCAGCCTTGCTTGCCCAGAAACTTGGTCCGTTACATATCCAAACGCTCCGTCAGAAACTTGACCTACTGCAATGTGTAGCCCCAAATATTTTTCACCCAAAGCTTCAGTAGTAATCTCCAGGCTCTCACGCACCTCATGCCTGGATTCTTCGCTGCAATTGTCACTAAAGAAAATGGCAGATTTTTGTTTATTCACAAGCTGCCCAGACCCCTTGTTGTAGTCCTCTAGGATTGTATCTATCCTTTCCGCACTCCGCTTGGAAGCGTGCGCGAAGATCAAACAGTCATCTGCAAATAAAAGATATGAGATCCAGTGTGCGTGTCCACTTACTCACACACGTCTTGATAAGAACATGGGTCCATTGTTCTTCAGCATGCACAATAGGCCTTCGGCACACAACAGGAACAAATAGGGCGATATCGGGTCCCCTTGCCTGATCTCCCTAGTGGGCTTGAACTCTAGCGAAAATGCACCATTCAGACATACCAAGAAGGACACCGGAGTAACACATTTCATCACTAGGTCACACCATTTGACAGAGGAGCCCAGAGCCTCCATGATTGTGTGTAAATATTTCCATTCCACCCGGTCGTAAGCCTTTGCCATATCAAGTTTAACTGCACAAACTCCCTCTTTGCCCCTCTTCTTCCTCAAATAATGGATGCACTCATAAGCAATTATCATATTATCAGTGATCATCCGGCCAGGAACAAAAGCACTTTGTTCCTCCGAGATGATTTCATCCAGGAACACTCTGAGTCTGTTAGCCATAGCTTTCGAGCAAATTTTGTAGAGCACATTGCATAGTGAAATTAATCTGTACTGAGAGATTTCCTGAAGGTTAGCAACCTTAGGAATAAGAATCAAAAGAGTTTTATTTACCTCTTCCAGCATATCTCCACCATTCAAAAAAGCCAATACTGCATCAGTAACACTCTCCTTCACCAAGTTCCAGTGTTTTTGGAAGAAACCTTCTGTAAACCCATCCATTCCCGGCGCCTTGTTCGCACCCATCATAAAAAGGGCTTTTTCAACTTCATCCACCGAAAATGGAAGGTCCAAAGTTTCATTCATTTCATCGGTCACTTTCCTTGGAACATACTGACAGACCAACTCAGGCTGCAGGTTGTCCTAGGCTTCAAATAACATTTTGTAGAAATTCACTGCCACCTGTTCTAACTCCTCTTGAGTATCTGCCATTGTCCCATCACCACGCCTCAGTTCTGTCATGCGGTTTGTGCGAGCTCGTGCTCGTGCTTTTGCTTGGAAAAACTCTGCATTCCTGTCCCCTTCGCGGAGCCACATAACTCTCGAGCGTTGCTTCTGCATCACTTCCTCTCTCGCTAGGACCTCAGCCAGCTGACCCATCAAAGATTTCTCCCTTCTTGTAAGGCCTTGGTACAATGTCATACTCCTTTCTTCTTCAAGCTCCTTCCTAAGGGATTTCAATTTTTTCCATACAGATCCAAAGACATCTCTATCCCACATCTTGAAGGAAACTTGCAAAGATGCAAGGGACCCTGAAATACTCCGCAAGTCATGCCTTCACTACTGCACAAATGGCCTTTAGTCCCGGGTGGGAACCGGATTTAGTCCCGGTTCCTCAACCGGGACTAGGCCTCGGCCTTTAGTCCCGGGCATTTACCCGAGACTAAAAGAGGCCTTTAGTCCCAGCTGGTAACACCAACCGGGACTAAAGGGCCTCCGACCAGGTCGGAGGCCGGGACTAAAGGCCCCTTTTTTTTTCCTTTTCCTTTCCTTTTTCTTTTCTATTTCTTTTTCTTTTCTGTTTTCTTTTTTTATATAGTTTACGTATTATACCTGTATAATAAATATATATATATATGCTCATATATGCATTATATGCCACAAAATGCATTTATGTATATATATATACACTAATAAAATTTAATTTACATAATTATTTACAAGTATTAATTCAAAAGGCCCGTAGGATCAATGGTTACAAAATGCCTAATATTTCCTAATTTTATCAATATCCCCACCAGTCCAATAATACTTGCCACCTACGGTCGCTACCTCTTCGAATATAAATCCTGCGATCGCCTCTTGAACTGCCGCGACTCTTTGAACCGGTAAGATTTCATCTCTCATGTCAGAAATCTGAAAATGTGGTTAAAACAAATTATAAATAATATTATATTATGACTCACGTACAATTAAGATATCCATGTAAATGAAACATACCCTTTGTTCCAATCGAGTGTTGACCATCTTTTCAGCAACAATAGCGTGCATGAACTCCCACACATAGTATCCACATAAATTGGTACCTTGGTTCTACCTATAACACTTTATACGCGAAGAAATGGTCAAGTCAATACGTGCATATTAATGAAATTGAACAAAAAGGAAACGAGATGTGTCTAGCTATGTTAGTATTTACCGGAAAGTTGTCCTTGATATATAGTACCTCCTTGAAACTACCCCTCTGCTCTTCACGGAACTTTCTCCAACACCTATGCACCATAGCAAATAAATGAAATTATCGAACAATGTAAAGAGGTATGTAGTGCGAGGAGGGAAATTACATAATTAGGATGTCAATCATTGGCTGGTAGTTCTTCTTATCCATCCTCATTGAGCCCATAACGACCAACATGCTTTTGTCCAGAATTATAACAAATAATATTCAATGGAACCTATATTACATGCAAGTTTTATATGAATGGTCACATCAAATGGAATAACATGGTGTTAGAAAAAATGAAAGATGCACGAGACAGTATAAGTACTCACCCAAAGTGGTATGGGAAAAGAATCATTGTCTTGTAATGTTGTACACGTAAGAACTTTGTTCACGGTGTCTTCATAATGAGCTTTTGACATATGCTCGTTTACAACTTTTGGGTCGATGAAGCCCAAGTGAAAGTATCCGTGTTTTCTACATTCATCGATTTCCATTCTACATGACACAATATTAGGATGTCAAGGGCATCCATATGGTATAGCTGGTATAGTTCTGGAAATTCAATATATATGAGGTCCTCGCCACGGAAGAAGTCCTCATCTCTAATCTTTGCTGCGACCATGATCTGCCCTTCAGCCGAAGCCTTAATGTACCATTCATGCAAGTCAAACATTCTCGTTGATAGCTTGTCGTACTCATCGGGATCCACTAGAGGTGCGCCGAGTGCATATGGCCATCTTGGTTTTGTTTGTTTCGCTAGGGGGCTCTCCTTTGGAAGCTCTCGTGAACTTAAGAGTTGGGAGATCGTGAATCCAGTTTCATTGCAGAATGTAAGCAGATTTTTTTCTTCTTCTGAAAGCAAAACGAGCGGTTCAACTGCTTGATTCTTCTGCTCTCTGAGCTGAGGAACTGTTTTCTTCGTATTTTTCTTGCCACTCTATTGGCTCTTCGCACTCTGTTCGCTCTCTTGGCTTTGTTGCTTCCTCAGCTCCCTCTCTTCCCTTTTATTTTTCTCCCAGGACTTCATGACAGAACGGTCACAATTTGACAAAACTATCTTCTTTGTTGGTTCAACCATCTTTTCTCCAAAGGAATTTTTTCCTTCTTCTTTGGCTCCTCCTTTTTAAAGAAGGCATGGACTTCTTTTCTACTAATTTCCGCGCACTCCTCATCGGTTTTGTCCCACGGTAGCTCGATAGGTTCCTTGGCTTTCTCTGTCTTTGATACTGCCTGCTTTGTGGATGTTGGATTTGATACTGCCTGTTTCTTAGCTTTCTTTGATGGCCGAGCAGGAGGTGACGGAGATTCCTGAGGTGGAGGCGATGGAGACCTTTGTTCATGGACCACAGGCAAATATCGTTGTGGCGGAGACTGTGCAGGTGGAGGCGGCGGAGATGGCCTTGAGCTTTGGGGTGATGACGAAGAAGGTCCCTCAGGAGTTAAGACGATGTAACGCTTCTCCCATAGGATAATACCATGAAGTGCCTCTTGTAGTTGTTAGGAATAAACCACGCCATGGTGTGGCCGTGGCGTGTCCGTGTCTGTGTCGCGCGTGTGGCGCGCGGGTCGAGTTCACGACGTGTTCGCAGTGTGTGCGCAGGCGTTCACGACGTGTAGGTTGTTAGGATTTGCTCTAGTCAGTTTGGTTAGGTCTAGGGTGTCTGTGGTGTCGCGTTGGTACTCGAGTTCGAGCTCGGGTCCGCGCCGTGGGGAGAATCGGGGTCGGAACGGCGTTGCGGGCGCGTTCCAGGGCGTGCGCGGGTGATGGCGCGTGCAGGCCCGCAGGGAAGGAGCAGGACCGAGTCGTTGTAGCGGAAGGGACGGAGCTTGGCGCAGTGTGGCGAAACTGAAGAACGGATTGCGCGGGAAGAGTGCGTGGCTCAGCACGCGCAGGGAGTCCGGGTCTCCAGGAAGCGCGTTCGTGCGCGCGGCGTTCGCCAGGACGTGTGTGCGTGGGTGCCGAGCTCGCCGGCGTGTGTGTGTGCGTCGGCCTATAAACAGGTCTTGTAATCCCTGTGTCTAGCTTGAGTCGAGTCATTTGAGCAATAGAACAAGCCAACATACAGGCCGTACGGCGGCCGGGGCGTTCGTCGCCATTCCTGTGTATGCACTGTGCTTCTTCCTCCTTGCGTCCGTGCGCGAGCGTGAGTGTTCAGTGAGGGTTCGGCTCCAACACGTGGCATCAGAGCTGCGGTGCGATCTTCAATGGCGGGCGACGACAGCGGCGGCAAGACTCCCCCGGGCTCTCCAATCAAGCCGTCCGGCGGCAAGGGCGTGGATGGCGCCGAGAGCAGCGGCAAGGAGGTGGTGCGCGTCGTCCGGGAGTTTGGCGGGTCGGCGAATTGGCCCATGCTGACCAAGACCAATTACACGCAATGGTCGTTGGTCATGAAGGTGAAGATGCAAGCCAGGAACATCTGGAGAGCAATCGAGCCCGGCGGCGTGTCGGTGCAGGAGGATTGCATGGCGCTCGACGCCATCACGAGCGCCGTGCCGACGGAGATGGTGGCGTCGCTGGCGGCGAAGGCGAGCGCGCTGGAGGCGTGGAACGCGGTGAAGGATCGGCGCGTGGGCAGCGACCAAGTGCAGAAGACGGAGGCGCAGCGGCTTCTCCGGGCGTTCGAGAACGCTCGCTTCAACGACGGCGAGGGCGTGGACGATTTCACGCTGCGGCTGCAGAACATCGTCGCCGCACTAGAGACCGTGGGGGAGACGATCCCGCCGCGGAGAGTTGTGGAGAAGCTACTTCGTGTGGTGCCCAAGTCGCTCCGGCAGGTGGCCGTCGCGATCCAAGTCACGGTGGACCTCTCCACACTGACGCTGGAGGACGCCAGCGGGCGGCTGCGCGCGGCGCAGGAAGCCGATGCCGAGGACGATGAGGTGGCGTCGGGGCGCGCCAACGACAAGCTGCTCCTCGCCTCGGGTCAGCAGGACGCGCGCCGGCGGGAGCGCCGCGAGAAGGAGCGTGCGCGCGGCGGCGGCGGGCGCGACAAGAAGACAGGCCGTGGCGGCGGCCGGGACGATTCGAGCGACGACGACGACGATGGCGCGAGTAGCGTGCGTTCGGGCGCAAGCGGGCGTCGTCGGAGCTCGGGCAAGGGGCGGTGCTTCAACTGTGGCGTCCGCGGCCATTTCTCCCGGGAGTGCCCCAAGCCAAGGAAGGAAGAGGCGCTGTTCGCCGGCGCCGATGACGAGCCGGCGCTCCTGTAGGGCAGAACGCGCGGTGGAGTCGTGGTTTAGGGGGAGAATGTTAGGAATAAACCACGCCATGGTGTGGCCGTGGCGTGTCCGTGTCTGTGTCGCGCGTGTGGCGCGCGGGTCGAGTTCACGACGTGTTCGCAGTGTGTGCGCAGGCGTTCACGACGTGTAGGTTGTTAGGATTTGCTCTAGTCAGTTTGGTTAGGTCTAGGGTGTCTGTGGTGTCGCGTTGGTACTCGAGTTCGAGCTCGGGTCCGCGCCGTGGGGAGAATCGGGGTCGGAACGGCGTTGCGGGCGCGTTCCAGGGCGTGCGCGGGTGATGGCGCGTGCAGGCCCGCAGGGAAGGAGCAGGACCGAGTCGTTGTAGCGGAAGGGACGGAGCTTGGCGCAGTGTGGCGAAACTGAAGAACGGATTGCGCGGGAAGAGTGCGTGGCTCAGCACGCGCAGGGAGTCCGGGTCTCCAGGAAGCGCGTTCGTGCGCGCGGCGTTCGCCAGGACGTGTGTGCGTGGGTGCCGAGCTCGCCGGCGTGTGTGTGTGCGTCGGCCTATAAACAGGTCTTGTAATCCCTGTGTCTAGCTTGAGTCGAGTCATTTGAGCAATAGAACAAGCCAACATACAGGCCGTACGGCGGCCGGGGCGTTCGTCGCCATTCCTGTGTATGCACTGTGCTTCTTCCTCCTTGCGTCCGTGCGCGAGCGTGAGTGTTCAGTGAGGGTTCGGCTCCAACAGTAGTGTCCTCTCCCCATCACCCCTAGAAATGTCAAGCTCGAGTGTTTCGTACCCGCCCATGACCTGCTCCACACCAACTCGCCCATAGCCAGCCGGTATTGGCGCTCCATGGTAGAGATCTCCTTCTTTTGTGGGCAAAGCAATGCCGAATGCCACCTTGAACGTTAAGTTCCGGAATGGGCTGTGCAGCTCACAAGGCGTCCACATGTTTATACCGTCCACGGGGTAGCGCTGCACTTGATCATTTGGGAGGTCTGTGGACGCGCAACTGCTTCGATGCTGTTGTGTAGGGCTAATCGCGTCCACATGAGCGCCACCTGATCCACGGCTTTGCTGCTGAGCACTAAGTGCTATCTCGTTGCCATTGAACCTGCACTGTCATCTGTTCTTTCTGCAATACTCTTTCCTTAAGTCGCCGCATCTTCTCTAACTCCTCATTTCTTCTTCTTCTGCGACTTCTGTAAGAATCAATGCAGTCGGCAAACCCGTACTTCCACGGAAGCATTTCTTTGCCTCGCGTCCGTCCAAGATGCTTTGGATTCTTCAGAGCATACGTAAGCTCATCTTTTTCTCTGTCTGGATGGAATGCTCCGTGCTCAACTGCATTTATGGCCTGCATAAGTCTCTGTGCTGCTTCTTGTATCTTCTGGCCAAAGACGCATTTCCCGGTCTCCGTGTCCAATGAACCGCCATGGGCATAATACCAATGTCACGCGCGCTCGGTCCAACTTTCTATCTCTGGTGTGATACCTTTAGTGCGCAGATCTTATTCCATCTTCTCCCATTTTGGAATTGCTGAAGTGTAGCCACCTTGGCCGAGATGGTGATGGTATGATTTCTATGCGGCATTGGTTTTGTTCGTCTATGACAGCCTCTTTGCATCTTCCAATAATCTGTGTTGCACAAATGCAGGCCAATGGGGTCTTAGCTTCTCATACACTCCAGTGAAAGTTGGCGTTCGATTTTTCTCGACAAATTGTTTGTACAGTTTCTTCTTGAAGTTAGAAAATTGTTCAGCCATCTTTGAAAGAGTCCAAGCCTTCACTCTATCCTCATTTCCTGCTGGCACTGTGAAATGTTCTTGTAGCTGCTGCCAGAGCATATCTTTCTCTCTTTGAGGGACAATATTTGTATCACCCATTCTCTGAGGTTTCCATCTTGGAATGCTGATCGGGATGTAATCTCTGACAAGTACCCCGCATTGATTTGTCATCTTCTTTACAACGTCAGCTGGGGCAATTGGTTTGCCTGAGTCATCCACTTGTGTGACAATATATCGACCCACCAGCTTTTTGGTCGGTTCTCTTTTCCCAGAACTCGACACCGTTGCAGAGGGCTAAAAGTTAAGAGAAGATACTTAATTATTATTATTATTATATGTGCTAATGTCTTGAAGCATCGTGAGATTGTTAGTAAATGTGCGAATGTATATACCTCGTCACCATCGGTGCCTTGGCCATCGTCACCATTGGTTCCTTGGCCGTCGTCATGATCTGACTCCTCAATTCCCTCACCGGACATGTTGAGGTATTGGTCGGTGTTGGTGCCATCATCGGCTTCAGGGCCCTGATTCAGGAGCCGCACCACTGCCGTGAGCAATCATGTCCCTTAGGAGGTTATTGCTTTCCTCTTCGTTAAGTCTCGGGTCCATCTTAACTAACATAGTTCAAAAGAAGACCCCGTTAGTACTCTATAATAGTAGTTTCTATAAATAAATTTACAAATTTATAGAATGACTAAACTAATATTAGACTAATATCCAACTAATATCTAAAAATTGATATAATTGATATCACAATATGATATAAACTAATATTAGTCTAATATCCAACTAATATCTATAACTTGATATAATTGATACCACATCAGACTAAAACGATGTGATATATTATGACTAAACTAATATAAATGATATATTATGGGCCGACTAATAATGCATCTCACAATTATAACTAAGTTTACAAAATAACATATATTTGAAATTTGAAATCCTAAACTAAGTTTAGTCATAACTAAACTAAGTTTAATTTAATCTTGCAAATCCTATACAACTTTAGACTAATTTATATTATATACTAAACTAAGTTTACAATTTATAATCTTCTACACAATTTACACAAAATTCATACAAAATGTTAAATTATGACTAAATTAATATAAATGATATATTATGACTAAACTAATAATGCATCTCACAATTATAACTAAGTTTACAAAATAACATATATTTGACATTTAAAATCTTATGACACAACGACCCTAAATGATATAACTAAACTAAGCTTAATTCCTTCTCGCAAATCCGATACAAGTTTATATACTAATATAAATGATATATTATGACTAAACTAAATTTACAATTTATAATCTTGTACACAATTTAC
>CM014272.1:20700659-20745956 GCA_004135705.1 Alloteropsis semialata
CCCCGACGCCCCGGACGCCGCCGCCGCATCCGCGGGCCCGACGCATCCGCGGCCGCCCCCGACGTCACCCGCATTCCCCGCGCCGAGCAAGAGGCGCTCACCGACACCGGCGTCGCCTTGTCGCACGTCCCTTCCAGTTGCGTCCCCTGTCCCTTAAGCTTGTTGTTGCCAGGACTCCATAAACATCAATGTGAAGCCATTAGTTGAATTATTTACCTTTTTATGGAGATAGCTGACACACTTCAAGTCCAAAATTTGTTGCAATGACAGAGTAACAATACCGGTATTGTGTACATCTATCAAAGCCATTAGAAATGTTTAGAAATGATTATTAGAAAATGTTTAGAAATCATACTATATTAGAAATGATTATTAGAAAATGTTTAGAAACTCATATTAGTGTAAATGAAAATGATTATTAGAAATGATTATAGAATTTGGTAGAATTTGATAGAATTTGGTTGAATTTCATAGAATTTGGTCAATTTTGATAAAATTTGGTCGAATTTGGTAGAATTTGGTTGAATTTGATAGAATTTGGTGAATTTTGATAGAATTTGATATAATTTGGTTGAATTTGATAGAATTTGGTGAATTTTGATAGGATTTGATAGAATTTGATATAATTTGATAGAATTTGATAGAATTTGATAGGATTTGATAGGATTTGATCGAATTTGGTAGAATTTGATAGAATTTGATCGAATTTGATATAATTGTTATTTCATGTATATTTGATAGACGGAAGACAAAATGGACTACACAGAAGACAAAATGGACTATATTAGAAATGATTATTAGAAAATGTTTAGAAACTCATATTAGTGTAAATGAAAATGATTATTAGAAATGATTATAGAATTTGGTAGAATTTGATAGAATTTGGTTGAATTTCATAGAATTTGGTCAATTTTGATAAAATTTGGTCGAATTTGGTTGAATTTGATAGAATTTGGTGAATTTTGATAGAATTTGATATAATTTGGTTGAATTTGATAGAATTTGGTGAATTTTGATAGGATTTGATAGAATTTGATATAATTTGATATAATTTGATAGAATTTGATAGAATTTGATAGAATTTGATAGGATTTGATCGAATTTGGTAGAATTTGATAGAATTTGATCGAATTTGGTAGAATTTGATAGAATTTGATCGAATTTGATCGAATTTGATATAATTGTTATTTCATGTATATTTGATAGACGGAAGACAAAATGGACTACACAGAAGACGAAATGAACATGATGATGATGGATGCAATCGCAAAAGGCAGTGCACGTGCCACAAACCTTCTCGACGTCGACGAGGAGGCAGGTGGTGACGATGGCAGCCAATACCTGAATATGTCAGGTGATGGCATGGAAGAACCTGCCGCTGGTAGTGTTCGGGCCGAGGAGGTATATATGTATACATATTGTCAATATCGAATATATATATGTTCAAGCATGAAATCTTAATATATACATTTCTTTCTCGTACATGTAGCCCTCAGGCTCACAGCCTTCTGGGTCCTCATCATCGAAGAAGACGAAACGTGGCCCGACCAAGAAGTTAGAGGGCAGACTTGTCATCACTGATGTGGCAGAGGATGGTCGGCCGGTTGCGCCAGAGAAAGCTGCTA
Organism: Alloteropsis semialata; assembly: GCA_004135705.1. Classification (NCBI taxonomy): domain Eukaryota; kingdom Viridiplantae; phylum Streptophyta; class Magnoliopsida; order Poales; family Poaceae; genus Alloteropsis; species Alloteropsis semialata. Next base: position 20,702,285 of record CM014272.1, read on the forward strand.
TAAAGATGGCCAATCAGTGTGGTGTTCTAGTGAGAGACCACGTGCCCATCAGCCTGCAGAGGTGGAAACCCTGCGATGATGCTACATACGTGCCGCAATCAGAGAAAGAAATGCTATGGGCCAGTCTGCAAGAACATTTCGCGGTGCCTCAAGGTTCAGAGGCAAGAGTCAAAAAATGGGCTCTAAAGACGATGTGTACTGCATTTCAAACATGGAAGAAAAACATGTACAAGAAATATGCCGAGAAGAACCTGACACCCAACTTCGATGATTACCCAAAGCTGAGGGGTCATTGGGATCGATTCGTGCAGTACAGGCGGTCGGAGTTAGGTGAAAAGAACTCGCGACAGAATAGGATCAATGCCGCGAAGAAAAGATACTTCCACTCTCTTGGACCAACTGGCTATAAGAAGAAAATTCCTATCTGGGACAAGATGGAAGAAGATTTGGTTGCCAGGGGAATCACGCCGGCGACAATGCATTGGCCCGAGCGATCAAGGCATTGGTACTACGCTCATGGTGGCACTCTGGATCTTTCCGATGGGTCGCTTGTATACAGCGATGAGGTAAAAGAGGCGGCCGCTGGTATCCTTAAGGTCATTCAAGAGACAGCCGATGGGACATTCGTTCCCGACAGAGAAAACGACGAGCTAACAAGGGCTCTGGGGAACCCCGAACATCCCGGACGAGCTAGAGGTGTCGGCGTAGTCCCGTGGAAGGCTGCATTCCCTGCGGACAGTGACACATACAGGAGTCGAAGCCGCTCCAAGGCCGCACAAGAGAGAAGAGTGGAGAACTTGGAAAGAGAGCTTCGAGAGACAAAGGCCGGCATCCCAGAGATGGTGTCTAGACAGCTACAGACATTGCTGAGCCAAGGGCAGACGGTGCCAGGAATAGTACCAGCTGGTGGATCAGCTGATGGTGTTAGCCCGCCCTCCCAACGTCGCAGCAGTGTTGCTTCTACAGAGCTCCCACCTGCCGATGCCGGGGACGACAGTGCTCGCTATCCAGTGGACGAAATCACTCTGCGTACGCCATGTGAGCTTCATATACCAAGCCGGAACTATCCACTAAGGTGGCTTACGGTATGGCTTATCCGGTGGAGCAAGGGCAGACCATTCATGGGGCACAGATTCCAAGCGGCTACTGCAAGGTGGGGGTCGAGCAGATTTGTGAAGGATATGATGAATTGGAGCTCGACATCCCAGGTGGCGACGAAGAAAAGACGTTAGCGGATGCTGCCCACGGCAGTATCATTCTATGGAAGAAGCGTTACGTCAAATTCGCAGTCAAGGGCCGTCAGCTACTCCACCCAGGGATCCCCGCAGCCACCGTCACCTTCAAGAAGGGCCGAGGATGACCCAGAGCTGCCACCTCCAGGTAGGGTTGCAGTACCGTTTTCGTTTTCTACATTTGCATAATTTGCAATACCGTTTTCGACCGTTTCCGATCGTTTTCATCCCCACCTCCAGGTCAGGATGATGCCGGCTCACACAGGTCTCCTACTCCACCAGCACGGCATCCCCCAAAGCGCCAAGCTCCGCCCCCACGGCGGACTACTCGCCAGAAGCGCCAAACGGTGGAGAAAGAGCCTACCGACGAATATGAAGAGGAACAGCTTGCGTTGTTGTGCCAGCAAACAGGCCTCTCAGCGGCAGAACTTTTATCGGGCACGGGCGAAATTCCTGTGGCAGCACCAGTGGAAATTTGGACATTTGAATATGGCAAACCAATGGTGCCCCCAGATTCTTTGAAGTCCCTAACCACTCAAGCATTCCGATTTCATGAGTGGTACATGAAGGCGTCCAGAAAGGGTAGACAGATGCTCAATGTTTTGATAAAAGACCGTGATTACTTCCGTGGGCATGAGCTCTTGATTTTGGATTTCAAGGATGTCTATGATTTGTACCGTCAAGATGCCATAGACCTCTCATTGATGAGCTGCTGGGTTGTGTAAGTTTCTTTCACTGATCTATTCTCGCAATACTTGCTTTCCGATGGGTAATTTTAAACAATAACAATCTATTCTTGTCATGTAGGATGGAGATCCATACATGCCGTGAAAAATCTTATGATGATGTCGGCTTCATGGATCCATTGATGGTAAATGAGAGAAATGTACAGAAACAGCCGCTGGAGACGGTGGACAACATATACCTGTACCTGGAGAAACAAAGAAGCAAGAATTACATTCTTTTGCCATACAATTTCCAGTGAGTACTTCTCTCTATGTATGTATAACTTTAAGACTTTGTTCTCAATACTTGTGCATGTATTTATATATATATATATACAGCTTCCACTGGATACTGCTTGTGATAATCATAAATGAAGGTAAAATTATTGTGCTGGACTCACTGCGGAAACCACAAGAGGATTACCAAGCAGTTTTAGACTTGATTGACATGGCATGGACACGTTTCCGTGCGCAACAAAAAGGAAATTTCAAACAAAAACTGGGTCTGAGGACGGACTTTCCGGTACGTGGCTGGTGTACCCGCATATCTCGTAAAATCACTCTAATATATAGTTGTTACGTCTAACTTTATTCTTCTCCACTATCAGTGTGCCAGACAGGAACCAGGGACGAATCTATGCGGATACTACGTCTGCCAGTGGATGCATACCTTTGTTTCTCCCAAAAAAGTGACTCAAGCAGAACTCATGGTATGAATTAGATTATTAGTGTATATAGAAATTAGATTATTAGTGTATATGGAAAATAGATTATTAGTGTATATGGAAATTATATTATTAGTATGGAAATATTAGTGTCTATGGAAATTAGATTATTAGTGTATATGAAAATTAGATTATTAGTGTATATTGAAATAAGATTATTAGTGTATATGGAAATTAGGTTATTAGTGTATATGGAAATTAGATTATTAGTGTATATGGAAATAAGATTATTAGTGTATATGGAAATTAGATTATTAGTGTATATGGACATTAGATTATTAGTGTATATGGAAATATGATTATTAGTGTATATTTATTATGATTATTACTTGGTTAGAAATGATTATTACTTGGTTAGAAATGATTATTAGTTATTGTTTTGAAATAATTATTAGTTATTGTTTAGAAATGAATGTGTTAGGATATTTTATAATTACATGCAAAATTTATTTATTATATGAATGAATGATTATTAGTTACTTGTTTAGAAATGATTAAATGCAAAATTTATTTATTATATGAATGAATGTTGTCATTTGTGATTAATGCAGAGGATGTTTTACCATGAAGTGCTCCCAATGAGAGAAAAAGCAAGAGCTATTGCGGACCAACTATTTGGATTCATTATGGACCAAGTTATAAGTCCACTGGGAGAGTACCACCATGACGGAACCGAAATCGCTCAATTGGACTCCCTTTCTGCTCCTTCTTCCAGTTCAGCTCATCAATTGTAAATAACTTTTAAATGCTCTAACTTTTGTATTGGCCGATCTCAAATGTTTATATGTAAATGTTCGAAAAAATGCAATCAAAGTCGGGTCAAAATCAATTGACAATTGCGACGACTTCAATCTTATTGCGTGAAAGATCGTGTACGACATATGACATATGACGAGCAGACACGTAGACGCGTAGATTTGTATATAACTAACCCAAATATCAAACATTTAAAAAAAAAATAACAAAAGAGCCTTTGGTACCGGTTGGTAACACCAACCGGTACCAAAGGCCCTCCCCCGCATGCCTACGCGGGGGGTCCTTTGGTACCGGTTGGTGTTACCAACCGGTACCAAAGCCCCCTTTGGTACCGGGTCTGGACCCGGTACCAAAGGCCGCCCCCCTTTAGTCACGGTGTCGCGGTACCGGTTCCAGAACCGGTACCTATGAGGGTTACGAACCGTGACCGATCGACCGTTCTCTGGTAGTGAATACAACAGATGAGACTTGAAATCAGTCCGAGAAGAATGGAAAGAGATTTAATCATGTGTACCTTCTAGTTGATGAAAGAAGCAGCAGGCCAGACTAATTCGTGTGACCTTCTGAATAGTAGAAAAGCACTAATTTGATTTGAGTGTGCTTGCCTAGCTTTCCGGTAGATGCAAATAGTAGAAAAGCACTAATTTGAGTTCGGGAAGGACGTCTACTTTATATATACGTGAACGTGATCAGGTTGTTAGTTAGCAGAAGATTTTCTCGTATAGCAAAAGATACTCTCCTAATTAGGTTGGAGAGATTAATCACGGTAGAGTGGACGTGATCTATTCGTAGAGATTAATCACGGTAGAGTGGACGTGATCTATTCGTAGACTATTTTACAGGTTTAATTAATGGCACATGTGGGTAATTTAGATGGATAAATTGGGGGTTATTTTAGGCTAGTAATTCGTAATGGCATAGGTGGGTAATTTTATAGAACTTGAGTGGATCCAACGGATATGATGATCACAGTACCAAATTGATGGTCAGATGTTTTTGTTTTTTGTGAGAATTTCTAGAATTTTTCTTTTTTTCTAGCGCGTCTGGTGAGGATTAACGTGGAGGCTCCTTTTGGAGCCTCCAATTAGTAATAGTAAGATTACACTCTGCGCTTCATGCTGATTTCCGGGTGCATCGCATTCCCAAGCGACTTGCATGCATATGCAATAACTTCCACTATCTCATCTGTTCATGTTGTCATTTGTGCTCCCTGCCTAGCCATAATCCAAAATGTAAACTCTATATGTTTATAAGCTCGGCAGGGCAGAGTAGTGCAGATGTTTTTTACCCACAAAGCACCAACTACAGGTAAACCTAACTCGACCTTAGGTGGCAAGCTTTCCGGCCTGGTGTCAAAAAGGAATGAAGACAAGTTGAGAGGTCACACAGAAATGAGTTTGAAAAAGTTCTGTTATCAACTGTACCATACTGGAGAGACCATATATACCGGCAGTGGTATAAGTACCAGCTCCAAGGGTCACAGCCATCAGGGTCTATGTGTACTGGTTGGTGACTTTAGCCGGTACTAATGTGCCTAGCGAACATTAGTATCGGCGCCAACCGGTGCAAATATCCTTCCACCATATTGAGGCCTTCTTCCTCCCAAGCATTTCATCATGGAGCTTTGGGTGTAGAGGATGTGCTGCTCGATTTCTTTCTCAAAGTTTTTGTTGGAGAATTCACACAATATCAACGAAGGCAACAACATTAGATATAATAGTCGTTTATATGTGGATTCGCACAGTGTAGATTAAAATAATATTGGAAGACATCATCGTCTAAGGCTAATTTTGTCGGTTGTTATGATAAACATTAATATTTTAAAATTATCAGGATTTCAAATTTGTTGATATATTTTATTGACACATAATTCTAAATGGTCTAAATCTTATGTTTAAAAAATAGAAATCCAAAGCGCCATGGCCACCAAAAATGAATAGTGATCGATACTAATTAAACACATTGTGATGTCCATACAGGGAGGAACAATGATGGGCACAGATCAGATTAATGGGCTCTGACCTCTGGAGGATGAATCTGCGTCAGTTATTGTTGGCAATTATGCCTTGTAAGATGTTCATGTGAGTACGATCATGGCAGCAGATTGTAGTAGGGCTCTGCCTTTGTATGATGACATGCAACATATTAGACATGGTCTGCTGGGAGGAGCACAATGGTCTTTGTATGGCGAGATACCATCATCCAGGGCAGCGTGTGGGATCGCCGCCGACAGGAGCATTATTGTCTTCCTCCAGGGATTGTCAGGCCAACAGATCCCTCCGACCTCAGCACGACAAAGATCATAAAATTATAATCTGTACTTCACCCAACACCAGTGCGTCAGTACCCATGTTGGCACGGCACTACCCATCTATGTTATGTGAGAACCGCGACCAAAACAAATGAACACTTTCAGCTAATAAGACAACACTCAAAGCATATGCATTTTAACTCACAGGGGAGACAAAAAAATCACATCTCTGATGAGGGACCTTGGGGAAGCATTTTTAGACCTGATTGAACCATATTCAACACATGGCAAATGCACACTGACGTCACTATGTTGCAAACTTGCAATTGACACAAGTCACTGCCTTAAAAGAGGTTAAAAAACCGGAAACATTGTGATCATGTACAATATGATAGGAAATGCACGTGGGAAATGTAGTTTTCTCCTACAAGTCTCCTTAATCACTTGTCTGATCACGCGTTCCCCTAGTAGACGCAACTGGTATTATGAGTTTGTTGGAAGAATGAAACGTAAGTGACCTGATCGTGCGTTGCTGTGGAAATTTGAGATGTAATTTGTAGTAACAATTACAGAAACTAAAATTAAACAAGAGTCAATATGTTATCGAGTAAGAGGAAGTCATAGAAGGCATCAGAATCTGTGAAAACGCCTTTCATCGTGTGAATGATGAAGGAAAGGGGTTCACTATTATGATGTCATCTTGGGTGAACACCAAATGAATATATGGTGGTCTACATGTTGAGTCTCAGCACTCAACAAATAAACTGGGTCATTAATCACTCATTTTTATGAAAAGTTCCTTTCATAAAAAACAAAACAATATGTTTGGCAAATACAGATTTGGTACATACATCAGGGCAGCAGACTTCGTTGACATACAATCTGCGTACAATACTTCTTGAATTCTAATCTAACCTTGGCAAAGATACCAACATACGCCGCCGTTCCAGTAGATACCAGACTTGCAGCGCCCCATGCTCTGTGGTCAATTCAACTAGAAGACAGACAGATGCTTGTTGACACTGATTGCGGTCAGCAGCGAAGGGATAACTCATTGTATATATGTTTCTGTGTGCCTCACATGCCTATATGCTAGTCCTGAATTATACAGTGCCTCCTAACCATGCTTGAAGCACTCCTAGCTGGTAAACTTTTCCGTAATACCCCTACAAGTATCTAAAGCTCTGCAGTAGTGGAAGTAATTATTCTACCACAATGGCACCAGAGATGGTCGTAAATAAAAACATGATACAAATACTCATTATGGTCGATCTTTATATGTATCCACCCAATTTATTTTGATGGGTTATTAATGTACTATTTTAATCCTTCAATCCGAAATGGCTTAATTGCATTTTCATAGTCACATGCATCCACTTGCTTTGTCTTGAATGATTTACTTAGTTAAATATCATGTATTCCTACCATTTCTATTCATGGCTTTGATCTATTAGCTACCGCTATTGGTGAACTTAAAAGTATGAGGTAGGAAGGTGACTCGAACTATTAATGTCAGTATCTTAATTGTGTACTAGCTTTTAGTATTAAGACCGACTTTAGCTACATAGTTGCTGCAAGATTTCAGAGGCCAAATGATAGAGACACTAAATATGGCACTGATGTATTCCAAATATTGGGGAGCTGGCAGTGTAATACCATGCGTTCAAAATCCCCCATAGTATAATACACCAACTCAATGTGACTTAGCTTGTGTATTGTAGTTCAGTTACACTTACATCCTTGTTTTTGCAAATGGTTAAGAAGAAGATGGCATACGCCAGCAAGCTTGGAATACCCTCGAGGGTGGCATGCACTGCCGCGAGCAGATGCACGGCACAGAAGCTGGTGGGTCGGGCCTTGGATATGTAGTATAACATGTGTAATAAAATTTCATGTAATATGAGCAAAAATATGTGTTTGTGAATAAAATTTCATGTAATAAAACACTTGAGTTTGCTTTGAAAGTATGAAAGAGAGCGAGAGAGAGATGTGTTTGTGAATAATGTTGAGTTCAATTTTCTTAAAATGTTTTGAATTTTTATGAGAAGGTTATAGACCTATTAAAGGACCCCATGAAAATTTCCACAATTTTCAGATGCAATCCTTTATATTTAACTTGCTTTTCTTAAAATGTGTTGAAAATTACTTTGGAACCGACGGTGAAAACCTTTAGCTGGTTCATTTAAAACCGGCGGTGATGAGGCGCGCGGAAAATTTTTTTCTGTAGTATTGTTCTTCTTCCATGCTTTTTCGACTTAAATATTTTAGCACCACTTGTCAAAAACCGTCTGTTTGTTGTCATGGAAAGTTGCACATGACTGACTATGATGCTTGATTTCTGTTCTTCTAGCCTTCTCGTTGGATCCTATGTTGAGAATTTGTATTCTGCATTTGTGATACGAGATTAATAACATGATTATGGGTTTTATTTGACTGCATAACATGAATTCAGGGTTGGTTGGCTGGTCAATTGGGTTGTAAGAGACTTGATTGATATGCTAATTATTATGGTCCCTGATGTTGTGAATTAGCTCAGAACAGATTATATGCCCACTGCTGTGATAAATTAGCTCCGAACAGATTATATAGTTAGTTAGTAAAGAAGCACTCGGCAATACCAAATTTGATAGGCTTGTGGCTTCCCTTTCCCACACAAGTCAAAAATAAAACAAAATATTTGAGCGTAGCAACGAATGGCACAACACAAAACAACCTTGATGTCCGCAATTGCTGGATATATCCTCATAGATATGGCACTCACACTCGAATGCCCGCTCGGGCAGCACATCTTCTGGGTACAAACAGACCCGACCTGAGGTGCCCGGTGGAGGCACACCCCACAGCACACGAGGGGGCGTCATGCGGCCCTGTGTCTGTGGGCCTGTGCGCGGAATGCGCACTTAGCCATCCTATAATCAAAAAAAAAAAACAGACCCGACCTGAGCCCTGGAGACATATTACGTTCTTGTGAAATCTCTCAGTGTGCAGTAACCTAGTTTAGGAGTCTATTCCTCCCGACCAGTTTTAGTAGCAGATTGGTATAAGAATTAATCCAAAATCATTACTATAACAGCACTAAATGGCATCATTATCTGTGTCAACAATATGTTTGGAATATATGGATTCGGAACAAAAATCAGGGCAGCGCTTGGTGGGCATACAATCGACGTACAATACTTACAGAATGCTATACTAAATTTGGCAAAGATCCCAACATACATATCTAGAAGATACCAGCCTTGCAGAGCCCCATGCTCTGTGGTTGGTAGAACGAGAAGACGTGCAGATACTTATTGACAGTGTTTGCGGTCAGCGATAGAGGGATCACTTGGTGTGTCTACGTGTATGCATGATTAGCATAAGGGTGCCTGCAAGTTTGTGTATCTCAAGAGCAGCTACTACATAGCTCGATCTGATGGTTGAGCTGGTGCGTAACAATTGTTAATACGCTCGTGACAGCCACAACTGCATGGCGTCCTGATACATGGGCAAGCTTAGATGCAATACGCGTACGTTTACATGCAGGGTGTACATGACTCGGCATACGGTATACGGCCAGGCCCACGGCCTAGCCGGTGATGATCTGGAAAGTTCTAGAAGCACCTCATCTGTAATACCAAAATATTTCAAAGGTGGAAAGAAAAAAGAAACTTAGGGAGAAGCCCAAGCCAAATTGGGCCAAGGGCCACTCAACCCAGCCCAACCTGGAGGCCCAGGACATCCTCCCACAAAAATCTGCAGGGACCGAGTCCCTCTCCCAGCGCCTCCCCCCTTCTGTTCGTGCTCTCCCCTCCTGTACGCTCTCCTCTCTCTCCTCCCTCTCCACAGCACCTTCCCCTCTCTAGGATCTACTCCACGGCAGCCATAAGCAAGGGAGAAGGAGAAAAATGGATTGAGGAGGAGGAGAGGATCAAGATGAGGTGCCTCTTTGGAGTGGATTTGCTCTCCCCCATCCCAATCCTGCTGCCTAGGTTTGGGGAACAACCAAGGTGAGACGAATCCATTTAATCCCCTGCTAATTGATGCTTTTAGATGGTTCTTGGTCATGGGGATTAGTGGATTTGTGGGGGAAAACAAGGATTGAAGGTGGTTTTGAGTTCTGCTGTCCTGTAGCTCGGGCACTGCTGCTGTTCATGTAGGTTTGGCGACCAAAACGATTTTTCCTCTAAAAATGGATAATAAGAAAGTTGTAGGGGATTGAGAGATCTAACTGCTGTCAAAGTTTCGCATTTTTGGGTGGAGTATATCTTCAGTTATGATTTATTCTTTGAGGTGCAGTTTCTGAATGTTCAGACTTGACAGTAGAAGACCACACCTCTGTTGGGTGACCTTAAAGGAGGAATGAGAGAAAACTCATAATAACAAAGTTGTAGGTTACCAATAGTTCTACCTTCTGGTAAAGTCTGAGAATTTTTGGACAATGGGTTTAGGAGATAAGAAGTTTTGTATGCTGCTGCCCGAAATGTCGGACAGATTTTGTTCTCTGCGGTCGGGTGCATTTTAGCCCCTCTTAACATCAAGATAAAAATAGGGACTCTGAAACAAAGTTGTAGTCCTTTCTCTTAGCTTTTCAAAGAGTATTTGTTTGCTGCCATAGGGTTTATAGATTAAAAGATACGAAAAAGTGAAGGAGCCCTGCTGCAGTTAGCCTAGCCTTTGCTCTTTGTTGTTGCTTGTTGGATGGGTTGGCTATAGGGGTGTTTTTCCTGCTGTGTGTATATGGTTATTTGGGTGTTGACCCTGATCTTATTATGTCAAAACAGGTGGTAACACTTCGGATCGTGCCTAGAGTGGTTGTCTCCTTCGTTTGGAGGCAAGTAACGTAGCGGTGGTTGCTACAAGCTTTAATTTGCTATTTATCCTACCTCCACCTTAAAATTTCAGAATGATATCTTGTTAAATAAGGCTTATCCTAATACAAGATTATGAATATTTTATTGTTGTTATTACATATGCATTGTTCTTTAATTTATAACTTGGTAATGGTTCTTGTTGGAATATCTAGTATGAGGCTTATGATGGCAAATGAGGAGAGACCTTTCTGGTATATGTGGTGTATACTCTCTTGTACAATCTGTTTGGCCGTTGCATTTCATTGCATCACAATGCATGGCATATGGAGATATGTCGCCGCTTGATAGCCGCGACCGTACCTGTACAACATCGTTTATTGGGCATAACGATGCAGCTTCATACTTTGTTGAGTATGAAGGCAGGAGACATGGCATTTGCATTTTTGGTGCTATTGGTTTTTCTATGGCATTTACTTGGCAATGGCCGTGAGAAGTGGATCTTCTCCAAGGTTTGGCGATGAGTTGGCTTTATTTATGTATAAGGGTGATGGAGTTGATATTATTATCTTTCATGGAGGAGCGTTGCTTGCTTATAATAGTTAAACCATTGTCTAATGAACTTGTAGTGTAAATAGCTTGTTAAAGCTAGTTGCTTGCTGAGATTTTATATCTCACCCCTGTTTTTATCATCTCAGGTACTTGATGGATGGATGCTTTGCTAGAAGGGGTTGGGGAGTAGCAGCACGTCCAAATCTCTAGTGTTGTGCTGTAATAATTAAGTCCTTATCTATGAGAGTCTGCTTGTTCCTTATTGTTGGCTAAGATTTGTTTAACCTTGCCAATGGTTGTTGGAATATCATGTTAGGATCTTTCACTTTTGCTAGTGTGCTTTATCTATTTGTATATCTTTTATTTGTTGCTTCCGCAATGCTCCTGTTTTAGGGGAGATGCTGTCGAAATCTCTCATTAGTGTTTGGTGTGGTTTAGTAGCATCCTAGGGTGATGAAAGCTTGGGGTGTTACATCATTGCAGGCGGCGAGCTGACCGGCGATCTGACAACAAGTTACAAGGACCTGATTAGCGTTGATCTCGGAGAATAAGAATGCGAGATGTACGTATACGCATGCACTGAACTCTTTCCTGTGTGTGGGACTCCGTTGAAGCAGGCCCACGGTGCAGCGAGAGATTCGGGCAAGTCCGGATGATCCCAGATGGCTATCTTGATCAGTTCAACCTGTAGACAGACATTGGCTCGAAACTTATGGAGTACGAAGGAAGGGAACAACCTCGGTGGATATCTCTCAAACAAACTTGAGGCGGCTCCTGAGATCCCGATGCGGCTGGTTAGCCTAGCTCTCTTCCTATATAAAGCGCAGGTGCTCTCACGCACGGAAGGCCGGGGGATTGACACCAGGGGAAGACTCAAGAGCCGAGGCAGCTCGTGGGCGCGCCCGCGGCGGCGCCCTTGCCCAACATATCCATGGAGAGGAGGCGGCTGCTGCAGGGTTGCGCCATCATGCGCATGACCACGTCCAGCCGCGCCCTTGGAAGAAGCGTCACCCCTGGACGTCATCAAGCGATGCCGTTGCACTAGGGAGCCGGCCGGCGAGGTTCTTCATCGACACCAGCGACAAGGCCCTTCATCGGCACCGGCGAGGCGGCGGCGTAGGCGCGACGACACCCTTGCCTAGGCCTATCCATCTTCACGGCCAATGGATGGAGATCCGGGGCCAAGATCCAGGCGGCACGACGAAGCTGCGCCCGCAACGGCGGCACGACGCCGCCCCATGCGCCGCCCAACCGTGGATGCTCATCGGCGACGGCACAAGCTGTGGCATACGTCAAGCTGCTGTACCATATTCAGGCCGTGTTCGGTTGTGGGGATCAAAAAATTGATCCCTACTTTGACCACTACTTAGGTGTATTAAATAAAGTCAGTTTGCAAAACTACCTCCACAACCCGCAAATTCGCGAGACGAATCTAATGAGGCCTTTGACCGCACGATTAGAGGATAATTACTATAGCATTACTGCAGCAAATCATGGATTAATTAGGCTCGTTAGATTCGTCGCGCAAAGTTACACTCATCTGTGGCTGGGTTTTGTAAATAGACTTTATTTAGTACTTCATGCATGTAAGATTCTTTGGAGACAAAAAAAAAAAAATTGTCCCCCTCATCCGAACACGCCCTCAGTCTAATACTCTTTCGTTTCTCTTCTGTCTTTCCATCTAACACATGCAGGAGAGAGTGCCTTTCCATCCAAACCCGCAAAGGCCGGAACGGCGCATTCGCCAGGAGGCCGCGGTCGCAGAGCCGCGCCAACAAACGCACGACACGTCTTCGACAACGACAACGTCCAGGCAGCCGACGTCCGCACCAACCAGGCAGCCGACGTCACTTCATCAGCAAGGTTCGTTCGCTCTTTTATGCTGGCAGAAGCAGGCGGCCACGCCGGAGTGGAGTCCGGAGCCGGCAGCCGAGCAACCATGCGCGGCGACGGTGGCGCAAGGCTGCCGTGCACACCAAGACGACGGCGGCGCTACGAAGCTGCCATGCACACCAAGACGGCGGTGACGGCACAACCATCTCGATGGCGGCAACGGCGCTGCGCTGCTGCACACCTCGGCAGCGACCACGGCGCGTGGCCGGCGGGTACCAAGATGATCCCAGCGTCAAGACGACGACGACCGCAACCAACAAGGCGAGGCGCTGGAATGTGACGGCGGCCTTGACATGCGCCCGGTCTGGATGAGAAGAACCAGAGCATCGACATACAGGCAAAAAGAGGCGAGCGTTCGTGCATGGCCACCACCCATGCAAGTACTGCTCATCTGTGAAATCCATCATGTACATGCAGGACCTCCTGCTGTTGTCTTTCTTGCAGGTCATGCACATATTGCTCGTGCTCTCTCTCCTACAAGCCATGCACGTACTGCTCGTGCGTGAAGTCTACCGGGACGTACATGAAGACCTTGCAGGCTCCGTTCATGCGGGCGAAGTTGATGTTCCAGCTGCGCTACACCAACTCCAGTTACTGCAACAATCCCTCGACGTTCGACACCGGCAAGGCGGACGACGCAGGCCTTCTGCAACTACTGCCTCGACGATACTGCTGAGACGGTCCAGCTTCACTTCTCCATGCAAACAACAACAACTACTCAACCACTATGTGCCGTTCGACACCGACAAGGCGGATGACACGGGGCAGGCGCCGCTGATGCTCCAGTTGCGCTACTTCGGCTCATGGACACCGACGAGGCCATGGACAACGCCGATGCCCACATCCACATCAACACCATCATCATGCATGGAGAATAGGAAGCGAAGACCGAAGACGACGACCACAGCAGCAGAATCGGAGGTACTCTAGCAAGCCAGACTTGCAGAGGTAATTAATCGGGTGCTTTCGGACGCCCCGGGAGCCAGAAGACCACATCGCCCAACTCATATCTGCCCAACGGCAGGCAATGGAGCGCGCACTTGTAAGGGGAACCTGTATTTGTATTTTTAATAATATGAATAAAGTATGTGTTCCCTATCTTTGTTTCTTTTGTGTATTCTATATATACACTGGCACGCCCGCATCTTTATTTCCCATGCAGAGGAAACCTTAGTGATTTTTTCTCTCAAAACAGGCTTTACTGCATTGTCATAGTCACATGCGTCCTGAATGATTTACTTATTAGTCAAATATAATGTATTCCTAAGCTTTCTATATATGACTTTGATCTATTTGTTAGTTCGATCTCCATCCCGTCACGGCCCAAAGGCCGTGACGGACTCGATCTAGCGCCCTGGTCGGGGGCGCCCAACCAATCCATGGTTGGTGGGCCCCCGCTTGCACAGTGCTATATAAACAGGGGTGGGGGTACCGGGCGTAGGTCACGAGGTTCACCGCCGCCACACCCTCACCCTACAAACCCTACCGACCCGAGGGAGCACTGGAGCAGCAGGAAGCTCCACCGCCGCCGCCGCCGGATCCGTCCACCCTCATCGCCCGGAGACGGTGCCACAGGCCGGACCGCCGCCGCCCGAGGAGCGACGTCACTGCAACCACTACTTCCTCTACGGCCTCCGCCATGGCGAATCGATCGACAGATCCACCCGCGACGACCGACGGTCTGCTTCTGACCCTCATCTCTAGTACATTGTTCTAGATCTAGGTTCCCATGATGTAATCACTCAAATGCAAAGAACAACCCCGTGATGCATGTATCTAATAGTGATCCTCTCAGTGGTTTTAACATTGGTATCAGTCGCCTACTACTAGTAGAGATGCTAGATCCGGGGTAGTGCAAATGTGTTTTCCCAAAGTTATCTCATCCAAAGAGGGGGGAGGGGAACACCAGAGCCAAGATTCAAAAGAGAATCGAACTGAAAAAGACCCGAAAGGGGAAGAAACCTAACCCTAACCTTAACCCTAGATCGGGCTCGGGCAAAGGGGGAAGCAAAGGCTTACCTGCTCCTCCTTGCTGCCTTGCGAGCGGCCCTAGAGTGGGGACGTGGGGAACCGCTCGACGGCGGCGCGCGCCGGCGAGGGGCTCCGCGCGCCGCCGGGCCAGCCAACCAGAGGATCTCAGAGGAGGCCTGGGGAAGGGGAAAGAGCTCGAGAGGGAGCGGCGCTGCGCTACGGTGCTGCTATTGCTCTGCGAAGCGCGGCGCGCGGCTCGACGGCGTCGGCAAGATGCAGGCCGAGCTCCGCCATGTCTGCTCGGGAAAACAGAGCCGAGCAGAACGGCTGCGCGCAAGAGGAAAGATGGGCTAGGTTTTCCGTCGGGAGAGCGCTGCTGTTTTATTCGAGCGAGAACAGCGGACGTCTGTCGGTTTGGATTCGGAAAAAATCTACGGCGCTGATTCCGGCGTCCACAGAGCAAGCAAACCAGGTGGCCGCTGGGCCGTTGCTACGCTCCACGGCTGGGCTGAAGCTATGCTGCGGCTGTTGGGCTGAGCACCGAACGGGACGAGCGAGCCAGCGAGCAGGCCATGCGGAGGCATGTGCCCCAGGCTGCTGGGCCGCGCATGCACGCAGGCGTGCGAGCCGCGAGCGAGGCGCACGAGCGCGCGATGCAGCTGGGCGAGAGCGGCCGTGCGTGCAGGCTGTGCAAGCGGGCCAGGCGAAAAGAAAAGCTGGGCAATTTTTGTTGAGCTGCTGCGCGCGTGCGTCGAGAGCACAGGGGCAAAGTTGGCCTGGCCCGGCCAATGCCGACCTGCTGCATGCGTGGAGAGACGGCCATGGGCCTGGAATTTCTCACGGGATGCACAGTACCAAATTTCAATTAAGTTTTGGATTTTCAGAAGCAAATTTGATTGTTTTTTATTCTTATTTGCATGCGTTTTTCAAGTATATATCTCTGTTTAAATTTGAATCAAAGGATGAAATTTAGCAGAGAGTAGAATGCTTCTGAAAATAAGTTTTTTATTGATGTTTTTTCCGCTGCGTATTTAATTCTCTAGTTAAATTGAACCAAAGGGATATTTAATTAGAGAAGTAGAATGTTTTCATGAGTTTATTTATGATATTGTTATTTTCTGGCCAAAGCTGATAATTGCAATATTGTGAATTGTTAAGTTCAAGTAATTATGCATTGATTCTATTTTCTGGCCAAAGCTGATATAGAATTGGTGTAGAAGGATGTTGTATGTATTAATTTTGACCAAAGTTAAATTGATACATGCAATATTTCAGATATATTATGTTCTCACCCTATCTGAATTGTCAATTTCAGGACCTAATGCAATGAGTTACATTCAGGCCATTCCCATACTAGTTGGAAACAACTATGTGGAGTGGCGCAGTCAGCTGGATATGGCTATTGTGATGACCGACATAGATTTGGCCATCAACTCACCGTGTCCTGCTGCTCCAGAGAATCCCGTGAGAGGGGAAAATGAGAGCGACGCGGACTGGACGGCACGAGAGCGTGCCCATGCCCCCGTGAGAGCTAAGTATGACCTCGAGAAGAGGCAATGGGACATTAGCAACAAGAAGTGCTTGTCGATAATGAAAACAAAAATGGCAGAGGCCATTAAGGGTTCCATCCCTTATAATAATGCAGAAAATGTCCCATATACTGCTACCGAGTACCTGCAGTTGGTAGAGAACCAATTCACAGGGTCTTCCAAGACCTATGCAAGTACTCTGATAAAGAATCTAGTGACTATGAAGTACACTGGTGGCGGTATAAGAGAGCACATTCTCAAGATGAGCACTATGAGTGGAAAGCTTAAGGCCATGGAGATGGTTCTGCCAGAGGACTTCATAGTCCATCTGGTGTTTGCTTCACTCCCTTCTGCATTTTCGACATTTGAGGTCAATTACAATGCACAGGGAGAGAAGTGGAACTTGCAGAAGCTCATAGCGATGTGAGTCCAAGAGGAGGAGAGGCTCAATGCCAATGCTGGAGGTTCAGTGAACTATGTCCAGCACAATAAGAAAAAGAACTTTCCCAACAAGAACTTCAAAGCGAGAAATCAGTGGGAGAGTGGCCCCTCCAACTCACAAGGCAAGAACAAAGATCCAATGGAGTTTGATCGCTCTCATAAGCCCAAAGATAAGAAAGAAGTAGCCAAGGACGAGTGTCTACACTGTGGCAAAAAGGGACACTGGCAGAGCAAGTGCCCTGAATGGCTGGAGTACATGTGGAAGAATGGTGAGGACATCATAACATTTGTAGATGAGTCTTTATTTTTAAGTTACGATAAGTCCACATGGTGGATTGATTCAGGTGCAACTACTCATGTTGCTAATTCTATGCAGGGATTCGCTACGAGCCGGACCCTGCCAAGAGGAGAAAGAAGAATTAAAGTTGCAAACGGCGTGCAGGCTGAAGTGGAAGCAATTGGAGAACTCCCCATAAGGCTTCATGATGGCTTCACACTTAGACTACATGATGTGCTTTATGTTCCCTCCTTAAGTAGAAATTTGATTTCAGTCTCATGTTTAGCAGATGATGGATTTGAGTGCCTTTTTGGCCTTGAACAATGTTCAATTCAGTGTAATAAAGTTTGTGTGGGCCTTGCCATCCGACAGGGCCAACTCTATATGTTATCTGTGCATGATAAAGTGTATGCATGTGATGAGATTATGTGTGAGACTGAAAAAGGTTTGTCTACAAAAGTAAGCAAGAAGCGCAAAAGAATTGATGACATCTCTTCGAAATTGTGGCATTGTCGTTTAGGCCACATTTCGAGGGGGAGAATAGAACGTCTAGTAAAAGAATCAATTCTTCCGCCGCTAGAATTTTCAGATTTAGAACAATGTATTGATTGCATAAAGGGCAAGTACGTTAAGCAAATAAAGAAAGATGCTAAAAGAAGCACGAAAACTTTAGAGATTATACACACAGACATCTGTGGTCCTTTTCCCGTGACATCTGTGGATGGTTTTGATTCTTTCATTACATTCACAGATGATTATTCTCGCTATGGGTACATTTATCCAATAAGAGAAAAGTCAGAAGCACTAGAAAAGTTTAAGATATTCAAGGCTGAGGTTGAGAATCAACACAATAAAAGATAAAGATAGTAAGATCAGACCGTGGAGGGGAGTACTACGGTCGTCATACCCCGTATGGCCAAGTCCCTGGACCTTTTGCAAAGTTCCTACAGGACAATGGCATAGTTGCCCAGTATACCACACCGGGCGAGCCCCAACAGAATGGAGTGGCTGAAAGAAGAAACCGTACCTTGATGGATATGGTGAGAAGTATGATAAGTTATTCCACTCTACCAGTTAGTTTATGGATGGAGGCGCTAAAGACAGCTACTCATATCCTGAACAAAGTACCTAGCAAGTCAGTACCTACAACGCCATATGAGCTGTGGACGGGCAGAGAGCCTTCCCTAAGATATATGCGTGTATGGGGCTGTCCTGCAGAAGCTAAAGTATTCAACCCAAACATTGGGAAACTAGATCCCAAGACAGTGAGTTGCCATTTCATTGGCTACACAGAGAAATCCAAAGGATATCGCTTTTATTGTCCTGATAGACACACAAAGTTTGTGGAAACGAGACATGCGGTATTTCTAGAAAATGAAATGATCAGGGGGAGCATGACAACACGAAAGATTGATCTTGAAGAAAAGCGGGTCTGTGTACCTAATCCGCTTATTTAGGAACCTTTCTTCGAGCTGCCAATTCCTTTGATTCCACCTATGCAAGCCACTGTGGAACCTGAGGAGCCAGCGCCAGTGGCTAGTCCACCGGTGCCAATTGTGGATGAAAATGTTGAACCTGTTCAGCAGGAAGAACAGATCATTGCACAAGAAGCAGAAACACAGCAGATCCTAGTGCAAGAGGCACCAGCTGTGGAGACCGTAAGGAGGTCTGAAAGGGCTAGAAAGCCAGCGATCCCTGATGATTATGAAGTTTATGATAGTGAAGAAATTCAAGTGCGGAATGATCCCGCAACTTATGAAGAAGCTATGAGAAGCACTGAATCTCAAAAATGGCTCGAAGCCATGAATGAAGAAATGAAGTCTATAAGGACCAACAGAGTTTGGGACTTAGAAGAAATTCCTAAAGGAGCCAAATCAGTGGGCTGTAAATGGGTCTACAAAACCAAATGTGACTCTAGAGGAAATATAGAGAGATATAAAGCGCGACTTGTAGCCAGGGGCTTTACGCAAAGAGAAGGGATAGATTACACTGAGACATTTTCTCCAGTCTCTTGTAAAGACGCTTTCAGAATCATAATGGCATTGGTGGCACATTATGATTTAGAATTGCATCAAATGGATGTGAAAACAGCTTTCCTGAACGGAGATCTGTTTGAAGATGTATACATGACTCAACCAAAGGGTTTTGTCGTAAAAGGAAAAGAAAATATGGGATGCCACCTAAAGAAATCCATTTATGGCCTAAAGCAGGCCTCTAGACAATGGTACTTAAAGTTTGATGAGACAATTAAGAAATTTGGGTTTGAAGCAAATATAGAGGACAGCTGTGTCTATGCCAAGTTCAAGAATGGGAAATATATTTTCTAATCCTATATGTGGATGATATCTTGCTTACCAGCAGTGACATCAGATTGTTAGAAGAAACAAAGAAGTTTCTGTCCTCTAACTTTGATATGAAAGATCTTGGTGAAGCCTCATATGTTTTGGGCATAGAAATTCACCGAGATAGAAGAAATGGGGTTTTAGGATTATCGCAAAAGGCATATTTGGAGAAGATCCTAAAGAAATACAATATGCATGCGAGTAAAGCCACACCTGCTCCTATAGTCAAGGGCGATAAATTTGGGAAAGATCAATGTCCCAGGAACCAATATGAGATCGATCAAATGAAAGCGGTTCCATATGCTTCAGCAGTCGGTAGCTTACAATACGCACAAGTGTGCACTCGCCCTGATTTAGCATATATCACCAGAGTACTCGGTAGATATCAAGATAATCCAGGCATAGAGCACTGGAAGTTAGTTAAGAAGGCATTGAGATATGCGCAAGGCACAAAAGGCCTTATGCTGACATATAGAAGATCTGATACTCTAGAGATAAAGGGGTACTCGGACGCGGACTTTGCGGGAGATAAAGATGATAGAAAATCCACAACGGGATATATATTCACTCTCGCAGGGGGAGCCGTCTCATGGAAAAGTTCCAAGCAGACTCTAGTTGCCTCATCTACAATGTATGCTGAGTTTATAGCATATTATGAGGCAACAGGGCAGGCAATGTGGCTAAAGAAATTTATACCCGACTTGAAAGTGGTAGATTGCATTCGCAAACCACTTAAGATGTACTGCGATAATGAGCCCACAGTGTTCTATGCTCACAACAACAAGTCGAGTAATGCTACCAAAACAATAGAGATAAAGTTCTATGTTGTGAAAGATAAAATCCAGGATCAAACAATAAGTCTGGAGCATATAAGTACGAAAGATATGCTAGCGGATCCGCTCACAAAAGGCTTACCACCCAGTGTGTTTAGAGAACACATTACCGGTATGGGTTTAAGGGAAAGCCTATGATCTCTGGATAGGGGCCCAAGAAGATATCCTTCAAAGTAGATAGGTGTACTGTGGCTGGTTAATTTGATTGAAGTTTTCAGTCACGATGACCCATGCTCAATAGGCCTGTACATGATGAAGTGGATAACTAGCGAAGAGCTAAAAGTATAAGAAAAGGTAAGGAGAGATCGAGGGGGAGAATGTTAGTTCGATCTCCATCCCGTCACGGCCCAAAGGCCGTGACGGACTCGATCTAGCGCCCTGGTCGGGGGCGCCCAACCAATCCATGGTTGGTGGGCCCCCGCTTGCACAGTGCTATATAAACAGGGGTGGGGGTACCGGGCGTAGGTCACGAGGTTCACCGCCGCCACACCCTCACCCTACAAACCCTACCGACCCGAGGGAGCACTGGAGCAGCGGGAAGCTCCACCGCCGCCGCCGCCGGATCCGTCCACCCTCATCGCCCGGAGACGGTGCCACAGGCCGGACCGCCGCCACCCGAGGAGCGACGTCACTGCAACCACTACTTCCTCTACGGCCTCCGCCATGGCGAATCGATCGACAGATCCACCCGCGACGACCGACGGTCTGCTCTGACCCTCACCACTAGTACATTGTTCTAGATCTAGGTTCCCATGATGTAATCACTCAAATGCAAAGAACAACCCCGTGATGCATGTATCTACTAGTGATCCTCTCAGTGGTTTTAACACTGTTAGCTACCGTTATTGGTGGACTTAAAAAATATGAGGCAGCAAGGTGACTATATGATTAAAAAATCACTATGTAGTAAATATCTTAATCGTGTACAAGCTTTTCATATTACAATCGAGTTTACAAAGTTGCAAGATTTGATAGGCCTAATGATAGAGACACTACTCAATAAGGCACTGATGTATTCCAAACATTGGGGAGCTGGTAGTGTAATACCATGCGTTCACTATCCCCCATAGTATAATGCACCAACTCAATGTGACTTAATTAGCTTGTGCATTGTAGTTCTGTTACACTTGCATCCTTGTTTCAGAAAATGGTTAACAAGAAGATGGCATACACCAGCAAGCTAGGAATGTCCTCGAGGGTGGCGCATACACCCTTCCAGTAGATGCGCGGCACAGGCGCTGGTGGGTCGGGCCATGGACATCACCCACTTCATTCGCGCGCACACCACTCCTCTCTGCTTGATGGATCTCGGCTCGATCAATGCAAAGAGTCAGTGAAATATGACGCCACTACGGTGGCGCAAGCAACTACCTCCTCCATGTTGACTACCGATGACCGAAGCAGAACATGACATGAAGCCTCTGCAATTTGAGCCTCATCATCACTGGCACTCGTGGATAAACATAGACCCATTTGCTCATAGGAGAAAACAACCAGGAACACTCAAGGATATCCTCTAGTGCTGCATAATTAGAACAATTTTCTTATTTTCTTCCACATGTTTACAAAGTAAGTCACATAGCAATATTTTGGGAGGCACACAGTTCATTTTGACCTTCACCTGACACTTGACTCTTCAAGAAGTATCACATGTCACACGTTGACGAACGTAAGCAAGTGAAAGGTCACACACTTCATGTTCACACATGAACCAGACAACAATATCATTTCCAACACCTGATGCCTCCTAATCATAGGTCTCAGAAGAAAAAACAAACACAAGCCACGAAGGGCCGAGCTCTCCAGAATGAGGGATCTGCATAGCAATTAATCATTGGTACCTTTCCCTGTCTAGGTGTTTTTAATAGAGGATGGTAGGAAGCACATGCCCAATACTCTTACCTATTTAACTCCATGAATTTATCAGCTGAATGAAACCTAGCCTCTAAAATTGATTCGGTCACAGTAATTCGACATCACTTCTTCCCACCAGCATCATAGCCCAACGACAACAGTTCTTATGCCTGAGGGATGGCGGTGTGGCGCCGTCGCCCTCTCATAGCTCTATGGCAGAATATCTCTGTTTATCAATCAGATAAATTGTCCACAACGCCTTCTAAAACAGAAATGTCCAAACCTTTTCTTGCACATTATCTTTCACACGTGGTCTTGAGATATAAAGCTCGCTCCAATGCTGCTTTGTGGACCTCAATTGTTAATAGCACCAGGGGAAAAGGTCTGCTCGTTTTACGAATAAATCATACCAACGTCATGTTAACATTTGTTCAAAGTTTTCAATTACTATTTGCATTATTACAAAAGAATGATCCAATGAGAAATATGAATACAGTTGACATGCTTTCCTTGGGTAAATAAAAGTACTGCAGCATCATGCTTGAGTAAAGTCTAAATTTGGAGAATGATCTTTACTCAGAATGTAACAGATGGACTAAAACATAAAACTGGAGAGTCGTGGTCTGTCGTCTGTGGTAATAGCAGTTTGTAACATGGGAATGAGGCAAGGTGGTTGGGACCAGCTTGAAGACACAGCATTGGATCAGCAATTAGCTTTAGTACTATCAACTGGCCTCATATAGTGGTGTCTGCTACAGCTGTGGAAGCAGGAGCATGACGTTCTACTTTGACTGATTATCTTCTACTAGCACAATCAGCAGCATTTACACAATTATAAGGAGAAAATCAACAATACCAGAACCAAGCGTTACACTTTTTCCATATCTATGCGCATGGTACTGCAGTAAAAACAGTTATAGGCTTAGCTAGTATTTGTTGCTTCATTAGATTGGCATTGGCATTTACTGCAAAATGGGACTGGTTGAGAAGGGAGGCTGGTCTCAACTGTAACAGTTGCAAAAGGTTTTATTGTAACAAAGAAATTCCCGAGTCCTTCCATGCTAAAAATGGTCCAATAAAAAAATGAACAGATTTTCTGCCAAAGTGAGAGGTCGTGCCATCATAGAATGTCTCTGGATAAGATATCGGCTGCAATGTCATGGGCATTTGCTTCCAGACTAAAGCTAACGAATATATATAAGGTGACAGAGCATCATACATCTGTCCGTATGTTCAATTTTGTACAATTTTTGGTAGACCTCAAGGCCTACCCAAAAATCAATGCACAGCCACCTAATTATTTGTTGATGAATGATCCATTTCGTTTGATACAGTACAAAAAGACTGCCACGTAGAAGAAGAAACTGCCAACCAAAGGACTGCCATATTTTCATGAATGCAAGGTGAAGTCCCTGTCTGGAAATTCAGAATGAAGGGATTCATTGTTGTTCCGTCTTTCATGTAATATAAGCTTTAGAGTCCATCACCAATATATACCAAAATCCATGTTATATATTACTGCTGCACTTTGGTTGGCCTGTGCCTTGGCGTCGAAGTCTGCACAAGCTGTACAATTGTATAGATGGGCTTCTTTTTATAATTTTATACACCTTGTATAATGCACATTCGTGGATGCTAAATTGAAACCAGGGATAATGCAGGGTTATTGAGATGACACAGAAGTCGAACTGAACTTATATAGCTAAGAATAATGTTTGGATCAGAAGAAATAAAATATTTTATTATTGGCAACAAATCTTGTAATTCATATTTGCTGTGCACGATGTCTGTCTTAATATATAGTCATGGATATACTGAATGTAGAGACTATACTGAATGTAGAGACTATAGTTACCGAGGTCTAGGTGGATCGGGATACTCTTATCTCTTTGCATGGACATATAAATGATCGGAGGAAACTTAACATCAAACAGGCCAAGCTACAAATTCCAAATACTTTAGCATACTAATTAAGAGACAGGTCCTTTGCTACTAATAAATAATCATACAATCGCCGGCATCAGGTTGTCCAAGAGACCAAGATGAAACATCAACCATGGTCACCAAAGCCACATCATATCAGAAATCTCAATGGTTGTCCACTTATCTAGTGGCGTATCGAGGTGTTTGCCATTGTGCATAGGATATGGTGGTGGTCCACGAAATCCTCTTTCCGCTAATCACACTGAAGTATCCGACATGTGATTGCGATGTTCAGATCATATTCCCCATGTATCTATTTCCCATATCACATATCTTGCACCATTTGGATTTCAATCACGGAAAACAGATGTGAAAATTAAAAGCTATGAGGCGAGCTGCAGCACGCAATTTGGATGGACCTAAGGAGGCCAACACGATGGATGACAACACTTTATCACCACTTTCGCCTATGACTCCGCACTCGAGTATGCCAGGTACACCCAAATCTTGCCCAATTAATTCGATTGCTTCTATACCAAGCGATAGGTGTATATCAAATTTAAAAAAACATGGGGTTATCTATGGATAGAACTGGTAAGACAGTCAATATATCGATTAATGCACTAAAATGAGTTGAGTATGATCGAATGAAGGTACTCCCAAAAGATAAAAAACATTAAACCTAATCAATTCCAGTGATGTCGAGGACACGGATCCTAACAGTGCCCTACTCACTCAAGTGGTACAAGATGTATCCCATTTTGGCTTTGATGACATGGAACTAGACACAAGGATTTGTGATCTGATGGTTATCAGTAGGAAGTCAAAGTCAAACTCTTAAGAAAAATAAAGTCCGTAGGAGGGATTCCAAATCCTGAAGGTTTGCTCATGAAAGGCTTCTATCGGAATAACAGAGGTCTATCGGAGTTGCCTCAATATCGGTACATTTCAGATGTGGTCAAAGATCATAACTGAGACTACGTTGCTGTCATGGAGACAGGAAAACAAGATATGTCAAAGTCAAATCTTCCCCGCCTATCTAGAGGAGAAGACTTTGTTTGGAATTGTCTACCCCCATGTTGACACGAGCGGTGGCTAACAGAGAAGTCCACAAGCGCACAGCTGTTGAAGTAGCTTTCACCCAAGAGTAGACCAGGTATCGATTTCCACAGGGAACATGAGGGTATTTGTTAGACGCTAAGGTTGGCCGGATCGTTCAAGTTTATTTAAAGGATAGGTAGAGAGGATACCTAAGCATTAAGATGAGAATACAGATAAGGGAGCTCTCCTAAGCTTGCTTTGGGCACAGGTGTATGCTTGACTTCTAGGAAAGAGCCGGCTTGTAGCTCTATGTCGTACCCGAACATGGAGGATTACAAAGGATGGACAGGGCTGTCACGACCTACGACCTACCTCTACTAATCCATGGGGTTACGAGAAAAATGAAGGCAGATAAAGATTCTAAGCACCATGCTTAAGAAATAGCTGCTATCCTAACCTTGATTATAGATTAGAATACTTTAATATTAAAGCAATAAACCCACAAGCCAAATAAAGTGCTTAACTTTATATACCTTAAATTACTTAGAAAAATATTCCCGATACTCACTGAGTAGCTTGCATCCGTTGAGGTAGAGGTGGAGGGTCGTCGACGCCGGGACTTCTCCCAATTCTTCTCACTCTTTCCCTATTTCTACTCTAAGAATTGAGGCCGTTTAGAGGTGGGCCCAGGTCGGCCGATCCCAGGGGTCGGCCGACCCTTGGATCCACCGCCTTGACACGAGACCGGCCATGATGCAACCCTGGAGGCGGTGTGAACTCTCCCGTCAAAGCTGGACCGATTCTGGCATTGTGGGGGGTCGGTCGACGGGCCAGGTTGGTCGACTTGGTCCTAGCTCCCCTTGGGTCCACTTTCCTCTAGGAGACTGCAATGTGGGTCCTCATGATGGTTCTAGGTGGATTTGCCAGATTTGTGTGTGTTTTGATTGTAGTGTGGGCCCCTAAATCCATTTGTTGGACGCTTCACATTGTCCCGAACTAAACGGACCTTGAACACTCGGTCTCCATGATGCATGCCTATGTTTATTTGCATTGGAGAAGAGTGAGCTTGATTGGGCTTGGGCCTAGGTCAGCTGACCTATGGGGTTGGGCAACATAGGCCTGAGCCCAATGACTCTCCACTTTTCCACTTTATCGCTGCACGCATATATTCACCAAAACTCGTGGAGTTAATTAGCATTAAGCCCTATTTCTAATGTTATTACTCTTTTTTCTTAATCCTGTTGATGGTATAAAATATGCATTATGGGCCATCAACACCCCAGGAGGACATTGAGAATGAATCAGAAATGGCTTTATGGATCTGAACAGAACTTTATAATGCTTCCTTTCTATGTTTTGATTGATTTATTGCACATGTATGTTCGGGTTGCTGCACTCATAAGTATCATGTTTATACTTGTTTGTGCATTCACAAATCTTGTACATACGCATGTCATATAGATAACTTGCTAGCTGATGGTGTCTATAATAATCTAGTGGCCCAGACCGTGAGTGAGCAACTTGAAGCCGAGTCATCGAGACACGAACCAAAGTTTGGAAGATGCCTAGACTTGCGAGGAAGAAAAGCACCGGAGCATGACCCCTAATTTTAAAGCTATTACTTGGTTTCCTATGTTTACCTTATTTGTGCATTTAGTTTCAGGAGTTATTTGAAATCTTAGATGCATAATCCATAGTACCCAAGTTTGCTTACTAGTAAGGGTAGGTGGTTAGCTTTCCATGCTAAATAGGAATTGGTAAAAGTCGAGTGATTGCCTGTCACTCACGAGATCTATGTTCTTTACCTTATGTTAGAATCATAAGAATCGGCGGGCGAGGCTGGTGCGATATCCCTGTGTTACTTGATCACCTTGTATGCATAGCTGAATTTGACTAAGCCCGATTGTATGGTGATGTTTGTAAAACTTTTGAATATACTAATCGTATGTGGGAAATAATGGAAACTGGTAAACCGATTTACCAACTTGAACTGCCGTTTGACTTTTCCCAACTCCTTTGGATGTGTAGGCAGATGTTGGGTGTATTAGTAGCTGCAGCACAGCTCTGCCTGGGGCATCTAGGGTTGTTAGGGTTTACACCTGGTTGGAGTGGGCTATGTGCAGACGTCGGGGAAAGGAGGAAAAGGTTGTTGTGTGAGGTCCTTGGTGTCGCTCATAGCACATGCGAATAGGTTTGCCCATGCATGATTTTAAAATCGACTCGAGTTGTCCATCCTTCATGGTTACATGAAGTTGTTGGATCTCTATTCATAATGTATTAAGAAAGAAGAACAATGATGATTAATGATGAATGTTGTTGCTGAATAATAAGTTTTGTTCTCCACTATGCTTGTGTTGGGTAGTTTCAAACTTGGCTAATGGTTAGCTCAATTTAAATTTGATGCTAAAATAGGAAAGTAAAGATATACTCTTAGTCAATTTTTGGCAAAACAAACGCCTCAGCCAAAAGCCTTGCATGTCTAAGAGTCCACTAATTGTATACCACTTGTCGAGTAAGTCTTGCTGAGTATTAGTATACTCAGTCTTTCTTGTGGCTCTACTTTTCAGATGTTGACGATGCTTATGATCGAGTAGCTGCTCTGATTTGGCTGTTTACTCTTGCTCCTGGTTGGTTCATTGAGTTTGAGCGGCCCTCCCCAGAAAAAGGCCGTGGTGATTGATATCATGTACCGGTTTTACCATGGTGTCTTTTGTACTGTCGATTAGCTTATGGTTTTATATATATTCCTTTGTGCTGAACTCTGTGTTGTAGTAACTTAATGTTTGAGCCAGATTTGTATAATCATCCATATGAACCTCTGTGATGTAAAATTGGTGCGGAATCGTAGCATCTGTGCTCACCTTCGTGTGAGACTTGCTGCTATGTGGTTTCGATCGGATTATCGGTGGCCTCATCGGGACGTTACCCAACATATTTGTATGATTGACTCAGTTGAAGTGTATGAGTTATGCCACAAATAGTTGTTCAACATTGTTTAAAATCTCCTTAAAAAGCAATATAATGAACAGCACGCAATGCAACACCAATACGCTGCAATTATTCTTGTCCATACAACTTCAGGACATACTGAAGCATTGAGTTTTGATGAACCAAACACACGAGTTTATAAAAGGTAAATAAACACACAAGTATGCAGAGACTGAAGATGAATCAGAAAAAACTCTTCTGAGACTACAGCACAACAGTTGTTGACGTTCATGTACCCGGCCAGCTTGAATGCAAGAGTGATCACATCAGGTTGCACTTGCCCATGCAGTAGTGCTCACATGCTTGATCTTGTCAAAGAGGCCATTGTCCACTGCTTTGATTTTTTGTACAATCTCTGGCATATTGAAAAATACTACTGTCTTGAGTTCTTCTGAATTCTTGAGGCCCTGGATTGTATTCAGGCTGGGGCATCCAAATATCTCTATGTTCGTAAGTCTAGGCACTGCAGATTCCCCTATAACCAATTCCACCAGTACTTTCAGGTTACCAAGCTTGAGCTTCCTAAGGTTCTTAAATGCAGCTCCCTGGATGAATAGTTTCAAATCAGTGAACGAGTTGTCAAGCAACTCTAGCTCAGTTAGAATCGGTTGTGATAAAAAACCGTTGAACAAGTCTTGAGACAGACAAGATGACCTCAGGACAATCCTTGAAGCTGTGATGGGACAACGAGGCCGTGGAGCCCTCTCATCTGAGTGAATTTTCCCAACGAATTCCAGGTACTGCAGTGTCTCATATCTAGACGAACACAAAAGGGGGAGAAAATTCCTTATTTGCCATCAGAAGTTAACTCGGTTCCCTATTTGCCATTAGAAAGTTTTGTCTTCCTTATTTGCCATTGACTCTAACTTTGATGCCTCATCTGCCATTCTCCATCTATTTCACTGTCAGTATCTGTTAAATAGGAGGAGCAATGACGCTTTTGCCCCTTCTTCCTTTTCACTTTCTTTCCCTTTCTTCCTCCTGAGGCCAATTTCCATGGCTGCTCCTAGGCTTGCCACGCCATGCCACTTTAATCCTCTCGCTCCACCTCATCGCCGCCTCATCTTTCGTGCTCCCTACCAACGCCTCCTACGTGTGCCCCCTCCGCGCCATGCTCCAGAACCGTGCGGTCATCACGCCGGAGCTTGACGTGCCGCCGCTGTCTTGCTCGTGGAGCTGTACATGTGCGCAGAAGGGGGCACGACGCACCCGGCGGGTGCTGCCGTGGTGGCACACAGCCGCTCTGCATGTCCGTGGCCGCCGACGCGTGGGTGATGCGCATGCTGGCATTGTCCTGGAGGTGCTGCGCGAGATGGTGTGCGTGGGTGCCGTGAGCAAGCTCTGCTCTGCGTGCTGCAGGCGTACTGCAATCTGTACAAGACGGGAAGCTTTGCTCGTAGAAGATAGAAAGAGAGAGTCAACGATGGAGTGGATGATGCTGCTCTTTTTTAGATAACTAGCGGCTGTTTCAAACTCTCAACGGGGCAGAAGAGACACCAGAGGGTGCTGGCGTGTGTTAGAAGATGGGGGCAAAAGTGTAATTTCCCCTCTCATTTAACAGCTCTACAAGTCAAATGGATGGAGAATGGCACAAGAGGGATAAAAGTTTAAGTCAATGGCAAATAGAGAATTCAAGGGAATGCTGTCACCGGCTATCTTTAACTGGTGAAGTGCCCTTTTTTCCTCTAGCGCAGTAGCCAGCAGCTGGACATTGGCAGCTGTGGCACTCACCACGGCTAAAGAGAAGAGTTTCTCCATATTCTTGATTGGGCAGTTCTCCTGCGTCCAAGATGAAGGCAATATCACTCCTTCGAGAGTTTCTAGTTTGGTCACCGAATCCATGGAGGCTGCTGACTGTGGCAGTGAGAGCTTTTGTGCGAGCACATGCTTGAGGTTCTTAATTTTCCAAAACTCATCCACAATCGCCTGCACTTGGTTATCAGTTATATCCAATGTCTCCAGATTCAGCAACTTGGCAACTGAAGATGGGAGATCCGTTAAGCAGCAGCTACGAACACCAAGATACCTTAGGTGTATCAAGTCACCGATACTATCTGGTAATGTGCCAAGCTTAACACCTTGCAGATCAAGAACTCGAAGGAACTTGGAGTGGCGTATGAATTCCAACCTACTCTTCTTCGAGCCTTTGGTGCGGCTCCGTGATTCTTGAGTGGCTTCATTGACACAGTGTTCTGTAAAATCACCCAGCAAAGTGCGTATCTTGGGAAAGCAGTTGTCCTTATCAATATGGATGACCCTGTCAGCATAGTTGTGGATCGAGAGGCCACGAACAGTTGATACACCATGGAAGGCAAAGTTGTTATGCGATTCCATGAAGCCAGTGTCATGTGCTGTTTCCTTTGCAAACTTGTGAATATTGGGATGGATGCATATCTTGCTGCCATCTCCCATTCTCTGAAGAAGGCCCCGTAGGAGCAAAACACGAAGACACTGTGTCATTACCTCCTCCTCTGCTCCAGACTCCGATTCTGGAATCCCTTCAGCACACCACAGCCTCTCCATCTTCTTCAAGTCAAGGGGAGCACTCGGACGAATGGCTGCAAAGCATAGGAAACACTGCTTGAGGATAGTAGGCATGGTCGAATAGCTCACTGTCAGTATATATCCGCTTGATTAGCCTCATGCGAGCATAGGATTCTAGAAGTTCAAAAACCTCATTCCATTGGATTTCATGGTCTTTGAAATACAGAAGTCCTCCAATCAACACAACAGCAAGAGGAAGCCCTCCTGAAATCCTGAAAATCTTGTCGACATATTTTTCACGGTTTTCCTGATAAACACGAAGGCAACGACCAGAGAACACCCTGTCAAGAAATAGCAGACAGTCAGGCCGTTTAAGGCATTCGATTTCCACTATTGGGGTGTCGTGTCTCCATTCTTTGATAGCTACACTTTGAAGCTGTGTGGTTACCAGTGTCCTGCTCCCCTCGGCGCCACCAGGCAGCTCCCCTAAAACACCTTTAAGATCAGCCATGCTGTCCATTCCATCCAGCACTACCAAAAATTTCATTTTAGCCAGAACTTGCTTCACATCTTGTCTGGAGCATTCATGGTGTGTCTGTTCTTGAACCTGCTTCCAAATTTGATCCACATCATACATGTCCACCCTTGGCATCGGTGGCAAGGACACCCAAACACAAACATCAAAATGCCTTTGTACAGTGCTGTCTCGGAGGACTGCTTGTGCCGCAGTTGACTTTCCAATTCCACTCTCCCCCCTAATTACGACAGTAGCTCCCAGCTTGCCCTTGTCCTCGAGGAGCAGGCTGATTATGGACCGGATCTTATCGTCTAAACCGACAACCGCATCGACAGACCTGGTTCCAAATAGCATAACGTGAGGCAAGAATAAATGGAGCAGTTATTTTCCTTTGCAGAGCAACTAAACATATATGAAAGGGAGATATTAAAACAACCAAGGTTTTNGCACGGGACTGACACTACACCAGCGGCCACGCCTCACCGCCATGGTCGCCAACGGCGAGCGGGTCACCTGCGTCGGGGTCATCCGCGACGCCCCCCTCACCGTCGAGGGTGCCCCGTTCCCGGCCGACCTCTTCGTCATGCCGCTGGCCGGGTACGACGTCGTCCTCGGCACATGGTGGCTGGGCGCGCTAGGGCCCATTGTGTGGGACCTGGGCAGCCGGCGCATGTCGTTCCACCTCCACGGGCGCCCCTTCTGCTGGTACGACGTCTCTGCGACCGGCCAGGCCACCATCAGCGCCACAGTGGCGAGCGAGCCCCTCCTCGACGCGCTCCTGGACTCCTTCAGTACCATCTTCGCCGAGCCTACCGGCCTGCCCCCGCAGCGCGCCCACGACCACCGCATCACCCTCAAGCCGGGCGTGCAGCCAGTGGCAGTCCGGCCGTATCGGTACCCGGCGGCTCACAAAGATGAGCTGGAACGCCAATGCGCCGCTATGATCGAGCAAGGGATCGTCCGCCGCAGCGACTCGCCGTTCTCATCGCCAGTCCTCCTCGTCAAGAAGCCCGACGGGTCCTGGCGCTTCTGCGTCGACTACCGCGCCCTCAACGCGCTCACGGTGAAGGATGCCTTCCCCATACCGGTGGTCGACGAGTTGCTGGACGAGCTCCACGGTGCCCGGTACTTCTCCAAGCTGGACCTGCGCTCCGGGTACCACCAGGTGCGCATGCGGCCGGAGGACGTTCCCAAGACGGCGTTCCGCACACATGACGGGCTGTACGAGTTCCTGGTGATGGCGTTCGGCCTCTGCAACGCGCCGGCGACGTTCCAAGCGCTCATGAACGACGTCCTCCGCCCCTTCCTCCGCCGGTTCGTCCTTGTCTTTTTTGACGACATTCTCATATACAGCAAGACATGGGCGGATCACCTTCGTCATCTCCGCGCCGTGCTCGACGAGCTGCGTCGCCACCAACTCTTCGTCAAGCGCACAAAGTGTGCGTTCGGTGCCCCGTCCGTCGCCTACCTCGGCCACGTGATCTCCGCGGCGGGCGTGGCCATGGACCCGGCCAAGGTGCAGGCCATCATCGACTGGCCGGCTCCCCGTTCGGTCCGAGCGGTGCGCGGCTTCCTCGGCTTAGCAGGCTACTACCGCAAGTTCGTGCACAACTACGGCACGGTGGCGGCCCCGCTGACGGCGCTTCTCAAGAAGGACGGCTTCGCCTGGGATGACGGGGTGGCTGCGGCGTTCGATGCACTCAAGGCCGCGGTCACCTCAGCCCCGGTGCTTGCCATGCCGGACTTCTCCAAGACGTTCGTCGTCGAGTGTGATGCATCGTCACACGGGTTCGGCGCCGTGCTCGTACAGGAGGGCCACCCGGTGGCGTTCTTCAGCCGGCCTATCGCTCCACGACATCGAGCTCTCGCGGCCTACGAGCGCGAGCTCATCGGCCTCGTCCAGGCGGTGCGACATTGGCGGCCGTATCTCTGGGGCCGGCAGTTCGTCGTCAAGACGGATCATTACAGCTTGAAATACTTGCTCGACCAGCGCCTTGCCACGATTCCGCAGCATCACTGGGTCGGCAAGCTTTTGGGCTTTGACTTCTCTGTTGAGTACAGGACGGGTGCGACGAATGTCGTGGCGGATGCTCTCTCTCGCCGCGACACGGAAGAGGGCGAGCTGCTGGCTGTCTCGGCGCCCCGCTTCGACTTCATCAGCCGGCTTCGCCACGCCCAGGCCTTGGACCCCGCCTTGGTGGCTATCCACGATGAGGTCCGCGCGGGCACGCGCGCTGCTCCATGGGCGGTGACGGACGGCATGGTCACCTTCGACGGGCGCCTCTACATTCCGTCAGCCTCCCCGCTCCTGCCAGAGATCGTGGCGGCTGTGCACGATGACGGCCATGAGGGTGTTCACCGCACGCTCCACCGACTACGCCGCGACTTCCACTTCCCCAACATGAGGCGCCTGGTGCAGGACTTTGTGCGGGCATGCGCAACCTGTCAGCAGTACAAGTCAGAGCATCTTCACCCCGCCGGCCTGCTGCATCCCCTGCCGGTCCCCTCCGTCGTTTGGGCGGACATCGGCCTCGACTTCGTGGAGGCTCTTCCCCGCGTGCACGGCAAGACGGTGATCCTCTCCGTCGTCGACCGCTTCAGCAAGTACTGCCACTTCATTCCCCTGGCGCACCCGTACACCGCCGAGTCTGTGGCCCAGGCATTCTTCACCGACATCGTCAGGCTGCATGGGGTGCCGCAGTCCATCGTCTCCGACCGGGACCCGGTGTTCACATCCTCGTTCTGGAGCGAGCTGATGCGGCTCATGGGGACTAAGCTGCACATGTCCTCGGCGTTCCACCCGCAGACCGATGGCCAGACGGAGGCGGCCAACCGCGTCATTGTGATGTACTTGCGCTGCTTCACCGGGGATCGCCCTCGACAGTGGCTGCGTTGGCTACCGTGGGCGGAGTACATCTACAACACGGCGTACCAGACCTCCCTCCGCGACACGCCGTTCCGGGTGGTCTATGGCCGCGAGCCCCCTCGATCCGCTCATACGAGCCGGGTGATACACGGGTCGCGGCGGTGGCTTAGGAGATGGAGGCGCGAGAGGCCTTCCTCGCGGACGTGCGCTACCGTCTCGAGCAGGCGCAGGCCGTCCAGAAGCACCACTACGACAAGCTGCACCGGCTGGTCACCTACGAGGTCGGCGACTGGGCTCTCCTTCGTCTCCGTCAGCGGGCCGCTGCGTCCCTGCCGCGCACCACTGCTGGGAAGCTCAAGCCCCGTTATGTCGGCCCCTACCGCGTCACGGAGCTGATCAATGACGTGACTGTGCGCCTGGAGCTTCCGCCGGGCGCTCGTCTTCACGATGTGTTCCACATTGGCGTGCTCAAGAAGTTCGTGGGCGTGCCACTTGATCTCCAAGGTACGCTGAAGTATCACCATTTGGTGTTATATACATAAACATGATTTTGTTTTTTATCGTCAGTTATTCAGATTGCATAAGTAGAACTTTCTAAAGTTTGTTCTTGCTCTGCTACATTGCCTAGATTTTCTACAATTTGAGAAGGGATAGCTTCATAGACATTTAAAATAGATCACAAGTGGAAGCTATAACTTCAGCATCCAGCCGTAGATCTTTGGTTGTTGTTTGGACATGGTTTATGCTGTTACAATACAAAGGGTATGTCTTGTTTCATGCCAGTTTGGTTTTATTGCTTATATTTTTCCACTTTATATAACCTGACAAATTACACGTGCGTGTCGCACGTGCGTCTATGCTAGATCAGAATGATTTTATGGGATCGTGAAGGCGAAGGTCGCGAAGATCAGGTTCGAGGATGTCTGGGCTATGATCTTTAGGCGCACTCACGAGTTTCTCGAGGTGAGTGCTCCCAGCTCCCTGTGATGGTTCTTCTGGCTGTGCATTTCCAACTACAATATTGGCATTCACAATTATGTCAATGTGTTTTCCTGGGTAAGACATGTAGACGCGTAGTAGATTAGGTTGTGTTGCATGATGTAAAGGTTCTTAGTTATGTCAGATGCTGCTGTAAATTTTGTTTCCTGAGCTGGTAGAAAAATTGATTCCACAAATGAGTAAATACTAATTAAGAAAAGCAGTTCACATCAACTGCTTCTGGATGAGTGCTGATTTCTTCTGTTTTTTTTACCAAAAGACATTGTTTGTTTACTCTACTGTTATGTATTAAAACACACATTAACTTTATTGGTAGATAATGTGCTCTATTGTTCTGTATTTCACCTAGAGAATTATAGATTTTTATAGTCCCTTTATAACCTTAGAAATTCCACCGATCTAATTATCTAAAGAAATTAATATAGCACTAAGGAGCTGCAACATGGTGCAGCAGCAGCAGTTGGGTGCTTTGTTCTCAGTTCAGTTTAGCTCAGCAGGCAGAGTACAGCTGAGTTTGTGACTAGAATGGTGAGGATTTAAAATTTTAAGGTCGAGCGATGAATGGAGTTTATTAGTTTTAGTTGGATTGTGAAGGACTGTAGGTGGTATTGGTAAGGTTTCACCATAGGCTTGAAATTAATGTCCAAAAAGTCTAGCAAACAGCTGGCCTTCAGATTTTATTAGATCACCAGCAACCAAGAGGTGTTGCCCAGCTATGGGCAGAATCAAAATCAAATGCCGGCCTGTATGCTTCAGTTATCATCCATGTGAATTTTAGTTAGTTTTCATCAGTGTAAGATACTTTTGGCAATTTAGCTATTCTATGGGAGCCTTACAGAATTAGTCATGTAATTATACTTTTTCATATTTAGAAAGAATCGGTAAATGCACAATGCTCATGTTCTGTTTGTGATTTGCAACCTGACCTCTCATAGTCAATTGTTTTGAAGTATCTAACGTGCTGAATGTCTTTTTTCGAAGTTCAGCGAGGAGGCGGCCTTAAGCATGTCGGCTGTGTCATGAAGGCACGTGGGAGGGACCTCATCAACGGCGCATACAAGGATGCCACCAAAAGCTTCCCTGACATCTATAAATTCTTCAAAGAGAATTCGGAAGTGACTCACAAAATGTGCCTCCTTTATTTGCTTCATTGCTTCTTACTGTTTGCAAATTGAGCTCACTGTCAGGTGGAGGTGAAGGCCACGAGCGCTGCGGCTGCGGCACAACCTGCGGCAATAGTGGGAAGGAGGAGCTGGTGGACAAGGCTAAGGCCTGGATCATTGGCAGCAAAAAGGTTACAAATCATGGATGTTTTGACATTTGTGGGCTGTGGCTAAATAGTCCAATTTGTCTTGTACCCTGAGTCCTTGTATCAGCACAATCATTATTGGTGGTTGTACTGTTTGGCGTATTGTGGAGTCCTTTTTGTGCTATTATTTGGTGCTATTTATAGACAGTTGATGATAACCTGAGTCCTTAAGGCCTTTTTGATTAATCCATTCCCCAAGGGGAATGAGGGTGTAAAATCTATGTTTTTCGTGCGAAACTTATGGTGTTCTAATTTTTTGTTTTTCTTTTTGTGAGTGTATGCACGTCTGATTCATCTGACGCTAAGTGTACCTTTTTTTCTAGGAATAATTTACTTGTTGTGTAGAGCTTACAAAAGAAGTCACCAGTTTCATCCCTTATTGGTGTCAAAAGAATGGGTGAGTTTGACCAGAAAGCTTTCCTTGCTGCTTGAAAAGAGGAAATAGCAGAAGATGATGCATGAGATTAGGCAATTAGAAACAGATCTGCAGTCATTGATATTTGGCTATTTACGGCAGGAACTAGGTTGTTTAGGATATTTTGTAATCCTAGCACAACTCATTGATACTTTGTTGCTTTCGGTCATGTACTGATTAATTGATTGCTGACAATTTAGCTTGGAATGTTTGCAAAAATCTTGGAGAAGAGCAGTTGCTGTATAATTAGCCTAGACTATGTGATTTCTAAGTCTGAGCACAAACTTGAGGCAATCATTTGATTAGAAGTGGTATTGTGATGTCATTTTTTACGGTTTAAATGGAACTCTTTAGATTGTTTTTATGTATTGGCAGAATAAACATGTTTTGGAGAGAACTAGAGTGTTGATTGAACTTTTTAAAATTATTATAATTTGTCTGAGTCATATTATCCAATCTATTCAAATTATTATGTATTCGCTCGGATTATAAAATATATGTGTCGTCACTCATATTTGGTAATCTAAATAACCATGGTTTTTTTTGGTGCGTCAATTTTATCGCTTCTACAATTTTGTTTTCTTCCCGTAGCAACGCACGGGCATGATCCTAGTTGCTACTGAAGCACGACTCCAGACCCAGCGGGAGGAGAGGGATGGGAGCAGCAGGTCACTGGACTTCTTGTTTTTTTTTCAGTTTCATGTTTTTCAGTGACTTTTGTTCAGCATAGTTTTGTTCGCAATTTTTTTCAAAGTTTTCTCTATTAATTTTTTATTTTTGCATTTTTGTTCCTAACTTTTTGTTTCAGAACTTTTTTTCCTTGGAAATTGTTTTCAAATTCCTTTCCTGGATATTAGCTTCCAAATTTCCCTAAATTTTTTTTATTCTTTTGTCATAAATTTCGTTTATCTGCAAATGTTTTGTGCACAAGTCTATGTATTTTAATAAACATATATATACAAGATTATTGCATTAATTTGCGCATACAAATTCAATATCTAATTTTGTGGGGGGCCGGCTATTTGATGGAGTGTTGAAAAATGGAAAGGAGAATGGAGGGGGTGTAAGGATAATGGCCCCTAAGCCATTATATTTTGATTTTGGTGGTTGAATGACAATATAGTCATTGCAACTAATAAGTTTGTCAAGTGCCACTTATAGATTTTAGGTGCTAAGAATGGTTCAAAAGCATATGCCAAATCCAAAGATTGAAGCCCGCGGAACTTCTATACGCGAGATGATACAACGAGAGAATATTCCCTTTGGCGGAGTATTGAAGAAAAGTCTAGGGTGTAGGGTTAGCTTAGACCGAGCAATGGAATCTTCTCCATGACCATCGATCCGGCGTAGTATGGTGGACAAACAAGAAAGGTACGACGTGAATCGAAGAGTGTGAAGTTCCACGCAATGGATGGTCCGGTCTCACTCTTTGTGTACACGACGAGCAATCATGAAAAGGGATGGTGTTAAGTGGAGATTGAAGCAGAAGATTTCTACATGCTGAATGGTTACTCAGTAAGCATGTTGGCTAGGAGGTGGAGATTTGTACACTGTGAATGATCCGCCGATACACAGTGGTCAATATGATGGACATTGATGTCATCCTACTATTTGAAAAGAGGAAGTGACCATTGGGAAACCTACACGGCGATGGGAGTTAGGCACATGGCGGATCATTCGACGTCCCTGTTTCAGTGTGTCTTTTGAGCAACGTCTAAGCTAGCCCAAGGCTTTGGCTTATACATATTACTCTCATTCAGCCATTTCACGATGTTGAAGTCAAGGAGAAGTTCATCTACATCCACAAGACATCCAATCCACCCAAATGCTATATTGATCATCCTTAGTTGGTGATTAGAGCTAGGATTGTCCTGGTGAGAGAGTTTGCAAGGAGAGTTGTCTTGCATGGTTCTTTGAGTGAAGCAATCTGGTAATCTTGGTGTACCGGCCCCTTGGAGTCTTGGTGACTCCCCGGCATGTCTTTGACCCACCGGCTTGGTGCGGAGCGGCGTTGACGGCTTTGTACGGAGGACGAGTAGACCCTTTCCTTGGTGGAGAACCTCTATAGTGAAAATGGCGTTAACTTTTGCGGAAGAGTAGCTTGATGAGATCATTGTCTTAGTAACTTGCTCATCATCCTTCTTGATGAGGAGCCTTGCCGGCTCAAGGCCTTGGCTAGGAAGCAAGACTTGAGACCGAGAGTGCATTCTTTGTGGAGCTCTAACTTGGAATAGACTTAGTGGGAACCGAACTATATATGGGTTAAAAATTCACGTGTCGAGTTTGCATCCTATCCTAAACTAGTCTTTTATATTTTTATATTTCATACTTGCAACTTATGTGTCTATATCTTTCTTAGAGTAGTATATTAATAGGTTTGGCTCTGAGTTGCAAAACTTTTTATGGGTGGGAGCTAATACATAGTTGCATATATAGATAGAATGTTTTAGTTTACATTTGTGCAATTGGTTGGAAAAATAAGATAAGGTTTTAGAAAGCCTATTTCACCTTTCCCCTCTTCGGGTATTATACAAATACCGATTACTTTCAGGGGCCAATTGTTGACCATGCAAAAAAAAAAAAACGTCTAGGCGTTCACTTGATTAGCAGTCACAAAATTCCTGCCGCAACATATATTACACGTTGCATGCAACATCCAAGAAATAGGGGTGCTAGTGCAAACTCCGAACACATTAAAAAAATCCCACCGCAACATGTGTGCATGTTTAATGCAACGTTTTATATGGTACATATTGTTGCCCTACAGCATTTCCTGTTGATGAGTCTTTGCAACATCACATATCACCAGTTCAAACATCTGAATAAACATATCTTAACATTTGGGGTTGGGGTGTGGGGTTGGGGGGTGATGTGGGGTGGGAGCTGCTAATCCCAACAATAACCTATTACCACAGCAAACAAAATTCTTGCAACATCGTCAATCAAATATTGCAATATTCCAAAAACAACCGTTGTAACATAGGGAAAAGATAAAATCCGAACTGAATCACTTATTGCAATACCCAGAAGATATACCGCAACATTAGAAGCCACTAGTCCCAACACATCTTAAATCACCGGTTGCAACATCCCAATCTCTAGCCACGGTACCAAAATTCCACGATAGCAAACTGAAGAGAGGAGAATGCTGGTTCGATCTGGATGATGTCTAGATTGGTGCTGAAGGACTGGTCGCCAATGTGGTATGCTGCACCGACATGTGGACCCCCTAGATCTTTCTGACTCACCTATTCACCACTTCCTACTCTATGCCACAGGCTAGCTAGGAGCGTGCGTCGACACTAAGCGCGCGGAGCCACACAAATGGATCTCACACGCCTCCTCCTCCCGTAAACCTCCCAACTCTGAATAAATGGCTGTCGAGATCCGGCATGGCCGACAACAAGTGCCGCTGCCACCACCCCAAGTTCATGTGCCATGGATAAGTCGGTTTGTGAATAGACCCCTTCCCCCCTTTTATGTGTTGTAGTTTTACGAGAAAACACCCTAATGCAGTCCAAAGGAGTTGTTTAGCCCCTGAAGTATAGATTCAATAGCATTTAAGCGTCATCCGCTTAACCGTTTTATCTCTCATTTTGTCCATTTCTATTGGATTAGATTGGTGTCGACCTAAGCTAAGAGCTAGCAGTGACGTTTATCATGATATATACCTATTTTTGTAATTTAATCTAAATATTAATTTTATTAACAATTAATTCAATATATTTTCAATTAAAACCTGAATAGTTTTTTTTAAAAAAATTACGTGTGTGTTTCATGTGCGTCTATGGTAGCAGTTGCAAATAGAATAGGAAATGACACACTAGCCTTTTATCTCAACAATTAATCGTAAGCCGCAACTGGAATGTCCTACTAAGATGTGAACATGGACACGTATATCAGTCCGGAGTGGGACTAACAGGATATTAGATCTCGCTATAAGTCCAACACAACACTCATCTGCAATATCTTGAGAGAAATTAATGGGTTCTGGGGATTTTCGTTAGGTAAAAAAGTAGAAAAAGATATAATTTTTCAATGCGTGCCCAACTAATAAATGTTAGAGGCGTCTTAAATAGAAGCAGCAGGCTAGATGTATGGTAACATGTATAAATATTTGATGGAAATTAAGTATTAAACGTTACTTTACCATGGATCTTCCACCGTCAGAGTTCCCATCGTTGGCTTGTCAAGACCTGCAATGTTGTTACCCAGAACATCATCGACTCTGGATTGCATATTTAACAGCTTATTGTCCTGGATGTCCTCCAGTTTCACAAGGAGGTCCTTGATCTGTCCTGCCAAGTCGTATCGGACTGGAATCTCCGACAAGCGGACGCACGGGATGATGGACGACCAGAATCCTCTTGCTGGTTTTCTTTCGAATCCATGCCGCGACTGGTATACTTCTTGGAAGTATTCGTCAGCGATGTCTTCAGCCTGGAACACCGCAGCGCGAAGATGTCTGACCCACACGAGGACCAGCTCGTCGCGCTTAATCCTGTTGCCCTCCTCAGCAACCTGGACCATAGCCATCATCAATTCGAGCTTGGAACAGAGGTTGTCTACCTGCTTGTCAACTTCCTGCAGGCGCTGCAGCTCCCCTATGACCAGCCGGCCGACCTCGGCGATCTTGTTCAGTACTGTGAGAATGGAGGTGTCCATCTCTCTCCCTTGCAGTGCCGTGAGAATGGACTGCTTATGCTGTTGTTGTTGGATCGTCGTTTGCTCTGTCTGAGTAGTGGCTTGGCTATGCGCGACCCAAAGCAAGGGGCCTTACTGATTTATTCAGCCTGTAAGTCGCTGACGGACATGTGAATTCTGATTATTCAAAAGATCTCTTTACCTGCTTCCAACCACTTCATGTTTGCTTGGAAGACGCTAAACGACAACCACCCCGTGTGGTGTGCACCGTGCACGCTACATGCTATAAGGCCATTCTTAATGTGAGTTCCATAGTCACTAAATAGACTATCTCATACACGGACCAAACCATAAATCCTTCATCCTATCTCATAGTAATAAGTAATAACAATGATAAATGAAAACAAATTGTCCTATTGCATGCTATCTCATACATAGACCTGGGAATGGATCGATATCCACTGTCCAATCTGCGATGTCCAACAAAAGTCTAATTATTTTAACGCTTCTACCCAGTCCAATCCTAATAATACTTCCTGAAATCCAACTCAGTCCAATCCAACACCGCATAAATCCATATCTATCCAACCTATCCAATTCAATCAGCACAGCAGTAGCAGTCAGTGTTAACCATGATGACCGCCTTCATATCTCTACTTGCTTCAGCGATACATGCTGCGGGAGACTACGACACCGCATCATACACAACTGCCTATTGCTGTCGCCACCGTGAGCTGTTGCTCGCCTGCTCTCCAGGCACCACCGTTGTTGCCGCGGCCGCCACGGGCTGTTGCTCCCAGCACAGTCGCCACCGCGGCCGCTACGGGCTGCTGCTTCCCAGCTGGCACCGCCGCTACTGCTTCCGCCGTGGCGGGCTGCTGCTCCCCAGACACGGCCGCTGCTGGTGCCGCCGCTGCCACGAGCTGCCCTGCCGATCCACAGGCCCAGTCGCCGGCA
The DNA here is from genome assembly GCA_004135705.1 of Alloteropsis semialata. Taxonomy (NCBI): domain Eukaryota; kingdom Viridiplantae; phylum Streptophyta; class Magnoliopsida; order Poales; family Poaceae; genus Alloteropsis; species Alloteropsis semialata. Next base: position 20,744,599 of record CM014272.1, read on the forward strand.
CCGCGGGTTGCCGCTCTCAGGCATAGTCGCCGCCGCCTCGGGCTGCCGCTCCCCGGCACACCCGTCGCCACACGTTGCTAATCCAACTGTTGTTGGATTGTCCTGATTTTTTTGTCCAACGTAATCCAACGCTATTGGATCAAAAACAGGTGGATGTCCACGGTCCAATTAGATCCAAATCCAGTCGATCCAAGTGCCAAAAACCCAATTGGACTTGGATTCGGCCAAATCCAGTCCCAGGTCTACTCATACAGATGCAATCTTTCTAGCCACACAGCAAGGCCACACATAGTACAAGAAGACAATTCAGAGCGAAGAACTAACAATCTATTGGTTGACAGTGTCTTATATTTAAGGCCGCAAGGAGGTAGGTAAGCTGGTACACTCACAGATCCTAGATCGACAGTGGATACTAAAAAAAAAATCTCTCATTATCAAAATCCGAAATTTTTTCTACAATGGCCAGTCTCAGTGCACAATTTCATGGCACAGTTACCTACTCTCAGAACTAGGTAACTGTGCTTGATGAGTTTCATAGGGATGAAACTCTCTCCTCACTAGGGATCGATTCGGATGTCTGAACATCCGAATTATCCGTATTCGTATCCGCTTAAAATGTTAATATAGATATCCATATTCATATTCGATTTTAATATGAATGTTAAATGGATGTATCCGAATTCGTTTTTTGTCATTTTTCTCTATCCGAATCAAAATTTGTATTCGAAAAAAATATGGAAACAAATGAAATATCCGATATTATTCGTATCCGCGAAGGATTAACACGTGATGAAGCCATCTATCCGAATGCAAATCCGTATTCGACATATTCGTTTTGTATTCGTATCCGATAAGAATTGACAACATTCGCATTCGTATTCGTATCCGACAAGATTCGTATTCGATTCGTATTTGAATTAAAATATGGTAAAAGGTGACATCCGGATTCGATTCCATGCGTATCCGATCCGAATCCATCCCTGCTCCTGATAAACCATGAAACCCTCTCTCCTCTTTCCTCATAAAAGCCTTGCCATGTCAGCAAAATTACTGATGTGGCATGATATTTAATGCTGATGAAACTTGTTATGAAACTCCCACCGACACTTGGGTCTACAACGCCTCGCTACGAGAACGACGTTTCCCTAACCCTTGGCTATGTCATAGTCGAATGCGACGCTTCGCCAACCCTCAGCTAAGTCAAGTTGTCGAGCCCTCTGTCAGCCGTGATGGAAGCTGCACAACCGAGGCAGGCTAGCATGTCCTTACGGGAGATAACTCGTTTGGTGTAGTGAGCATCTGTTGCATTGTAATATTAGTCTTTGATACACTACCATACCAAAACGCTCTATCGGTCC
>CM014272.1:20746956-20764255 GCA_004135705.1 Alloteropsis semialata
GCCGGTCAAAGGGCCGGTTACAAGAATCAAACACATCAACCGTCAAGATGACGGCCTGGGGCACTCGTCCCTGCGCCTAGTGCTGCATTCGTAGCAAGCTTGGCCCACATGAGCTCCTCGCAAGCTCTCTTGTAGCACCACTGCAGCCGTCGACGGGACAACACCAATAGAGGGCTGAATGCCTCCGGGTATAGTTGGCCATATGGGCCGCCCAGCACGACACGGCACGGGCACGACACTGGCACGGCACGACGCGGCACGGCACGACGCGGCACGACGGCACTTCGTGCCGTGCCTGGGCGGCCCTTCGTGCCGAGGAAGGCGCCCGAGCACGGCACGCCGGCCTCTTGGCTGTGCCGTGCCGGCACGAGGCACGACATCGTGCCGTGCCCAGCCCAGCGTGCCGTGCCAGGGAACGGCCCAGGCAACATCACAATTTCAAAACAGTTCAAATGACAGAATACCAAATAAGCATCAAACCAACAGAATATGAAAGAAGTTCAATAAGCATCAAACCAACAGATTAATAATGTGACAAGCACAGCGCTGATGCAACATCAAGGTGCCAACATAACCAGATAGTATAGGCATTAAGTTATCCATTGCTTTTATGTTGGCAGATGCATTATCAAGTGTAACAGAAAAAACCTTATTGCTAAGGCCATAATCATCAATAACAGCAGCAACACGCTCAGCAATGTTATCAGCATTATGAGAAACATCAATCAAACGCAAGCCAATTATACGCTTCTCAAGTTGCCAATCAACATTAACATAATGAGCAACAACACTTAAGTAATCCTCCTTAGCATTTCCAGACCAGATATCAGATGTAAGAGCAACAGAATAAACAGACTTGAATGTTTCAACAAGCTTATCACCACGATCAGTGAACATCTTAACAAAGTCTCTAGTAGTGGTTTGCCTAGAGACAGAGCTGAACTTAGGGTTATGTGCATTTGTAATATATTGAACAAAGGCATCACTTTCACCAATAGACAAAGGCAGATCAAGCCTAGCAATCAACCTACATAACTCAGAGCGAGCAACATCAGGCTTATACTCCCAAAGATGCACACTACCATCAGGATTAAACTTAAGCTGGGATTGAGCAGTTGCTTTGCGAGCTAACAGAGTAGGGCATTTAGGAATATGCCTCCGCAAATGACCAGTACCACCAGTAGATAGACCAGAGTACACATGGTGGCAATGCTTACATTTCGCGCTAGTTCTTACCTTCTTACCATTTCTCATCTCCCAGATCTCGTCGAAGTGAGCCCAGCATTCAGATCTCCTCTTCCCAGTGCCCGTGGACTTGGCCGTGCTCTCATTCTGGCTCTATTGAGTGCCACTACCAGTACCAGAGCCATTTGGAGGCACATCGGCGGCACCGTCACCGAGCTCGATGGGTGCAGCGCTGCTGCCCAACAGCTCTGCTGCACCCGCATCATCCACGTCGTCTGCGGCCTCCGGCATGCCCATCATCCTACACTCGTCGTTGTAGGAATGATCCATCATGGCGTCCGGTTCCTCACGGCGTGCGCCGCACTCGCACGGTGCTTGCACCGGCCAGCGGCCTGCACACATGAGAAACAAGAGCAAGAACAAGTGATCAAGAGCAAGAACAAGTGAACAAGAGCAATAACAAGTGAACAAGAACAAGAACAAGTGGTTACCTGCAACACCGAAGCGCCGGACTAGCCTTCGAGGTCCTGCGCACACGAAAATAAACAGTGAGACAGATCAAGTGAAGATGAGAAACATCAAGTGAAGAGATAGATCAAGAAGATTACAGGGCAGTGGCCGCAGACGGGGTCACGAGGAAGAAGAGAGGAAGCAAGTGAAGAAGACTAGAAGAGCAAGATCAAGTGAACAAGAACAAAAAGAAGCCAGAAAGGGGGAGGAGACGGCACGGGCACTGGCACGGGCACGGAGTAGCCGGCGGCATAGATCCGGCTACCAGAAGCGGCGAGGAGGTGGCCGGCGGCGTAGATCTGGCCGTCGCACCTCTACTCCTCCAAATCCCCAACCCAAAGGTGGCTAGGGTTTCGGAGGGAGTAGCCGGCGGCGTAGATCCGGTGACCAGAAGTGGCGAGGAGGTGGCCGGCGGCGTAGATCTGGCCGTCGCAACTCTACTCCTCCAAATCCCCAACCCCAAAGGTGGCTAGGGTTTCGGTCGGAGTCGTCGTCGGCGAAGATACGACGGCCACAAGAGGGGAGGAGGTGGACGCCGGCGTAGTTGCGGTCGTGGACGGTGGGAGGAGGTCGCCGACGGCGGGGATCTCGCCGTCGGCGGTGGGGAGGCGAGGCGTGCGAGAGGAGGCGAGACGGAGGGTTTGCGGGGTGACGGATGAGAGAGGGGGCTGCGGCCGGCTCCCCGCTCCCGGCAGGCCGGCATATACGCCGGGGGTGCGGGCCTGGTGGGCCGCGTGCCTACGGGCCGGCCCACGTGCCGCCCCGTGCCTGCTCCCGTCGTGCCGGGCTGGGCCGGCACGCCGTGCCGAGGTCGAGGCCCAGGCCCGGCACTACGATCGGGCCGGGCTGGCACGGGCCCATAGGGGGTCGGGCCGGGCCGGGCCTGTGCCGTGCCAAAAGGTCGTGCCATGGGCCGGCCCATGGGCCTCGGGCCATATGGCCAACTATACTTGAGAGCCCATCGCCGCCGACCCCCCTCCTCGTCCTCCCTCACTCTCTGCCGGATTTGATCCGCCGCCGCCGCCGCCGCCGCGCGTCGCCCTGTCTGGCGGGAGCGGCGATCCGCCCAGGCGAGGCAGCGTCTGGTCCCCCACTAGTGCCGGTCAGTGATCCTCGCTCGCTCACGCAAATTCCCTCCAGATTCACTCAGTCGGGGGCTTAGTTTCTTCCCCAATCGGACCCGAATCCGTCCTTCCCTGCCCAACATTCCGAATTCCAGGTCCATCCAGCGCTCGATTCGTGCGCTGCGCTGCGTTCGTTAGCCTCCCTTGTTACCCATTGATGTGATCCAGCCAGTTGGAGATGCAGATTCAGTTAGTCTTGCAGCTTATGCTCTTCCGCGGCAATCGCGCTGCTCTTTAGGTTTCGTGGTGCCGTGTGGAACTGCAGATTAGCTTGCCAAGGTGCAGATCTCGCCTCTTTAACCTCTGCTCTTGTCTGCTCTGCAGGGAAGGGAATTTGAGTAGCATCCACCGATGAATTTCCTCTACCGGACCGCGCAGCCTGCGGTGCCCGAGCTGCCACGGATCCCAGAGGATGCCTTGCCGAAGCCAGCTACGACGCTGGAGGGTCTCATCAGCGCGGAGGACTCGTACCAGCCCTCCACCCGCGACGAGGATGGAGCTGCTAGCAATGGGCCTGGGGATGCTGGAGCGGATTCTGCTTCTGTAGATTCGAAGAGCCTGGTACAGCCGGGGACGCACACTGATGTCATGGAGGATGAAGGGTGGATCACAATTCCTTGCAGTTGGGTGAACTTTGACTTGCTCGTCTCGTTTTTTGTTAGTATATCAGAAATGCATTGTTTGCATATCAGACATGGCTTATCTTTTGTGTGGCTTATCTTTTGTGTCCTTCATCTGCATTTTGTCAATAGAAACTTCTGTTGTTATGTGTATATCTTTTCAAACTTTACCACCAAGTTGTTGGCAAATTCTTTTTAGTGCGAAAGAGTCAGTTCCAGGACCTGCCAAACGATTTAAGGCCACTGATATGTTTTCCTTTTGAAGTGCTACTGGTGGCTCCTTCATACTGCTAAAGCATTTTAATGCCCCTACTGGTGGTTGCTAACATCTGCATTTTGTTTACAGAGTCGCTCCCGGATAATTGGAATGATGTTTCAGAAATGGTGCAGTTGCGGCCTTTGGATCGCTCCTTCCTTTTTCCAGGTATGTGTCTTCCCTGTGACTTCAGTGTAGATTTCTGGCGCTATTGCATCTTACCTGTTACCTATTTTCTGGGATTGACTTGGTTCAGTTATCAGGCGAGCAGATCCATATACTGGCATGCCTGTCAGCTTCTAAGCAAGATATTCAGGTTATATCCCCCTTCAGAATTGCTGCCGTGATGTCTAAGAATGGAAATTCTTTGCAACACTCCACGGATACAGCCAGTCCTGTCAATGAAAATGGTCGTGATAATGGAACAACTGGAGAAAATGGCTGTCAGGATGTTGATAGTGATATGCAGAGCGTTGAACTCAATAGTCAAGCCTCTCCTACGGAACATGATATTTTGGAGACTCAATCTCGCCTTCAGATGGAAGATCATAGGCAGCAAATAGAACATATGCTGCGAAGATTCAGAGAATCCAATTTTTTTGTCCGGATCGCAGAGTCAGATGAACCTCTGTGGTCCAAAAAAAGAGCAACCACAACTAAGATGGCAGATGAGCGGCCAGATAGTCAGGGAAATAGTAAGGCTTCAAGGAGTAATATTTACAACACCATTTCTGATAAAGGAATTTTCGATGGTAACACATCTGGGGGAGTAGCTCGAGATACTGTGAAGTGTTATTCTCTGCAGAATGGAGACATAGTGGTATGTTTTGAAGGGTCCTTTTTAAATTTTAATTGCTGTGTGACATATGCTATAACTTCTTGTACTGTATGGGCACTGAATGTTGATGGGTGTTGCATAAATAACTGCAAGTTTTATTCTCCAAGCTAAAGCTTAGCCAAGCATCAGGCACGCACCTAACTGGAATTTGACTCAGATCTGATGCTACAATCCAACGTGCCAAATTTTTACACTTTTAGATTACCAAGTTAATTTAGAATTTTACACTTTTTTCTTTTGATTTCTTTTAATTCTTTATTAAGCAGCATTATTTCTAAATGGTTTTACTAAATGCTGATAGGTATAAATACGTTTCCAGTTAATAAGAGCAAACATGTAAAGAACTGGCATTCATAATTTCATTGTTTTTAGGAACCCAATGATAATGTGGTGTCAAACTGGAAATAGCGCATGTTTCATCAGTTTTAGCAATTTGGCAGCACTACTGGTTAGATGTGAACTGAAAACTTATAAATGTCACATTGACTTCTGTAAAGTAAATTTCAGAAAACTACACTTGGTCAGAATGATTTTTTTTTGCAAAAACTACAGACTACACGTCTTAGAGCCTGTTTCATATTACGCTTCTATTGACATGAGTATCACAAAATACACTTCTTATAATCAATTTCAGAAGATTATACTCATATTACAGGACTACAAACTTATTGCCATACCATATCACAAAACTGCATTTTCATTAGGGCTTCAAACTTAAAATGTGTAGTTTTGGGATATGAAACAACTGTATAGCTATGTGATACAACATAGTAATAGAAGTTTCGTTTTGCTATGTTAGTTATTAAAAAGGGTGGTCTAGCAATATAGAATGTCAATAGAAGTGTACTTTTGTGAGATTGATTCTTAATTTTGTGATTGATTTTTGTAACCATAGTGTAGTTTTCTGAAATTTACCGAATTAATTAATTCATTTTTAAATTCAAATGTAAATCCTCTATGCAAGTACTAAATAAAGTAATTTATTAGTTGCAGAGACAAACATGACTTTTTTAACAAATCACCATGTATAAGTTAGTAGTGTTACCATTTATCTATTCATCCATGTACTTTATTATAATTCTTGTTCTTCAAATGCATGCTGATTCAACAATCATGTTCTCTGCTGGAAGGATGCAGGTTATTTTGCAAGTGAATGTTGGGGTTAACAAACTAGAAGATCCTGTGCTTGAAGTTCTTCAGTTTGAGAAAAGTATATCTAGCAGTTGTATGCCTGAGAATCTTGTGGATGGACTTTCTGACAGTAATGATGATCCATGTCGGGAGCTGCTTAGTTGGTTGCTCCCTTTAGATCGCACATTACCCCCTCGTTCTCTAACACCCCCTACTCTCAATCCAAGTGTATCACACAAGCAATCTTACACTTCTCCTGGGTCTCAAATATTTAACTTCAGAAGCTACTCCATGCCTTCAGCTTCTTCTGTTCAGACACCCAACAACATAAGACCACCACCAATATCTGAAAGTCAAGAATTTATGCCTGAAAAGCCTGCAAAAACCCCTGATATTATAAATGACGGGCAGCTTTCGTTTAGAGGAGTTCCTTTGGAACCTGAAAGGTATTCTGTACGTTGTGGTCTAGAAGGCGTGTATCTACCGGGAAAAAGATGGCGGAGAAAAGTTGAAATCATTCAACCAATTGAGGTCCATTCTTTTGCCGCGAAATGTACCGTGGAAAATCTTCTGTGTGTCACAGTAAAGGTGCGTCAGATATATCAAAGCATCTATTCTTTTTTTCATTTCGTTAATTAATATTTTGAAAATAATGCTTATTTCTTCCTATTACAGAACATTGCTCCTACTCATGCGAAAGATATAGTTGTATTCATTGACGCAATTACTATAGTATTTGAGGAGGCATCCAAAGGGGGTGCTCCTTTGTCATTGCCAATTGCTAGTATTGAGGCTGGGCATGGTCACAGCTTACCAAATCTAGCACTCAGGTATGTGCAACTTTTCTCATTAATTCTGCTCATGACCTACTTGTTTTTTTGGCCCGAAAATTGATGACCTACTTGTTATTGCTGCTTTATGTGAGGTTGAAGCACAATATGATTTCAACAATAAGAAATTTATCCCCTTTGAATTTTCCAAACTTGGCAGCTTAAGATGCAGCTTAAGTAAATAAAATCTTGCAACATATTTTGGGATTAACAGTTTATATTTTCCCCCTCAACTTTCCAGTTTCATGTTATGAACAACTCAAAAGTTGATTTGGTATGGTTATCTAGACTCTTGGTTTCTTCAATACTGGAATGTACCAAGTTCCATGGTTGTTGTTTACCTTTCCCAGAGTCAGTTTAGTGTTGTGTGCTTGTAATAAATTGGAAAGGATGTGAGCATTGTTTGAATTACTATGCATCATTTGTTATCTATCTAGGAGGGGCGAGGAGCACTCTTTTATTCTCAAGCCAGCAGCTATGTCCTCAAGAGAACGGAGGACCAACAGTGATGGACCTCCAGCTTTGTCACTCCCAACAATGACCGGAGCTACTCTAAACACTACACCAAAGGTCGGTGAGCCCTATGTTGCTCTAAGTGACCAGTATGCTGTGCTGGTATCTTATCGCTGCAATTACACAGGTAAACTGTTGATGAAACAGAATAGATTCTTCGAAACAATAATGGAGTGGGCATTTCTGATTACACCTTTTATTTCTGTAGAATCAAAACTTTTTTTCAAGCAGGCCACAACCTGGCGACCCTCTGCTGCTAGTGATCTTATGATCTCTGTATCATCTGAACTGTCTTTACGAAATCCTAGCTTGGGTGCTCGAGTTCCTAAACTCCCTGTGCAGGTTATTGCAGTACCTCTTCAATTATTGTCGTGCGAATTCTTCATCTATCACTTCCACACTAATATATCATTTCATTCCAGGTTTTAACCCTCGAAGCTACTAATATGACATCTGAAAACCTTACGTTAACTGTCCTTGCTCCTGAAGCATCTGGTTCTTCTTCAGTTGTATCCTTGAACTCAGCTCCAACCACACCAAATGGTTCTTATGATGGTGCTAATGAGTCAGCAAAAAAATCTGGGTTGGGAAAGCAGGAAGTTGGCTTTCGAAGACTGACTTCTGTCATGGCTACGACTCCAAAAGAAAGTGATAATGCAGGAAATAGATTAAGTAATGCTTCAGGGTGCACTCATCTGTGGTTGCAAAGTGCAGTCCCCCTTGGGTATTGAACCTTACCATTTTTTTCCTTAAAAAAGATTCAACTCACAACTGAACTACTTCTTTTTGAAAGCACTGTTGAATATCATTTTGTTATGGTGGATTTGGCTAACAGGTGTGTTCCTCCACGTTCGAGCACCACTGTCAAACTTGAGCTACTTCCATTAACAGACGGAATCGTTACACTTGATACACTTCAAATAACTGCAAGGGAGAAAGGTAACTAAGTAACAAAAAAAAGAATTATATCTACAAAGGAGTGCCCACTTTGCAACTAAATGTAGAATGCCTAGTTACCACACAATAAGCACTACCTTAGCAGCTAGATACAGAACTGTCAATTTCAAGTGGTGAATTTGTTATTCTTACTGTCAGTCAGACACTGGGAGGATTAGTGTTTCTAACTTGAAGTGAAATAGGACTATTAATGCAGTGGATTCAGTCTACCAATGTCTTAAATCATTTTCAATATCCGAATCATGTCATACATATCTTTTAATTTTTTTCAGTCTTGAGAACTGATGGTTGCCCTTGCGGCCTTGCAGGCCTTACCTACATACCAGAGCAATCTTTGGAGATACATGCTACTTCTGGCATTTCATCTGGAAGGGCTTAGGGTGTGAGAGCTAAAGGGGTGTATTGTTCTGTATATTGTTGTCTGGGACTCATCGACTCATGCAGAGTGTGAAGCCACACTTTGGCCAAATATGTTTCTCATTCCTTTTGGATCTGGACATAGGCGCACTGGTGCACGATATTGGGGCCAAAATTTCACCACATATTTGTGAGGATGGCCCGCAACCATACTTTGTATCATAATTTGGTTTCTCAAGTCCATTCATAGGCAGGGCAGGTCAACTAGACAGGTTTATGAAATTTGTAATGTTGCGTTGCATAGTTTTGATGCCATTTTTTTGGGGTTTTGCTGTGATGTTCACTTTTTTTTGTTACATGTAAAACCGTGTTCTTGCAAGCATCTTGCCGGGTGGTTGTACCATATACGGGCTCCCATTAAATTGTACTTGGAAAAGGAGAAAACATGTGGATCAGTGGATCCCTTGGTTCATTTCCATAGTAGTAAATTCAGTTGATCATGGTTTCTGGTTTTTGCCAGCGCTTGTTTGTTAAAGTCATCACTCCAGTTTTGCTGATTACAAGTGAGTTTAATCTGCCATTACAACTCATAATGCACCAAATCCACTAGAATTTTTGCCATTTTACTTTCATGATTATCAGTGAGCTTAAGCTTTTGATTGTTCAATTTTGCTTTTTTTTTTTTTGAGCTCAGATCGTTCAGTTGTGCTGTGAGCTATAGAAAGCTAGTCTCGGACCAAGCCTAGGCCTCACAATTTTGCACGCATGCAAGCCGAACGTGAAAGGGTGTGAGTGTGCAGTGTGCTTGTTAATTTGTGTTATTCTCGTATAGTCACATAATTTGTGTTATTCTTGTTAACCCTTTTATGTTTTTTCATTTAATTTTACCGCATGATTGTTTGTGAAAACATGCAACTAATCTGACAAATTTTGTTACTATTTACTCAAAGTAATATTCTTGTTGTCGCATGCAACAATTTTTTTTAATATGTTACAATTTTTTGAATCCAAGAACAACTAATAGTAACAACTAGCACTACCCGCGCGGCCGCGTCCCCCAGGCAGGCACCAGCTCGCCACCGATGCACCACAGTGCCGGCGGCGGCGCGGCGCTATCACAGCCTTGCGGCCGTCTGCATGGCGGCGCCCTCCCCGCGCTCCTGGCCGGCCTCGCCCGCCGCGCGACGACCCCGGCGAGGGCGAGGCAGCTCCAGGCGCAACTCCTCCTCCGGGGCCTCCCGCTGCCCGCCCGCGCCGCCGTCGCGCTCATAGCCGCGTCCCCTTCGCCGCGCCACGCGCGCGCCGCCTTCGACAGCGCCGTCCCCGCCGCCTCCGAGAACGTCTACCTCTGGACCGCCACCATCGCCGCCTACGCCAGGCACGCCTCGTCCTCCTCGCCGTCGGCGGCGGCGGAGGCGCTCGCGCTGTTCCGGCTCATGCTCCGGCGGGGCGGCCCGCGCCCGAACGCCTTCACGGCGAGCTCCGTTGTCAGGTGCTGCTTGGCGCTGCGTGCCGCCCTGGAAGGGCTCCAGGTTCACGGGTTCTTCGGGAAGGCTGGGCTGGGGCGCTCTGCGCACGTGGGCGCCGCGTTGGTTGACATGTACGGGAACCTTGGCCGGGGAGCCGATGCGAGGAGGGTGTTCGACGAAATTACTTCGAGGAATATGGTGGTAGGAAACACCATGGTGGCTTGCTACATCAGGGCTGGGGACGTGGTGGCTGCTCGGGAGGTGTTCGACGGGATGGCGGAGAGGGACCCAATCTCTTGGAATACACTAATGTCGGGGTATCTGCGACAGGGGAACCCTCGTGTCGCGAGGGAGTTGTTTGAAGAGATGCCAGAGAAGAATGTGAACAGCTGGAACATGATGATTTCTGCATGCTCAGAGGAGGGGTCTTGGGCAGATGCAGTCGGGGTGTTCAATCGGATGCGCCTATCAAGGTTCCAACCTGATGCTGCAACGATGGCTGTGCTGATGTCCGCTTGTGCACAGCTTGGTTCTTTGTCAGTTGCAGGGCAGGTTCATGGATGTTTGAAGAAGGGCTATGTTGAAATGAACTGTTACGTGCTGAATTCGTTGATCGACATGTATGCCAAATGCGGTAGCGTCAGCCAAGCTCATTTACTGTTTGTGGAGACACATATGAAGGATACAGTGTCTTACAATGTGATGATCAGTGCTCTCGCACACCATGGACATGGCAGAGATGCACTTCAGCTCTTTAATGAGATGGCTGAGGAAGGGTTGCAGCCAGATTCTGTCACTTTTCTTGGCGTTTTGTCAGCTTGTGCTCATGCCGGACTAGTTCTCGATGGTAAGTGCTACTTTGAATATATGAGAACAAATTATGAAATTGAGCAATCCCCGGATCACTATGCTTGCATGGTGGATCTCTATGGCCGAGCTGGACTCCTTGAAGAAGCATACTGCTTAGTGCGGACAATGCCAATGAAACCACATGCAGGTGTCTGGGGAGCCTTGCTCAATGCCTGCAGGAAGCATTGCCATGTTGAAGTTGGTAAGATTGCAGCGAGAGAACTCATTACTATTGAACCCAGGAATCCTGGAACTTATGTACTCCTTGCAAACACATTGGCTCGTGGCCAGCAATGGGATTTTGTTGAGACTGTGTGGCAATCAATGAGAGGAAAGGGCATTGAGAAAACGGCCGGGTGCAGCTGGGTTGAAGTTGATAATGTTGTTCATGAGTTCTTGATGGGGGAGTTCAGCCACCCTGATTCTGATGAGATTTACAGTATCCTTGAGCATCTGTATCTGCAACAGACTTAAGTTTCTTGTTGCTGTGAGGGATTGTAGAGGTGATCATTTCATATGCTGGATGCGTTCATAACTTCATATGCAGTGACAGGATGAACAACAATAAAGAAATTGCACCCATCAATTTTAGCAAGTATGGGTTCTGGGATGTTGAAGGCTGTATCTTGAAGTGTAAACTTCTAGGTGCTGCTACCACAAGGATAGTTTCATTTCACAATGACTGTAGAGTGTAGACACAATGTGGTGTACATCAAAATGTGGAAGTTTGTGGTATTCTGCAGAATCCATGACACAGAAGGACAAAAACCGGTCAAGGTATGATGCGGTGAGCCTGTGACATAATTGTGTCTATTGTGAGCTAATTTATGTCAGAAGGGCTGCATTACAGAAAAAATTCATTTGAGAGTAAGCAGAAGGGCTGTTTGATCTTCCACTAAAACATTATTTTGAGAGATAAATAGAATAGCAGATACTTGTAACCTGTTTGTGTTGCATATATTTATGATACAGGCTTCAATTCATTCTTAACTGCTCTCGCACGGTGGAGGTTTCGATGTTGAATCTCTAATGGTGCTGACATGTAGAGCTGGTGGATCTTAAGGTAGGATTAATGCAGATGAATTCAGTGCTTGGATTTCTTGATTTTATCTTGACACAAATATGGAAGCTAAATAAAAGAAAAATTGGCACAAGAAACATGATTGTTTCTTGAATTCAGTCTCTGATAGTTGACATATTCAAACTTCATAGTAGCTTCTGGTAACTTCTCTTGAACTCTTTTCCTCAATATGTTTAGTTTTACATTTGTGACATCTTAGGCCTTAATTATCTTTTCTTTTTACGAAAATAAAATAGTTTTGTTATTTGTTTCAGAATAGATAATAAAAGAAGCATATAGGAATTAGGAAGAGACAAAATAAATGTGATGGACTTTCCTTATTTTGTAAAAAAAAAAGAGGAATAGATTGCTCCTAATAGCATCGAGATCTCTTTGAATAGGCTAATAAGGTTTGTTGGTAGATATGAAACCGAAAAGGGAATCTTTATGCTCAAAATATTGTGGGAGTGTAAGCTAATGATACTAAAAGAAATTAGTGCCTCCTTTGTAATGTAAAATGTGTGGTAGTTGGCCATTTTCATGGTTAGATTAAGGTGAACACGGTTTAACAGTCTGCAAGCCTTATTTGTTGACCATTTTATAGATAGAAAGTGGTTGCTTGTCAGGCTTGATTCATGGACGATAGCTGCATTTCTACGTTCAATAGTATTCCAAACATTTCAATGGCAATTTAACTATGACCGAATTTGTTTTTCCATTATCCATTTATTTGACTGTAAACAATCTCCTGGCTGAAGTTCTATTTTACTTGTAGACAATTATATGTAGTAGTTAGCGTTTAAGAGTTGCCATTCTGTGGGGAACAGCCAATTGAGAGTTGCTGTCTGTTGCTGTAAGTAGATGCTGCAGCAGAACTTTTCATAGCAAGAACATGATATTGTTTTCGGGGCATCATGGTTATCACCAATGTGTTCGGACATTTTAAACATGTAGGTCTTTCACAGCGATGTCTCCTTTTGCAGGTACTCCATTTCGGTGGCATCCAAGGCCTTAGTGTTGGGTAGCGATAGGGATCATAGGCGTCCAAGTTTGGCATCGGCTCTACCTCCTCTGTAAGATGATATGCATAGATGGCATGGACAATCGAACAAGCGTTGGCACCTGTAAGATGATATGCATAGATGGCATGGACAATCGAACAAGCGTTGGCACCTGTTGAGCAACTAGTAATGTGCGGGATTTTCCGTGACCTGGTGCGGTGCAAGAGCAGGATAATAACAAAATGGCCCCAATCGATTAGTCCTGTGACCTCAGAAAACACGTCGAGGCAGCAGTGGTGGACGGTGGTGCTCGGAGCTTGACGGCAGTGGGTGCTGGGTCTCAAGACTCTCAGTCTCAGGGATCCCCATCCTCCTGTGCTCAATGCTGGTGAGCTGCACGTTGACCCCAGCACTGTTATCAACTTATCATCAACGGCGAGCATGCCACGGCCATTTTCCTCTTAATGAAATACGTGTTAAGGCACGGTCGCCAAAAAGCATGCCACGGCCATGGGTGCCGCTGGAAATTTGCAAGGAAGACTGGAAGAAGAAGAAGAAGATGCCAGCAATCTTCTGCACTGAGCATGGAGAAAGAGCATGTTTTTTTTTAGTTTCATTATTTCGATGGACCCGTAGCTTTGTACGACTCTGTACTTTCTGTTACAATATCTTGCTGCTCTTTCGAGTCTCAAAAAACAGCAGAATGACAGAATGAACTGCTAGAATTTTTTTCATTTGAGAACCTCTAGCAATTTGTTTTTTCTCCACCGGAGAACTGGTAATTAGCAAGACAAGCACCTAGAGAGCAGAGACCTGCCTCGAGATTACCGAGCGGGATGGGGATCATCCGGGCCGTTAACTCAGAACACTGCAGGCCGTGCGCTGCCAGTTGAGCCCGGCCCACGACGCCACAGCACGCCTCGTACCTGCTCGGCCCACTAGGGTTTTGCGGTGGCCTATATAAACTCTCGCTTCCGCGGCCTCACACCGCTCCCAGCGACTCGACCACAGAAGCGGCGGCGGCGGCGGAGGGAGAAGAGGAGACGAAGGCGAGGGCGCCAGGGAGGGAGAAGAGCACCAGCCATGGTGCACGTCAGCTTCTACCGCAACTGTAAGCCCCCGCCGGAGATCCCTTCCCTCCACTTCTCTCCTCGTCGCGCTTCGTCCCGGTCCCTCCGGCTCTGAGTTCCGTCGCGGGGGCGTCGTGATCTGGCCCCGATTGGGTGCGCCTAGGCTTAGCCCCGCGTGTTCTCTGTTGCGCCTCTCCTGCTAGGCCCTATTCGCGGTAGCGGTTGGTACCTTCGACGGTTCGCTCTTGTTCTGGAGTCTCGCATGCGCCGTAGTTGCAAGGCGGTGGGACAAGGAGTTCGGATTAGGATTTAGCGACTCTGTTTGCTCTTGGTGTCTGTCGATCTGAGGTGAGCATGGTGCTGATCTGGATCTGATCCTTGGGGAGTCATTTTTGGCCTTTGGCTTTGAAACTATCTCTGGTCTGAGACGGGTGCTTGCATGTTGTCGATTTGTTTTTCTGGACTGAAGAGTAGTAGTGTCGTTTATGAAGGATTTTTTTCTAGAATAGCCGTGTTTTATGGGGAAATAGTTTAGTTTAAGGTTTGATGTTTTGTTAGCTTTCTCGAAAGGGCTCTTAATAGTATATAGAAACTCGTTTGAAAGATGTAGCATTCTGGCCCTGTATATTTTAGAGTTGGGGAGTATTTTTGCTTGTGAAGTACCAACTAGTAGAGAAATGATACTGTTGGCATGATTTAGATTGTATATACTTGTATCTAATTGAAAAAATTGATCACCTTTTCAACTTCTTGGAGCTTGGTATTTGCTTTATATTGTGTTACATTTACAACTGGAAGCATAGATTGCTTGTATTTTTTTTCTGCCATGTTTGCTTAACAGGTTGTATGATCTTCTCATTATGATTGAAAGGCATCACACTAGCATAGAGTGTGTTATACAATAGTACACTACTAGTAGGCCGTAGGCAGGTTTGAGTTTTCTTTTATCCATAAGGTTCTTGGTGTGCTTCCCATTATGTCCTGAGCTGTCTTGTACTGAAAACACTTCTTTTGCAGATGGTAAGACATTCAAGAAGCCAAGGCGTCCTTACGAGAAGGAGCGTCTTGATGCTGAGCTGAAGCTCGTCGGTGAGTATGGGCTGAGGTGCAAGCGTGAGCTGTGGAGGGTCCAGTATGCTCTGAGCAGGATCCGTAATGCTGCAAGGCACTTGCTCACACTTGATGAGAAGAACCCCCGCCGTATCTTTGAGGGTGAGGCGCTGCTCCGCCGCATGAACCGCTATGGGCTCCTTGCTGAGGGTCAGAACAAGCTTGATTACGTCCTTGCCCTCACTGCTGAGAACTTCCTCGCAAGGCGTCTTCAGACTCTTGTCTTCAAGGCTGGCATGGCCAAGTCCATCCACCATGCTCGTGTCTTGATCAAGCAGCGCCACATCAGGTATGTTTATGTGGCTCTTTGTTTGTTTTGGAGTTCTGTTGTAGCTAGCACTATATTGTGATGTTGATCTGAACTTGTGTGGTGGATAGAGTAATTAAGGCATGGGCCTGATGATGAGAATATGCAAGTTATCTCACAACGGTCTTCTAAGAACTCTTTTGATGCAAAAATTATTCTCTGAAGCTCCTTTTTTTCATTTTAGTAGGGTCTACTGAGTAGCAGTCAGTTGTTTCATACCTCTGAATTGTTGAACAGGCCAAATAATTAGCACCTCGTTTGGTCACTGACTGCAACATTTTGCTGTTATTTCTTTTGTCTCCCTTGATGAACTTTTTGTTTCTTCATGTCTCCATGCATGCTTGCACCAGTTTCAGTAATGGATATATGGCTGCAGTAAATAATTACCAATAGAATTTCTTTTCTTAAGCAGTAAATAATTTTTATCCTCTGTTTACCAAAGATTATATCATGGTTGGCTGTGCACTGGATGTATTAACTTGTGTGTACAGTTCTGAACTGTGGTGCCATGCATCAATGTGTCGAGTTTTGTGTAGTTATTTTTGAGGCAACGGATCAGGTGCAAACCAACCTCTTCGTGCAAACCGTGCAAACTTTAATCTGGGCCACATGATGTTGATCCAAGGGGGGATGCAGAGAAGGTGGGGGGGGTGATTTGCAAAAGCGCCTCTAATCACACTTTTGCAAATCACCCCTCCCACCTCCCCTTTGTGCCCCTTGGATCAACATCATGTGGCCTAGATTAGAGTTTGCAGGGTTTGCACGAAGGGGTTGGTTTGCACCTGATCCGTTGCCTATTTTTGAAGCGTGTATTGATGCTTTAATCATGACATTTGAGTTGATATTCTTTTTAAGCTGTGTTATGTTATTTTTTCAACATGGCTAGTATTCCTTTGGATGTTATATTCTTGCTGTGCAGCATTGGAAACAGTTCTGTACGGTTATTTGTGAATGCCAGTTTCTCTTTCAAACCTGGTTCATGGCATTGCAAAGATTTGACTCATGAACTTCATTTTTCTGGAACTTGATTGCAGGGTTGGCAGGCAAATCGTCAATGTCCCATCGTTCATGGTGAGGGTGGAGTCTGAGAAGCACATTGACTTCTCGCTGTCAAGCCCATTCGGTGGAGGTCCCCCTGGCAGGGTGAAGCGGAAGAACCAGAAGAAGGCAAGTGGTGGTGGCGGCGATGGTGGCGACGAGGACGAGGAGTGAGGATGAACTAGTAGCCATATTACCTAGTATAATATTATCCAGTCGTCATAAACATGTTGGTATCTTGAGTACTTAGCAGAGTGGCCCGATGTTCCTCCTATAAGCTGAATCGGTGTCATGTATGGTTATCATTTTATCTCGTGGTGTTGTTAGCATATACTTAGCTTCAATGTTTGGAGATGTTTAATCCTGTTGCGGTTTTATGTGGTTTCAACTTATTTTGCCATCAAGCTGTACCTGTTTTCTTCTGTCCTATGATTTGCCAAGTCGTTCGCATGATCCCCCTGGGCTGCCTTGCTGGTTATGTTGAAGGATGATGGGGTGTCAATGGTGCTCTTGAATTTTATCTATATGATAGGTCAGGATCGTGTAATATCACAGCTTACCAGTGCATCTGAAGTGAAATATGTTTGTTTTGTGATTGATGCATCATTGTAGCAGCTGCTGTGGGATCTGTCGCCAAACATTGAATTTTTGGTGTCATTTTAACGATTATGATGGTAATTAATTCCTTCCTGAGGTACTTGAAGCAAATGGCTTTGTAGAATCAGCACTCCCTGTGGTTACACTGGAAATTATCAACGCGTTGAAGGTGAATGGCTGCTTCCGATTCTAGCGGTTGCACAGTGTAATTATCAACGCTTTGCCGGGGAATGGCTGCATCCGATTCTAGTGGTTGCACATTCGGTATTTTGGTGGCTAGTGATAATGGCGAACAATTCAAGATGAATATAGGCGTAGACAAATTTTTGTAAGGCACAGTTGTGTTTAGTTTGCAGCCAATTGCCAGACCTTTTTTTTTTCAAAATGTATTAGGTTCAAACCATGCCTTAAATTGATTTGGCTTAAATTGAGAACCTTCCTGATTTGCACTGTAGGAGGAAGAGATACGGAAGACCA
>CM014272.1:20771271-20792182 GCA_004135705.1 Alloteropsis semialata
GGTGGACTCCGCCTATAAAAGGTTGGGGCTGGCTGCTTGATCACTTCGCCCCAACCCGAGCTGCTGAATGCCCTCGGTGTTTCTCTTCTCCCCCCTGATAGTTCTCAAGTTTTTAACTCCTTAGTTTGAAAATCAATAAAAATTGAAAAAAACCAAATAAAAATGGATTTTATTTCTGCATAATGGTGCTTTTCTCCTTGTGCTCGAGTTCTTGAACGTGTTGTGGAGGTTCCTAAACCCCGCAAGAACATTTGTTTGTGGTGTGTCATAACCCACAAGGACGAATGTTGTGGAGGCCACCACGCCCCGCAAGAACGACTAACTCGTTAATGCTAATCCTTTCGTCTTCCAAGTGTTGTCTTTGTTGCTCTCTGTGCAGGAATCATGAACATCATCCGAGGAGCCATGAAGCAGGCAAAGAAGTTGAAGGGGTCAAGCTCAAGGCGGAGCCAGCATTCCGGAAGCACCGAGTTGATCTCCGCCAGTTCAGAAGCCCCCAGTTCAGGTAGAGGCACTATGGAAACACAAAGCCAACACTCCATGGAGATCTTTGAAGATTAGTACTAATACACGGGGCCGGCGCCACATCCACAGGCGGCGGTAATGGCGGCGGCAATGGAGGTGGAAACGGGGACACCTCCAGCGGCAACAACAACGACAACAACCCTCGCCTGGCGTTCATCTCCGATGACCAACTCGACATCGAGGAAGGCTACGAACTGGAAGCATATCACATTCTCCTGGGTCGCACTTTTGATCATACGCGTGTGTTCACAAGCGAACTCATGGAGAAATCAGGTATGGCCACAGACTTTGAAACTATTTGGGGGCTGTAGGTTGGTCGGATTTTGCACGCATTCATGAAGACAGGTGTCACCTGTTAACAATCCAATTTCTTGCCACCTTAAGAAAATCTGAGGAGGGGATTACTTTTCGCTTTCTAAGGGAAGAGTACTTCGTTTCTTGGAGGCAGCTCAGCCTCCATTTGGGTTTTAGCAGGCGTTGTAGCTTGGAGGTTGATAAAATTTTGAAGCATTTTGTTAAAGAATCCTTCTGGAGGGACATCTCTGGTTCCACAGAATGCACTGGCTCAAGAACAAGCCAATTCATAATCCACTCTTTGTTTTATGCATCGCTGGATTGCCATGACTCTTTTCCCTCGAAATGATCTTCGAACCGTTCGCATTGATGAATTAAAATTGTTATATGCGATGGTTAAGAAGATAAAAATCTCCCCAATTGTTTTTATGATCGATCAATGGATGGGTGTTTTTAGGCGGCAAGGTCCCATTGAGTGTACTTCTTCTGTCACTCATATTTTTGATTCAATGGGCCTTTTGGATCATTACCGAGTCAAGTACCTCCCGCAGCCTAGGCCAACTCTAGATGAATCTCATTTTGTTCAGAGTCACCTTATTACTCATGTATAGACCACAAGGTCAATTGGCACAATTAATGAGTGATGGGAACATGTTCTCACTTTCTGAATGGCACTACACATAGGTTTATGTGAGAAACTCTACGGTGACCTAATCAACAGAAATTCTTAGTAAGAGTCTGAAATATGAACATATTCTTTAGGTACTGAAATGTACGATTACAATATGCTTTTCAAGTGTAGATGATTAGAATTGTCATATAAAAGTGATGTGATGATCATGCCTTTCAACTTTGCACACTAGAGAATACTATATATTTAATTAATCAGTTTGAGCTGTGCACTCTAGTTTTCATGAAACTTGTACATACAATTCTTGGCCTTTTGAAACTGTCACTAGCACTATGTTGGACATTTCAACGATTACTTTAAGAAATAAAGTGATCACCATAATTACTTTAGAGTGAAATGCACATACGGTCTTTAAACTTGTTGTGGAGATCTAGGTCCATGACCTTTGAAGATGCATAGTTTGTTCCATGAACTTGTTAAAGTGTGTCATCTAGGTCCAACATGCTGAAATTACCCCTATGATTTTGACTTATCAATATGAGAACTCCAAGACATGCCACATCAGCAATTTTATGTGTATCCTGGGAACTTTGGACCTAGATGACACATTTGACAACTTTCAAGGACCCGAATCTGCATTTTCTAAATTCATCGATCTAAGTGACACTGCATGAGAAGTTTAAGGACCGTCAGCATTTCAAACATTAATCGACTTGCCACAGTGGTTATTCATTTCATTCCTGCAGGGTTGAGTTCTGTATCTGGGATTCCGGTGGCTGGACCCTTTGTTCTATCATCTTCTTAGCGAAATGACACGCAGCTCTCCTGTGTTGGCGCATGCATCATGTCCTTTCTTGCCCAAATGCTGGATCTGGTATTGATTAAGAAAATACCTTTCCACCCAAGAAATGTTTGCTATGCTAACTTCATTTTCGTCTGAACAGCAGTGGAGGCCCCTGCTGAAATAATATGAGATATGCACGCGTACTAGGGTCATATACCCAATAGAGACCACCAAACAAACTACATAATTTTTGTACATACTAAATATGTTTGTTTATTTTGATTATTGTTCTGTTATTTTATGATCAATCCTCTATGCTTCTTCTAGTTATGTAGTGATGGAATAAGTTGTTCAAACAGACTCAATTTTTTTTTTAAAATTTGGCAGGCTGGTTCTATGGTTGAAGAGGAGATTCAATATCTTAGAGTGGCTCTGGGTCATGAAAATGAATCTTTTGAGGATTTTGTGAAAGCACATGATGCATGCCAAGAGGACCTTATGTTTTTCCCTACTAATAATAGCTATGGTTTAGCTAGTGTTGCTGGAAATGCTGATAAGATTTCTGCCTTGCAAAACGAGTTTGAAATTGTGAAGAAGCGAATGGACGATGAAGCTAAGAAGGCTTCTCGTCTTGAGCAGAAGATTAAGCTTCTGACACAAGGATACCAGGTAAAACTGGCATGCTAGATTTTCTGCATCCAGAACAATCTATATACATACCATGGCTTCATTCAAGTGTTTATCTGTATTTGGTTAGTGCATGCTTTTATTTCATCTGTCCCATTTTTTGGATTGCAATAAAATAATTTACTCTGAAGCCAGCCCTGAATAAGATAAGTTATTGGGCTGGCCATGGTTCTCACTCTCCATGCAAAGTATTCTTGGGGTTCACTTTTTGCCTGACTGGATTTCTTGTATTGAAACAAAATTTTTGGCGATACTGGCAGCACCGTGTATCTTGATGGATGTCCTATTCAAATGCCAATGCTTTGCTCACATACTGTTTGTTCTTTAGGTACGGGCTGGAAAACTCTGGTCACAGGTCCAGGACACATTCAAGCAGATGGATACTGCATCAACAGAACTCGAGTGCTTCCAGGAGCTGCAGAAGCAGGAGGGCCTTGCTGCTTCCTATCGAATATTGAATTTGACCGAAGAAGTGAATAAACAGAAAGCACTAGAACGGACTCTCCAAAGCCGCTATGGTGATCTGTTGTCTGGTTTCCAGAGGATCCAAGAACAACTTGAGGAGCACAAGAGACAACTCAAGATACAGGAGGCAATAGAAGCAGAAAATCGTGCTCAGGAAGAAGCAGCGCGGAGTCGTGCTGCTGAGGAAGAAGAAAGGAAGAGTCACAGTGTTGAACAGGGAGGACAGACAAACGAAGCTACTGATGGAGAAGCAGCAGGAAGCAAGGGAACCACCACTGAGGATCAGATGGATGTGGACAACGGGAATGTTGATGGGGAATTCGTAGGCTCTATTCCTCCAGCAATAGACACAGAAGGGGATAAGGGTGAGGTCCCACTTCAGGAGAACACTCCAATTGCTGAGAGTAGTGACTGTGCCTCCGCAAATGATGGGGCTGACAAGACCGATCCAGCCAAATCGGAAGGTCAGTATAAAGCTGATGACAGTATGGCTGTTGATACTGGTCGTGAGGAAGAAGGCAAGGATGACTTTGCTACTGTTGATGCCAGTAAAAGCGAAGGAAATGCTGCTGTATCTTCCGGTCTAGCTGTTTCAAATGAGGAGAATGGCCTGGCTCCTGAATGAATCGGCTATGCACTTGAGCTGCAGCATGTGGAGGTCGGCAATGTTTGATAATGAAGGCTATGTACTAACAGTTTTAGATGCAAAAGTAGCGCAGCCTTGAAGCCTTCTGAAAAATGGGAACACCAAGTTTTGAGGAACTCCTGGGAGAAGCAGCTTGAATGTTCAAAGTTACAGACGAGCATTTCGTTTAACTGTCTGATGCATCCCTTTGTTGGTGAACAAACTTGGGAGCCTACCTGATAATGTTCCAATTTTTGTCGATCTTGAAATTTTGCTGCTAGAAGCGTGCCGTGTGCACAAGAATTTGAACTTCTGCAAGCGAAAGAAATAGAATGCAAATATGAATATTTACATCATGACGTGTCATGAGGCCATCCCTAGCTATAAGATCTGTTTCCACTGATAACCTGAATGTGATGCCTAGGGGACACGCTGCACAGGCCACAACTTGTGTAGGAAAAAGTGCAGGAGCCCTGGTCCATGTCCAAGCATGAGGCACAGGGCACACTGGCATTGGATAGCCTCCGGTTTTGTCCACTTCTTGGTCGTATGCCAATGCTCCCCCAGCCCTTTTGGACCCTACCTGCATCCCAAATCACAAATATCTCCTTCCTGAGTTGACATCAGGCCAAGAAATATCCTGCAGGAGATATTTTCGGCTGGAAAAAGGCGCCGACATGTGTCGCTGACAAGCAGGCCCAAAAGTGCACCGGGTGGATCCAAGCCACGTCTTTTTCTGAAGTAGCAACAAGGCACATTTGGGCAGCACTGGACCATAGGAATGGCCAGTGGGAACGAGTGGGCCATGTCGCTGTGTAACCGTTCGCCCCAAAATAGATACGCTGAACCAGTAAACCCAGAGATTCTCTGGCCGGGAGATATTCAGTGCCTTCAGTCTCCACAACATAAACCGGAGGCGTCACTGGTTTTATTTTTTTTTGAGTGTGAGAAAATGGCAGCAAATCTTGAAGAGGAACTTTTTCATCGAAACAAAATAGCATGCACTTTTATTCTAATTGTCTCAAATATATGGCTAAACATGTTATGGAAATAAAGGTTTTCATAATGATATTTTTTTTACACGAACAGAGTCATGGTGCAGTGAATGAAAGGGGTTCCATCGAAACAAAACTAACATCACGACATTTACATTTTCATTTTACCAAAAGAACTATTTTACGTCGTGGTATGATTTTTTGTTACACTGAATCATTATATTAATGAATTTAGGAAAGTTAACAAAGAAAAAATAGAAGTCGTACAATGCATATGCCCAAATAAAGAAAATTAGACTGGGTAACAGCAGGCACTCTCCTCACCTCACTCCTCACTACTTTCCCGCTCTATCCATATATAAACCCCCTCCCTCCTCCTCTGCATGCCTCAACAACCCGTGTCCAAGAAACCACCTCCCCTCACCCCGATCCCAATCCAAATCCTTCGCCACGAGCCAATCCGGCCCAATCCGATCAGTCCCCACGCAATTTCCCATCTTTGTTTTCCATCTGAGTTTTATCTTTTTTTTTTGGGCGATCAAGATTTGATCGGAGTCCGGCGGCTGATTCGCCGGCGTTGGGGATGAAGCTCGATAGGGAGATGGAGATGCTGCTCAACGAGATCCCCCTCCTCCACCACGGCGGCCTCCTCGGCGGCGGCGAGGCGGGCGCCGACGACGACGACGCCGACCTCTCCTACCTCATCCACGAACTCGCCGCCATGGGCGTCGTCGACGGCGACGACGAGCCGCCGGTGCCGGCCGCCGCCGATGGCCTCGGCTTCTCCGGCTTCATTTACCCCAAGAAAGGCGAGAGTCTCCTGGCCTCGCACCCGTTCGCCATGGCCAACCACTGCGCGCACGCGCCGTCTCTGTTTGATCCCGTCCCCTTCGACGCCGCCGCGGCCGACGGCTGGGACATCCGGTGCTCCCCGCCGCCATCCGCGCCGCCACCGGCCACGCTGAGGGCCCGCTGCAAGAACGCCCGGAAGAAGAACGGCGCCTGCGGCGCGATGGCGGCGAGCCCCAAGAAGTGCGGGGCCGCGGCGGTGGCCAAGCCGCACGGCGAGAGCCTCGCCGGCCTGCGCGGGTTCATGTATCACGTCGCGCGCGACCAGCACGGCTGCCGGTTCCTGCAGCAGCGGCTCGACGACGGCAAGCGCGAGGTCGACCTCATCTTCGCCGGCGTGTCGCGCCACGCCGCGCAGCTCATGGTGGACCCGTTCGGGAACTACCTCATGCAGAAGCTGCTCGCCGTCTGCGACGCCGGGCAGAGGATGGCGCTCGTGCTCACCCTCACTGCCAGCCCGTTCGTGCTCGTCAGGATCTCTCTGAATGTCCATGGGTAAAACTGTCAAATCCATGCGTCGATTTTATTGCTAAAATTTCTTCACTTATTTGCTGCTAAGATTCGTCGATATGTGGTTACTGGTTCGTGATGAATCTGGCGATGGTGTTTCAGGACACGAGCAGTGCAGAAGCTGATTGAGAGCCTGAGGACAAGGGAAGAGATTAGTCTCATCATCGACGCTCTGCGCCCCGGGTTCTTGGAGCTCATTAAGGATCCCAATGGCAATCATGTCGTGCAGAAGTGCTTGCAGTCGTTCGAGGCCGATGACAACAAGGTACATGTGTGTTTGTGCCTGAACTTACGAACAATGTGGCTAACTGTGACGCCATTGTTCGCTCTGGAGTTCAGAGAAAATTTGTGCTTTGGTTCTTGCATATTTTTCTGGAGTTATGAGATTGGCAATCTTTGGATAGCAACTCGTGGCAAATATTTTGTCTTGTGCTACTTGCAGTTATCTGAAATTCGCACTGTATTTGGTTATCAAACTTACTGATTGCTGAATTGATAAGCATGGTTCATGACTAAACTGACATTCTGTCAATGTACAATCTTCAGGCGATCTTTGATGCTGCTTCTGTTCATTGTCTTGACATTGGAATGCAATGCCATGGTTGCTGCGTCCTGCAGCGCTGCATCGCACGTTCGCGAGGTGAGCATAGAGGGAAGCTCGTCTCTGCCATCGCTTGCAATGGATTTGAACTTGCGCAAGACGCCTATGGGTAACAGTCACTCTTCAACTGTACATTTCAAAAGTCATAAGATTTTTTTTTGCATTTAGCATCTTTGATCAATGTGAAACCTGTCTGCTGTGTTCACAGGAACTATGTTGTCCAGTATGTAATAGACCTGAAGATCCCAAATGCGAATTCAAGTCTTGCACAGCAGTTTGAAGGCAAGTACATCCACCTTTCCATGCAGAAGTTCAGCAGCAATGTGGTTGAGAAATGCCTGAAAGTCTTCAAGGAGGCAGACAAGGCGAAGATCATACTCGAACTCCTCGCCATGCCTCACCTGGAGCAGTTGCTTCAGCACCCATATGCAAACTATGTCATATACTCTGCTCTTCAGAATTCCAAGGTAAGAACATGAAGAAAAGGGCATAATAACTATGCTATTTTGGCAGTGACTAAACCACCGATTTTTCTAACTGTATTTAACATTTCAGGGGTCACTCCATTCTGCACTGACCAACGCAATCCGACCTCATGTGGAACTACTTAGGACCAGTCCATACTGCAAGAGGATATACTCTCGAGCTCTGCTGAAGAAGTGATGAACTGATGACAGTTCGTCAGCATGTAACAAGAACGACTGCTGTCTGGTGTTGTTTTTCCAGTTTCGAAAGGCATAAAGATGATCACAGCATAGATCTGTATAAATTAGTATTCTTTGATCGTGTACTTCTACTTGTACCTGTACTTGATGCACAGCCTGTGCCTGGCGTTGCATAAGCCATCTGCGGTGGAATAAGTTCAATTGAACAAGCCCTCGCCACAAACTATCTCATCTTTAAAGTTTTGTTATCGACACATATTGGGAAGATATTTCTGTTGGTTCAGTTCATCATTTGTTTCAAGTTCATTGGAAGTGTTTGCAACTGATTCCCATCAAGACGGAAAATATTTTGCAATCCATTGAATTTCATTTACTGGGCCTCGTTTCAGATTGTCTTGGTGTCACATCTCATTTTGTAGTAGCAAAGACTAAAAAACAATATGCGAGGCAAAAACTTTAATGTCTGAAGTTGCAATGAAGCTAGCACCTAGAAATATGGGTAGATGCATCTTATTCATTTAAATCTTGATGTGAAGAACTGTTGCTAGAACAATAGCAAACTATTTCAATAAAAGAGCAGGAACAGAAATGAAGGAAGTGGACTTTGACACAAATAAAAAAGCTAACATGTCACGAATAGGAAAGAAGAATTCGTAGTAACCCATAATGAATAATACTTCCAAAAAGAAGAAGAAAAATTCAGCACTGGCGCTGGAAGTAAAGTAGATTTTTTTTGTCATTTTTGTTGCCGTGTGTTGTAAATCCACAATGTCCCACAAGACAGTGACACTGTAAACACACAAGAGACATGGAAATTCTTATCTATCCACCATATTTTCATCAACTTGAACCCCTTGATTTCAGATTACCTCGCCTGGGTTTTGGGCTTTTGGCTGGAAGAGAAGAATTGTATATGGAAGGGCCATCTAAGGTGGGTGGTGTCTTGACAGCCAGGGAGAGAGGGCTGTTCATAGATTTGCACTGCTGATTGGGCCTGTTCAAAGGTTTACACTGATAATTGGGCCAATTCATGTATTTGACACTCAAGATGGGCCACTTTCTTTACTCAAGATGGCCCATTATGGCTACGTGGGCTTAAATTGTTTTCATTAGTTTCTTTACTATATGGACACTATATTTTTTTGTAATAGTTACAGGACCTGCATTGATTACGTGTGCGCTGCTGCCGAGGCATGAATTTTATCCCTATATCTAAAAACATGATTTACTTGTATTACTTCACACATATGGTTATACATTTCTAAGAAAAAAAACATGCTTATCTTTCTAATTAGAAAATATTCTATTTTAGGGCATCGAACTATCGGTGAGTCGATGGAAATGGAGGAGGTCGGAAGTTGGAACAAAGGTGAGCCCATGAGAAGCAAAGCTGGCTCCCGAATAATGGATTTGATGATTGAAGCAATAATAATATTGTTTTCCAGGTGTTTGTCAGCTAGGCTAATAATGGAAAAAAGAACAAAAATGCAACAAATTCAAATGGTTCTTTAGTGCTTGCCCGGGCTGATTTGGGCCAAGCGCCACGGCCCTAGGTGTGGGCCAAATCCCCCGTTGTACCTTCTTGATTTTTCCAGGCCCCAAGTCATTTTCTGCATGGTGTGGCTCTGGCCGCTGGCTGGCCCAGCACATGAGTGAAGGGTCGAAGGCCCCTCCGGCGCAATGGCCGCCCCGCCGAATTTTTTTTTAATTTTTTTTACGATTTTTCAAAAATAACGGTTGGATGGCACCGCCGTATCATTTGGCTACCGCCAAATAAACCGGCGGTTAGGATTAACCGCCGGTTTAACCGCCGTTTAAACCGGCGGTTCCCCTAACCGCCGGCCTGCGGTTGAAGTAACCGCCGTTCCATTTGGCGGTTAGGCTTGCCGCCAAATGGAACGGCGGTAAGGGGTTTTTTTTTTATTTTTGCATTGAAAAAGCGGTTTAATTTGTATGTTGCACCGTAAATTTTTTAAAATGCTTGCGAATGAAGGAAAACGAATAATATCACAAACAAAAAAGTACTGAACATGAAAAGTATAATACAACATCCAGTACAATACATAATCACTCGAGTGTAAAAAGTAAAAAACTAAATGCGGCCTCGCTTGACCACCTTAGGCCTGACCCTCCTGGCCGCCTGCTGCGCGGCCCTCGTGTGGTGCGCGGAGTACGTGAGGGGGTCAGGTGGCGGTGCCTGCCGACTCGGGCGCCCTGCATCCGCAGGAGGCGGTGTCGTGAACGGTGGCTGCTGCGAGAACTGAGTAGCAGGTACAGGGGCGCTACCTAACTGCGAACCACCAACCTCCTCCTGCGACCCCTGCCCCTGTCGGTACCAGGTCTCAATGTCGGAGGGGACCGTCCACTGGGTGGCCGCGGGGTGGTGCTCCTCGACTGGGTCGTCGGGTGTCCCGCCTGAAGCGTACGCTGCATTATACACAATCACGTTAGTACGTAAGTAAAAGTATATAGTAATATCGTTTGGTCAATTACGTACCTAAGCCGTGGACGGCCTGCCCTGCCGACGTGGACGCGCCGGCTGTGGTCATCGGTGGTTGCCCTGTCACATAAAACGTTAGTCGAGAACGTAATTAGTCAATGATAGGATGTTACGAACAAAACTTGGATACTATAGTGTACCTGTGCTGTAGACAGCTGACGGCCTCGGCGTGTACGTGGGTATCCCGAAGGGAGCGCTCTGAACCAGGGCAGGCGTGCTAAGCGCGGGAGGTACCGTCGACGCACCTGGTCCCATAGAAGTGAAGTGTAGGCGCGAGGAGTTGGACGGCGCGGAGGGTGCCGTCGACGGACCTGCTCCCATAGGAGGGAAAGGCGGCTGCGAGGAGCTGGGCGGCGCGTGGTACGTACGTCCAGTGGACGTATTTAAATATGAATTTGAAGTACTTCACTCCACAAAAAATGTTCAATCCTCCAAGTTGGAATTCTTTGCCATTGACAACATATTTTTGCACTATTTTCAATCATTCCATATTTCATCAATTTTAGTGGTACTCAATTAGGAATTATAGCAACCATACACAAAAAATTACAATAAAATGGGGAAAGCACATTCATATGCTTATGTTTCAGTACCAAAAATTTAAAATGCACATGATTATGATGGATGAATGCTTATGCTTCCAATTTATGCTCAGAAATAATAGTACGGGATATCACATGGATCACTTATGTTTGCACTATTCTTGCAATATTCATTCTTTCAGTAATCGATACATTTCAACATTCCTCATTGGAAATTATGGCGGCATTGCATGGCTAGTCTGGACATGAAAACTTGCAGATGGTGGGAATAGGAAGAAGGGGCGCTCCGGTGAGGTCACTGCCCCCTCTACTTGTAACTACTCTGAATGGGGTGATGGCTGCCCAGACGGAGTAGCCCTGATGCATAGTCGAGGGGGCTGCTATGATGTGGTGAGTTATTTCCTGTGATATCTTTTATTTCCTATAATGTGTGGTGCATGTGATATTGTTGCCATCATATAAGGTTCTGCTGCTGCTGCTGCAAAANAACTGATGACAGTTCGTCAGCATGTAACAAGAACGACTGCTGTCTGGTGTTGTTTTTCCAGTTTCGAAAGGCATAAAGATGATCACAGCATAGATCTGTATAAATTAGTATTCTTTGATCGTGTACTTCTACTTGTACCTGTACTTGATGCACAGCCTGTGCCTGGCGTTGCATAAGCCATCTGCGGTGGAATAAGTTCAATTGAACAAGCCCTCGCCACAAACTATCTCATCTTTAAAGTTTTGTTATCGACACATATTGGGAAGATATTTCTGTTGGTTCAGTTCATCATTTGTTTCAAGTTCATTGGAAGTGTTTGCAACTGATTCCCATCAAGACGGAAAATATTTTGCAATCCATTGAATTTCATTTACTGGGCCTCGTTTCAGATTGTCTTGGTGTCACATCTCATTTTGTAGTAGCAAAGACTAAAAAACAATATGCGAGGCAAAAACTTTAATGTCTGAAGTTGCAATGAAGCTAGCACCTAGAAATATGGGTAGATGCATCTTATTCATTTAAATCTTGATGTGAAGAACTGTTGCTAGAACAATAGCAAACTATTTCAATAAAAGAGCAGGAACAGAAATGAAGGAAGTGGACTTTGACACAAATAAAAAAGCTAACATGTCACGAATAGGAAAGAAGAATTCGTAGTAACCCATAATGAATAATACTTCCAAAAAGAAGAAGAAAAATTCAGCACTGGCGCTGGAAGTAAAGTAGATTTTTTTTGTCTTTTTTGTTGCCGTGTGTTGTAAATCCACAATGTCCCACAAGACAGTGACACTGTAAACACACAAGAGACATGGAAATTCTTATCTATCCACCATATTTTCATCAACTTGAACCCCTTGATTTCAGATTACCTCGCCTGGGTTTTGGGCTTTTGGCTGGAAGAGAAGAATTGTATATGGAAGGGCCATCTAAGGTGGGTGGTGTCTTGACAGCCAGGGAGAGAGGGCTGTTCATAGATTTGCACTGCTGATTGGGCCTGTTCAAAGGTTTACACTGATAATTGGGCCAATTCATGTATTTGACACTCAAGATGGGCCACTTTCTTTACTCAAGATGGCCCATTATGGCTACGTGGGCTTAAATTGTTTTCATTAGTTTCTTTACTATATGGACACTATATTTTTTTGTAATAGTTACAGGACCTGCATTGATTACGTGTGCGCTGCTGCCGAGGCATGAATTTTATCCCTATATCTAAAAACATGATTTACTTGTATTACTTCACACATATGGTTATACATTTCTAAGAAAAAAAACATGCTTATCTTTCTAATTAGAAAATATTCTATTTTAGGGCATCGAACTATCGGTGAGTCGATGGAAATGGAGGAGGTCGGAAGTTGGAACAAAGGTGAGCCCATGAGAAGCAAAGCTGGCTCCCGAATAATGGATTTGATGATTGAAGCAATAATAATATTGTTTTCCAGGTGTTTGTCAGCTAGGCTAATAATGGAAAAAAGAACAAAAATGCAACAAATTCAAATGGTTCTTTATTGAAGCAATAATAATATTGTTTTCCAGGTGTTTGTCAGCTAGGCTAATAATGGAAAAAAGAACAAAAATGCAACAAATTCAAATGGTTCTTTAGTGCTTGCCCGGGCTGATTTGGGCCAAGCGCCACGGCCCTAGGTGTGGGCCAAATCCCCCGTTGTACCTTCTTGATTTTTCCAGGCCCCAAGTCATTTTCTGCATGGTGTGGCTCTGGCCGCTGGCTGGCCCAGCACATGAGTGAAGGGTCGAAGGCCCCTCCGGCGCAATGGCCGCCCCGCCGAATTTTTTTTTAATTTTTTTTACGATTTTTCAAAAATAACGGTTGGATGACACCGCCGTATCATTTGGCTACCGCCAAATAAACCGGCGGTTAGGATTAACCGCCGGTTTAAACGGCGGTTAAATCTAACCGCCGTTTTAACCGGCGGTTCCTCTAACCGCCGGCCTGCGGTTGAAGTAACCGCCGTTCCATTTGGCGGTTAGGCTTGCCGCCAAATGGAACGGCGGTAAGGGTTTTTTTTTTTCATTTTTGCATTGAAAAAGCGGTTTAATTTGTATGTCGCACCGTAAATTTTTTAAAATGCTTGCGAATGAAGGAAAACGAATAATATCACAAACAAAAAAGTACTGAACATGAAAAGTATAATACAACATCCAGTACAATACATAATCACTCGAGTGTAAAAAGTAAAAAACTAAATGCGGCCTCGCTTGACCACCTTAGGCCTGACCGTCCTGGCCGCCTGCTGCGCGGCCCTCGTGTGGTGCGCGGAGTACGTGAGGGGGTCAGGTGGCGGTGCCTGCCGACTCGGGCGCCCTGCATCCGCAGGAGGCGGTGTCGTGAACGGTGGCTGCTGCGAGAACTGAGTAGCAGGTACAGGGGGCGCTACCTAACTGCGAACCACCAACCTCCTCCTGCGACCCCTGCCCCTGTCGGTACCAGGTCTCAATGTCGGAGGGGACCGTCCACTGGGTGGCCGCGGGGTGCTGCTCCTCGACTGGGTCGTCGGGTGTCCCGCCTGAAGCGTACGCTGCATTATACACAATCACGTTAGTACGCAAGTAAAAGTATATAGTAATATCGTTTGGTCAATTACGTACCTAAGCCGTGGACGGCCTGCCCTGCCGACGTGGACGCGCCGGCTGTGGTCATCGGTGGTTGCCCTGTCACATAAAACGTTAGTCGAGAACGTAATTAGTCAATGATAGGATGTTACGAACAAAACTTGGATACTATAGTGTACCTGTGCTGTAGACAGCTGACGGCCTCGGCGTGTACGTGGGTATCCCGAAGGGAGCGCTCTGAACCGGGGCAGGCGTGCTAAGCGCGGGAGGTACCGTCGACGCACCTGGTCCCATAGAAGTGAAGTGTAGGCGCGAGGAGTTGGACGGCGCGGAGGGTGCCGTCGACGGACCTGCTCCCATAGGAGGGAAAGGCGGCTGCGAGGAGCTGGGCGGCGCGTGGTACGTACGTCCAGTGGACGCCAAGCTGGAGGACGAGGCGGGGTGGCGTGGAATCGCCGGAGCGTCGTCGTGCCGGCACGAAACCGCCCGCCTGAACTTCGTGAGGAGGTGCAGAATGTGGTCGTACGTCGCCACGTGGTCGGCGGGGGTCATGAAGTCCGCCCTCGCTCGGCTAAACGCAGCCGTAGCGTCGATCTCCGCGAGCACGTCGTACTGTTCAATTAGGTTAATAAAAATGCGTACTGATCGAATGTGTTATAGCAGTAAGGACGTAGTACTTACCCCAATCGCGTAGTTCTGGTCGCGTCGAACCGGGTACGTGCTCGTCACCTGCGCCGGGGGGAAAGTGGGCTGGGGCGGAACGCGGAGGACCCGAACGCGGGTCCTAGGCCAGTACCACCGCAGGTACGCTGCGAAGGCCTCGTCGGAGTGCGGGCGGTGCTCGGCGACGACGTGGTTCAACGCGTCCGCCCAACCGACCACGTACGGCGCCACCGCGGGCTGCCACAGTGTGCCAGCTGTGTGTCCCCTCCTCGTCCACCTATTCAAAGATCGACCATGTGAGTTAAGAAATATACAAAACTTGCGGGACGGAAATACGACACACGTACCTGTGGTGGACCGGGTCGACGGAGTGGACGACCGGGAGCGGTGACTCCTGGTAGAGGTGGAACTGCCTCATCACCCTGTGCACCGCGTACTCCTCCACGTGGACGTCGAAGACCAGGGGCTTCGTCGTCAACCAGTTTGTGCCTATCGTGTATGACACACACGTTTGGCACATCCCCCACAACCATACTCTTCAGCCTCTCCAGAAACCAATACCAGGTGTCTCCGCTCTCTTTCTCCACAAAAGCCAAGGCCAAAGGCACTAATTGATTGTTACCGTCGCCGGCAACGGCGGTGAGGATTGTGCCTTTGTACCTTCCAGTCAGGAAGGTCCCATCAATGCAAATGACTGGCCTACAGTGTCTGAAAGCCTTAATGCACGGCCCCAATGCCAGGAATGCCCGCTGCAGCACTTGCTTCCCTGGCCTTAAGACAGAGGGGAAAGTCTTAAGGTCATAGAAGCTCCCTTTATTTCGTTGGCATATGGCGTGCAGCAAAGCAGGAAGGTTGTCATATGATGCTTCATAAGTCCCTCACTTCATCTCGAATACCTTCTGTCTCGCTCTATATGCCTTGCCGTAACTAATTTTGTACTTGAATTTCTCCTCGATGGCACATATTATAGACTTGGGCTCGTAGCTTGGATTATCAATGATCTGTGCATACATCAAGTTTGCCACAAAACCAGAAGTGAGGTTTCGGTGGTCTGTGTCCAGCTGCTCAAGCACACATGTGTGATCCTCGATTCTGGTCACCTCCCAGTAATGATTCCACTTCCCACAGAATGCATGAACCCGAAAAGGACACCCTTCTGTGACGCAGCATATGTCATAGACTTGTTTGCTGCTCTTAACAATCCTGAACTCCCTTTGCAAACACAAAGTGGACCACTGTTTGATTGCATCCTTCATTTCTTCTGCAGTCTTGTAGCACGAACCGAGGCAAACTTCGTTGCTCCTGTACTCCCAGGGGACTTGTTGGCCTTCATTTATCGTAAGCTGTGAGAAGTCATAGTTCACCCAGTTCCTTGGCACCTGCACCTCCTCGGCCTCGTCATCATCCGACCAGTCCTCCTCAAAGTACTGCTCATGCTCTGTGGCCTCCCTCTCTGCCTCCAAAACCATCTCAGGAAAATTTTCTGCTTCATCAAGCTCCCCCGATGGTTCAGGGGGTGCGTTGTCTCTTTGTCCGGCTGCCGCTTCTTCCACTTGTTCACCTTCCTCCCCAGTAGCATCTTCAAGGTTTTCCCCTCCAGCATCAACTTCTTCGTGCACATCACTGCTGGCCCCAGCCTTGTGGAAGGCTCGCACAAGCAACACCAGCGGCATACCATGCTGCGTACATAGTGTCACATATGACCTCCAGTTCTGGGTTCCTTGAAGCGCAACAAGTTCCCAATATGTAGTTGCACTTCTGTTCATCACTGCCATCACTGACAGGTCATGCTGGGCTTCATCAAGTCCAAATGAATGATAAAGCCACTTTGTTATTGAAACCCAATTTCTCTCTGCTGCTCTAGCTACTTTTCTGGTGGTACAACTAAAATCTGACAGGTCTACCCCTTCAGGACCATATCTAACTTCCCCTGATCCATAGAACAATTGGAACCATAATGGTTCAGACATGACTAAAACCAAACCAGGACAATAGGAACAATTAATAAGATTTTCTACTCATAAAAAAGAAACTCTAATATAAAGTCTAATATAAAGTCTAAAAAAACTTATGCATAATACACTCGTATATCAATAAAACTCTACTGTAAACTCTACTATAAACTCTAATATAAAATTTAATATAAACTATAATATAAAGTCATTACACTAATATAAAGTTTAATATAAACTCTAATATAAAGTCATTACTCTAATACAAAGTCTAATATAAAGGCATTACTTGAATATAAACTGTAATATAAAGTCATTACTCTAATATAAACTCTAATATAATGTCATTATTCTAATATAAACTCTAATTGAAATTATTATCTAAATTGTAATATACATAAAACTCTAACAGAAACTCTAATATAAAAAGATATAAACTGTAATGTATACTCTAAAATGCATAATTACATTATATATAAAATTGTGGGGTAAACTCTAATATCAGTCCATCTAATATAAAAAGATATATTAATACATATCAAATATCACTAAAAGTAATGACTCTAACTATCTCTAATGTCACTAAATATAAGGTAACTCAAACTAATATCACTAAATCTAATATCAGTCTCTAATAGTTATTTCAGTAACTAAGTCTAATATCATTAACTGAAAAATAATACTACGATTTAATACTGTGTAAACTAAATACTAAAATAATTACAAAGTCATAAATCTACCAAATTGAAGTTACAACTACGAGATCGGATTTTACCTCAAACCGAAGCGCAGATCTGGCAGGGCTTCGCCGCTGATTCTTCCTCTCCCTAACCCTCCTCTCTAACCCTAGTTTTTCTTTTTTCTGATTTAGAATGAATTTTTAAACCTGATTTCGGCTTATATAGAGGTCCTGCCCCTAACCGCCGAATGGTTTGGCGGTAAGGGGATCCCGCCGTGGATCCGACGGCGGGAGCCTTCCCGCTGGATCGGACGGCGCGGCAAGGGGCGGGATCCCCCTACCGCCAAACCATTCGGCGGTTAGGACCCCGGGCCCACGTGCCGACACCTACCGCCAAACCATTTGGCGGTTTGGTTGCTCATACAGTTCAAATTTAAATTTTAAAATTCAAACCGCAAATTCAAACGGCGGTTGCTCTAACCGCCGAATGAATCGGCGGTTAGCTTTTCTTACCGCCGTATGATACGGCGGTTGGATGAACCGTTATTTTTGAAAAATCGTAAA
Source organism: Alloteropsis semialata (assembly GCA_004135705.1). Classification (NCBI taxonomy): domain Eukaryota; kingdom Viridiplantae; phylum Streptophyta; class Magnoliopsida; order Poales; family Poaceae; genus Alloteropsis; species Alloteropsis semialata. The sequence continues at coordinate 20,788,864 of CM014272.1, forward strand.
AAAAAAATTAAAAAAAAATTCCCGCCCCGCCAATGCGCTCTGCCTGACAGTGAAAGCGAAGAGCCTGTTATTAGATAGGATGGGAACTGGGCCCTCCAGGCCCATTCACCTACAGAGTTTGGATCGGTTCTTCTCTCCTCGCGATTTGATTGCTCAATCTATCTCGGTTTCAATTACAGTGACGTGTAGTTTTGCTGAAAATTGATTCAATTTTATCTGAAATCAGCACTTGAGGGCGAGATTGCAAACAACAAAACCAAATAAACCCGTAATCTGCGTAGCTCAATCCATTTGATTTCGCCGAAATTCGTAGTACAGTCAACAAGTATACTACAAGAGCAGTTTTTTTTTAAAGAAAGATGGATAAACAAGATCCCAATAGGTGTCTCCAACTAATTATATGTGCAAACCTACACAAGGAACCAGAACAAATGCTATATTGAGCACGATGTTTTTGCAAGAATTAAAGATGATGATACTGCATACCATTTTCAACAGCCGAGTAGTCATTTGAAAAGGTTACCTCCGTTATCAGATTCACAAATTATTTCCGACTCAACAATTTTTAGGTCCTTTAGATTTATTCTTATCATTGGAGAGGCTAAAACCAGTGATTTAACCAAGCCAACCCATCTAACAAGACATGCAGCCAAAAACTGATGATGTGAAGCATCAGTCTAGAAATCAGAACCTGAAAATACTAATCTGAATTATCAAATTTTATTTAGCATACAGACTAATTATTCCCGGGACCTTCTTCTTGCCAAAAACATTGGTTAAAGCCTTAACATAGTATTTTAATGAATGAAAATTATGGTGATCCTAGATTTTGTTATTGAACAGGTAAACATATTTTTCAGGAATTTATGAGCATTTAATTTAAATGAAAACTATTTATTTAACCACCCACAATACACCAACAGAGAGAAAAAGTCACCAGAAAATATAGATACACTTTCTGGTCATGAAATTTTTACTGTGGCACCTGTATTACCATTATACCATATCCATTACTGTGAATTTCTCATACTTTTCTAAACAACATATAATATTTGATGATTTAAGCAAGACAAAACAACTAGAAACAAGATACATAAGTAGATTTACACATGCAATTTGGAGCCATATATTTTACAGAACACTTCTAACCTCCAGAACAACATCAGGTAAATCTACAGCATTTACTAAGCCATACAACTATTTACTACTTTTTATCTTTCTTTTACCTTACATGAGCTAGATCTACTGCAAACATGTCAAGAAAGAGATGAAAAGCCACTTTATCTGAATCTACTGATTAGAACAAAACTAACCAAGTGGATTTACATTTTTCTCACATGTTGGTGATTTACTAGGTATTTAAAAATTTATCTAACCTATTTATTTGACTAAATCAAAACCCATGTCAAATCACATAATCCGTGTGCATGCGTTACTTCTGGATAGATCTACTGAAGGCCAAGCTAACAAAACAAGTTTCGTATTTTTATCATTTTTCTATGATTTTCTATGCAGAAAACAAGATCGTAGCTATTAGCATAAAAACAATGATGAAAACATAGACTCATCATGCAATAATCTCCTTGAAACTTTTCCTATCTAATAACTATACCCATCACTTTTATTGAACACCCCTAGGCTTCTATCTTTCCTACTAAACAACCGTTCTTCTACCTTGGGACAAAACAGAGCCTGGCTCGTTAGTTTGAGATTTCAGTCAGCGGGATCTTGGCTGACGGAGGTGGATGGGAGAGGAAAAAGAGAGCTATGGAAATAGGAGCTCACAATGGTTTTGTTTGAGGGATTTGTTTGAGGAAGATGGTGGCGGAAAGGTGAAGTTCAATGTGTGTGTGTGTGTGTGTGTTGGGGGGGGGGTGGGGGTTTAGAAGCTTGGTAAGGGAGGCGAGATTGTGGAGGTGATGTGGAGGATGTGTGGAGGGAGATGTAGAGGCAGAGTAGTAGAGGCTTTGAGCGAAAGGAATTGCTTGTAGGACCCTGGGCGTGGTGAGTTTAGTTGGGAAGGTTGAGTGAAGTTACAGCATGGCATTCATGGCAAGGCAAAACTAGGTGCAGTGCCTGTGGTTTTGACGATCACAGCAGTTTTGCATGGCGAAGGGCAAGGTGGTGAGCTACAGCGCTAGCGTGTGGCTTGGCGCAGAACAAAGGAGGCGCGTGGGCTGCCACGAGTATCTACTTATGGGACTGAATATATACTGATTGTTAACCCATTCAACATTAGAGCAACATATTTGACTACCCACAACGCCCAAAAATCATGCATAAGTGACACTAACAATCTATACCAAAGATGTAGAGGGATGGAAGGGATACAGCTTTTAGTAAGGGTGCTTGGGCTAAAAAGAAAATGTTGAGAGAAATAGGGGCTCTAAAATCAGCAAAAACTGCGTTCTCTGCAAATTTAGTATAGAACTTAGAAGGTTTCAGAGAAGAGGAAAATGCAAAGGTTTGACAAGATTTTGACCTCGAATTCGACCAATCAACACTCAAACTTAACTGTTGTGCAGTACACCATTCCAAAGTAGATACCAAGAGGATTTCAATTTTCTATTGTAACCATGTATGTTTGTAGGCAAAGTAAATTTTAAACCTTGCTCAAAGACAGCTAGTTGGAACAGTTTTAAGACTTGGCCACCTCTAGCAGATTTCGAGTACTATGTATTTAAATATGAATTTGAAGTACTTCACTCCACAAAAAATGTTCAATCCTCCAAGTTGGAATTCTTTGCCATTGACAACATATTTTTGCACTATTTTCAATCATTCCATATTTCATCAATTTTAGTGGTACTCAATTAGGAATTATAGCAACCATACACAAAAAATTACAATAAAATGGGGAAAGCACATTCATATGCATATGTTTCAGTACCAAAAATTTAAAATGCACATGATTATGATGGATGAATGCTTATGCTTCCAATTTATGCTCAGAAATAATAGTACGGGATATCACATGGATCACTTATGTTTGCACTATTCTTGTAATATTCATTCTTTCAGTAATCGATACATTTCAACATCCCTCATTGGAAATTATGGCGGCATTGCATGGCTAGTCTGGACATGAAAACTTGCAGATGGTGGGAATAGGAAGAAGGGGCGCTCCGGTGAGGTCACTGCCCCCTCTACTTGTAACTACTCTGAATGGGGTGATGGCTGCCCAGACGGAGTAGCCCTGATGCATAGTCGAGGGGGCTGCTATGATGTGGTGAGTTATTTCCTGTGATATCTTTTATTTCCTATAATGTGTGGTGCATGTGATATTGTTGCCATCATATAAGGTTCTGCTGCTGCTGCT
>CM014272.1:20793182-20809868 GCA_004135705.1 Alloteropsis semialata
GCATTTCTGATATACTAACAAAAAACGAGACGAGCAAGTCAAAGTTCACCCAACTGCAAGGAATTGTGATCCACCCTTCATCCTCCATGACATCAGTGTGCGTCCCCGGCTGTACCAGGCTCTTCGAATCTACAGAAGCAGAATCCGCTCCAGCATCCCCAGGCCCATTGCTAGCAGCTCCATCCTCGTCGCGGGTGGAGGGCTGGTACGAGTCCTCCGCGCTGATGAGACCCTCCAGCGTCGTAGCTGGCTTCGGCAAGGCATCCTCTGGGATCCGTGGCAGCTCGGGCACCGCAGGCTGCGCGGTCCGGTAGAGGAAATTCATCGGTGGATGCTACTCAAATTCCCTTCCCTGCAGAGCAGACAAGAGCAGAGGTTAAAGAGGCGAGATCTGCACCTTGGCAAGCTAATCTGCAGTTCCACACGGCACCACGAAACCTAAAGAGCAACGCGATTGCCATGGAAGAGCATAAGCTGCAAGACTAACTGAATCTGCATCTCCAACTGGCTGGATCACATCAATGGGTAACAAGGGAGGCTAAAGAACGCAGCGCAGCGCACGAATCGAGCGCTGGATGGACCTGGAATTCGGAATGTTGGGCAGGGAAGGACGGATTCGGGTCCGATTGGGGAAGAAACTAAGCCCCCGACTGAGTGAATCTGGAGGGAATTTGCGTGAGCGAGCGAGGATCACTGACCGGCACTAGTGGGGGACCAGACGCTGCCTCGCCTGGGCGGATCGCCGCTCCCGCCAGACAGGGCGACGCGCGGCGGCGGCGGCGGCGGTGGATCAAATCCGGCAGAGAGTGAGGGAGGACGAGGAGGGGGGTCGGCGGCGATGGGCTCTCAAGCCCCGTCGTTCTTTCCGTCCGCGGAGACAGCAGGAGCCGGTAGGGGTACACAAGGTAAACACTGACGGGTGGGCCCCTTACGATTTTCTTTTAAGTAAAGTAGAATTAAATAATTATAATTACAACAGCGTTTATGCACACTTGCACAGTATAACCATGGTTCTGTGTATACAGTACAGCTATGCACGTGGACTGTCTAATGTATTTTGATGAGTTTGCACTGAGTAATTTGATGTTATTAGATCATGAGGTATTAGCGCTCTAAATACACGACGGTAGTAAAAAAACTATAATAATTAACCGTGATACCAAAACATGCATAGATTGCTCCACTGAAAATAGCACATTGTTTGAAAAACGATACATAATGTTTCGAGGACGAGGCTAAAAAAAGAGATGGAAGAGACCTTGAGCAAGTTTTAGTAGTTAGATGTGGTGAATATTTTTGCAAGTCTAATCTATCATCGTGTGTCTGTTATGTGTTCTTTTGGTATCTCTCGCGTAGTCGCGTAGAACAGTAATACTTTTAAGAGAAAAGCTACAACAAATCGATGTGCTTGTGCTCTAACGTTTGGTGTTGCTAGCTAGTAGCAACAAGTATTTCGATAAATACCGTTACACATGTTTATATAGAAATTGTGTATATTACATAAATTGAAGCCATTAATTTTGATTTTGATTAAGTCAATTGGTTTTTTAGATTTAGGTGTACTTATGGATATTATAATCTTAACTTTAAAAATATTTTACTTGTAATTAAACCATTTAGAAATCATTTATAATAATTTCATGTAGTATCATATAGGGTACTATAAAATTTTATATTGGATCATGTAAAATTTTTCTATAAACTCAGAATCAAGGTAGGAAATAGCGGGCTATGAAGTTTAGCGGTAGCATTTTCTAAAAGCTATAGAAAGCTATAGCGGGCTATAGCGAAAGCTAAATCATTTAGCGGAATGATAAAATAGTCAATAATCACATATAAAATTATAAGTTTCATTGATGTAACACCAAAAACTAGACTATAACAAGTCTCTTAAATGCCCAACGGGGCGTACTATGTTATCTAGGGTCCACCATATGTTCATTTAGTTGTATCAATTCTTTTGACTGCATTTTTGAGAGAATGACACTATTAAAATCTACACACCACTTGACATTTAGCGCCGCTAAATCTCGCAAAAGCCAGTTTAGCGGACATTTAGCACCGCTAAATCTCATAAAAACCCCTTTATCATATATAGCGGACAAATATTGTATAGCATAGCGGTAGATCGCCTAAAAAGCTAATAGCTGGCTATAGCAAAGCTATAGCGGGCTATTTCCTACATTGCTCAGAATACTATAAATCTAAAATAAAAGGTGAAATCAGTATCAGTTTTTGTCCAAACATAATATTACGGAAAAGTCTAAATTACCCCCTCAACTATAGCCAAAGTCTAGATAACTCTCTAAACAATTTTTTGTTCAAATAACCCCCTATACTATGTTAATTAGTTCAATTTACCCCTTAATAGAATTTGTCTTTTTTGTTCTCCACATACAAATAGATTTTTAAGTTCAAATTTTGCAATGTGATAGCCGAAAACATAACTTATATTAGAAAAATGTATTTTGAATTTTTCAGAATTATTTTAATATCTAATACATATAGTTGTAAATTAATCATAAACTATATAAAAAATAAGTACAAAAAAATTATAAGATATTTTTTAACGTAGTATGCGATGTTTTCTATCATCCCACAAAATTTGAACTTAAAACTCTATTTGTGCGTTGAGAAACAAAAAAGACAAATCTTATTAAGGGGTAAATTGGACCAATTGGCAAAGTTGTGGAAGTAAATTGAACCAAAATATAGTTTAGAGAGTTAACAAGACTTTTGATCATGGTTCAGGGGGTAATTTAGACTTTTTGCTAGTATTACCCTAGGACACTGATAACATTGAGGAACTAGCGAAGTCTAGATGTAATAGTCCTTAATTACTATATGCCGATCTTGTTTGGGACGGCTCGCCTGACGGTGAGGCTTTGGTTACTAAAGTCCTCAAAGGAAAAAATGGTGATATCTTCTCCGTATTGAAATATTTGTTGTTGCTAATTTTTTCTAAAATGTTTGATCCTCATCTTATTTAATTTTTATGCAACTATGTAAATAGTAAGTTACATTTAAAATACATATATTGTTTAAACAAATCACAATCAAAATAATTGATGCACATAATATTTTAATAAGACGAACGACGACAGAAACTTGATATGAAAGAAATTTGATATAATTGATGCACATAGGGCCTGTTCAATTGAACAAACTTTACAAAAAGTTTTCACCTCGAGAACCGTGTCAGTTTATTTCTTCTCTCTGCGCACGCGACCCAATACATAAACTTTTCACCACTTTTCACCGTATCACCACAATTAAACAGGCCCATAATATTTCAAAATCACAAACATGCGAACGACGACAGAAATTTGATGTGAAAGAGTATTATATAACTTTATTATAGTATATGGACGGACGGTCTTGTCGTTTCCCCGTTTCCCGTGTCAGCAGTAACTCAGCACTCAGCCACTCACCAAGCCGGCAGGCGGCAGCTCTCCTTTGCCCTTTCCTCTCTCGCTCGCTGGAATCAAGCTCCGGCCACATCCAGCTGCCTCCAGAGGGACGGGGAGGTCTCGCTCTTGCCGCAGGTTGACTTCTCGTCGCGGCCGCAGACAAGCAGAGAAGCTCCAATTGCGCGTCCATGGAGAAGCAGGAGGAGAGCTCCCAGGCCCAGCAGGGTAGAAAGAGGAGCACGGGCACTCCTGAGAAGCAGGGTGACACTGCACTGCACCTCTCGGCGAGGTATGGAAGTGTTGCCGACGTCCAGAAGATCTTTGCAGAGTGCGACCAGGAGCTGCCGGCGGGTAAGCTGGTTGCTGCGCAGAACCAGTTCGGTGAGACCGCGCTGTATGTTTCTGCTGAAAAGGGTCATCTCGAGGTTTTGCGCGAGATATTGAAGGTGTGTGATGTGCAGTCAGCGGGGATCAAGGCCAACAATTACTTCGATGCATTCCATATTGCGGCCAAGGAGGGCCATCTGGGTTAGTTAGTTTCCTTCCTTCATCATCAATTGTTCAATTTGACCCCGGCGAATTTAGTCCATATGCCAAATCAACTAATTGTCAGTAACGCTTGTGTCAATTGTTCTTCAGAAGATGGATTCTCTGGGCTTTATTGGTCCATTTGTGTATCTGTCTGATTTTGGGTTAGTGTTCTTTGGTGAAGACGTACCAAAGTCATGTGTTTAACTCCAAAATCTATTTATTTATATCCTAATTTTAATAATATACATCTATTTCAGTGTTTTATTTAACATACTTATTCTAATTTGTAGATTATTATTTTTTTGTTTCATAGATCTCTTTTCGTTTAGTAGAATCAAATATCTGTTTACTTTATTGATTTCTTTCAGATGTTTTGAAGGAGCTCTTGCAGGCATATCCTGCATTAGCTATGACAACAAATGCCGTAAATGCCACAGCCTTGGACACTGCTGCAACTCGAGGTCATGTTGATATTGTTAACCTTCTACTGGAAACAGATGCAAGCATTACTACGATTGCAAGAAATAATGGAAAGACAGCTCTGCATTCAGCAGTTAGAATGGGTCATGTCGAGGTGGCGGCTTCACTGTTAAATAAAGATCCACAGTTGTGTTTCAGAATAGATAGGAAGGGGCAAACAGCACTACACATGGCTTCAAAAGGTCAAAATGCTGAAATTCTGCTCGAGATATTGAAGCATAATGTCTCAACTATCAATGAACGAGATTACAACTTACAAGGGGAACACACCATTGCATACTGCAGCTCGGACTCGGAAGGGCAACACCATTGTCGGTGACCATACCTCAGGAAATCTTCTATGTTCCGTTAGTCGTCCAGTTTTCATGATTTACACTTTTTATATAATTTGTTGTTTGTCTTGAAGTTGTTGCTCATGAAAACTTGAAAAGTACTAAAGTAAACGTAGTCCAGAAAAATTATCTATGCGAATTTGCTTGCACAATATCGACAACTAGTTGTGCAATAAAAGAATTTTAAACTTATTTGCTCTGTTTCCTGCAACCAAACACTATAAAAACCAAGGGATTCCTAATTTCACAGAACTTAGTAAAAACATGAATTTCTAACATGTTTTTGCTAGAGCGTTACTCAAATCTTAAGACATCTATGTACATTTCTCACTTTGTAGCTTGTTACATATCTGGTATTTGTGTATTCCTCGTAGGTTGTTCAGACCCTTCTATCATATGATTTGATTAATACCAGTTTAGTTAATAGAGCTGGTGAGACAGCTTTTGACTTGGCAAAAAAAAAAGGTAATGAAGAACTTGCTAACATCCTGAGAACAGCTGGAAAAATAAAACCCCCAAATTCAGTGGAGCAACCTAAGCTCTTACCCAGGTTAGTCATAAGCTTTTCCTCGGGGACTCTTCCTAGTGTTTTGGTAGCCTGCTTCTTATTAAATGTAATGAAGGAACTTGTAGTCTAATACTATCTGATCCGGCACGACTTTTGGATGACAGATAGGTAAGGAAGTGGTGGCGTGACACTGCACTGCATTTCGCAGTGAGGTATGGAAGTGTTGCCGACGTCCAGAAGATCTTGGCAGAGTGCGACCCGGAGCTGGTCGGGGAGTTTGTTGCCCGGCAGAACCAGGATGGTGAGACTGCTCTGTATGTGTCTGCTAAAATGGGGCGCGTCGAGGTTTTGCGCGAGATATTGAAGGTGTGTGATGTACAGTCAGCGGGGATCAAGGCTGATAATAGTTTCGATGCATTCCATATTGCGACTAAGGAGGGCCATATCGGTTAGTTTTCCTTCTTTTTATCACCAATTATAATTAATTATTCAGCAGCGAATCTTCTCCATATGCCAAATCAAGTAGTTGTTGACAATAACGCTTGTGTCAATTGTTCTTCCGAAGATGGGTTCTCTGGGCTGTATTGGTCCATTTCTGTATCCTGTGTGATTTCTGTATTGGTCTATTTCAGTGTTTTATTTAACATACTTATTCTAATTTCTTGATTTTTGTTTTGTTTCATAGATCTCTTTTGGTTTAGTAGACTCAAATATCAGTTTACTTTATTGGTTTCTTCCAGATGTTTTGAAGGAGCTCATGCAGGCATTTCCTGCATTAGCTATGACAACAAATTCCGTAAATGCCACAGCCTTGGACACTGCTGCAACTCAAGGTCATGTTGATATTGTTAATCTTCTACTGGAAACGGATGCAAGCTTTACTACGATTGCTAGAAATAATGGAAAGACAGCTCTGCATTCAGCAGGAAGAATGGGTCATATCGAGGTGGTGGCTTCACTGTTGAATAAAGATCCACAGTTGTGTTTCGGAATAGATAAGAAAGGTCAAACAGCACTACACATGGCTTCAAAAGGTCCAAATGCTGAAATTCTGCTCGAGATATTGAAGCATGATGTCTCATCTATCAATGAACGAGATTACAATGGGAACACACCATTGCATATTGCAACTCAGAAGGGCAACACCGTTGTAGGTGACCGTATCTCAGGAATCTTCTATGTTCCGTCAGTCGTCCAGTTTTCATGATTTACACTGTTTATATAATTTGTTGTTTGTCTTGAAGTCGTTGCTCATGAAAACTTGAAAAGTACAAAAGTAAAAGTAGTCCAGGAAAATTATCTATGCGAATTTGCTTGCTTAATACGGACAACTAGTTGTTCTATAAAATAATTTTAAACTTATTGACTCTTTTCCTGCAACCAAACAATATAAAAAACCAGGGGATTCCTAATTTCACATAACTTAGTAAAAGCATGGATTTCTAACATGTTTTTGCTAGAGCGTTACTCAAATCTTAAGACATTTATGTACATTTCTCACTTTGTAGCTTGTTACATATTTGTGTATTCTTCGTAGGTTGTTCAGACCCTTCTATCATATGATTTGATTAATACCAGTTTAGTTAATAGAGCTGGCGAGACTGCTTTTGACGTGGCCAAAAAACTAGGTAATGAAGAACTTGCTAACATCCTGAGAACAGCTGGAAAAATAAAACCCCCTACTTCAGTGGAGCAACGCAAGCTCTTATCCAGGTTAGCCATAATCTCTTGCTCGGGGACTCTTTCCTAGTGTTTTAGTAGCCTGCTTATTATTAAATGATTTAGGCCACAGAGCAGCACTTCGTGTTTGAGCCTATCCATGCTTTCTATGTATGAGCCGTGCTGGAGTGTTGTCATCCAAAAGTCGCGCTGGATCAGATAGTATTAGACTACAAGTTCGTACATTCCATTTCTTGTCTTTTAGATTAGAGTATCAGAACATTAAATTCTTCAGCAAATACAAACATTTATTTACCCTTATTTAGATCCATGATAACATTGAGTACTAAGCATATATATTATTTTAAGGATTGTTAAGGATTACTCCGAACCTGACAGAAAATTTGCACATGTAGTATCTCAAATGTGAATTTTTCCCTTCGGTCATATTGGAAAGGAGCAGAACATGATAAGTTAGGATTCTCTTCTGTTAAGTGACATCAAACTTATGATTCATAAGACTAATCATAGTTTTATTTCACAAAATTCCACAACAGAGACTAGAAAATAGTCATCATATGATTTCACTGCAATTTCATATTTTCCATTTTTCCTTTCCTTTTGGCCAAGTGGAAGGACAAAATTAGTAACAACCTCCCTGTTCGCCAACTTCTGTAATCTGTATCATTCTTTTTCACATCAATGCTGATGTTTGCCTCTGGTCTCTTCACAGCCACAATAAAGCACCTAGAATGGATCGTGAATCTAGCATACATGACAACCTGAATGCCATATTACAAGATCAGAGTGCAGAACCATGTGATTTACGATTACAGTATTTGATAGATATCACAGACAACTTCTCTGGGGAAAGAGAACTTGGCAAAGGTGGTTTCGGTGTGGTATACAAGGTAAGCTAAAAAAATATCTTAGATTTCTTTTCTGATACATGGAAACCAGTTGATCAACAAGCCCATAACATGTTAATAAGAAACTTTAAACAGGGAACACTACCAAATGGGGCAATAATTGCTGTGAAGAATCTCGTGTCAATGACAGAAATTCAGGATACACAATTCAAAAATGAGGTCGACAATCTAATGACAGTCAGGCACCAAAATATAGTACGGTTTGTTGGCTATTGTTATGAAACATGGATGAAATACATAGAGTACAACGGGAAACATATTTTTGCAGACAGTACTCCTCAAAGATTGCTTTGCTTTGAATATATGCCTAACGGGAGCCTTGATAGGTATATATCAGGTATGACAAATCAACATGGGATTTATTCATTTACATGGCCACCAGCATTTCAAGAGGCAGACCTTATAAATTTTGTCTGATAATTATAGTAGTGTTGCAAAAGTGACTGTTGAAGTTCCTATTTCAAGCACCCTCGAACGATCATGATTATGTGCCTAGCAGTGATATATCATATTAGTGGTCTAATTTTGAAGACCATGCCAAGTTAAATTGTGGACAATAAAAAAGGTCAACCGTTTCCAATTCTCCTCTGAGATTTTGCAGATTTGGATCTTTGAGCTTAGCTCCAGCATTATTATATCTATTTTCAGACATGCGGCAACTTGTTTTTTTCCCCCCCAAATACATGGGGCCACTTGTTATGTTATCAGTAAGCGTTGCTGATGCTTTTGCATGATTGGCCTACTCCTATTCCATTTATAAGGAAAGAGTAGACTATAATTTTGTAGCCCTTTCATATTTTATCCAGACTCCAGAGCGCCACAATAATATAACTTAAGGTAACATTTTCCCAATGCATTTCTTTTCATATGTAGGGGAGTCTGATGGACTTGATTGGGACAAGCGCTACAAAATAATTAGAGGGATTTGCTGCGGTCTAAACTATCTTCATGAGGAATGTCAAATTAATGGTTCCATTATTCACTTGGACCTAAAACCTGCAAACATATTGCTCAATGACAATATGGTGCCAAAAATTGCAGATTTTGGTCTGTCAAGGCTCTTTAATGATCAAAAGACTCGAACTTGCACTACCCTTCCTTTAGGATCACTGTAAGTTCAATGCTCCTAGATAATCATTGCTTTTTTCCTAATTAGCATATTGGTTTCCTTTTGCCATTCTATTAATACCTCTCAAAATTCTTGTGTTGTGATTCAGCGGTTATATGGCACCAGAATACCTATTCCAAGGTACAATCACTACTAAGGCAGACATATACAGTTTGGGTGTAATAATCATAGAGATTGTAGCAGGGTGCAAGATCAGCCCATTTGATACTGGAAAATCCTGCAATGACTTTGTTGAACTTGTAAGGAATTGTGTTTCAGCATCCAAGATGGAACTCCTTTTGAAAGATCGTTTTGCATTTTAGCTTTATATAGCATGAAGCTTTGCGTTGCAATTTCGCAGGTTTTTAGAAATTGGAGGAACAGGTTGGAAGCATCACCCAGTTGTACATCTCTAGAAATATGTTACCATCAAATAAAAAATTGCCTTGAAATAGGCCTAAGCTGTGTCAAAGTAGACCCAGGGGAAAGGCCTTCTATAAGGGAGGTTATTGAGAGGCTTGATAAATAAAGCACAACACGTTGCTATGTCAGAAATGAGAAAAAGCCCAACTGCAGACCAGGTACTAGTATTATTACTTTGTGGAAGCCTATGCTATCAATTTACTTGAGAATTTACTTGAGAGCTACCTTGCGATAATATCTACTGTAGTAGAGAAAGTGCCTAATGCCTTTTATTATATGGACTATGGAGATATCAGAAATGCTTGGTATTGTTTCAACATCCCATCAAAATTTTGATGTGATTAATCTAATTTGATTTTTGGATATGCAAAATGTGCCAAATATTGTAGATAACAAAGTAATAGTACCCATAGGCAATAGGAATGAATGATTTTACTGCATGTATTTAGGCGACTGAACTTTAGTTACATCCTACTTTCTGAACAGAAAATTGCCAATTTCTTTGTGAAGATATCCAAATTTTGAATCCCTATTAATGTCATGAATTCTTTGCTGCAGATAATGTCTGACTATAACAGGTTGCTCGAAATCACCCTTCTTAAACTCTGCTCTTGCTTGAAGCCTCCAAGTGGCAGTCTACGACAACAGTCCACATCAAATTTCACTGCAACAATGGAACAGAGACACTGGTGGCAAACCACAGAAGACCAACAGTGGATGCCTTGTACATAGCTTCACTAAGGGAGAACAACCTCACGTTCAAGACTCCAAGCATTTCACGGGAGATGTCAGGTGACTGCAGGTCGATGCAGATGCTTACGTTCAACTGCCACCAAGTGCTGTCATCATTTGTCAGAAGGATTAGGATGTTCAGTACATTTATTTGTCAGTCACAAGTGTTTTGCAAATCAATGCAAAACATTAATTCCTTAGTCAACAAGACCTATGGTACCCATCTGATGTCATCTTTCAGGTTCTCTTGTGCTTGTGAACGCCAGAAAATTCACAAGAGAATTATGGTTATAACGCTGGCAAGTGTGTCTTTGTGCTCTGTTCCAATCTGTGCATGACTATCCAAATCACATGGTTATAACTCTTGCTTTAGGAATAGAACAACAAGATGAATGGCATCAAAATGGAGTTGGTACCAAATAAAAATAGTACAAAGCTATTAACTAGCATCTTTTGACCACATTGAGTAAAAAACTGGACAGAAGGTCATACAAACTGAAATGGCAAAAACACTAGTCACACTAAGTTGTTGCATACAACGTCAGAGTTGCTTTAATTTCATTCAGCATTCTTAGAAAACAAATCCGCAGGTCAACAATACGACAAACACTGTGAACAGAATAGATCTGATGGAGATTACCATACACCAGTTCGGTACATGATACATACATATAGTACCTTGGATTATGACATGGCAGAGTAGCTGGATCTCCTTCATCTCTTTACCGCAGACCTGAGTAATCTGTATTTCAATTGATTGGACAGCCACAGGCTTTCATTATAGTTCTTGTACCAATTAATTTTCCTCAACTAATGTACAACACTAATGCCATATCCAGATAAGTTAACTGTACCTACATCAATGTCTTCTTCACGACAATAGGATGAAAAGATGCCAACATCTTAAATATAAGTACCTAAGTAAACATTTTGTCATACCAAAGAAAAGAAAGATTAGTTTCCACCTGAAAACTTAACTTTTATCAAGGACAATAACAGTCATCTTCCCAGGACCGATCTCTTTTTTCAAGGTACAACAAAAGTACTCAATAGTTATTGCATACTACTGTTGAGCAAAAAAGATAGTGAAAAACTTTGAAACTGATATATCATATATGTGTTCATTCTAATGCACAATTAATGAGGCATGTGCAACGCCATTTGCTACAATTCAAAAGCACCAAAAAACACATCTCTATCGTATTAGTATATATCCATCGCCCACTGGAAATGGGTAGTTTAAAACTAACAACTCTGACGAACATAATCTGATAGAGAAACAGTTACATCCTATCTGTAGTCGTCATTTCAGTTCAATTTGCTAAGAACTTTAGAAGACAAATCGACTTTATCCATGTCAACCATACAAAGTCATAGGTAAGAAATAACTAAGAATCAAACTGCAACTTATCCAGTATAACCAGCACCTTCTTGGTCTATCTTCCTAGGTTGGAGACATACTCCTGTGGATTATCATTAGATTTCACTGATTCTACTAAGATGAAAACTGTAAACCCAAAAACTTCTTTTCTCCTGATCCAGTTAGCCCTTCTGTAGCTATACTCCACAGAAGCATATGTAATCAGCCAAGTCCAAAAATCAGCAAAGTCCTTATAAGAAAAACCAGCACGTCCAAAATTCCTAGTCAGATTCAATGGTACAAGATGTACCCATACCAGTAATATAACAATTCTTGTTAGGTACCCCCTGTTTGAATTACTCAATTTATATATGTTCTTTATAACACAAACCAACACAGCAGCAGGGTACTCGAAGTTGGATGAAAGAGCAATCCCTGTAAACTATGATAATTGATTATCTTTTTAAGATCTATCAATGAACAACTCACAAGTCTTACTAATGTTAAACCAGGACATGTATGAATGCAAAATACATAACACTACACAATGGAAAGCAGTGAAAAGTCAGAAAACTAAGCAGTGATCCCAACGCATACCCAAGAAAACATTTCTGTATTATAAGTGAGCACACACATCTTCTCAGCAGAATATTCTGATGATCATAATTTCCTCAAAAAAATCAATAAAAATAAACAGAAATATGCAATGAGCTTCTGTTGTCTCTATATCCAGTTGTTGAAATCTTGAGATAATCCTTGCATCAGCTGCCATCTTTCCTGAAACTTTTTACTTGTTTTGCTCTCCGGTGAAACAAGCACTAATCAGCATACTATGAATGGTAATGCACTAATGCTCGAACTAATCTTGTGATATATGGTGGGATGCCTTGCCAGTAATCCATGAAACAAGCCCTAATCAGCATACTATGAATGGTAATGCCCGAATTAATCTTGTGATATATGGTGGGATGCTTGCCAGTAATCCATGTTCACTCACAACTGCAATTTTGTCAGCACACAGGCATTTCAACTGAACAAGTATGGTTTCACAATACCACCCACACTTTTCTTGCCTTGAAGCTACCTGAATCATGGTTCTCAAGCAGCTCTTCTTGGTTGACACAACCAGTCAGAGATGTCTTGTGAGAAATAGACACCACTACAGCATAGCCAAAAGATCATAGCCGTTCCCAGTTTAGCATTTGAGACAATAAGTACTCCTTTGGGCATAGCATTACTAATTAAGTGATCCTACAAGGAGTTTCATGTTCATCACCTCATCCTGAGTACACTCATGTTTCGCCGGAGTAAACAGCTTCCAGAGCCCCGTCGGGTACCGCCGTCTCACCATTTCCTCCTGCCCCCTGACTATTCCCCCAAATATCCTCTCACATTCCGGGTACGGCTTGACAAACATGTTGTAGAATCTCCTGCGACTGAGCCTCACATAGTGCTTCATCTCGACAGCGTCCCCCAGCCCGCCGATGGATTTCAAGTGCTCCACCACATTGTGCCGTGGGATGATCCACTTGTCCAGGTTCACCCCCAGGAACTCGGGGTACTGCACGAGCCACCGAACTTCGAATCCCATTGTAGAGACCAAGAACTCCACCTTCCTCTCCACATCCTCAACGGAATACAGCATCGCCCGGGGCTCGGCGGCGAGCACCCGAAGGGCGTCGGGGCGTGTCAGCCCACGCGCGTGCAGGAGCTCCACCCGCCGCCTGGCGGCGACGGCGGCGCGGAGCGCGCCTTGGGCGAGGACCTGCTCTTTGACCGCCTTCCGGCACCGGAGGTCGCGCAGGAACTCGAGGAGGCGGGACGGCTCGCCGGGGTCCATGGAGAGGAGCCCCTCCGGGTCGGACGCGAGGGTGGCCTTGATTTCGCCCCCGGGGAGGCGGAGGCCGGCGAGTTCCTGGAGGAGGCGGCCCAGGCGGGGGTGGGTGTGGGAGCCCGGGAGGCGGCGGAGGAGGGAGGCGGACTCCGCCACTGTGAGGCCGGCGGCGCGGTGGAGGAGGCCGTGTAGGCTGGCGGCCGCAGCGGCGGCGGGTGCGGGGTGTTGGGGCTGCGAGGATTGGCCGCCGGCGGTATGGCTGTTTAGGATGCGGTCGATGCGGAGGAGCTCGCGGGGGTCTGGAGGCGACGCGGAGGTGGAGAGCGGGGCGGGGCACGGGATGAGCCGGAGGAGGTGGCGGCGGCGACGGAGGGCCTGGATGGTGCGGGACATGCCGGCGACGACGGCGGCGGCGGCCGAGACGGAGATCCGCAGATCTCTGTGAGACGGTGACACACTCACACTGTCTGGACGAATGGACCCACCTGTGGATGAGAAGTTTCAGAATTAAAATTGGTTCGGTGCTTGGGCCCTCTTTGGGCTAAACTTTAGCGTCACATCTGATGTTTGATTATTAATTATGAATATTAAATGTAGATTAATTATAAAACTAATTGTACAGATTGAGGCTAATTCGTGAGATGAATCTATTAAGGGCATGTTTAGTTGGGGTAGGTAAGATTGCGAACTTTACTGTAGCAATTTTAAACCTAAGATTAGGAGGACTAAACATGATCTAATTATAAAACTAATTACACGGATGGACGGAAAATCGCGAGACGAATCTATTAAGCCTAATTAACCATCATTAGAGATTGTTTACTGTAGCACGACGTTGTCTAATCATGGCCTAATTAGGCTCATTAGATTCGTCTCGCAAAGTTACCCGGGGTTATGGAATGGGTTTTGTCATTAACACACGTTTGCTACTTCATGCATGTAAGATTTCTTTTGATGAATAGTAAAAAATTTGATGTGACGAGAAACTAAACAGGCCCTAAGTCCAATTAGTCCATGATTTGATAAATTGGTGCTATAGTAACTATGCTAATAATAGATTAATTAGGTTTAATAGATTCGTCTCGCGAATTAGTCCAGAACTTCTGCAATTAGTTTATAGTTAGCTCATGTTTAGTCTTTTTAATTATGATATGGACATTTGATGTGACAAGAGCTAAACTTTAGCCAAAGATCCAAACACAGCCTTGACTTTTGGGATGAATTGAGATATGAAAACCGAATGTTTTTTTTAAAAAAAAACTGAAGGAATGTGTGAAGATTTGCAAGTGTCAAAACTTTGTCCAATGTCGCCTGCTAAGTGTTATCTTTTTGTTTGTCCTAAACGACCCCAAAGGACGTATGAGCATTGCCGTGTCACTGGAGCTGCTTGCAAGTCTAACACTAGTTGTGATTACCAAAGAAACCAAATGAACTAAGGAAAAAAAAAGAGGCAAAATTGTCAGTCACATAAAATTGTCTTTGTCATAGGACATTCTTTAACCATACCAATTTGTTGCGGAATATCATTTAAAATTGTCTTCCACTCTCGCGGAATCCATGTTGAGGTGGAGGCCCTCTCGCAAGCTCCAACGCACGGCCATCCCGACCGGCGACCGTGCACATCGATTTTCGCTGCACTGTGTGTTGACCCCGCCAAAGCCCCTCCAATGGATGGCCATAGCCGGGGGCACTTTGGAGCGCGAGCCGCCGGCTAAGGCCACTACCGATGGTTATGCCTCGTGGTAGCGGATCTCGTTCGGTTCGACGTGAGGATCGGTTTTGTGTCATGTGTAGTCAGTGATAACAGTGTTGTCTTTTCTTATTGCTTTTTCAATTAGTCAGAGTAAAATATAAAGTCAGCGTTTCACGACAAATTAGTATGGTTGAAGAGCTATGGTCAAGATAAGTTTTTTATGAATTGTGGCAAAATACAATCTTAAATGATGTATGCAGCTAAAGTTGCTATGAAAAAGGCATCTTGGCAACATTTCACTCTATTGTACTGGGGTCATGGCATGCTAATTGTTGAAGTGGAAACTTTTGAGTCACGCGAAACTTTGCGCATACGAGAGCATCTCCGACGGATTACTCGTCATTATCTCCAAATACAAAATAATTTTCCTTTTGATGATGTAAGTGCTCTAGCAAATCACCAGCCCTCGGCGCCGCGAGCTCTGAAAATACATTTTAAGGTCCATAAACTTTTAAAGTGTGTCATCTAGGTCCATGCTCGTCCCCATCACACACCAATAGCTGACGTAGCATGCTTGGGCGGCGTCGCATGCAGCGATTGTTTTAACAATGGTATGCAAGGCTTGTTTAGCTCGGTCTTTTGTTCCTTCTTGTTTCTGATGGGAGTATAGTTTAGATAACACTGTCGAGTGCTTTCCTTTTCATATGTAGGGGGAATCTCATGGACTTGATCGGGACAAGCACAAAATAATTAGAGGGATTTGCTATGGTCTAAATTACCTTCATGAGGAAGGAAAAATTAATGGTTCAATTATTCACTTGACCTAAAACCTGCAAACATATTGCTTGATGACAATATGGTGCCAAAAATTGCAGATTTTGGTCTGTCAGAACTCTTTAATGATCAAAAGACTCAAACCTGCGCCACACTTCCTTTAGGATCACTGTAATTTCTCTAGACAATCGTTGCTCTTTTTTTTTTTCCTAATTAGCATATTGTTTTCCTTTTGCCATTTTATTAACTCCTCTCAAAATTCTTGTGCTGAGATGCAGCCAAGCACCAGAGTACCTATATACTCCAAGGTATGATCACCACTAAGGCAGACATATATAGTTTGGGTGTTATAATCATAGCACAACATATAAGGAGGGGCAGTCACCTTTCAGACTAGTTTTTTGGGTTGAGTTAGGCTCGATGCCTTGGTTGTTGTGGGCTCCAGTGGACCTGGGCTTGATGGGAGCGTGAGCCCGTGAGGATAGCGGGCCCGGCCGCTGCACACTCTAACAAGTGGTATCAAAGCCGATGGTCGGAAACCTAGAACATCTCCTAGGGGTCACATGGTGTCGGGGGAGCCCGTGAACGTCACCGGAGGGTCACACGTGGTGTGTGTGACTGAGAGTTGGGCTCGAGGGCCTGGGATAACGTCTTCTGGGAGATTACATGTAGTGTGTGATGGAAAAGTTGGGCCCGATGTGCGACGGGGGAGATTGTTAGGTTTAGTCCTACATCGGAAGTTGATGGTGGGGGAGCACAACATATAAGGAAGGGCAGTCCTCACCTATCAGACTAGTCTTTTGGGTTGAGTTAGGCCCGAGGCCTTGGTTGTTATGGGCTCCGGTGGACCTGGGCTTGATGGGGGCGCGACCCGTGAGGATAGAGGGCTCGGCCGGATTGCACTGCGCACTCT
>CM014272.1:20811388-20829608 GCA_004135705.1 Alloteropsis semialata
TTTCAGTAATCGATACATTTCAACATCCCTCATTGGAAATTATGGCGGCATTGCATGGCTAGTCTGGACATGAAAACTTGCAGATGGTGGGAATAGGAAGAAGGGGCGCTCCGGTGAGGTCACTGCCCCCTCTACTTGTAACTACTCTGAATGGGGTGATGGCTGCCCAGACGGAGTAGCCCTGATGCATAGTCGAGGGGGCTGCTATGATGTGGTGAGTTATTTCCTGTGATATCTTTTATTTCCTATAATGTGTGGTGCATGTGATATTGTTGCCATCATATAAGGTTCTGCTGCTGCTGCTGCAAAAAAAAAAAAAAAGAAAAAAAGAAAAAAGAAAAAACTTCGAGATTGGAGACGCGTGTTCCACAACCACGTCTCCAGCAACACATATAACACAGGCACATTTCAAACAAACCATGTCTCTTTTATCTATGTTATTGAAGACACGGTTGTGGAAAAAAGTTCTCTTGTATAAATATTACTGGAAACACGTTTTATTTAACCGCGACCAATAATTTCACATAGAAACGCGTTTTACCTGCTTGTTCTCCAAATACCACAACTCGCAGACGCGTGCCATAGACCCACGAGCAAATTCCCTCAATGCCATTAAAATTTATAGAACTTCTCTCGTTGCCATCTAAACTTTTCAATTCCCTTCACTGCCACTGATTTAAATTTCTGATTCCTTGAATGCCATTTCCGTCCATGTCTGTTAAGTGGCCTCTCGCTGGCAAGTGGGCCCATTTGAACCTGAGGTCCTGTGATACGTTTTGCCTCCTTTCCAACAATAACAGCATGCCCTCAACAACCAGGTCGGCCTTATCTGTTGCCGATGGGCGGACACGCCCGTCGACGCCATTGGAGGAGGAGGCGCACCTGTCCGCCCCCAAACCCAGTCGCCGGATGAGAGTGCAGCAGCGGAGGACGAGCAGGCTGTGCTGGGCGCGGAGGGCGAGGAGCGGGGCAAGCTCCGCCTGGGCCGCTGGGCGCAAATAAAGAGCCGAGCGGGCGAGCTTTGCCGGGCAGCATGGCCGCGCGCAGGCGATGCGTGGCTTTGGGTGCCCCGGGCCATGCGCCTCGGTGCGCAGGCGTGGAGGGCGAGTCCATGACCAGCGCGCAGGGCCAAGGCCCAAGGGTCGTCTAAGCCTGTCCTGGTCTCCTGGAGGTCGGAGGAGATGAGCGTCGTCAGATGCAATGCAAGTCAACTATGCGCTACTCTTGTCATTCTCATTCATAGGATACGTACTTATTGTTGCATGTAATCTAGTTGCATTAGCTGGTTGTTAGAGTGCATAGCATGTTTCCGTTTGTGTTCCGGGTCGTGTGTGATCAGAGGCGTGCTTGTTCACGGCATGATCCAGTTAGTTGCATTATCTTCCACGCCACGACGCGTGCGGCCGCACGTAGCGGACGACGCCGAGAAGAACGGGCGCGTCGCGCACCGCGGCGAAGTGGCGTGGGAATCGGGCGTAAGGCCTATGTATCTGCATCAAGAAAAACCTGAAAATGCTGCAACGTCTTGCGGTGACAAAACTCTCGCTCCTCGTGTTCGCGTAGTGTGTGTGCGTTCTGAGCTTCCTCTCCGGCGATCGTCCCCGGCGATCATCTCCGGCGACAACACGTGGCATCAGAGCCTGGTTCGGGAGAGGCGGCGACCATGTCCAGCGGCGAGCGTACTCCGTCGCATTCACCTCCAAAAGCTCGCATCAGCGACAGCGGCAAGAAGATCGGCGATTCACCGCCCAAGTTCGGCGGCGGTGGAGACGGAGCCGGCGGATCCAGCCAGCAGATCGTGGTGGAGCGGATCGTGAGGGATACTGGAGCATCGGTCGCGTATCCAGAGCTGACACGCACCAACTACTGTGAGTGGGCCCTCGTCATGGAGGTAAATCTTGAGGCGCAGGGACTCTGGGAGGCGATCCACACCGGCAAGGTCGAGCGGCGTGAAGATCGGCTAGCATTGGCCGCGCTCCTGCGTGCCGTGCCAGCTGAGATGCGGTCGTCGCTCGCCGTGAAGACCACTGCCAAGGATGCATGGGAGTCGATCAAGACGATGCGGATGGGTGATGAGCGCATCAAGGCGGCGAATTCCCAGAAGCTGATCAAGGAGTTTGAGAACATTGTGTTCAAGGATGGTGAGACTGTCGACGAATTCGCCATGCGGATTTCCAGTCTCGCCACCCATCTGCGCGCACTCGGTTCATAGGATACGTACTTATCTGTTAATGTTGAGCTTATATAGTACGGTGGCACATATTAGTAGTAATTGTTGTAGCATAGGATGGACCCTAACTGCATTATTTTGCTTGGAAGAACATACCTGTAATGGCGCTTCTGCTAGTTCCCTCTGCTGTGCGAGCTCGAGTGCTTCATGTTGGATTTTTGTAACTCAAATAATATTATATATTTATCATAGCTTTAAATTTTGCTTATCATGGCATATATGATATATTGCTTGCTGGTTGTGCATCTCCATCTACCTCAAACGTTATTGAGCTGTGTACCGCCATGAAAGGAACTGGACAGAAGTTCACACCGGATTGCTAGGAGGGGGCATAATCGTCATTTCCACTCAGCATAACAGTAAATTAACAGTCAACTAACGGAAATGGCATTCAAGGAATTGGAAATTTGAACTAGTGGCAATGAAAACAATTGATAAATTTGGATGGCAATGAGGGAAGTCTTATAACTTTCAATGGCATTGAGGGAATTTGCTCTAGACCCGCGGTCTCCTACAGAGGATACAGAAGTTGGAGTTTTATCTTGACACGTCTCCTATATATAGTGATATTTGGAGGTGCAGAAATACATGTCTTTGATGTTGTTCACATTGGAGACGTGAACTAGGAGATGTGACTTTGTCAAATGTCGAACGAAGATTCTTTACATGATGTACATATGGAGAAGGGCATATAAATAGAACAGAATGAAAAATATAAGGGATGATTTATTAGTTGTCTTGTGCAAGTGGTGGTCACCAAACAGTGGACATCAGGACATGTCACCCTTGCAGTAATGGCCCCAAAGCATCCTGCTGCCAGATCAAAACTTTTTAAATATAATATACGTGGCCAATAATTCCTGCTTGCCGGTACACCTTTTGCTTTGATTCCTGCTGCTCCATTTTGAAGTAAGCAACATGGGTTCAAATCCCATCCGGCGCCTCCTCGCTATAGTTGGTGGATGGTCCGGAGAAGAAGTTAGTGCAATACCTTCTTCACCTAAGAGGCTAAGACCTGATGTAAAAGTCAAGTTGACTAAGTCATATATATCTTATCGATTAGATCTGGGAGCTACGAACACGCAACAGATTTCCTATCCTATAAATGTTCAGTTTTGTCAGACCACATGGGCATCTGGTGAGACCGAACCTTTTGGTTCCTTATTTTTCTCTACTCCTATCTCTACTCCTAAAAAGAACTAAAGTCTCGGTTTTTTTTCACCTCCGCACGCCTCTCCACGTAGTTTCGTCGCTCCGCTCCTAGACCCCCGGCGCGCTCTGATTTTCCGCGGGCAAACCCCGCAATTCTCTCCTCTGTCCTCTCCTCCTTCCGCGATTCTGCATCAGCAAGCCTCCAACGTCGGATCTTCCTCCAAATCAACTCTCTCCATCTGATCTCCTGATTCTCCTCCCTCGCGGATCCTCGAGCGCAATCCCCGCACCTTCCCTTCTCCCGATTCGGCGTTCTTTCTCGATCTTTTTTCTCTCCGCGACGCCGCCGCTGCCCCTGCCCCCCGATCTTTTTCCTCTCCGCGACGACGCCCTGCCCCCCGCCGAACTCGTCGCTGCCGTCCCTCCTCACCGACGTCGCTGCACTGTCCTCATCATCCCTCCTCGCCGACGTCGTTGCACTAACCTCGCCGACGTTGCTGCACTGTCCTCGCCGCCCCTCCTCGCCGACGTCGCTGCACTGTCCTCGCCGCCCCTCCTCTTGCCGACGTCGCTGCACTGTCCTCGCCGACGTCGCTGCACTGGAAATCCCATGAGCTTTCCCTAGCTCATCCCTCCTCGCTGACCAGGTATTCTCATCTTATCGCCTGAAATAATGAGGCCAGGCAAGGCCAGCGCCTGGCCAGGGCGAGGCCACGGCCGGCCAGCTTGTGTTCGGCTTTGACAAGGCTAGCTTGCCCTGCCAAGCAAGAAAAGCTAGATCAGCAAGAAAACCAGATACACCCGAAGTCGTCAAATATTCTTCTATTGTGTTCAAACATAACGTGTGCAATAATTAATATACATTTGTTCATTTCTGAATCTGTACATGGTGCAGAAAAGTTGTTTAACGGATACATTTTGCCCATCTCCACTCATGGACATGCAAGTTTTTGTTGCTAATTTCGTGGATCTGAAGCTAGCTAGCTCCCAGTTTGTGGTCTGTACTTTGTTGGTACAAACTGTCTGTGCAATTACAATTATTCATTTATTTGGGAGAATGTTCACCTTTTTCTGCTGATGGAGCTCAGCTGCTGGTTGGTCTCAGTCTCAGGTGGATGTGAAACTGTCCAGATCTGCAACTGTGTCAGGTCCCAAGTTGAGTTTGTCATTACTTGCACTGTGCGAGGTTGCTTGAACTCTGAATTCTGAAGCATGGAAGGCAAAAGATTATGGAGAGGTAGGGTTTAAGAGATTATGGAGAGTAGCAAGAAGGCAGCTGCCGCGGTTATGGTGGCCACAATGGTGGTGCTGCAGCTGATGATAGCTACACCTGCCATATGGGGCTCTCACAGGAACACGATGTCCAACAGGCGATGGTGTCCAAGATGGGAATAAGAGAGGTTCTTCAAGATCGCTGTATTAGTTTGGAATTTGGCTCTTGTGATATATATCCCTGCTGCCCGCCTCTTCGAGAGTGGGTGCATGATGTTGATATCTGTTACTGCATTCGATATTGATTGAGTATCAATTTCTCATTACGAATGTGTAACTTTCAAACTATGCCTTCTAGTTTCAATTGTGTGTGTTAAATGCTTGCGTGTACCAGAGATAATGAATAATAGAATAACGGATGTGCTTTATGTTTTTCTGAAATGGAGTGAGCTCTATATATGTCGATAATTAAACATGTATGGAAAATGCTAATATTAGGGCATGCACGCTATAGAGTTCTGCTCTACACACTTGCCAGATGCAGCATCAACGGACATGGAGGCCTTCAGAAGGTGGACCGCTCCATATTCACCTTATACCTTCCCTTGTTTCACATGATCCTCAGCGCAGTTGCATGGAGATCAGGGTTCGGAATTTTGTCCGGTGTTCACCGAAAATCGCCGAATTTCAGTTCTACCGGTGAGGACCGGTAAGTAGTTTTACCGGTATTACCGGCGATTTTCGGCCGAAATTGGGCTGAAAACCGGTAAAACCGGTCTTACCGGCCCCCTCCGAAATTTTTTTGTAATCCGAAATCTTGAACACTGATGGAGATGGCCGCTGCAGAAGAAGATGGCGACCCTTGCTCCAGTGGCCAGCGAGGTAGGTGATCATCCTCCTCCCTCTCAAAGATTCAGACACGGTGGTGCCTGGGCTAAGATTAGGACTTTGGGTTTTGGAGGGCTGCATGGCCAGCGAGCTTTCTGGAATGGCTGTTGTATAACTGAGGCGACATCCTCCATGATTGTGGAGCGTCTTTCAAAAAAATCCTCTCCGCTGTCTCCATTTCCATGGTATCAGATTGATTGATCTCTGTTCAGACCAATGTTGGCTCCTCCAAGGAGCACAGATTCAGCAGTACTGCAACTTGCTTGTATTTTTGACTACGACAAGACAGTTAGAGCAATCATCCCAGAGAATGATTTCTTTTTATGCATTCAAGTCTGTAGCTCGGATTACACTGCGCATGGGAATGTAAGGGTGTGTTTGGCATCCCAGAGAAAGATTTCATTAGGGAGTGGAAGCAGAGCATAACGAGGCACATCGAGGAAATGAAACGATGTGTTCAAATGGCAGTGTGCAAAATAACATGACATAAATACTATGTGCGGCTGTATTGGTAATAAAAACAGACAGTTTATGAAAACAGTGACTATAGATAAATTTTCACTTCTCGCAAAAAAAAAAGATAAATTTTCACATAAATGCCAAAAAATGATGACACCGCTAGCACTCATTATTGGTCTAGAAAAACAACAAATTCTTGGGAGCAGTTGTGTTGTGCATTCTAAAAAAATTGAGCTTTTGGATTCACCAATGAATTCAATGGGATGAGTCCGCAACCTGCATTTGTTAATTTTGGGGAGACCTATCTAAACCAATTGCTCTATCACTAATTTTAAGTTGGGGTCAGAATAAGACTTGAGACAGTGGCCATAAGAAGACTATCCAACCTCTCCAGTGATGAGGAATCATGAAAATGACAAGTTCAGTAATCAATTCAATGTAATTGAAATTGCTGTAACGTTCCATACCTCGCAAGAATACATCACTGAACTTAAACAAATAGCAACTTCATGGGGCCAGTTGCTACGTCGCTGTGCCCCATTTTTCAACCTGTGCAAGGCTTGGAGGTTTGACAAAGACGAAGTGGGAATGGGTGCTTTATTTTCACCATAGGTTTCTACGATCCATTGCACCATGGCCACTCATTGATTAATGAAATTGTGCAATCCAGATAGCTTCTTGATTTGTTAGGTGGTTCAATTTCACAAAGAATTGAAATTGTGCATATCCTTATCGTTTGTTGTGTATCAGGTAAGAGTCAGGAAGAAGTGTCTTCATCCGCTGTATTCTTCCCATTGCTGGCGTGGGCTGTAGCATTTTAGTTTGCCGATGGGCGAAGATATTGTCAATTGTCATGCCCACCCCAGTAAATAAGTTAAGCATCCTAGTTGTACAAAAATACTGTGGCCCAGATCTGTTAAATCCCAAGTTTGCCGAGTGTTTTTTTTTTCGGGCACTCGGCAAATAACTTGTTTGCCGAGTGCATTTTAAAAAACACTAAAAAAATACTCGGCAAAAATGGGGTTTGCCGAGTGTTTTTTTCTTTGCCGAGTGTCAAAAATGGGGTTTGCCGAGTGTTTTTTTGACACTCAGCAAAGTCATAATTCAAACCACATTTTGAAGTATTAAACCTATTCAAATTAAAAATTTTTAAATTACAAAGTTGTATAACTTCTTAAGATGTACAACTTTTAGTTTGGTCATTTCTTCATTTGACAAAACGATAGTAATGTTGTTCATAAAATCTATATCTCTCGTATAGTTTCCTGAAACTAGAAGAGAGTTATATAAGATTTGTGAACAATGTTACTACCATTATATCGAATGAACAAATAACATACATAAAAATTGTAGATCTTCAAAAGTTATACAACTTTGTAGTTGAACTATTTTTAATTTGAATTAATTTTGACCACGAAATGCACATTTGTAGTTCTCATAATTTGAAATTTGAGTTTTTTCAGACGACCTCGGATAAAGAAACAGTCAAAATGAGAGTTGTAAATCACAATAAGTTATGAAACTTTGTAGTTGACAATTTTTTTATTTGAAATCATCTTGTCAACAAAAACTAAGTTTGAATGTTCTCAAATTTGAAATTCAAATTTTGTAAATGACCTCGGATGGAGAAACTACCAACATAAAACTTGTAGATTTTAAAAAGTTATGAAACTTTGTAGTTGTCAACTTTTAAATTTGAAATCGTTTAGGGCCTCAAACAAGCAATTTACAATCAAAATAGCATTTAGTCATAGGTGAGAGTGTGGTGCAGTAGTAGAGGAGGTCACACGTGAGGGAGAGGTCGCGGGTTCGAATCCTGCCGGACGCGTAGCGCGCGAATTTGCCGCGAAAAATAGCGCGACTTGGATGGTTGAGGGCCTTCCCACATTGGAATAAAATTTTTTTGCTATTTTTTTGGTTTTTTCGGTGCACAGAAAAAATAAACTTTGCTGAGTGCATTTTAGCACTACAAAGAACACTCGGCAAAGAGCTCTTTGCCAACGCTGAAAAGTCGAGTGTCGGTCGCCGTGGGCGGCCCATGCAAAAGACTTTGCCGTGGGCCATTGGGCCCTGGCACTCGGCAAAGAGCCGGTATCCCGTAGTGCAGGCGTATTTCGTGACATTTCCCGGATGCTGCAGTGCTCGGAAGAAACGCACTCGCACTCCACTAGTTACCTACATGCGGTAGAAATCATGTCGAGTTCTTGCGGATCGACCAAAAAAACAAAAAAAAAAAACCGCCACAGTAAGGTTAAAAGTTCATGCTTGCCCCAAATTTACCCTTGGAGGGAGAAAATTAAAAGTGAGGTCTGTATCAATTCAGATGCATTTTGCTGTGCCTTTATATCCTGTATCTACACTCTGACTTCCAATATATAAATAAAGTCTGAGGTATGAACTACCACTATACATGTATGTATTCATGCGAACAACTGCAGTTGATTGAGTGAACAGTTGTCACACCTGATTTTATAAACAAGATTGAATGCAATCACATGTATACTAGGATCAATTAACTAATGCATGCGCCGACTTTATTAGTGCCGGCCGGCCCCCCAGGCGGGTGGGGCTCGCGGCCGGCGCCGCCGCCGGATTTCCAATGGGCGGGCGACGCGTTCGTCCGTGGAAGCAGTGGTGAGCTTGTGTAATCTTCAATGTGTTGATTGATTTTAGAACTGTGAATGTGTATATTGATTCAAGAGATTGATTCATGAGTTGTGAATGTGTTGAGTTTGTGAGATGAGATGAGATGAGATGAATGTGTGTTGATTCATTCAAGAATCAAGAGTTGTGAATGCGTTGATTTATTTCGGAGTTTGTTGCTCTCGTACTTGTTTGGAAAATTTGTGGACCGAAGAAGTGGAACGGAATTGGAGAAACGGGAATCTGTGGAAAGCTGGATTTTTTTTATTTCGTGGAAATTGCATTGGTACCGGGTGGTAAGAAAGCATGACCAATGACTCAAAGTCATCAGTCACGGATGCGCGGTACCGGTTCTATAACCGGTACCGTTCAGGGTTCTCACCCGGTACCGATGCGAGGTTCTCCGGTAGTGGTGATTCAATGCCAAAGTTATTACATAACCGATAAACAACATTACAAAATGCCTCATGGTCTAAAAAAAAGTACATAAATATGTCGAAGTCTTCAGACTTCAACGGAACCGGTTTCCATCTCCACAAGCACCTGACCGGAGGCACACCAGCCAAGAATGGAGCGTCAGGATAGATGTCGTCCTCTTCATCTTCGTAAACTCCTCGTTGGCCCTTGATCTGTGCGGGAGATAGCCAGGGTGGAAGGAGGGGTGAGTATAATGAATTGTTCTCCGTAAGTGTAGAAAAAATATGCCCTTATACCCCATATCTGAACTCTGAATTCCAATATATATAAGTAAAGTCTGGGGTACGAACTACCACTATATATGTATTCATGTGAACAACTGCAGTTGATCGAATTGGACAGACAGTGGACATCAACAAAGCAATGCAATCCTGTAGGCCGGATCAAGACGAACACGGAAAGATGAGCTCAGATGTGTCATAACCTAGTTTTTTCATGGAGCACAGCTCAGGCAGTGGCACAATTTTCAGAGAGTCAGGCCTGCTTTTCATTTTAAAACAGCGTTTGTAGTAGCACACAATTTACTGGAGCACAGTTCTGACGGGGCACAATTGGAGCTCCGCTCCTCTGTGCACACCATTTTCTACTAGCTCTGAAGTATAACCAAATCTATAGGCCGCTACAAGATGTGCAAAATAAATGAAATATACTAGAGTTGCAAAATTGTAACCATTAGCTTGGCAAGTGCCAGAGGCACCAAATGCACTGTTCTAAAGACCGGACATTATGTAAGTTTGGGATATTGGATGTATTCGATATAGAGCCGATGAAGGATGGTATTCGTAGTGTAGTTGCTTGCTCATCCAGGCCTTCACTACTCCAAGAAGTAGGCAATCATGGTGAGCGGACACGCATACCTGGGCTCGCCAAAAACTTGATTATCCACCTATCACAGGCAGGGTCTTGCATTGGGCTGGTTCCAGAGGCCTTCTCTCCTAGTTGTCCGTACGTATAGGGTACTGGAACTCAGATGCAGTGGTGTAGCACCAGCAGGAGAGCGGGATGCATGTGTGGGTTGCATCCGGCTGTATATAGGTTCGCATGGCTACAAGAGGGGATGAACATGAATGGAAATTAACCCCTGATCATTCTAGCACTAGTAACGACAGACTGCAGGCCCCTACTTGGTGAGGCATTACACTCTGCCCTTCATGCTGATTTCCGGGTGCATCGCATTCCCAAGCTACTTGCATGCATCTGCAATAACTTCCACTATCTCATCTGTTCCCTGCCTAACTCGACCAACTAAGGGTAAACCTAACTCGACCTTAGGTGGCAAGCTTTCCAGCCTCGTGTCGAAAAGGAATGAAGTCAAGTTGAGAGGTCACACAGAAATGAGTTTGAGAAAGTTCTCAGATCGACGGTACCATGCATACTAGAGATACCATATGTATATATACCGGCAGTGGTATAAGTACCAGCTCCAACGGTCACAGCCATCGGGGTCTATGAGTACTGGCTGGTGACTTTAGCCCGTACTAACGTACACTAGGTAAAAAAACCGCCTTTGGTCCCGGTTCAGAACGGGCTTTAGTCCCGGGTTCGCAACTGAGACTACGACACCGGGAAGGCCTTTAGTCCTGGGCATTTATCTGGAACTAAAAGCGGCCTTTAGTCCTGGTTGGTAACAGCAACCGGGACTAAAGGGGCTCCACGCCGCGCCCAAGGCGGACCTTTTTTTTTCCTTTCTATTTTATTTTTCTTTTTCTTTTCTGTTTTCTTTTATACAGGGATATATATTATACCTATATAATAATATATGTATATGTTCATATACGTATTAGTTATAAGTCACAAAATGCATTAAACTATTAATACTAACATTTATATATACGCTAATAATATTAAACTTAAATATATATTTACAACAAATTTTGAAAGACGCATATTAATATTTACACCAAGATTTCAAAGATGTCCCCATTTCTTGTAGACCAGATGCTCCATGACATGACTATGATAATATCCATCAAGAAAGGTTTACTATTTGCTCGTTGAGGTCTTGCAGATTTTCATAACCTTTTCTTGCTTCATCTGTTTGCAGATTGTTAAGTGCGTACATTGTTTAGATAAAGGACATAATAAGAAGAGATGCAGGACAGCTTCGTCCACATCATCAGAACACAATATTGAGATGTTGAATTGTTGATTCGTGTGTGACAGAAACAAAAAAAAATTGAATTGATATGATGTAATACTAGAGTTAGAATAGAGTGTACATATGGACAAAGGGATAGAAATAGAACCGAATGAATTATAAGGGATGACTAGTTCTCCATTGCACTGCAGCAACTGCAGAGGAGACTCATCCTAATCCTTTGCTGTGCTCACGAGCCAACTAGCCTGCCAGTCAATCATTTCATAATCCTGTAAAAGGCAGAGGGACGTGTGAAGCATCTAGGCCATCTTAGATGGCGAGTTTTGGTGATAAATGACAATACCATCTATGTGACTAACATGTGCTTTGAAGGAATAATTTTATATATGTTAAAGTCGCATGGAGTGTATGAAAGGAGGCCCCTCAATTGGAATCAAATCGGATCTTTCATGAAGGCTTAGGACTTTTCTAGATCCAAGTGTCACAAGGGGATGAAGGACACTTGGTTTAGTTAGGTTTTCTAATTTTCTAGATAGACCGTACTATTAAAGGGGGTTTCTAAGTTAGTAGCTTGATCAAAGCTAGGCCTATGCTTGAGTTAGATGCACACATCCCAAAACCTAGCCCAAAACATCCCAAATATATCCTAGATCAAGTTTGAAGCCAAGACAAAACTCAAAGCACTTGAATTGGACGAGTTTTGCATTCTCAGTGAACGG
This sequence comes from Alloteropsis semialata, assembly GCA_004135705.1. Taxonomy (NCBI): domain Eukaryota; kingdom Viridiplantae; phylum Streptophyta; class Magnoliopsida; order Poales; family Poaceae; genus Alloteropsis; species Alloteropsis semialata. The sequence continues at coordinate 20,823,267 of CM014272.1, forward strand.
CGTATGATACGCCGGCAACGGCGTACAATTCAAGAAGGCTACGGCGTGCGAAGGAATTCAAATGAAGGCCACGGCATATGTTCCGGTGTTACTGTGCTGTCACGGGGCGGAACATACGGCGTGCAGGGCATGGAGCTGTGTCAAGTTGGATCAACGCGCCGTATGATACGCCGGTCACGGCGGAGTAACGGCGCACATGTTACACAGTAAGCATGTCATGGAGGAGTTCGAGGAAAGGCTACGCCATATGATACGCCGGTATCGGTGTTGACGCGGAAAATCGGCGGTCGTATCCTCCGCGTGCAGCACAAGAAGACCAGGGAGATCTGCTTCGCTCCAGTGCCAGCCTACACCCCGTTCAGGTTCGCGGCGTGCCAGTCAATTTGACCTGAAATTGACAAGGAATAAAACAGTTAAATTACTCTTTGATTGTGCCGGCTCTATTCCAAACGGCGAAGGCACGTCGGATTTTAGCCAAGACCCAATCAGAATGTATCGGCCGATGCCAATCGGACCTCAAAATCGGACTTCATAGATGACGTCAATCGGACCAAATAATCGGACCTCAATCAGACACCGAATCGGACCTCAGAATCGGACCAATCAGGATCGGACCTTGATTAATATAACAGATCAGCCTTTGAATAATAAAATAAAGCATAAAACATGGCCAATATGTAAATAACGGATCAGCTGTGCCTTTGAACAAGGTATTAAATAATCAAAGTGTGAGCCGATACATTGTCCACCTTGCCTAGTTGCCAGTTTGGTTCATCTTATCGGACCATCTAACTAGCCAATCGGACCAGAGCCTTTTCAGAGAAATCTAGCTCCGACGTAGAGAATCTAGATTTCTCTAGCAATGATCAGATCAGATAGCTAGACAGTCAAACTCAACTCATCAATCTAACAACTAAACAAGATGCTCGCACAGGTGTTAATCAGATTAAGCAAATAAGCAGATAAAACATTAACAGGATCGTTCTGATTCTAAAGTATGCTATCGAATAATCAAGCAAAACCTAGCTCCGACGTAGGGAATCTAAATCATGCATAGCACTCAAATAGCAATCAGGTATAACCAAAGCTTCCTTTGACTAATCAAGATGAATCTAGCTCCGACGTAGGGAATCTAAACCAAGCATGACAATCAAAGATCAATATTATCATATTATGAACATCTAGCTCCGACGTAGGGAATCTAAACAAACACAATACTCAAAGAACAACTAGATTAAACCATAAAGCATGGATCGGACCTAGAACGATACTGTAAGACAAATATTGCTTAAATCGGACCAAGACCGGTGCTCAAAGCCGTTGAAGAAGTAGATTAATTCACATGGCGTAGATCTAAACCAATCTAGCAACTCCAAGCAAACCGCAAAAGTTACCTTTAAATAACCAAGATGAGTCTAGCTCCGACGTAGGGAATCTAGCCTAATCTTGATGATCTAGCTCCGACGTAGGGAATCTAGACATAAAGTGCAACCCAATAAACGATCAACTGTTGAATAATCAATATTGATCTAGCTCCGACGTAGGGAATCTATATCAATCTTGATTATCCAAAGATAAATCGGTTGAACAGCATAAACGAGAAAGGGCGATGCGCCTCAATTCAAAGCCTATACTAGTTTGATAAGTTGACTAACTTACTGGTAAGCCAGAGATCAGAACTGATGCAGCCCGTCCACCGATAAGCTTCGTCGATAACTACTCCTAGGGTTTTTGGCGTGAAGCCGGGTTGTATTGATTGTGAGAATAGTTCTTACAATGGACGAGGGTTCATATTTGTACCCTGGTCATGGAGAGTCCTGATCGGACTAGACTAACTTGCGGATAAAGTAAACTAAGTCTAACATAGAATGGGACTTCTCAATACGCCTTCAAAAAGGAAATAGTCCTCATATCTGATACGCTTCCTCTTTCAGCCGACGCGCCCTTCTCTGTTCATCACTAGATTGGACTCCTTGCCTTATCGGACCTTTTCTGCATATCGGATTCCTTCTCTGTCATCTTCGGCTTTGACCAGTCAATGGGTCCACCAGCCTTACCACGTCATCATATGACTCAGCATACCTGGTGCGAAAATCCGGTGTCAACACATGCCCCCCAATTTTGGGATAAAATATGTTTTATTCCAAAATTCATATCTGTCATCATAACTCCTTCACCGATTTTCGTGCCGAAACTTTCCATCCTTGCACCATGTAGTTCCTTGATTTTCGGGCCATAGTTTTTCTTTCTTCATCAATAACCCGCAGAGCTTATCTTCTTCTTTCTCTCTCCCGAGCGATAGCATCTCTGACAACGAATAGCATATGGAACCCTGCATTTACCTCACGGGTATCCATGCGTCTATTGACCCAGACGAAACGACTCTTCAATGCAGTTCCTCAAAAGACGCCCCTCTTCATCAGCTCTGAATCAATGACATATCTTCACGAGAATACTGTTATTTTATTTGGACAGTTTCCACGAGCATCCCTTGGATCCCATTTCTCCTTTAATGCTTCCATCGATCGCCGGCTATAAATACCTACCTCAGGTCTTCTTCTTCCACCACCCCTTAGCCATGGCGCAGCTAATATTCATGATAGAACACAAACTCCTTCTGTTTGATATAGGATCCTACTCCTTCTTCCTCTTCTGCTAGAAGAATTCTCGTGAAGTAACATAGGGTACTCCCCCCTTTCCTGATCCTGCAGTGAATCCAGGTGGAACTCCTGCTAGAAGAATCCTCGTGAGGTTTCTTCATGGTTCACCAAAGGGAAGGTTTTTCAGAGGGGTATAATAGAGTGCCCTTTACAAGTTAGGGCAAAGCCACCGGTCCACCGGCGCGCTCTTCAAGGGACTGCACCCAGAGTGGATTTCTTCGACTCAAGGAAGAAGATATCTCCTCAAACTTGCGCTTCCTTTTGCCCTTCTCTTTCTAGTCTTGTTCTGGCAATGATGAACAAAGTACATCGGCGTCTACTAGATCCTTTGATCTTCTGAAATCCTTCTGTATGAGAAATATATGAATATATATGCAATCCCTTTTCCAGCAGCCTGCTCCGCCATCGAGCGGCTTGATGATGTAATATACTTTTCTCTGTTTGTATATAGCCCTTAAGGCGATGCATATCGCATCGGCTCTTATTTTTTTGTTCTTGAGGCGATTTTTCCATCGGCTTTTAAGCCCGACGCATAGCATCGGCTTCATGAATTTACCCAAATGCTAGGGTAGTACTTCTTCAAATATTTTCCGTTTAATGCCTTAGGAAATACTTCTCCTTCAAGTGTTTGTAGAATATAAGCATTTCCAGGAACACATCGGACGACTTGATAGGGTCCCTCCCAGTTTGGTGACCATTTGCCGTACTTGGGATCCTTAGAACCAATTGGCAGAATAACTTTCCAGACAAGATCGCCCTCTTTGAACTCTTTCCCTTTTACTTTCTTATCATAATGCCTTGCAACTCTGAGTTTGTTAGCCTCAATATTTTCGAGAGCGCGCAGCCGACGAACAGACAAGTCATCGGACTCACTATTCATGAGCTCCATATATTCGCCGGCCTTCAATTTATCCTGAAGCTCGATACGTCTTGATCCAGTACAAATTTTCCATGGAAGAACGGCTTCATGTCCATAAACTAGTTCATACGGAGAAACCTTGATCGATCCATGACAAGCCATTCGATAGGCCCATAGAGCTTCAGGAAGCACAATATGCCATTTTCTTGGATACTCCTCAATCTTTCTATCAATCAGCTTGATCAAACTTTTATTGGAGGCTTCAGCTTGACCATTGGCTTGTGCATAATATGGTGATGAATTAAAAAGCTTGATACCCATATCAGCAGCAAAATTTTTGAATTCGTCCGATGTAAACATCGTACCTTGATCTGTCGTGATCGTCTGTGGAATTCCAAATCGGTAGACAATGTGTTCTCTAACAAATTCAATAACATTCTGTAACTTTTTCTCCTTCAAAGGAATAGCTTCAACCCATTTGGTGAAATAATCTGTCGCCACTAATATGAATTTGTGCCCCTTGCTTGAATGTGGAAAAATTTGGCCGATCAGGTCAATTCCCCATTCTCTAAACGGCCATGGCTTGATGACAGGGTTCATGGCCGATGCTGGAGCCCTTTGAATATTTCCATATCTTTGACACTCTTGACATCCTTTATAATATTCAAAGCTGTCTTCTAGAATCGTCGGCCAATAATACCCATTTTTTCTGATCATCCATTTCATCTTGAACGCCGATTGATGAGCCCCGCAAACACCTTCATGAATTTCTCCCATTAAAACCTTGGCTTCTTCAGGTCCGATACATCTCAACAGGACTCCATCAATCGAGCGAAAATAAAGCACTTCTTCAACCAAGACATGCCTGATCGATTTGTAGCGTATCTTTCTGGAAGTCTTGATAGAAGAATCCCTCAAATACTCAATGATTTCTTTCCTCCAATCTCCTTCTGGTATCTCCTGCACCATCACATCGGACATAGGCCGATAGCCAGACGCTTTTTGCGCCAGCCGATTTGCTTCTTCGTTATGATGTCTTGGAACATGCTTAAGAGTTACCAAGGCGAATTGATCAATCAAATCTCGGCACTTCTCAAAGTAAGATAACAAAGCATCCATCTTGCAATCATATTTGCCGAGTAATTGATTGATAATCAGCAAAGAATCTCCAAATACCTCAACAAACTGAGCGCCGATTTCTTTAAGAATCTGGAGACCCTTCATCAATGCTTCATATTCCGCCAGATTATTCGTGCATTTTTCAATTGGAAAAGCAAATTCAAACCTTGCTCCCGAGGCGAAATAATAATCAGGCCGATTCCGCAACCATCATTGCAAGAAGAACCATCAAAGAATATAGTCCAAGGAACCGCGTCAACCACATCAGCCTTTTTCATCGGACCAGACACATCAAGCTCCATAGTGCATTGCTCAACAGCATCAATGTTAGGTCCACAATGATCAGCAACTAAATCGGCCATTATCTGCCCTTTTACCGCTTTGGCCGATTCGTATCTAAGATCAAACTCCGTCAGAGCAAAAACCCACTTGCCAATTCTCCCTTTCATGATTGGCATCGATAACATATATTTGATCACATCCTCCCTACAGATCACAGTACATTCGGCCGATAGCAAATAATGCCTTAATTTTGTACAAGAAAAATACAAACAAAGGCAAAGCTTCTCCACATATGAGTACCGAGTCTCAGGATCTAGTAATATTCGTCTTAAATAGAATATAACTCGTTCCTTCCCATCAACCTCTTGAATCAAAACAGAGCCGATTGCATGATTAAAAGCCGATAAATAAAGCTTATACGGCTTACCCTTTTGTGGTGGAATAAGAACTGGGGGATATGCTAAATATTGCTTGATTTCATCCAATGCCTTTTGATGTTTAGGCTCCCAAACCAATTCTTCTTCATCTTTCAGCTTCAACAGAGGAGTAAACGCCTCCAATCGGACCGATAGATTTGATATAAACCTCCTCAGGAAATTGATTTTTCCAATCAAACTCTGCAATTCCTTCTTGTTTACTGGAGGTTCAATATCACCAATCGCTTTGCGGTTCCGATCATTTACCTCGATTCCTCTCTCATGTACCAGGAAACCGAGAAATTGGCCGGCCGATACGCCAAAAGCACACTTGAGCGGATTCATCTTCAATCCATGTTGCCTTGTGCACTCCAGCGTTTCCTTCAAATCGGCCAAATGATCTTGATAACCTTTTGATTTGATTACCACATCATCAATGTAGATTTCAACTATCTTGCCGATTAACTTATGAAAAATATAATTCATAGCACGTCATCAATGTAGATTTCAACTATTCTGCCGATCAGCTTATGAAAAATATAATTCATAGCACGTTGATAAGTAGCACCGGCATTTTTCAAACCAAAAGTCATAACAACCCACTCATATAAACCAAGAGCACCTGGGCATTGGAATGCAGTCTTGGGAATATCTTCTTCCGCCATGAAAATCTGATTATAACCAGCATTACCATCCAGGAAACTCATCACTTTATGGCCTGACACTGCATCAACAAGCATATCGGCCACCGGCATTGGATACTCATCCTTTGGGGTTGCCTTGTTTAAGTTCCTGTAATCAATGCAAACACGTAGCTTTCCATTCTTTTTATAAACAGGAACTATATTTGATACCCACTCAGCATATCGACATGGCCTGATAAACTTAGCTTCAAATAGCTTCGTTATTTCGGCCTTAATTGGTTCGTACATCTCAGCCTTGAACCTCCTCGCGTACTGTTTGTGCGGCCGATATCCTGGTTTGATGGGCAGCCGATGCTCAACAA
>CM014272.1:20830608-20848936 GCA_004135705.1 Alloteropsis semialata
CAACCTCACCATGTCCTGGTATGATTCTGCCATCTAACTCTACTGGAGGAGTAGAATTGAGGTCCAATAGCAGCTGTTGTAGACCTTCATTTTGCCCCTCTGCATTTTTTGTTTTGCCATATGAACTGTAGTCAGCTTCTTTGAGTTTTTTGACAAGTGACAATTAATCTGTCAAGCTGATTCATGGTTGTGAGGCTAAGCTATTTTAAAATAAGGTTGGCAACAACCAACTAAGGGTGTTAAACAATTTAGGTAGGAAAAATCGAGTGAAAAATTAGTGTAGTTTGTTTCTTGTCAAGCTGATTCGTGGTTGTGAGGCTAAGCTATTTTAAAATTGAAGTTCAGTTTACATTGTTGCTGATCCAATTGACGATTGTGTCTTGTGGTGGTTGTCCGGACAAAATATATCGTAAATAACTTGTAAAATTTCCTTGATGAATGCTGAAATGGCATGATTGTGATCAGCAGTAAAAGGCACATATAGATGAGGGTCTGATTTGTTTCTCAAAACATAATCTAGTACTTTCATGGATCAACATATTCAATGTTTCAGCAAGGAGTAGGAGATAATACTAACATCTGTTCCCGTGAATTTGTAGATTGTCAAACTAGGCAATCAAGGGATTCTCTAAATCTCTAATTGAATCCGTTGCTACTCTAAATGGGGTATGGAGCTTGTACCTGCAGCTTCAGCAGGAGCATCGCCTTCCTCGTCGGATGTGGCCTCGCCTCCAGCAGGTACCAATTCTTCTAGAGGAGCATTGAGGTCCAGAAGTCTTGTTGCCATGTGTGCCTATGTGACTGCCCAACTTGTTGTAGATACGTTGAAGATGAGGGCAAAAGCTGGCTAGCCGTGAGGACTGATTGCTTGCCGGAGATAACACGTGCAGGAGCTGCTTGCTTGGTGGAGATCGCACGCGTAGGAGCGAGCTTGCTGGCTTGTTGGAGATACACGTCGAGAAGCTTGCTTGGCGGAGGGCACGTGCGCACAAGCTTGCGGAGAAGGGCAGCCGACCGGCTAGCCGGAAGCAGCGATCGGCCGGAGAATCAACGCAGGTACACGTCCAGGAGCTTGCCGAGAAGCCGAGCCGGCCGGCTCGCCGCAAGCAACGATTGCGGCCGGAGAATCAATGCATCCTTGCGTACGCGAATCACGGCTGCTTGGCGGAGGATGCGTGCGCACGAGATTGGCGAGAATTCCAGCCGATCGTCTGGCCGGAAGCGGTGATCGGTGGGAGAATCAGCGCATCCTTGCGTCGGCCGCAGGTGGAGGGCGACGGGTTCAAATTTCAAATTGATTGCTAGCGTGCGTGGGAGGGAAGCATGTGTGGAACATGTGCGTGTATAGCGGGATGGATTAGATTTAGGGCCTGTTTAGTTGGTGGAGAAAGTTTGCGAAATTTACTGTAGCAATTTTAAACCAAAGATTAGGAGGACTAAACATGATTTAATTATAAAACTAATTACACGGATGGACGGAAAATCGCGAGACGAATCTATTAAGCCTAATTAATCCATCATTAGAGATTGTTTACTGTAGCACGACGTTGTCTAATCATGGCCTAATTAGGCTCATTAGATTCGTCTCGTGAAGTTACTCGAGGTTATGAAATGGGTTTTATCATTAATTCACGTTTAATACCCTTAATTAGTGTTCTAACATTTGTTATTAATACGTTTAATACTCGGGGTTATGATTTTGTATTTTTGGATGAATTTAATGGAGAAGGTGTTCTTCATTTTAGATGTCAGTTCTCACCAAAAGTTTCTTAGAGAAGCCCAAATTGCATTAGGTTTGGTGGTTGACAAATTTAAGAAGATTTAGAACTATCAGGGAAATTTAAGAACCCTAAGAAACTTTGTGTGGTAGAAATACAAAAGGCTTGACCGAACAACAAATTTCAGCATTGTGCTTGCCGCTAGCGGCCACAACAAGAGCTGTTAGGGCATTCCCACAACAAATTTCATAGGAGTTTCATGCGCATTAATTAGCATGCCACATAGGATTTTCTGATGACATGACATCAAATTTATGAAGAGAGAGAATGCACCAGTTTCATCTAGATGAAACCCTGTATGCACGCATACCAACTCTTGTTGAGTCATGAAATTAAATGCTATGAAGTGCCTATGAAACCACAAAATGAAACTATCCATTGGAGAAGTAGTTTCAAGCATCATTTCATTGTTTTGATGCTTATGTGGCTATCTTGGAAACATCAACATGAAACCTACCACTGGGATTGGCCTTAGTAAACCACCACATTGTGGTATGCAATCTTATAATTAGGTTGGGCGCCTGGTTGGTTGTTTCACAACAAACATATTTATTTCACCAGCCCAATAAATAAGTGCTCCTTTTTTTACGGTGTATAAATATGAATGAACAAAGTGGCATGCATGCCAATTTATGCAGCTGGATCTATATAAGTAGCTAATAGCAGGTTGCTAGTTATACAGCCTGTCTTGTGGAACTAATTAGTAAAGGTTCCCATCCCACATTGCATGCATGTCGTCGGCCTAGCTATGAATGTACATGCTTCGAAGGAATAACTAGCTATGAATATGAGGTATCAGAAAATTTACGGCCACACAGTTTCGTAGACAGACTGCATGTTATGTGTATCATATTGTCCTAAATATCACTGTGCAGTGGCAGGGACTGAGCACGTATTAGAGGGTTTTTTAGAGTGTAACTTTTCAGTTTGTATCATTGGGATTCAGCCGAAGGATCAATTTTTCAAGCACCATGTTCTTCTTGCAAATCACACGCACTGTGAATTGAAAGAAATTGTTTGGAGTTGGAGCTAGCTCCCTTGTGCAAGCTGCAAACAACTCAATTGGGAGGCAATTGATAACACAATGCTCTTATTCAATCATTCTATATGGTGAGCACTAGTCAACGCGTAAGTACTGCCAAGAACTTTCCTAACACATGATCTTGGATTTCCACCTCGTACATTCCAACCTTTAGCATGCTTTCTTATTATGCCCCTTCATCCTCTCCTGGCCATTGTGGTTCCTTACCTCGCATTGTGTCACGCATGCGTGCTCCGCCCTTCGCATGAACCCACCTCATTTTCCTGCTACTTTCGTCATTCATATCTCCTCCATACCTGTTTATGAATAAGAGCCATTAGAGCATCTCTAAGAGTTCTTCTAAAATCTACTCTCTAAATCATCATTTGGAGATTCATTTAAGTAAAAATCATTTTCTGTATCTTTATACTCTCCATCAACTTTTCTATATATATGTGATGCGCAGTCTAGAGAGCCATCCTCGCTCTCCATCTTTGGATAGCGAGAAATCCGGAATAGAAGATATCTATATTTGTATATCCAATTGAAGAGGCTGTTGGAGAGTGTTTTTCACCAAAATCTCTATTCTTGTAAGTTAGGGAAGATATAAAGAGTCTCTTGGAGATGCTCTTAGCAAGCTACTTTGCCCATGAGCAATGGATACTGAAAAGATGTTTAAAAGAGAAGTAATAGCAACATAAGTTCATTTAAATCACACATTACCTTAATTGGTTGGATTCTCATGTTACTCGGATGTGAAATTATATTATTGTCACTAATTAACTGTTTCTAGGACAATCACAATATGTTGCTGCAGATACCTAGGTTCCTTTGGCATTGCCTGGACTAAGCAATGCAGTGTACATCAAGTTGAGGTTTTATTATCTATCAGTATGTTCAGTCGTACCTGTTGACGCTGAAACACGCCGTGCCAAACACTCAAGCAAATCTGAATTTTTAAGAATAGAACTAGCATATGTTTCTTCTACGGCTGGCTTTTCTTTATCTACTGACAAATCTGAATTTTTACATAAACGACTGTCTTTCTTGATAAAATAAACTTGCTTAACTACCCTGCTCTTATTTTCCTGCATAGACAGATTTCTTGGATCAAAACAGGATTAAAGGGCCACACACTGGCCATGGTGTGGAGCCCCTTTAGTCCCGGTCGCCGCACCAGAATAAATGTCTAGGACCTTTTGTTCCGGATGCGTTGTACTGCTTAGAAAACCAGGACAAAGGCTGTTTCCGTATCAGGACCAACAATGTGCCCTTCTGTAGTAGTGAATGTCTAATTAACCGATGTGTTCTCATGTCCACATCATCCATTCTCACAAAACCTTGTCGTTATATATATCCCCTCTCAGTCTATTGGAATTTGATCGCTGGTGAATTAGTCCAGGCCTTGTAAGAATGGAAGGTATAAGTGACGGACCAAGATCCATAGGAGTCCTTATGGGCTGTAGGCCTATGAGGGAATTGGGCCGGCAACTCTGACAGATACAAAGAAGAGACATACAGGTTAAGGAAACTAGTCTGCTACTAGGAAACAACCCGACCTACTCATGTTAGGACTCTATGTTTAGTATCCGACTAGAAATCTGTATTATTTGCCTTGTAGACCCTATCTCCCGAGTATATAAGGTGAGGCAGGGACCCCTTGTAAAATCATAACCATCAATACGAAGCGATCCATCATACAGGACGTAAAGTATTACGCTCTCTTTCGAGGCGGCCTGAACCTGTCTAAATCGTCTCGTGTTCACCATCGTGCTTCTGGTTCCGGCGAGGCCCTTGCGAACAACTCGACTACTCAGGGACTCCCTATAGTAGGCTAGCCGATATAAAAAACCGACAGCTGGCGCGCCAGGTAGGGGCTCTCATCGAGAATCGTCAAGCAAGCTCGATGGCACCAGTCATCTTCACCAGCAACAGCGACATGGCGTTCGAGAAGGGAGCCACATTCGTCTTCGGCTCCCTGGTCTGCACGGCGGACGGCGCGGGCAACTTCAATCGCACTCTCAAGTTGCCGACCTCGGAGCAACTCGCCGACAAGCTCGACGAGATCGCGCTCCGATCCCGGGTCTGATCTCGACTCGGGCTCGGGGAACCTCAGGTCTCAGTTCAAATTCAACTCGAACTGAGAAGATTTCAAAGCGGACTAGGCAGTCCGAGTCGGTCTCTGAACCATTGGTCGTGCCGAAATCCAACTCTTCAAAAACCCAGAGGAGGAAGGGCTCAGCCATTGCTAGGTGTGAGGCCAATACCCGGTGCCCGATTCCCTTAAGTTTTATAGACAGCGAGGCGGCTCAGTAGGAATGGAGTGAACTTTAGTTTGTTTGTTTTAAAGAAACAAGAAATAGAGTATAAATGAATAGAAAAATTTGTTCTGTCCCACGTGCACACACATTTCATGACTTAAGTAAAAGAATCCTCTCAATTAAAGAACCACTCGTAGCCCATGCATTCGCACGGGCAGGATATATTCTTAAATATTTCTACTGTATAAACATGGAATGAGTCATATACTATTGATTGAACATAACTTTTTTCCCGATACAAGTTGGCAGAGTGAATTGTGTGTCTAGAGTTGATTCCATTTGTATGTTAACTAAAGAAGCTTGTCTTATTGATGAACAGCGGATAGGTTGGCACAGGACTGAACTAAGGTTTGTTCTACATCGATTGGACTTATAGGAGCCTCTCTAAACTCCGAATACGACGAGTGCAAGCTCATCCAGAAATTCCTGCAGGCCTCACAGCATGTTCGACCTAGCTGGGCTTTTGATTTCGAGGGCAACATCACAGGTTGTGCTATATACATCAACATCGCCGCCCTAACTCAAAAGTTTGCTTCCCCAGCATGTCCTGCAACACACCGACCTCACACTGGAACTGGCACCTTGCACCGACCATGGCGGTGACCCATCGCACTAGTTGGAATGGCAAATTCTGTTTCCCCAATGCCACTCATTCCAAAGGCAAGGTGTGGATGCATGGCATATGTATTGCATCGAGAGAGAGCCTCGGGGCGAGAAAACTGGTAAAGAAGGAACAAGGTAAAAAGAGCACACGCTGGATCTTTATATTTGGTGGAGCATGTGTAGGCGGTGCTGGTTGACAGTACTTATAGCACACATGTGGATGCTATTGCTAGTTGGTCAAATCAACCTACTACTTCCTATTACCAGTAAGAAATTCATATTTTCATTGTGTACACAACCGTACCACCGGACAAGATTACGCTGAGACTTAAATCCCACCAAAAACATAATGACAAACATCAGCAAGTATACTTTGTATGCCATGAAGACAACAAACAATATTATTGGGTCAGCTCACACGCACAAAATTCAAAAGTGTTCCTATTCAAGCTCAATTTAGCATATCGCTACAAAACAACAAAAATTAGTTGGAAGAACTGGATTAGCCACATCCCAGTGTGGCCCATCAGAGAAAACAGTCCTTGGGTTTATCAGAATAGTTTCCTCCTGTGCGTCTGATGCCATGTTTTTCAAGTGGGGCGATTGCCCCTAGGAAACTTTGTTCAAGCTTGTGTTTTCTTAGAAACCCCCTTTTCTTTTTATTTGCACGTCGCATTATGTTTGTTTTAAGTCAAATTTGGCCAATTTTAACCAAGTATGGAGAAAAGATATAACATTTACAGTATCAAATTTGTTTTATTGAATCCATCAGGGAATATATTTTGATATTGTATATGGATATAGCATAGTTGTTGTTATATTTTTCTACAAACTAGTTCAAAATCGACTAGGTTTAACTTAAGACAAAACTAATACGACATGTAAATAAAAATAGAGGGAGTAATTCAAATTAATGTTCTGTTGCTGCAGGTGCAAAGGACAAAGAGTAATAAACATTAATGACACTAGCTTCTTTTTTATCCTAGGTCGACCTCTGATGTAATACTGGGTGATGTCACTAGTATAGAATAATTTTCTATAACCACCATTTTCACAACCGGTTTTTTCAAGTTGGTCAGCTCAGTACCCGTTTTAACATGCTGTGAGAATGATTTTCATAGCCGGTTAGGGCTAGAACCTCTGTGAAATGGCCGGAATTTTCACAATAGAGCCCTGGACCGCTGTGAAAACCATTTTCATAGTATGTTCAAAGCTACGAACCAGCTGTGAAAATGGTGCAACATAAACCCCGCCTCTTCTCCAACCCGATGCCCACTACTATTTTCTCCATTGTTGCAGCCATTTTTTTGCAATACTGCTAAAGGAGACTGCATTGTTGAAGCATACACTTCACCAAAATGTTTTAAGGTTGGTAACTAACTATACATAACTTCCACTAGTGTTTATTTTGTTTGATTTTTTATTTTTGGATAAATTTAATGGAGAGGGTGTTCTTCATTTCTGAGGTCATTTCTCACCAAAAGTTTCTTAGAGAAGCCCAAAATACGTTAGGTTTGGTGGTCAACAAATCCAAGAACCCTAGTTAAAAATATGTGCTGTAGAAATTTCAGCATTGTGCTTGCCGCTAGCAGCCACAACACGTGCTGTTAGTAAACCGCCACATTGTGATATGCAATCTTACAATTAGGTTGGGCACCTGGTTGGCTGTTTCACAACAAACATATTTATTTCACCAGCCCAACAAATAAGTGCTCCTTTTTTTATGGTGAATAAATATGACTGGACAAAGTCCACCTAGATCTATATAAGTAGCTAATAGGAGATTGCTAGTTATACAACCTATCTTTTGGAACTAAATAGTAAAAGTTCTCTTCCCACATTGCATGCATGTTGTAGGCCTAGCTATGACTATGAATCTATGTGTACATGCTTGGAAAGAATAACTAGCTATGAATATGAGGTATCAGAAAATTTAAGGCCACCTAGTGAGTATGTTCGGGATCAAGGAAAGTTAACCTCCGCACAGGTTTGTAGACAGTCTGCATGTTATGTGTATCATAGTGTCCTACAGATCACTGTGCAGTGGCACCCGGTTTTAAGGACAAAACCGAATGATATTCATATATGTGCCAGGATCAAGTTTTCACACATATGAGACTTCATCAGTGATAAACAATAGCAGTATCACGTAAAACCAATACAAAAACCTTACAACTTATCAGAGTTACAGCTTATCCTGAAAACGAAGGCTCCAACACTTCACAGGCAATCGACTGGGGGTTGCGTACGCCTAGCATCATCTTCAACATCTTCACATCACCTTCTGAGCAGCAGTAAGCAAGGATGAGTACACTTATGGTTGGTACTCAGCAAGGCCACAAGAAATAACCAGAACATCGATTCAATTCCATCTTTAAGTTCATTAATCATGTGAGGGTCCAGGCCGCTCTTAACCGTGAGCACGGCTGATATATCAGTTTTTAACACTCTGCAGAGTTTGTACACTTTCCCCACAAGCCGCGTAAAAGTTCAGAAGAACTTTGAACCCAACCATGCTGTGCTAGCTAGGCACAATACCACACTTCCGAGGTGTGATTGCATAGGGACGCTACGAGGCCTTTACAAAGAATCCCTCTATGTATGTGTTGGTCCCTGTCCGGACGGTTCCCAGAAGGCGCACCTTCTTTCCCCGCACAACCTACACAAACCTTTCCAGCCCATCATACACCCCCAACACAACATAGAGTTCATCTAATTAATTAGCCAAGACCAGAGCCATATAGTACTCGTGGTTGTACTGTTTTCCTGGGTGGTTCTCCATGTTCCAATTAACATCATCATGATATATCTTAAAAGCATAGATAGAAGGATGGTTAGGGCACTTGCCTTTCTCCAACGTAAAGTTACTCTTACTGCTCTTCAGCTTTTGCTCACTTGGAATTCTTGATCTTGAACAAACAGCGATCCTTCTACTCGAAGCAATCATCGGGCACAAACATACAAAGCAAACAAACAAGTACAACTAAGAACAATACACCAATCATAGAAGAGCTTAAAAGAACGAACTAAAGGACGGGGCTCGGAGAACAGGATTCGAAACTATGGTTACGTGGGCTCAAGGAACGCTAAGAACAGAGAAACGATTGCAAAGATACAACTACCATAAGACGAGATAAAACCTAATTAACTTTTAATTAGAAAACTGATTGAATAAATATTAATCAAATTAACATTAATATAGAAAACTCAAGGTGTAACTCTAATTGGATTTTAATTAGAACCGGTGAGTGAGTACTTAATCATATTAACATTTTAATATATACTAGAAACAACATACAAGACTATCATTGGTGCTAACGCATAACTTGGATTGATATGGAGCTAACGCAACAAGGACGGCTTGAGCTGGGGCTAAAACGAGAGGCAGGTAAAGGCTTTGGGGCTGGAACCTGGCTGTCCATAGATTTTAGACGCTAGCTTACAATTTCTGCAAAACACTATTAAAAGGCCATAGATGAGATAGATTTGAAAAGTCACAGGCTTGGATTTACAGCAAGGTGCGAGATTAATTTAGAAATAAAGATAGGCTATCGGGCTTGGCTGCAACATGTAAGATGTGCACAAGTGTAGCCTTTAACAAGCTCACGTGGTTGGTATAGATAGCAAAGGATGATGGAATTCCTACAAAGCGAAATCGAGAGACTAATTTGCTCATGCATGATGTCAGCACGTCATCAGCCAAGTAATTAGCCAACTAATGATTGCGACAAAGGAATTAAAAGGGCAACTAAATCTTCCATGGTAAATTAGCTTCCCTGCCGGACAAGAGAGTTCACGTGCGCAAGGTTGTGCTTGTGTTGTTCATGGCCGAAACATATCGGTCTGTGTGCGTCATGTGCATGGAAGCTTTACATTTCTATCGGATAAAGGATATGGATTGAAAAAGAATTCTGCTATTACGAGTTAGAAAACCTAATTGTTGCTAATGATGTAAGCATGACACAACCATGATGTCATCCCACAAGAGCCGATGGCTTCGTTGCTTCTGTACTGAATATGTGAGGCACGGAAGGGATTGCTAGGTTCGTTCATCATGCAGAGGTCTGCAGAGGCGATCAAGCAGCAAGGATGAAACACCTACACATTCGAACGGCGTGGCTGGCTTGCCGTGAGAAAGCTACTATGGCAGCTAGGGGCTGTAGTACAAGGAAACGACGACATAGAATAGCAGACCGGAAGATCAACAGAGGGAGAGTGTGTGCTTACCAACTGCGGAGGAAGGACGACGTGCAGTGGCTGGAGGACAGTTACAAGCAGACCTTCAGATGATGGCGGCTTCCTCCGTCGGCGTCCAGGAATTCGCCTCGCGAGGGGAGCGACTCTTGACCGCGCAGTGGACGGCGAGCAACGAGACGGAGGGCTACTGGTAGGTCGTGTGGCGGCGCGGCTTCCTGGCTGATGGTGATGTGCGTGAGTCCGTAAGATGCAAAACGAACGAAAAAGAAAAGAGCAAGGCGATCGTGATCTCACCTAGGAGAGTCGGAGATGGAAACAGCAATGAGCTCAGGCCAACACGAAGACGAGGACTGCAGTTCGACCTTGGAGTGGACGTTCTCCTCCGGCAGCAGCTGGACGGCGACTCGACCCGACGGCGGGGACGGCGGCGCAGGGGCTTCACATGGCCGAGAGGAGCTCTGGATGAAGGGACGACGAACGGCCGGTACAGATGCTACTCGGCATCGCGAAGCTCGGGTACGGTGCTGCTGGCTTGCTTCGGAGGGAGGTGGCGTCCGATGGAGGAAGAACGAGTGAGAAGAGAGGGGCGGCGGCTGCTGGGAGGGGATGGAGAGGAGAGGGAAAGGGGTGGGGAATTTTTAGGTACTGGCTAGGGTTAGGTTAGATAAATGGGCTTTTAGATGGGTCTAGATTTAAGCCAGAATATTATCAGTCCACGAAATAAATCGATAACAATTTATTTCATAAACCATGGTACAAATGAATTAGACTAATTATCCAGAACAAATTAATTAAGTAATAATCAATTCAAAATCCGGATAACATCGTCATAATTCAAAACAAATTCCATAGATATTTTGGATGAATTAATTAGACTATTTTCCGAACTAGATTAATTAAATAAATAATTAATCTGAACAATTGAAAATGTCATAATTCGGATAGGGTCTTCTGGAACTCCGGATTGATTTGGGCGCCGAGAATTTCGATATAAACTTCGATTTGGGATTAGAGAGACATTGATGATCGATCCGATATGTTAGGGTCAACTGGTCGGAAGATCGGATAGGATTTGGGTAGTGGGTGGCACGACACCATGGCCGACTCAGGCTCGGTAGAGGAGAAGAGAGAGAGAGAGAGAAAGGGATGGCGGCGGGAGGTAGAAGAGGGTGCCGAAAGGTGGGTCCCATCTGCAGAGAGAAAGGTGGGAGAGGAAAAGGAAAGGAATTTGGGAATTGATTTGAGAGTTTGAGGGAGATTTGAATAGGAAATTTGAATTTAGGATTGGATTACAAACAACTCAAACAAAACCAATGCAAAGAGCATGAATGCAACAACCTCATTTAATTTCAAAAAAGACAACCAATTATTTTTCCTATACTAAATTTCCTGTCAACAAAATAAATGTTGGACACATTTTTAAAATTATGAGAAAAATGTTGTTTAATTGTTCTTTCTATTCACATCCTGAAATTCAAAATTTCAGGGTGTGACAAGGGACTGAGCACGTATTAGAGGGCTTTTTTAGAGTGTAACTTTTCAGTTTGTATCATTGGGTTTTGGCCAAAGTATCAATTTTTCAAGCACCATGTTCTTCTCGCAAATCACACGCACTGCTGAAGTGAAAACAATTGTGAGGAGTTGAGCTCCTTCCTGCAAGCTGCAAACAGCGCAATTGGGAGCCAATTGATTACACAATGCTCTTATTCAATCATTCTATATGGTGAGCACTGGTCAACGTAAATACTGCCAAGAACTTTCCTAACACATGATCTTGGATTTCCACTTCATACATTCCAACCATTAGCGTGCTTTTTATTATGCCCCATCCTCCTCCTGGCCACTGTGGTTCCTTACCTCTCATTGTCTCATGCATGCGTGTTCCACCTTTCGCACGAACCCACCTTATTTTCCTGCTAGTTTCGTCATTCGTGTCTTCTCCATAGTTGTTTAGTGTCATGTACCTGTTTATGAATAAGAGCCATTAGCAAGCTACTTGCCCATGAGAGTTGGATACTAGAAAGATGTTTAAAAGAGAGAAATAATAGCAACATGAGTTCGTTTCAATCACACATTACCTTACTTGGTTGGTTTCTCATGTTACTTGGATGTGAAATTATATTATTGTCATTAATTAATTGTTTCTAGGAGAATCACAATAGCTTGCTGCAGATACCTAGGTTCCTTTAGCATTGCTTGGACTAAGCAATGCAGTGTACATCAACTGGATGTTTTATTATCTATCAGTATGTTTAGTACCTGTTGACACTGATGCTGCGCCAAACACTGAAACAAATCTGAATTTTTATGAATAGAACTAGCATATGTTTCTTCTACGGCTGGCTTTTCTTTATCTACTGAAAAATCTGATTTTTTACATAAACGACCATCTTTCTTGATAAAATAAACTTGCTTAACTACCTTGCTCTTATTTTCCTGCATAGGCATATTTCTTGGATCAAAACAGGACTAAAACAGGACTAAAGGGCCATGATGTGGAGCCCTTTTAGTCCTGCTTGCCGCACCCGGGATAAATGGCCGGGACCTTTTGTTCCGGATGTGTAGTCATGCTTAGGGAACTGGGACAAAGGCATTTTCCCTACCGGGACTAATGTGCCCTTCTGTAGTAGTGAATGTCTAACTAATCGATGTGTTCTCATGTCCACATCATCCATTCTCATGAAATCTTGTCGATTTGGATGTGACGAGAGCTCGTGTTTGGTGGCCCACCTCCTCAGGATCCAGTTATTTAAAACAGACATAGAGTTTGGTTTGCCTCTCTAAAGAGTTATTTAAAACAGGCATATTTTGGAGACTGAACTGAGAGCCTATAGAAGTTTCTCCCCACACCACATATACAACGCTGCATCGCTCTCCATATCTCAAATCTTGATGTGCAATCCTTAAAACACCATTTCATCCCTTGGCATCATGTTTCACAGAACAACTAACCAGATCGGGCTACTATCCATGGTCAGGTTTTATTTGAGCCTGGGAGGTGTCAGGACGTTTTTGACAACCAGAGGTGTGTTTGGAGTTAGTACAAAAATATGTTGCTGGCCTTTTCCTCACTTTCGTCTATCAACAATGAACTGAATCTGCCGGTATACCTGTCGAGAATTGGCTGTGAGGCACATAATACGGTGGGGGGACATACTTTAGCTATGAGGGAGAATAATTCTGTGACAGTGAACATGATTTTGTTGGTTATAAAGAAACAATAAATAGAGTATAAATGAGTAGTAAATTTGGATCTAAAAATATGTGGTCACAGGTCCTTCCTTTGGCCCATCCTACCTCAAAGTCGACGCTCGTAATGCCGAATAGTTTGTGATGATCGTGTAAGTTGGGAAGCGTTGAACCTCCGTAGAGGCCGCAGGTGTATATTTATATCAATGACAGGATTACATCTATCTCTAGAAACTGATTCGAACTTAATCTTCCAAGGCTCTATCTCTTATACAATTCAAACTACATTGCCATTGGAGATATAGCTTAGTTTCTAGAAGATAGAGATTAACTCAATTACAACTGAACATTACACGAAATATCCTTGTCATCTAACACCCTCCCTCAATCCTAACTTTACTAAGTTAAGATTGCGTCTGAACTTCTCAAGATCCTTTACTGATAAGGTCTTTGTAAAACCATCTGCAATTTGGTCATGTGTCAAAATAAACCTCACATCAAGCATCTTTGCAGCAACACGTTCTCTCACGAAATGAAAATCTATTTCAATGTGTTTTGTTCTTGCATGAAACACCGGATTCATAGTGAGATGCTTGGTACCCATGTTATCACACCACAAACATGGTGGCTGCTGCAGATTAATACCAAGCTCCTTCAACAATGACTGCATCCAAATAAGTTCTGCTGTAGCATTTGCTAGAGCCTTGTACTCAGCTTCAGTGCTAGACCGAGAAACCGTGGCTTGCTTGCGAGCACTCCATGAAACTAAATTTGCTCCAAAGAATATTGCAAAGCCACCTGTAGACCTCCTATCATCCAAGCTTCCAGCCCAGTCCGCATCAGAGAATGCACTTAACAAGTTTGATGACGACCTCTTAATCTCAAGACCAATGCCCAAAGTATGCCTCACATATCTTAAGATTCTCTTTACTGCTGTTAAATGAGAGGTAGTTGGAGCATGTAAATATTGGCATACCTTGTTAACAGAGAAGGCCAGATCAGGTCGAGTTAATGTCAAATATTGTAGTGCCCCAACAATGCTTCTGAACTTTGTACTATCTTCTGAACTCAAAGGTTCTCCATTAACTGCTGAAAGCTTTTCTGAAATCGACAAAGGAGTAGGAGATGGCTTACACGCCTTCATACCAGCTCTTGCTAGTATATCCTGTGAATACTTCTCTTGAGACAAAAGAATTCCATCATCAGTTTGTTTAACTTCAATTCCAAGAAAGAAGTTTAAGTCTCCAAGATCTTTAAGAGCAAACTCTTGATTCAAGTCTTCTAGCAATGCCGAAACAGCTTGACTTGATGAACTAGTCACAATAATATCATCCACAAATATTAAGACAAATATTGTTACCTCTGCCTTGTTGTAAATAAATAGCGAGGTGTCTGATTTGGACGACACAAAACCAATTTGCTGCAGCTTACTACTCAACCTTGAATACCACGCTCTTGGCGCTTGTTTCAACCCATAGATTGCCTTGTCAAGCTTGCAAACATAGTAGGGAAATTTTGAATTTTCATAACCAGGTGGTTGTCTCATATAAACCTCCTCTTCCAGAACGCCATGCAAAAACGCATTCTTAACATCCAGCTGTCTAAGACACCAACCACGAGATACTGCAGTCGAAAGTACAAGACGTATGGTAGAAATCTTGACAACAGGACTAAACGTGTCCTCATAGTCAATCCCATACCGTTGCTTGAACCTTTTAGCCACTAGCCTTGCTTTAAATCTATCAACAGAACCATCTGCTCTTTTTTTGATTCTGTAGACCCATTTTGAATCAATGATATTACTCCCTTGAGCTTCTGGAACTAAGTGCCATGTATTGTTCTTGATAAGTGCTGAATACTCATCATCCATGGCCTCCTTCCACTTGGAATCTTGCAAGGCTTCATGAAGATCTCTTGGCTCTTCAGTCATCGCTGTCATCGCCCATCTTACCGTGCCATCCTTATACTGCTTGGGTCTAGAAATTCCTTTTTGCAATCTTGTGACAGGCCTGCCAGATGCAGCCCCTTGATCAATAGCAGGAGTCGCCACAGAAGATCTTGTCGCTGAAGTCGAAACCGGCACAGACGATCCAGTAGATTGCGCAGTGGCCGACGAGCTTCCGTGCGATGTCGCAGAAGTTCCGAGCGAGCCGGTCGGAGAGGAGAGCGACGATGCAGTCCCTGTCGGCTCTGCCGCAGCGTCTGTCGCTGCATCACCCTGGGATTCAGCAGCCGATCCAGAGCCTGATCCGGTACCTGAATCAGCCTGGGAGTCAGCACCATGTGCGTCGTTTACCCCAATCGGGTAAGAGATATCTCCAGCACCTGTTTGAGCTTCAATTCCGCCCGGAATTTCTTCAGAATTTTCTGCACACATAGCACCAGAGTCTGACTGCTCCACGGCAGGGTTAGAGCATTTAGCAAATTGGTCATTACAGTTTTCACCCCCTTGATCAAACCGTGGATTAACCAAGTGAGGTGGCAAAAGAAGAATTTCTTGGTGTAACCGAGAACCAGCATTTGGGTGCAGGGCAGCAAAAGGAAAAACTTGCTCATCAAAGACAACGTCTCTAGAGATGTAAACCCGTCCTGTAGAAGGATCAAGGCACTTGTAGCCTTTATGTAAGGAGCTATACCCAAGGAAGACACATTGCATGGATCTAAAGGAGAGCTTTCTCGAGTTATAAGGCCTAAGATTAGGCCAACAAGCACAACCAAAAGTGCGAAGAAATAAGTAATTTGGTTCTTTCTTTTGAAGGCGCTCCATAGGAGTCTGCAAACCAATTACTTTGCTAGGAATCATGTTAATGAGATGAGTGGCTGTAATAAAAGCTTCATCCCAAAATTTGAGAGGCATAGAAGCATTAGCTAGGAGGGATAAGCCTACTTCAACAATATGCCTATGTTTTCGCTCGGCAGATCCGTTTTGTTGATGTGCATGAGGACAAGAGACATGATGAGCAATTCCTATTTTCTGAAAGAACGAATTGAGTTTTTCATATTCTCCACCCCAATCCGTTTGCATAGCGAGGATTTTTCTATCATATTGACGTTCAACAAGGCTTTGAAAATTTTGGAAGACTTGAAAAACATCAGACTTTTTCTTTATCAAATAGATCCATGTATACTTGCTATAGTCATCAATAAAACTTACATAATATGTATGTCTACCAACTGATACAGGAGCCGGTCCCCAAACATCAGAGAAGATGAGTTGCAAGGGAACAGTAGAGATGCTAGTAGACTTTGTGTAAGGAAGTTGATGACTCTTAGCTCTTTGACACGAATCACACACTAATTTATTTCTAACCACACTAGCACAAGGAAGCTCATAGCTTTTGACGACATGATCAACTATAGAAAAAGACGGATGTCCTAGGCGACTATGCCATTGCACCGACGATGGCTTGCTGACTCCAAGACCATGCTTATTGGTGCACCCACCTGACGACTCTAAAGGATAAAGGCCTCCTTTGCATCTACCTTGATGAAGGATTCTCCTCGTTGCCTGATCCTTAATAGAGAAGAAATTTGGATGAAATTCAAGGAAGGCTTTATTATCAGAGGCTAATTTGTGGACAGAGATAAGACTTTTCTGGGCATTAGGTACATGGAGAATATTTTTAAGATGAATAGATTTCTTAGGGGTATGCAAAACTGAATGACCAATATTGCTAATATGCATACCTGTACCATCTGCTCCATGTACATGATCCTTGCCCTTGTACTTGTTGCGGACGGTCATCTTCTCCAATTCTCCTGTGATGTGGTCGGTTGCGCCACTATCAACATACCAATTTGTATCTATACCATAGGATACTGCCCCAGCTGTCTTCTCTTGTGTTTCATCCTCGTCGTACCTGTACCAGCAGTTTACTGCTGTGTGGCCAATTTTGCCACAAATCTGGCACGTCGGCTTCTCTGAGTTCCCACTGTTGGATCCTCCTTGCTTGGGCGAACCTGCATTGTTGCTTGTTCTACCTCCCCGGCCACGGCCACCTCCTTTTCCACGACCACCACGACCGCGGTTGAAGCCACCACGACCGCGCATTGCAGCATTAGCAGATGATTGGAACTGCCCTCCAGCTGCTCTATTGTTGTAGAGGTGTTGTAGCCGCATGTCATAGCACATAACTTGTGCATACAGATCACTTAGATTAACAGGATCAGTACGTGACATAAAGGAGGATACCAGCGGGTTGTAATCTGCATCTAACCCAGCGATGATGAACGATGCCATCTTCTCGTCTTCAAGGGGCCTCCCTGCTGCAGCAAGCTCATCACCCAATGCACGCATCTTGGAGAAGTACGCAGCAGTAGATAGATCTCCCCTTCTTGGCATTGGCAAGCATGACTCTCAGGTTGGTCACGCGAGAACGGGATTGCGATGAGAACATGGTCTCTATCGCCTCCCAGGCAGCAGCAGCAGTGGTTTTGCTCACAACGTGTTGCAGCACCTCCTTGGCGAGGGAATTGAGCAAATAGCCCAAAACCATCTGATCTTGCGCCACCCATTGGATGTACGCAGTGTTGACGATCTTCTCCGTCGTCTTGTCGGCCTTTTCGACCTCCACCTCCTCAGCCGGCGCCTTCACTACCAGAGAACTCGCCATCGATCCATCCACATAGGTACCGATTACTAAAGACCCGGTACCAATGTGAGCATTGGTACCGGGTCTAAATTTGTTGAACCCCGAGAACCTTTTGGTACCGGGTGGTAATACGACCCGGTACCAAAAGATGTCCTTTGGTACCGGGGCGTGTTATTGCCCGGTACCGATGCCTCCGTAAACCTTTTTATCTCCTCTTCCCTCCCACGAACACTCAGTCCTTATCTCTTCCCTCCCACGACACTTATCCTCTTCTCTCTTCTGCTCCTCTCCCCTAGATGCAGATCGAGGTCGCAGAGGAGCGCGGAGGCCGGCGGCCCTGGGCCAGCGCGAGTTCGTGGGAGGCCCCGGCCGGCGTGGCAGCGAGCCCGGGCCTGACGCGGTGGCCAGTCGTTGACCTTCTCCTTCGAGCTTGCCTCTGCATGTTCGTATTTTTGCAAATCTTAGTACTAACGGTTTTTCCATCCTGCGCTCATATTTTTGCAAATCTTAGTACTTGTTGCTGTTGGTTACCTCGTTCTTTATGCATGTTCGTGGGAGTTCGTGGGAGGCCCCTGCCGGCGCGGCAGCCCCTGGGCCAGCGCGGCAGCCCTGGGCCGGCGCGGCGGC